>OX941080.1:188552500-189173125 GCA_954870635.1 Arctium minus
TTATGGTCATTGAATTACATTTTTATCGTTTTTTATTTTTATTTTTTAAAGATTAGAAAGGCATAAGATATTACAAGTGCACCTTCAAAGTTCAAAGGGTATTTTCTTATTTGATTTTTCAAATCTAATTATTTTGGACATAAATAATTACAAACATTTTACATAAACAGTAAAAAACTATTTATTACGGCTTCAAATTATTATTCTTATAATTAATAATATGTCTTAAAGATTTAAAATTCTTATATATTCATCTAAATCTGTCATACACATCTTAAATCATGATCATATATATATATATATACTTGATGATAAAAAAAATAATAAGAAAAACACACGAAACGATAATATCAATTAGATTTGTCTATTTTTATGTTAGTTGATATTTTAATTACAATCGATTTGACACATACAGTAGGAAATTTGAATTTGAATAGGTTGATGTAAAAAATCCCACTTAGAGTATATTGGAATAATTGGAGGATTAAACAACAAGACTCATATGTGCATATGTTCTTTGTATCATGGATTCCTTTTATTGCAGATTAAATCCACATGCAACACTCACATTCTACTGTTTCCCACTTTTTTAAAGAATAAACCTCTAAAACCTCGTTGTCATATATTATAAATTTATTTCTTTTATAGGTAAAAACATCGTGTGAGAAATGGATCTGAACCGTTGATCTTGATCACTTTTAATCAAATATCCTCTAATGAATTGCGGCTTAGAAGAGAATTGATGATTCGGTGCATCTCATTCTAATGTGCATTCATTTCTCATCTAACCGTTGATAACCACTTCTTACGCTTCTCACGTTGGAACCCATTCTTATATATATATATATATATATATGTGTGTGTGTGTGTGTGTGTGTGTGTGTGTGTGTGAGGAAGCGTTCAAATGAGAACACCTTCATTTTACGAGATCACGAGAACACCTTTTTATTATTGTCAATCACATGTGATACTATATTCCATCACATATGATACTAAATCAGACACACGGATGACTTTTGGTGCGGCCCTAGGTTCCGAACCGAGTTGCTTGTACACCACTAGGCCCCCTCACGTATATTATCACATGTGATAAGGGTGTTTTGATGTGATACTATAATCCATCACATCACTACAAAACAGAGGCTTATCACCGACGGACAAATCCGTCGGTGATCCGTCGGTAAATGTCCGTCGGTATAAAGGTGATCGGCGTTCAGATCACCAACGGATCACCGATGGATTACTTTTCCGACGGATCTCCGACGGCCACCGACGGCGTGGGTTATTTCCGACGGATCACCGACGGTCTCTTTTTTGCGACGGATTATCAACGGCTATTCACCGACGGATTATTTCCAACGGATTTAGCGACGGATTTCCGACGGATTTTTATTAAATAAAAATTAAATTACAAAACATTTACCGACGGATTACCGACGGATAATCCGTCGGTAATTTAAATTTTTTTTAAATAATTAAAAATTTCCAGTTTTTAACCTGTACAAAACCTGTCAATTTTTAAATATTACTAAGTCTTAAATTGTACAAAATATCTATAAATACATAAACGTAGTATAAAAACGTAATCCTACGGAGGGTGAAAGGGGTGTTGATTGTTAAACTTGATCATGAACGCGTCAAACTAAGTCATTCGTTCCTGCATCTGTCTCTTCTCTGCTTCATCTCTCTCCATTCGCTCCTGCATCCAGATCCTCTCTGCTTCCTCTCTCTGTAGTCGCTCCTGCAACTGGATCCTCTCTACTTCCTCTCTCTCTACCCTCTGCCTCAGCTCCTCCAACTGAAATTCAACATTTGACAAACATATGATTAACAATGTTAAACAGCATTTGACAAGCATACCTCCTCATCGCGACGGTCGCGCGTGCTCCCGCTCGAACTGGCACCTGTATCACCGGTCATAGCATAATAGGGATCCTGACTGGTCCCCCATCCAAAAATACGGCCCTTACGCCGTCCTCCGACACTACGCTCCCACAACTTGGCGTCATTGGGAGGTACAGTGCCGGAAGGTAAGTCCGGGTACTCCTCCTCCCTAATCCGATGGTAGTTATTTTACAGTTTACCAAATTAGGCATTGTCAAGTCAACTAACCTATAGAAAATTCGGCAACATTTCAACTGTGATTTGAATATATATATATATATATATATATATATATATATATATATATATATCCATGACCTGCTTTTATCAAAACAATCCTATCGTCTGCCCAACAATGGCAGCTCAAACTAAGTTTGCTATAATTTCTATCTATCTTATAAAACAAACAAATATCTAGCCATGCATAATTGAACTTACCGCCATATGAGCCGCCTTTGGGTAAATGTAGATCGGAGGATCCGTGGACGGACCAGTCGCACCCAAAACAAGCTTCCTGTTGGTGCAGTGTGTAGCCTCCCAAACCTCGTCGCTGGTAGGCTCACGGCCCCATGCATCTCTCTACAATACATAACTTAAATTGTTAGTAGGTAATAAAATCATATATATAGTACATATATTCATTAATTATATACATTTAGTCTAGTGTATGATAAATTACCATGCGGTCTCGATGCATAGCGGTACTAATAGATCCAGTACAGTGTCTAGATGTCATCCCCTCATACTCGGTGGCCTTATTGGCCGTATTGGCCGCAGATACACGCCGGAACGCATCGGTGTTCCATACCTGTTAAAAAGAAGACATAAATCAATATAAATCCTAATACAACCAGATACAAGTATTCAAAACAAAACAAACCTGCTCAATCATCTGGACCCAAAACTCACTCCGGATCCACTCTGGAGGGTGTGCGGCAAGAATCGTGTAGTCACGTCCGTCGAACTGGACACCATCAATGGCTAAAGTCCTGCCCTGGGAGAATCGACGGGCATCTCTCATCATGTCCGGGTACCTATTATTTAGGATACGCCGGAATGCAGCTACTACGTCGGCGTCCATCTCAGGAGGCCAACTATAATATAACTGCAAACACATTGTTTGGATTAAGTAAAAATAAATCCACTCAATTAGTTAAATAGAGTAAAATACCTACCCGTAATCGATCCAACATCCGTGGATAGTGCTCATTAGGGACATCCCTAAAATGAGCCCACAGACCATCGAACATGGACTTAAAGATGGCAATGGCCCTCCGGACTGCCGACTTGTCACTAAACCTTCACAATTGCAAAATATACAATATAAAAAACATTAGGATCGGACTGCCGACTTGTCACTAAACCTTCACATGATTTGTATTTCCACAAGTCCCACGATATCAATGGTATATATACATTACTCAAGAATTTGTGTAATTAGAGCATAAAATGCTCACGTACAAGAAATAATAGATCATAACTTGGGTAAGATCACAATTAACCTTTTATATATTTTTCAAAATGATCAAATTACCATAACTCACATGTTTTATAGCGAAATGTCAAATAATCCAAGCATTATTCATTTCCAAAAATGTATGCAAATATATTTTACCAAAATGTAAATAAATCATCACAAGGCCACAACTCATGTGATTTGCATTTCAAAATGTTCAACAACTCAATAATAGCCATTCCCCCCCCCCCCACAAATTTACACACACACAAATTTTCATATCTAAGAAAATACATGAGTTAGGGCTCAAATTAATACCTGAAGACGGACTGTGGAGAGAAGATCGAGAGGGACGGTGGAGAGAGATCGAGAAGGACTGTGAAGAGAGATCGAGAGGGAGAGAGACTGTGGAGAGAGGGAGAAGTGGTCGTTCGAGAGAGAGAGGTCGTCGCCGGTGAGAGAGGGAATGTGGAGAGTGAGAGGTCGCTGAGAGAGAGAGAGAGAGGGAGAGGTGTAGAGGAGTCGATTGAGAGGGATAGATTGAGATATCGAGAGATTGAGAGGGAGAGATGGGGGGAGTATCGAGAGGGAGAGACATAGATCGAGATGGAGAGACAGAGATTGAGAGGGAGATCGAGTTAGGGCTTTAAGCCCGCTTATTTTTTTTAGAAATTTCGGAAATTCACCGACGGATTTCCGACAGAATATCCGTCGGTATTTACCGACGAATAATATCCGTCGGTGATTACCGACGGATTTTATTTTTATTTTTTATTAAATAAATTACTTTTAAATTAATAAATTTTATTTAATTTATCAAATTTATTAAATAAATTATTAATTAATTTATCAAATTATATTTAAAATTATTAATTAATTTATCAAATTATATTTAAATTGACTAAAATACCACTGGAGTAACTGGACTTAACGGAAACAATTAACGACCGTTATCTTTTCCCGTTAATTCCAGTTAGATCAGGGACCAAATGTGTTATACACACACACATACATACATACATATATATACACCTAAAGTAACTAGACATGCATACATACATATGTATACAATACATCTACAGACATACATACACATATACATACAAGCAATACATATGTGTACAATACATCTATAAACATACATACTGTTATTCCCAGATTCTAGTTTCTAAACAAGATTAATCAAACAAGATACAAATACGAATCAATTACCTGTTTGATTTCACTTTCAATCTCAAAGATTACAGAATTCTCTCTCTACAATCTCTCTCTAACGAACTCTTTCTTTCTCTCTGATATTTCTCTCTCTAAAATACAACTGAATAATGATTCAATTAAGTTCTCTACTAATTACCAAAGGAAAGGAAACTATTTATACCTACAACTAAAACAAGGAAACTAAAATACAATACAAAGATGTTGACTTTTATTACAAAAGACTTTGACTTTAATGAGATTTGACTTTCTCAGCTTTGACTTCTTGTACTTTGACCTTCAGTCTTCTTGATCTTGTATCCAACATATTTATGTTCTAACAATCTCCCCCTTTGGATTCAATATCACTTGTTGAAAGATCTAGCAAATCAGTCTTCACTTTAAGCTCTGTCAGTACAATCTTCCCTTTTTCTTTGATGGTATTCTTTCCAAAACTGTCTTCAAATGATTAACAATCTCCCCAAAACTTTCACAACATACTTTCAGACTTTGGAAAGAAATTATCTTCAGAATCAGCTCGAATTTGCTTTAGCAAATAATCTTCAAATAAAATTTCCTCAAAATCTTCAGAAATTCTTTGATCTTCTTCAAACCTTTACTTTGAACTTTTCTGACTTGGACATTACTGAAAATCATCTCTCAAAAATTTATCATTTCTTGATATCATCTCCCCCTTTTTGATGATTTGAGCATCGATATCATCAAAACTTTCTCCAAGAAATGTCTTTGAAATTATTTATGACCACTGATCTTTCCAACTGAGCCTCTGATTCTTTGCCAATTCGAACAATGTATTCATCCAGATCTTTTCAAATCTAAACAAAATAAGAACAGGTAACTCCTGAATCAACAGATGAATCAGTTAAAAATGCCTGTCAGTAACACGAAGTTACTGTGCGTAACGAATACACAATATAAAGGATCTTTTTGATGTTCACTCCCCCAGGACTTCGATCCAATCATCGAAATACCACAAAGGCAATTTCTATGAATGTTATGACAAAGAAACGAATTATTTGTATGTTCGTGCATGTGTAGAAAAAATTAAGCACGATGATTGCTTTTCAATAAGGCTCAAATTTGTGTAAACCACTGAGACAACAGTAGATAAACACAAACTCAATGTGCATGATTGAAGTGCGAAGGTGGGGCAGACTTCCTTCTTTTTCAATATCCAGATTTTCCAAATAAAAACCAGATAGATAATATGCTGCGTCCCCAGAAAAATATGAAACATTTTCTTTTTGAGAAGAAAATGAGTGGTTGGTGGGGTTTAGTCAAAAGTTGGCATGGGCTATTTGCCTGTTTCAATAATGTTCACGAAAAAATTGTGAAACATTAGTAATGTGGCTACCCGGCTCAGAAAGTAGTTGGTGCAGAGTTTGATATTCTTTTACTCTGATCTCTCACCCTCTTTCTTTTAATCATTAAACTCACTACTAACCAAACTCTCCTTTACATTTTACCTCATCACACCCACACTCATTTCTTTTCGACTCCTCACACTCAATCACTAACGGTTTAACTTCTTGGATAGGAAACACTGGTTAACGTGAATCCATAGAAGTTCATTTAAGTCCTAGCATAAAGAACCCATGTAATCCTATGAAAGCATAATGTTGCTCAAAATGATTTAAATTTATCAGTTAAAGCTCATATACAAATGTTAGACGAATGTATGCTCAGAAAATATAATCATGAAGATTTGAGCATTTTTAGACATTGAAGTATTTTCAAACAAGTATACTGAATGAATGAACATGAATGCAAAAGACTTGTTTGAAAATCTGACATTGTATGAAAATGATCAGAAATGAAATGATATAGCAATTAAGGCTTATGGTAAAAAATAACGGATATTGTCCATACGAAACAAAATATAGACATTCTTGAAATGACGGTTCGAAATGAAATATCGCTCAAAATTCTTTAAAGTACAAGTGGGGTGTCTTACCATCGAAATTATGTTTCAATATGAGACATGGTAAGAACAATTTGAACAAAAAGTCAAACCAGTGTGTGTGAATACTTGAAAGTATAAAGAAAAGACAATACGCAAGTATTTATCTTTGGAAACACACGGTTTGTTTATCATTTAAGCACAAAAATAAAATGAAAACATTTAAAATCACACTTCCAAATTATAAAATCGATTTAAGAATCGGGAAGTGGTTTGAACATTTTAAGAACATGTTTTCTATATCTGAAAGTTGTCATTCTTTCAGATATATTTGAGATTAAGATAAGAAATTTACCTTTTCGCTCAATCTTAATTCTCATAAAGTCAGCTGTAGTCATTTAAGATATGATCGTGTCATCCTCTCTCATCCTGCATAAGTCTCAAAGTCTAGTCAAAATTTATTTACAAAATTTATTCAAATGTAAATGACATAAAGCAATAAAACGATTACGAGTTCTGATCAGAAATAATCAGAAATCATAGTCTTACTCCTTTTGACTTGACTTATATGCTCCCCCTAAAATAATGCATCACAAAAAAAAATTTGTCAGTTAAGTAAAATGCAGAAATTAGTTATGCTCCCCCTCAAATGAATGTAGATCATCTAAAATCTTCTCTTACTCCCCCTGAGATCATGAGCAAACAATTAAAGTGCAGATATCCTTCAGACATAAAAATAAAGAAAATGATGAAAAATAACAATATGTAACTTTATTAGGTAACAACCGATTATGTCTTAAGATTTAACATACCAAGCTTAGAGACAAGAAAATTAAATCTCTTTTCATCTAATGGTTTGGTAAATAAATTTGCAAGCTGATAATCTGTTTTTACAAAATAAAGTTCAATTGTTTCTTTTTCTACATTATCTTTTATAAAATGATACCTGACATCAATGTGTTTAGTTTTCGTATGCTGGACAGGATTAGCAGATATTGCGATTGCACTCTTCGAGTCACAATAGATTGGAATTTTATCAAACTTGAATCCATAGTCTCGCAGCTGTGTTCGCATCCACAAGCCTTGAGAGCAGCAACTGGCAGCAGCTACATACTCTGCTTCAGCAGTCGATGTGGAAACGCGTAGTTGTTTCTTTGATGCCCAGCTAACGAGCTTGTCTCCAAGGAATTGAATGTGACCAGAAGTACTCTTTCTATCCAACATGCAACCTGCATGATCTGCATCTGAATATTCAGTCAGTTGAAACCCAGTATCCTTAGGATACCACAGACCAAGGTCTGCAGTCCCCTTCAGATATCTAAAAATCCGTTTGACAGCAGCCAAATGGGATTCTTTGGGAGCAGCTTGATATCTAGAACATAAACATGTTGAAAACATAATATCTGGTCTACTAGATGTAAGATACATTAACTATCCTATCATACCTCTATAAGTCCTAACATCAACACTTTTACCCGAAGGATCAGTGTTAATCTTAGTACCTGGTGCCATCGGGGTTCCAATAGGTTTACAATTTTCCATTTTGTACTTCCGAAAAATATCCAAAATGTACTTAGATTGGTTAATAAAAATCCCCGTAGAAAACTGTTTAACTTGTAGTCCAAGAAAGAAATTCATCTCTCCCATCATACTCATTTGAAAACGTGACACCATGAGGTTAGAAAAGTTTTTACAATATTTTGGATTAGTAGAACCAAATGTTATATCATCAACATATATTTGAATAAGGATAATATCAGGTTTTTCTTTCTTAATGAATAAAGTAGTATCAATCTTACCTTTGGAGAAACCAGACTTGACCAAGAATTTGGATAAAACGTCATACCATGCTCGAGGGGCTTGTTTTAATCCATAAAGGGCTTTGTCCAAGATGTAGACATGATCTGGCTTTTCTGAATTGACGAACCCTTCTGGTTGAGACACGTATACTTCCTCTTTAAGAATGCCATTCAGAAAGGCTGTTTTCACATCCATCTGAAAGACTGTGAAATTCTTATGAGCGACGTAAGCTAGAAATATTCTGATTGCCTCTATACGCGCTACCGGAGCATACGTCTCATCGTAGTCTATGCCTTCCTCTTGCTGGTAACCTTTGGCAACAAGTCTAGCTTTGTTTCTTATGACAATACCATCTTCATCCTTTTTGTTCTTGAATACCCATTTAGTTCCTATCACGGTCTTTCCTTCTGGCTTAGGAACTAATATCCAAACCTTTAGGGCTTCAAACTGATTGATCTCTTATTGCATTGCAGATACCCAGTCCGAATCAGCAAGAGCCTCAGATACTCGCGTTGGCTCAATCTTACTGAGAAATGAGTCATGCATACATTGATTAAGAGTCGCTAACCTCGTTTGAACAGGCTTGTTGAGATCTCCAATTACTTGGTGTAATGGATGCTCTTTGGTCCAGCGATGCTCATGAGGGAATGGAGTAGATACTGATTGAACATGATCATCATCTAGAAATCCACTTTCATAATCTTCAGATTGAATAACATGAGGGGGGGTCTGCAGTTGAAGTCTCAGGTACAGAAGCGTCAGTTGGAACAGCAGATTGAGGCTGTTGAGTTGACAGTGTATTACACCCAACTGAAACTATTACTTCTGGCTCAGCATTTGCTTGTACATCTTCAACTGTAGGAGTAACAGTAGGAATGTGAGTTTCTGACTGAACTGGGGATGCTTGTTCAGTTATGACTTCTGAAGTGACTGGATGATTGCAACTTGTGTCTTCAGACCTGTCAGTCACAGCAGATTTAGATACATTAGAACCTAGAAACTCATCATAAAAGAATTCAAATAACAAATCTAAATCAGTTAAATGTGAAGTAGAAGTAGAAGCGTTATTCGAATTTGTCGCTGTAAAAACAGGTTCTGGACTGATCTGCCCAGAAGTTAATACTCCAGTAATAACGGGTTCTGAACTAGTTTGATCAGAAGCCATCTCTTCATCGAATGTGACATTAACGCTCTCAACAACTGTCTTTGACTTCTTCAGATAAACACGATATGCTGCCGATGTTGAAGAATAACCAATGAAGATACCCTCGTCCGCCTTAGCACTGAATTTATTCAGACTCTCTTTGTCGTTAAGCACAAAACATTTACACCCAAATATGTGAAAGTATTTGATAGTTGGTGTTCTGTTGTTGATCAGTTCATATGGAGTCTTTTGAAAATGGCGGTGTATCATGGATCGATTTTGAGTATGGCATACATTCGACACAGCTTCTGCCCACAAGAATAGAGGTAAGTCCGATTGGCTAAGCATAGTCCGAGCGGCCTCGACTAGCGTCCGATTTCGCCTTTCGACTACTCCATTTTGTTCAGGCGTACGAGCAGCAGAGTACTGATGTGATATCCCGACCGATTCGAGATATTCTTCAACTATCTTGTTTTTGAACTCTGTGTCGTTGTCCGTTCGAAGAAACTTGACTTGTCGCTGCATTTTCACCTGGGTCGTCTTTAAGAAAGTAATGAGAACTTCCGGCGTCTCATCTTTTGATCGAAGAAATTTGACCCACGTGTATCTTGAGTAATCGTCCACAATAACCAACACGTATTTCTTTCCACCCAAACTCTGAGTTCTCATTGGACCACACAAATCCATATGTAACAATTCTAATGGAGAACTAGTGCTTGGTTCAGGCTTCGGTTTATGTGCGGCTCTCTTCATCTTACCCTTTTTCACATGTTGCGCATAAGTGTTCTCGTTCATATTTCAGCTCAGGAAGTCCTTTGACCAATTTCCCACGAACCAGCTTGTTGATATAACAAAAGTTCAAATGAGATAAACGTCTGTGCCAGAGCCAACTTTGTTGCGTTGAAGCTTTTGTCATCAAGCATACTTGATTGTCAATCTGTACTTTGGAAAGATTGATGGTATAAAGGTTTGTCTTTCGATGTCCACCTAAGAGTTCTGTGCCGTCTTCAGTACGAACTGAGCAACTCTTAGACTTGAAGTTGACCTCTAACCCTTTATCGCAGAATTGACCAATGCTGAATAAGTTGTGCCCCAAGACTTCAACATAACTCACCTTACTTATCGTTATGTTGTCTTGAATAATGTCACTGTATCCTAAGATAGGTGAAAGCTGATCGTTTCCAAATCCGACATTTCCACTGAATTTTTCTGTATAGTTAGACAATAAAGCTTTTTGCCCAGTCATATGCTTGGAACATCCACTGTCCAAGTACCACATATGTCGGGTCTGCAAGAGAAATCAGGAAACAATAACTTTAGGTACCCATTTAAAAACGGGTGCTAACAGATTAGCACAAGATTTTGGTATCCACTTGAAAATGGACCCTCTGTTCTTTTGAAAACCTTTAAAAATATTTGATCTTGAAGAATACACATGATAAGATCCGAACCAATCATAAGAATTATGAGAATAAGCAAAATCATTTCTCCGATAATGATAAGATGTAGTAGAAATAGGAGATAATTGAATCAATTGCTTTATTGAATATCGCTTGTAAGAAGTTACAAGGTTTTGTTTATATGAAGCAAGTTGATCAATTACATCATTATCACTACTAACTGATCTAGTACAAGAATTATCAGAAACTGATTCAGCTATCTCATCATCCTTCCTTTTTGGTCGCCATTCAGTTCGAGCTTTCGACCTTTTCTTGCTTACATCTGAAACAAAAGATTTAGATTTATTAGGAAAAGCAGATTTCTGAGACTGAGTTTTCTTTTGTGTACCAGTGTGTTTCTGTTTCTATAATCGCTGTTTCTTATGTTTTTTACCTTGAGAATAATAATCAGCAGTTACAGAAATCGATTCACCAACTTTAGTTAATGATTTAGCAGTTTTAAGAACACTTGGTAACACCTTTTCATTTATAAGACAAGTAGAATGATCAGGAAGAGAAGCATTGAAGTCAAACATATCAATTTCGTCTATGCACCCATCATCAGAATTAAGAAAATCATTTGCAGACTCAAATAAGTCATCAAAATTATCAGACAAAGTTTGAGGTGCCTTAGAAACTTTAGAACACTTTGTAGATGTAGATTGAAAAATCGTGTTCTTTAATACAGTAGAAAATACACTTTGTTGAATATCAACCAAAAGTTTTTCATCAGATAAAACATTTTCCAACTCAACTATTTTGCTTTCAAGAATGAGTGGAGGAACATAAACCTTTGCAACTGCAGGTTTTGCCTTCAACTCAGAAACAGAATAGCTCGCAAAATAGTCATTTGAAAGAACTTTTGGTGTTTCTGAAAGATAACTATCATTTAACTTTGCATAGTTAAATGGTAGTTGCATTTTCTTAACATTCTTTCTATTTTCAGTTTCTTTGGCCTCAACTTCTTCCGGTAATTTGGTAGCAAATTTGGGTTTTAAATGAGTATGTTTACCAGCACAAGCAAGAAAATCAAAATTATATAATGCTGGTTGTTTTCTGATGGCTTTCTTTAAGTAATGGGGGGTTTTTAAAACCAAGTCCCCATTTTCCCTTAACATCATCCTCTTCATCAGGTGCATTAAGAAAAATGGTTTGATCTGTTTGTCCTCTTGCGTAAAGTTTGGCTTCCAGACCATTTACCTTCTTATTCAAAAACTTATTCTCAATTTGCAGTTTATGAATAGTTAGTGCAGATTCTTTCTTTTCAAACTCATACTTAGAAATTTTAACTTCAAAATCAGAAATCTTCTTTTCAAAACAATCTACTTGAAGTTTAGAATCAGAAGCAGACTTGCGTAAAGAATCAATCAGATCTTTGTTCCCAATAACCGACTTATTGAGTTCAAATATCTTATTGTTTCTTTTAGCAACTCTGTCTTTTTCTCTCTTCAGTTTTAATTGAAGATCATTAAGATCAACCATCATAGCTTCCATTTTGGTTACAAAATCTTTTTCAGTTAAGTTTAATACCTCATCAGCTGTCTCGTCATCTGACTCATCATACTTCACTTCTTTTCCCATAAGACAGAGATGAGCAGTTTCTTCCTTCTCTTCCTCTTCACCTTCTGAATGATCCAACCAAAATTCATCCTCAACCATTAAAGCTATTCCTGCTTCTTGCTGTTTTGCCAAAAGCAGTTTGTTCTGATAATACTGAGAATTGCGAACTTTTGGCTTTCTACAATCTTTTGCAAAATGACCAATCTTGCCACAGTTGTAGCATTTGACTGGATCACTTGCTGGCTTTACGGCAACAGTATAGTCATTCATGAACTTCTTCTTTTCATCGGGTTTCTTCTCAACATATCTGTTCTCTTCGTATCTCTTTCCTTCGACCCTCTCTCGGTGCTCGTGGTTCTTAGAACTTGATGAAGAATATCGTTGAGAATTTGATCCCGGTTTTTTGTAAAATTTCTTTTGAAAGGCACGGGTTAGTAAAAGCATGGCTTGTTTCAGACTTTCGCCATCATCACCATCTGATTCAGATTCAGACTCAGAACTGGTAATCACTTTCTTCTTTTTCTTCTTCTCTTTCTTTTCTTTCTTTTTCTCTCCAGCTACCAAAGCAATAGAATCGGGAACTTTTTCTGCCTTCTTCTTTTCAGCTCTTTTCTCTTCCACTTCTTCTTCATTCTGCCTCAGAGTCTCATATACCTCATGTAACGGTATGTCATTCAGATCCTTCATCTGTTTCATCCTATGTGTATGCTTCTTCCACTCTGGTTGTAGAATGCTCAGAAATTTGACATTGTTCTCAAGTTGCTTCTTTTTCACCTTATTCTTGGACAACTCATTCAGAAGCAAGACAAACCGTTCATAAGTATCTTCTAAGCTTTCATTCTCTTTGGTTTTGAATTCCTCATAACTGTTGATGCAATTAGCCACTTTCATCTGATTCCCGATCTTGGATCCCATCATCATCTTTTGCAATTGATCCCACATCTTCTTAGCATTTCCCTTGTAACTATCAATCTTGATGTAGATGTCATTTGGAATGCTCTGAAGAAGTAAGGATCTTGCTTGTTTATCTGTTTTGTATCGGCTTTTCTGTTCTTCAGAATACTGAGAGATATCCACTGCCACTGTTTTCAAATTTTGATCTCTTTCCTCAGTACCATCTTCACTATCAGAAGAGTAATCATCTGGTATTTGTACCATGATTGGTACCATAGGACCTTCTATGATTGACAGCATAATATTCTCTCCATTTGCATATCTGTCTATAAAATCAAGGAATTTGTCTTTCCACTGTTCGTACTCTCCTTTGAACAGAACAGGAGGCTTGACATCAGTGCCAATGAAAAGAGCATCTTTGGAAGTCATCTTGTTTAACCTGTTTGAGAAATATATGCAATAAGAAACTGGAAACTGATCGTTAGTCCAAATGAAACAATCAAGAAAATACAGAAAACTTGAAATATAAAATCAGAAATTTTGATCACAACCAGAAATATTTCCCCCTCGGCAGACTTAGCACGGGGGTCCCGCTACCCGGTTAGCGGGTGGGGTCAAGGGGCAACGCCCTTACGGGGTCGAGGGGCAGGAAACGCAAACTTCCACGCTTTGCGCTTCACACAGGAAACCCAAACTTCCACTTTGCGTGTCACACGGGGAACGCAAACGTCTACTTTGCGTGTCACACTGGGAATGCAAACCTATACTTTGCGTGTCACACTGGGAACACAAACCTATACTTTGCGGTTCAAGAGGCAAACGCAAACCTCAACTTATCTCTGAACTCAACTTTGCGTTTCTAGATACACTTCTAATTTGCGTTTGTCAACTTTGCGTGTCATGAAAAGTTCCCAAAAGATGAACTTTGCGTTTCACATTTCAAACGCAAGACAAGCTTTGCGTTTCTCATTACACCCGCAAGATAAACTTTGCGTGTCTAGTTA
The DNA here is from genome assembly GCA_954870635.1 of Arctium minus. Taxonomy (NCBI): domain Eukaryota; kingdom Viridiplantae; phylum Streptophyta; class Magnoliopsida; order Asterales; family Asteraceae; genus Arctium; species Arctium minus. The sequence goes on from OX941080.1 coordinate 188,566,797, forward strand.
CACCCGCAAGATAAACTTTGCGTGTCTAGATACAAACGCAAACCACTACTCGTCTCTGATCTCAAATCCGTCTACTTTGCGTTTGTCATTAAGCCCGCAAAATCCACTTCTCGTTTCTCAATGGAAACGCAAACTTTAGAAGAACACCCGCAAACCTTGAAAATCGATCAAATTCACCAAACACTCATTTATGCCTAGAAATCTAACTCGAAACTTCGACAACTTGATCTTCTAAACAACTCGAACACAAAACTAACATTGATTTTTGATCAAATACACAAAAAATACAAATTTGATTAAGACACAGTGTCGAGAACTCGTGAACACATAAACCACAAAAATTCGAAAATTCGAATTGATTACAGTGCAATTGACAAATCTTTCTATACAAACTCAATCGATTTCACTTTCCTAATAAAACCTAATCGATTACAACTCCAAAAACTCACTAAAACTCAGAATCGATCTGGACTTGAAGAACACAGTACGAACATTCGTATTTCTTGATTTTTCGATTTGGATCTGCTCTGATACCAATTGTTATTCCCATATTCTAGTTTCTAAACAAGATTAATCAAACAAGATACAAATACGAATCAATTACCTGTTTGATTTCACTTTCAATCTCAAAGATTACAGAATTCTCTCTCTACAATCTCTCTCTAACGAACTCTTTCTTTCTCTCTGATATTTCTCTCTCTAAAATACAACTGAATAATGATTCAATTAAGTTCTCTACTAATTACCAAAGGAAAGGAAACTATTTATACCTACAACTAAAACAAGGAAACTAAAAAACAATACAAAGATATTGACTTTTATTACAAAAGACTTTGACTTTAATGAGATTTGACTTTCTCAGCTTTGACTTCTTGTACTTTGACCTTCAGTCTTCTTGATCTCGTATCCAACAGATTTATGCTCTAACACATACACACATACATAGACATGCATGATATAGACATATATGTGCTATATACATACATGATCACATACGTACATGTACATACATACATATTACATATACATGATCACATACGTATATGTGTACATACATACATATTACATACATGATCACATACGTACATGTACATACATACATATTACATACATGATCACATACGTACATGTACATACATGATGTACATACATACATGATAACATATGTACATGTACATACATACATACATACATATAATTACATACATGATCACATACTTACTATACATGATGTACATACATTCATGATCACATACGTACATGTGTACATACATAAATATTACATACATGCTCACATATGTACATTTACATACATACATGATCACATACGTACTATACATGATGTACATACATACATGATCACATATGTACATGTACATACATACATATTACATACATGATCACATACATACTATACATTATGTACATACATTCATGATCACATACGTACATGTGTACATACATACATGATCACATACGTACATGTACATACATACATATTACATACATGCATGATCACATATGCATACATACATATATACATACATGATCACATACATACATACATACAAACATACATGATCACATACGTACATGTACATACATACATATTACATACATTATCACATACGTACTATACATGATGTACATACATACATGATGGTCACATATGCGTACATGTACATACATACATATTACATACATACATACACACATACATACATACATACATATATACATACATGATCACATACATACATACATACAATAATTTAATATATACACACGTTTACCGACGGAATTCTAAATGTCGTCGGTTATCCATCGGTAATTACCGACGGACATCAGAAAAAATTTAATATTTATTAAATCATTAAATTTACCGACGGATTTCCGATGGATTTAAATATTAAAAATAAAATAATTTATTATCCGTCGGTAATCCGTCGGAAGTATATATATTTACCGATGGATCACCGACGAATCTTCTATCTGTCGCAAAAATTACTTTTTCGTCGGTGTTCCGTCGGTAAATACCGACGGATACTATCCGTCGGAAATGGTTGGTCGGTGATAAGCATTTTTTCTAGTAGTGCATGTGATATTAATTCAGAGATGCAAACCATCTTTCGCCTGACCTAGGTCGTAGAGCACGTCGTCCACACACACACCACCAAGTCCCTTCACGTGTATTATCACATGTGATAAGGATGTTCTCGCATTTTCGTAAAATGAAGGTGTCTTGTTTGAACCTCTGTCTATATATATATATATATATATATATGTGTGTGTGTGTGTGTGTGTGTATGTATATATATATATATATGAAGGATCTATCGTGTGAGAAAAATAGTTAAGATGATAAGCGTAAGAAGAGATATGGAACCTTGATCACTTTTAATTTCACACCTACCCATGAATTGCACTTCTCATGGGAATTGATTTGGTGCATCTCGACATATCTCATTAGCGTTGATCTTCAGTTAGGATTGACCCAAGGGTCCATATCTCTTCTTACGCTTCTCACCATAACTGTCTTTTTCACCGAAACTCAACACTATATATAAATAAAAATGTTTAATATCGTGAGAAGATAAGAATAGAAGGTTTATATGTGAATCCACTGAAAAAACCTGAAAAACTTTATTTGAAGATGCATATGTGAATCGATGATACAAATTCTTCATATGTAGTGACGGATCCAGGTTTTATTTTTGGAAAGGTATCACAAAATAGTTATTGTAATAAATAAAACTTAAACCTTAAACATAAAGTGTAAAATCCCACATTGGTTGGGGAGGGAAACGAAAGTTGCCTTATAAGGGACTAGATATCTCCTCTACCAAACGCGTTTTAAAACCGTGAGTCCAAGTGTGTGGATAAAGCGGACAATATCTGGTACAGTTAGCCTGAGATGTTACAGATGGTATTAGAGTCGGGAGCCGGACTAGTATGTCAGCGAGGACGTTGGGCTCCCAAGGGGGTGGATTGTAAGATCCCACATTGGTTGGGGAAGGAAACGAAAGTTGCCTTATAAGGGATTAAATATCTCTTCTACCATACGCGTTTTAAAACCATGAGTCTAAGTGTGTGGACAAAGCGGACAATATCTGGTACGGTTAGCCTAAGATGTTACATAGAGTTATTACACGGACTCTGTTTTTAGAAATTTTGGATCAATCAAATATAAATTAAATATTTAAGTCATTAAAAATTGTTATACTAGTTTTTTTTACAAAAATTATGTCTTACAATCTTAAAACTAATCGATTGTTGGTGCATTTCCAGTTTTTGATCACTTGGTGATTATACATGATTGGATCGAGATACAACATATGAACCTCAAATACAAACAGATAAATCATAAAGTTTAAAGAGTTAACACCAAATATAAACAAATTAACCTACAGAGTTAGTTCTAAATTGAAAAATAAACCCTGAATTGAAGTCTAAAAACTAACCTTGAATTAACTCTAAACAATTAACTCTAAAATTTACAGAGTTGAAGTCAACTAAAAATAAAATAACCTTAAAGAGTTGGTTAACATGTTATTATGTTAACATTATTACACCAGTATCCAATTAAGTATGTGTTTTTTTAGAGTTATTAAGTAGTAATCAAAGGGAATGAAAATAAAAGAAACTGTTTGTAAATAATATAATGACCCCAAAAACCCAAAATTTTATTCCAGGTTAATTATTTTCTGGGGTAGGGGAATGGAGATTCATTCCCTGTCATTTTCATTCTCAGTTTGAATCAAACAACTCATAATTCTAACCAAACATATTCAAATAATAAATTTTTATTCAAGTTAAATTTTATTGAAAAAAAATTCACCTTATTATTCACACTAAATGTTATTAGAAAATTCAAGAATGATCGACGATAAACATTGACACAAATGTGTATTTAATACAGATTAAATGTTGCATTTATCATACACGCATGTAATTAACGTTAAACATATGTTATTTTTTATTTGTGTTATCATAAAATATAATTAATTTTAAAAATATTCAATATCGAGCTCGTTTTAAAGGTATTGACAAGACTTTTCTAATGGTGTAATTTGTATAAAAAAAACTATAAGTGTTTTTAAGTATTTTAGCTAATAATTAATCAATTAATTAATATGTAAGGGTATAAAAATAAAAAAAAATGATATAGGAATTGAAGGGAAGTAAATTAGAACCACTAAAGTCTACGAAGGGTTAAAACCGTAAATTATTTCCAACCACCATCCTCAAATTGAGCATGTGGACGGTTTATTTCCTAATTTTTCATTTAAACCCTCTAAAGATTTTAATGTTTATGGTTTCATTCAAAAAAATCTTAGGGGGCGTTTTGTTCGCAGAATGATTTATGAAGAAATGAAATATGTCTAAAGAATTGGAATTGAATGTTATCAGATTTGACCAAGTGTTTGGTTGGAAAGAATGGAATGTAATCAGTCAAATGAATTGAAATATATCTGTTTGGTTTGGAAAGGAATTGGAATGGAATTCTGAAAAATGACAAAAATACATTTTCTTTTCTTTTTCTTTTTATTTTTTTAAATGCCGAGAGAGAGAGAGAGAGGAGAGAGAGGGGGGAGAGAGGAGAGAGAGGGAGCGGGTAGAGAGAGGGGAGAGAGAGGAGAGAGAGAGAGAGGAGAGATATAGAGAGGAGGGAGAGAAGAGAGTAGAGAGAGGGAGAGGAGAGAAAGAGGAGAGAGAGAGAGGAGAGAGGAGAGAGAAAGGAGAGAGAGAGGAGAGAGATAGGGTTTTTAGAAAAGGTAAGGAGGGTATTTGTGTTATTTTGAGAAAATCTGATGAAATGGAATTCAATTCCATCCATTTTAAGAAGGAATGACCAAATCCATGATTAAAGGAATTCATGGAATTCAATTCCATTCCATTGGTAACTAAACAGCAGAATGAAATTTGGTCAATGGAATTTACCATTCCAATTCCATCAGATTCCAGCAGAATCCAGCGAACCAAACGCCCCCTTATAGTTTCACTCTCAACAAACTTATGGTTTCATATTTATATACCTTTAAAAGTTACACTTAGGACGTGCATTTTTTATGGTTGCACGGGCAATCATACCCCAAATGGCAGTCCACCCCACTTCATATGGGTTCATGTATGCATATTCAAATGAATTTTTTTTAATGATTAAAATATGAACCTTTCCGTTACAATCCTTTGTTACCTTCTCACGATATTTAACCTTCTTATTTGAATTCTCACTATATATAGGAGCTTAATCATTTCATAACTCCAAAATTTATGAGATCCGTGAGATCTATCTTAAACCACTTATTGAAGATAATTAATATTATTAATTATATAATAAGATAATTATCATTATTTATTAAATAAAAAGAAATGCATTTTTAGGAAATTATATACATCTCTCTCCCTCTCTCTCTCTCTCATATCTCTACGTAACATATACACACAATTAAATGTGCACACAATGTAAACAACTTTAATTTTTTTTATTAGAGTATTCACAAGTGATAAATTTAAATTTGTGATATTGATTTAGTTTATATTCACAATATGTTAACAAACAATACCTGACCTTGTGGATTTAGAGTCTGTTCACAATGTGTTTACAAATTACAATAATATTTCTAAGAAAGTGTCCACAATGTGTTCACCTTGTGTTCATCTATACTATATTATAAAAGAGACATAAAAAAACTCTTAAAAACAACCCATTAAGCATTATGTATTATTATTTAATGCTAATCTACTTAAAATCTCTTAAAAACAACTAATGAAGCAATATGTACTACTTTTAAATGCTTTTAACCCTAATTAATAAATTTCATCCTTATCCCCCAAAATCCTTATCTCTAATCCCCAAACCCTAAAATTATGAAATTTGAATTCTGATAAACATAATCAAAACAGGATAAACATCTCAATTTAAATATAAAAAATTTAAAATATATAAGATAATTAATGAATTTTAACAAACTATTTAATTTTTTTTATATAAAAAACATTATATTATTAAGCCTAAATTAAACAAATTTATAAAAAAAATCCATTATCACTCTCTAAAAATCATCCAATATCTATACTATATTATAAAACATTGATTCAAAACTCTTTAAAAACAATTTTTAAGCATTTGGTACTACCAATTAATGCTAATTTACTTAAATTTTAAGTTTACAACTTGCTATTGCCTATGGTACCACTTACTAAAGCACACTATCAATGCATATCCTTAAACACGTTCAACCTTATCCCTAAACCAGTCCAACTTCCTTCCTATCCCTAAATCCCTCCAACCCGTTCAAATCAAAATTCAAAACCATTGTTATCATCATTTTCATGTATCTCTATCTCTAAACACGCCCTCTTCCCCCTATTTATATCTTTATTTAAACATGAATTTTGAATGGAGAAGATGAGGATGAAATCGAAAAGATCGATCGAGTAGCGCCTTTTTCAAACAACTGTATCAGGTTTTGTCTTCTTTTTCGTTTTTGGTTGACTTGCTTTAGTGTGTATTTGTTATTACCGTCCTTTTTGATTTCTTTGAGGTGTTTGTGTTTGTATCTAAAGAGACCCGTCAATCGGTAGAACTTGAGAGAATCAATCGAGTGGTCTTATCTCAAATGGCGGTATCATGTTTGTCTTATTTTTTTGGTTTCTCGCATATTTGATTTCTTTACTATGAACAACAAATTTTCATATCTACATATCTGGTTTCCTTCATATGTTTGTCTTTCCTTCATTTCTACATATCTATTTCTTTGTTTGGATGGTTAACAAAGTTTCTCAACAGTCAACCCATTTACCAACGGAGCTACACGCTCGAGGGCTTTTAATTTTTCATTTTACACCTTACTCACCCGGTGCATTGCACGGGCATTATGCTAGTATTAAATTATGTAGGTGCGTAGATGTTATGGAGATAGAAGAGAGGAGAAATGAAAGAAAAAAGAGGAAAGATGAGAGAGAATGATAAGTTTTTAATTTATATTAGATCTTATTTTTCAATTCATTTTTTACTATTTAAATTGGATCTCACGAATTAGAAAGTTTATAAAAGAAAGACCCCCATATATATATATATATATATATATATATATATATATATATATATATATATATATAGTGTTTGGTTCATTTGAGAAATGATAAATATATGAGAAATAGAGAAGTAATCCTAGCCATTCATATGGTCAAGATCGGATTTGACTAGTCAAATATTGCGGCTTTGACCGGTCAAAAGTTACGACTTTGACTGGTCAAAAGTTGTGGCTATCCCAAAAATAGGACAATTTCGTAAATTTTACAAAACACACGGGCTGTGTTCATATATGAAATGTATAATTCACATATGAACTATATGTTCATATATGAACTAGTGCAATTCACAACTGAACTCTTTTAACTGATTCATATATGAACCTTTGTGATTCATATATGAATCAGTTGAACTAACTAACAGATTCATATATGAACCTTTGTGATTCATATATGAATCTGTATGAATCACAAAGATTCATATATGAATCTGTATGAATCACAAAGATTCATATATGAATCAGTTGAACTAATTAACAGATTCATATATGAATCTTTGTGATTCATACAGATTCATATATGAACTCATCCCGTGTATTTTACGAAATTACCCCTCTATCTTCTATAGACCACACAAGGAATTATCCTGTGCTTCGCGGTCAAAGCCGCAAATGTTGACCAGATGAATGACTAAGATTACTTCTCTATTTCTCATATATTTACCATTTCTCAAATGAACCTCTCCCTATATATATATATATATATATATATATATATATATATATATATATATATATAGAGTGGAGGTTCAAATGAGAGCACTTTCATTTTATGAAAACACGAGAACACTCTTATCACACATGAGGGGATTTTGCGGTGTATGGATGACTTGTTGTGCCAAAGGTCGCCTACATCTCTGATTTAATATCCCATATGATGACCTATAGTATCATATGTGATTGATTTATCGTAAAAATGTGTTCTGGTTTGAACCTTTTTCTTATATATATCTATATCTATATCTATACTATATATTAAAATTCTTAAACGGTTCTTGAAAAAGACCGTTCTTGAAAAGTAGTTTTTGGAAACCCCCTTTTTTCTCCCCACGATTCCACCCCTATTCAATTACATTAAATTCAATTTTACATTTACCACCCTTACAATTAATTATTTAATTTACTTTATATCATTTGCTTTTTCATTTTTCATTTTACACCCTTATCATGTTAACACAAATAATCGTATATGAACAAAAATGCAATGAAAAAATACGTTTTTTTTTTTTTTACAAATTATATCATTATAATCGTCTCGTCAATATCTTCAAAACGAGCCCAATATTGAATATTTTTTAATTTAACCGTATTATTAAAAACTATGAATATCTATGAATTAGTTTGTTTTCTACCCATACGTTTTATTTTTTTTCACCGTTAGCATATTAAAAATACATAATCGTAGATCAACTAAAATATATTAAAAATACGTTTCATTATTATTATAAATTATATTATTATAATTTTTTCGTCAATAATTTGAATATAAACTAATTATTGAATATTTTTATATCAGTTCTTGAAAAACGGTTTTTGGAAAACCATTAAAATTAAATGTTACATTTACCACCCTTACAAATAATTATTTAATTTACTTTATATTCCTTGTTTTTTTATTTTTTCCATTTTACATCCTTATAATGTTAACACAAATAATCGTATATGAACAAAAATGCAATGAAAAAATACGTTTCTTTTTTTTTACAAATTATACTATTATAATCGTCTCGTCAATACCTTCAAAACGAGCCCAATAATGAATATTTTTTAATTTAACCGTACTATTAAATATCATGAATATCTACGAATTAAATTGTTTTATATAAAAATTCTAAAACGGTTATTGTACAATCTTTTGTACAATAACATTTACCACCCTTACAATTACTTATTTAATTTACTTTATATCCCTAAAAATTATAAAACGGTTATTGTACAATATTTTATACAATAACATTTACCACCCTTACAATGTTACATTTACCACCTTTGCAATTACTTATTTAATTAACTTTATATTCCTTACTTTTTCATTTTCCATTTTACACCATTATCATATTAATACAAATAATCGTATATGAACAAAAATGCAATGAAAAAATACGTTTATTTATTTTACAAATTATAACATTATAATCGTCTCGTCAATACCTTTAAAACGAGCTCAATATTGAATATTTTTTAATTTAACCGTATTATTAAATATCATAAATATATACGAATTAAATTGTTTTATATAAAAATTCTAAAACGGTTATTGTACAATCTTTTGTACAATAACATTACCACCCTTAAATGTTACATTTACCACCCTTACAATTACTAATTTAATTTACTTTATATCCCTACAAATTCTAAAACGGTTATTATACAATATTTTGTACAATAACATTTACCACCCTTACAATGTTACATTTACCACCCATACAATTAATTATTTAATTTACTTTATATCCCATGTTTTTTCATTTTACACCATTATCATATTAACACAAATAATCGTATATGAACAAAAATGTAATGAAAAAATACGTTTCTTTTTTTACAAATTATACCATTATAATCGTCTCGTCAATACCTTCAAAACGAGCTCAATATTGAATATTTTTTTAATTTAACCGTACTATTAAAAACTATGAATATCTATGAATTAGTTTGTTTTCTATCCATACGCTTTATTTTTTTCACCGTTAACATATTAAAAATACATAATTGTAGATCAACTAAAATATATTAAAAATATGTTTCATTAGTATTATAAATTTTAATATTATAATTTTTTCGTCAATAATTTTAATATAAAGTAATTATTGAATATTTTTATGGGTAGCATAAATGTATAACATTCTATATATACTATCTATATCTATACAATTATATTAAAATTGTAAAACGGTTATTTTCAAAATTCAATGTTACATTTAACATCTTTACAATTAGTTATTTAATTTACATTATATCCCTTACTTTTTCATTTTTCATTTTACACCTTTGTTATATTAACACAAATAATGGTATATGAACAAAATGCAATGAAAAATATATGTTTCTTTTTTTACAAATTATACCATTATAATCGTCTCGTCAATATCTTCAAAACGAGCCTAATATTAAATATTTTTTAATATAACCGTACTATTAAATATCATTAATATCTATGAATTAATTTGTTTTCTATCCATACGTTTTATTTATTTTTCACCTTTAGCATATTAAAAATACATAATCGCAGATCAACCAAAATATATTAAAAATACATTTCATTATTATTATAAACTAGGCATATACCCGCGCACGATGTGGCGCAAAAAATCGTGAAATCGAAGGAACAATTGACAAAGGTATGTATCCGTTCGCGAAACATCTTGAAATCAAAATGACAAGAACGTTTCATTTTAAGTTTGTATTTCTTCGTCCTTATCGATACTTTAGTCTATGATTCACATATAAGTTGTAACACCCGTAAATTTCGGTAAGTAAAGGTCACCGGACGTTTTTGGAGCTTATAAACGGCGGGACTTTTGTTGGGAAATCATTGTTTGAAGTTCCTTGGAGTATCGGGGGCAGTGACGTTGAAAAAGTCGAGTTTCGGAGCGTGGTACGGGCTTGACTACAATGCCCGGCGACTATGACATTCATGGCAAAGTCGCTGTATGAAACAGAAGCATGGGGACTCCATGCGACATTGACCAGCGACAATGCCCAGGGCATTGTCGCGTAGCAATGTCGCCCAGGAAGTTCAGGGGCTGTTAAATTCGGGAAATCAACCTTCTTTCTCATTTTCGTTCTCCAAACTCTTCCCTTTCTCTCCCAAAACGTTTTCCCTCTTCTCCCTTCAAACCCTAACTTATTTTTGGCTCAAATCCTTGTATCTTGTGGAGATAAAACACCATCAAGTGGTAAAAGGGAAGACTATGATCAAGGATTCACCATCTCCATCTTCATCTTCAACCTCTAGCTCATTTTTGGGTTTTCTAGGTTTTCACCAAAACCTATGTGGTAAGTTTAATTTCACCATCTCTAAACCTTGTTAGGTGATATAAATGCCCCATTGATGGTTTCCTAGTGTTTGATTCCTTCAATTTCGGTTTGTAAGATTTTGGTCCAAAATTAAGGTTTTGGCCAAAATGGAGGTTTTAATGTAACGTGTTCGGGGATCGATTCTATATGGTTTGGGATGTATATTTATGGTGGAAAATTTATGTGTCTAGGTTTGTGGAAATTATGGACCTTGAAGATTCAAGTTTCTTCAAAGGAGCTCAAAGTGGGGTAAAATCTAGATTTAGCTTAAATCTAGCAAGGTGAATTCAAGTTGATTTGTGAAAACGGTGTACATGCCAAAATGCTTATTTTAAAGTGTTTTGCATCTTACATGAAATTGTTAACTGCTGATAAGTTTGGCTATTTTGAAAATGTTTAACTTTATAAACTTATATAACACACATCTTTGGGATTTTTGGACATTTTGTTAAATGTGTCATAGCTGAATGTGTTTTATCGATTTATTGCATAAATGGATATTGGTCAAAATGCATTTTAGTGTTTGTTGGGTTTCACACATCATTCATGTATTGGGACGTTTGAAAGTAAGAGTGTGTGAGTCTTTTGGGTTGGATCATTCCCGACCTTAGGAACATTTTAGAATTAATTAATCTTTTCTTTGGGTTTTGGGCCGAAGGCTAATGGTGATTTGAGAAACAAAGGTTTTGGGGAAAGATGTAATTTGGTTTATGTAACCATATTGGCTCTCGTGTTTTTTTTAGCCAAACGTCTATTAAGCCTTTTGGGGCTTGATTTGCACTCGGTTGAGTCTTTGGAACATTTGTTCAGTTTTGGTAGCTCGTTAAGGAGCTTTGGACGTATGGTGTACTTAGTTGCACCTTATTAGAGAGTTACATGTTTTGAATGCGTTAGTTCATTCTTTTGAGTCATGTAACATTTTAGACTGTAATGCATTGGATCCATAGGCATATGAGTCAGTCAGTTGGTTTAGTGGGGACTTTATCCCCGTTTTGGGACTGGATATTGTTTATGGCTAGCGAGAGCTCAAGGTACAGATCGTGGGTGGTTGAACTCGATAACCGCGTAACCTTTATTGAAGGGCTCGAGGTATATATCGTGGGTGGTTGAACTCGATGCCCGTTTGTAATCCAGTCTGGTTACTCATCGTGGAATTTAGTGTCCTCGTTTGAAGTCTAATGAGTGGTCCCCAAGTCATGTTTTTATGTAAGCTTGCGGTGGTAGCTCGGTTTGGGATCCGTATACGGAGCTAAGTCTTGTGGTGGTGCTATTGGAGAGCCGGATACGGGGACTTGTGACTTTGTGGTGAGACTCATTAGGGGTCGAGTAGACACTAGGGTCATTTGGGTATCTTGTGGTGGTAGCTCGGTTGGGAGCCGTATACGGGGATCCATGGCTCTATGTGAAGCTCGAGAACATTGATAAGTGGCTTAACTTTGTGTGCCCGCCACTTTCGATGGAATTCGGGTATCCCCCGTCACCGAAAGGTGTTGTTTTTGGGTATTGAGTTTTATTATCCAAGTTTTCGGTGACGTTTTGTATATATGGATCTTATCCATATTTTTGGGTTGAGTATTATACCCCACCCGTGTTTTGGGTGTTTCGGGATATAAAGTTTTATCCACGTTTCATAAATTGGGAGTCCGCTTTCTATTCTCCTTTTTAGTGAGTTCCGTGTTGAAATTAATTTACGAAGGAACGTTGTTATTTTGGGGTCTTAGTCCTTAAAACAATTTGGTTTGGAAAACGTTTATTATGGTGCCTCATTCGTCTAAAATGCATATTATTGGAAAACGAGTCGTTTTCACATTTGAAACATATCATTTTGAAAGATTATGATTTCAATTGTATTCTTCCCTTTTAAATGATTAATTTATATATGTTGAAAACTCTTGAGCTCACTAGGCGTTAAGCCTAACCTTTTTATTTGTCGGCATGTGCATCAGGTTCCAGTTGGGGGTTTGGTTCTAGCAGTACTATGAAGAGATGTGCTCTAGTCTTTCACAAGTATAAGCATTTGGTGAGGTCTTCCGCAGTTTGGAGATAGTGACTTTGATTGGGTTTTAGTAGCACCCGACCTTTTTTTAGAATGTATGTAGAGAATAAATAGTGTGTGTGAGGTTAAACCATTGAATCATGATTGTTTATGATTCATTTATTGGTGTATTTAGAAAAATTTAAATTAGTTGCTATTTCCATATTTGAGGGTGTTACAAGTTGGTATCAGAGCTTAAGTTTGAGAGAATTAGGTATTGATTTTGGATGCCTAGACTCAAACTAGCGTTCTTATAAGAGATTGTAAGTGAAGTTGCACATTAGGTACCTTAAGATAAGATATTTTGGGGTTGATCGAGTCGCTAGAGACGGGAAACTTGTCGAGGGTCGCAAGGATGATCTTGTACGGTACGTTCATAATGGCACCTGGCCAGTGTTATGGTGAACCTACATACTACATGTGTATTCTTGGATTACCTTGGTATGATGACCTTCGGGGTAGTGAGAAGGTTTTTAAGCGAGTAATCTAAGGAAGAGTTGATGTTTATAGCAATGTTACTTTGGAATGATAGTTAAGTGCGATGAATGCATTAAGTTGATCATGTTGAGTCAGAATTATTGGTTAGATTAGAACTATAAGTTTGTTAGACCGATTCTATTTTGAGGAGAAATTGTAAGTCAACCAAATTAGTGGAATTATTACTTTAAGATGTTTGATGCTTCCGGATGACAATACTATGACGGGAAATTGAGAAGCGTAATCCTAAGTTGTGAGTGCCGACCAAATTCATGCACGAAATATATTTCTAAATAAGTTTGCATAAATTGTTTCTCATGTTTTCAAGGTATAAAGTGAGTTATGTCACGAAGTCTTGGTAAAACATTTAGCACTCATCATATTTTAAACCGTGAGCTTAAGCATGCATGGAATTGTTTTGTTGCATGTGATTGCAAATTTATATTGAAAATCTCTCCGTCCCTATTTTGTGTTTAATGCTATTTTTGGATATCATAGATCCGTGTTTTAATGCCATATGGGGTATTGGGCAAGTAACTGTAGAATTTTTAACCTTGACATTTGATCTCCTCCACGTATGTTAACGTTTTAAAGGAAGAGTTATTCCTATGTTCTTGAGTCGGAATTTTCTTGGGAATTTTAGTATGTGCGAGTCGTGTTGAATTTTATAGAATATTGTTTTGCGACGTTTTGGGCGCGTGAGTGTACTTCGAAATGAGTGTGTTTTAATTTTATTGCGTATAAATTTACGAGCTTTTGGGCGTTGTGTCTCATGAAAGTTTTGTTGAAAAGGGTCACTTTATCGTACGCTGTGGTTTTAGAATTTTAACATTTTTAGACTTATTGTCGTTTTATGCTTTTATGTTGGGAAATAAATTTTTTTGACACCGCTTGATTTTAGCGTTAATGAGTTGTATGAAAATTCGGTTGGGTCTTATGGTGTCTTATCGTACGACTTTTGCGTCGCGTAGATAAATTTTGGAACGTGTGTACATGCATTATTGCGTGCATTAATTTATGGGTTTTTGTTAATAGATGTCATCCCATATGTTATCAGGGAGGTCTCAATATCATGTGATTTATCTTTGAGCTTTATACAAGTGTTAATCGTTGTATACTTTTAGTACTTGGTTTAAATTATACTGTTGGTGATTAAACGTATAAAAGATTTATGTTGTTTCAGGTAGAACTTTTGCTCAGAACATATTTCAGTTGCTGATTTTACCATTAGAAATTTTTCGCAACGCACTTAAATGAGTTATCGGCATTCATGTCGTTGTAGTTACTATTTTGGTCAAATGTGTTTTATCTGTGCGACTCAAAGCTTTAAACTCGATTTAAAATTTATTTGCGTTCCCATCGTTCTACTGAGTTTTGGGGGATAAACTGATGCATATGGGACCTGTTAAAAATTTTATGCCACGACGTCTTGCGGTTAAAGAGGAAAAATTTTAAAGTTAAAATTGTGAAGTTCTCTTTTAGAAGTGTACAAACATTTATTGCACGTGTTGGGGTGCAGGAAATTATTTTCATGTATGTAGTGTAAATTGTTGAACATCTTTTGTTATTGTCCTTATTAACGTAAGTACTGATCAAACGAATTTTGGAAATGGTTTTATATGCGTAGCATCGGTGATCAATTTTAAAACCTACCGAATGAACGGTAGTGGACTTTTACCGCACGATTAATTGTTATAAAGCTTATGTAATTAAAATTTCTATAAAAGTTTAAATTGGCATATTGGTTGAAAACCTTGAATTCATTAGGCCTATAGATTTAGACCCCTGTCGGGAAATGAGTTGCAATTAAGGGACTAGAGGAGTCCTTGGGAATTGAAGCGTTGGATGATCCGACTTGTGGTCAACCTTGAATTTGGGTTTCAGTTTTTGGATCGGGTCATGCATAATAGTGGAGGCATTAGATTTTGTCCCCCCAGTTAATTAAGATATGACCTTTATGCTTCGGTAAACCTGTGGATAAGATCTCGCGTGATTATTTAGGCCTGGTTGGATCTGATTCGTTGGATGGGTGGTCCGTTTGTTAGAAATGTAAGATTTGGAATCTTAGTACCTCGTTAAGTGTTAATTTTACCATGACAATACTTCGGAAATGAAATATTGGGCGGGATGTCCACGTTTTCGATGTCACCATTTTTGGTTCTAGGCGTCGACTTGTTTTCTTGAAGTCAATGAATCTTGGGAATGTTGGAAGTATCCCGGTTGGATCATGAGAAATATTGACCTCTCGGTGATGGAATTTAAAGGAAGATTAGATGTGGGTAATTAAGTATCGATGTGTATGAACTTTCTGGATGTGGTAAATATCTTATTGACGGAATGTTTTGAGGTTGGGAGTAGAGCGGGGTTGCGTGATAATCGGATCTGTATTAACCAGCTACCTGGAGAGCGTATGGGTACGCCACGGATGGACGACCTAATCAATATCAAAGACCGAGCATTAAGAATTTAGAGGATCCTTTGGAGGTTGAGGTCGAACTTTGGTGGGGTTCAGAAATATGTTGGGCTGAGGTGAATTGGCCGGTGTGAAGTTGGGATCACAAACTACTCTTAAGATAGTAAGTGTCACCCAAGGTTGGGAGACAACCGTAGTCTTGTGGGTAAAGACTACTTTAGTGAGTTAAGTGTTCACTCGGACATAAGTGTAATATGCCCAAGGGGACGGTTGTCGTGAGTATCGGCATAAA
Organism: Arctium minus; assembly: GCA_954870635.1. Classification (NCBI taxonomy): domain Eukaryota; kingdom Viridiplantae; phylum Streptophyta; class Magnoliopsida; order Asterales; family Asteraceae; genus Arctium; species Arctium minus. The sequence continues at coordinate 188,583,131 of OX941080.1, forward strand.
GATTATGCTAGTGGTTCTGGAATATGGATTAGAGACAATCTATCCTGTGGGCAACGTTTTATTGAAATCTAGATTTCGAGGACAAAATCTGTCAGGATCTTAATTCTAAACAAGAATAAACTCTCAGAAAACAATATCAAAGAAGTTTGCGGAATAACACTTTGATATTCAATGGAACAGTAAACAAACACAGTAAATCTGATAAACAACTTGTAAACTTTATTGAATGATTGAAAGTCACAAGCTTTTACAAACAACCTCAATATTGATGAACAAGCTCACCAATACGAATTCTACTTCTCTAGAATTAGGGTAGTAACCTTGAGGTTAATTCTCTCTATCAAAACTAAAAACTTAGAATGAATGTGTTGTCTCTAAAGAAACAAACTATTCTATACATATACTGAAGATAAAAGATAATTACAATAAATAAAAGATCTTCAGTATAATCTTTCATCATTATCTCTAAGCATCCATTAATATCTTCAATCCAGCTGTCATCCTTTCCATACGGATATTCATCTCATAAGCAGTATTACTCTTCAGTAGCATTAATACTCTGAGCAGTATTAAGTTCAGCAGTACTAACCATGTTCTAGCAGTACTAACTCCAGCAGTACTAACTATGCTCAGCAGTATTAATCTCTTCAAGCAGTACTAACCTTGAACTAGCAGTACTAATTTTGATGAGCAACATTAATCTTGTATTAGCAGCATTAACTTCAACTGACAGTAGTAATTCTGTTGTAGCAGCATTAACCATACTTGATCATTTCTGAATTTCCCAACAATCTCCCCCTAACTTGACTTTTAGGAAGAGAAGTCAAGTTCTTCATCTGATCTTCTTAGATGCTCCCAAAACTTCATCATGACTTATATTCCAGTATTTGCATCCAACCCCAAATTCTGTTGTAGCAGCATTAACCATACTTAGCCATCTCTGAATCTGGAACACATCCTAGCTTCTTCTTCAGCATTGCATGAAGCTTCAGTCTGCTATGGTTGTACACTCTATCCACTAGGAAGTATTCTATGTGATTTCTATCCAAAGTCACAGAATATACTCCACTAGTTTCATATAAAGTCCAATTGGTGACTGCTTGAAACACATTTCTTATGACATGCTCCACTTCTTCTGGTTTGAACATCATACACAAATACTCCATCACCAGTTTTGTAATTGAAATCCCTGGAGCTTTTAACTGATCTGCATACAACTTCATCCCTATATCAAATATTTCTTCAATATCTGATCTTGAGCATGTTCTAACAATCTTTGCCCAAGTACTGTAAACTTCATACTTTTCATCTTTCCTCTTCAGCCTTATGTACTCCTTTCCATCTACCTCCAGTACATCCCAGTGAATGACTTCAGGAGGTTTAACTCCTACAGGTTCAGCTGAAATTGGTTCAGGCACTTTGTCCATCACTACCATGTACATCTTTACATCCTCAGAGCTTGAAGGCTCTTTCTTTTCTGATGACTCAGGTGCCTCTTCTTCTTCAGCAACCTTCTCTGCCTCTGTTTCATCTATTCTAGGCTTCTTTGTTGACCTTCTCCTTGCAATCATCTTTGTTCTTTTTAAAGTCTTTAGACTTTCACCAATAGTGGCTTCTTTCTTTGGAGTTTCTTGTTCATCTGGAAAAGGTTTTTCTATGAAATCATTGCTTTCTTTCATTCTCTTTTCCATCTCCACCCTGGCAGTTTCATTTCCTTGTAGCTTTGTCATCTCTGCATCATACAGCCCTTTGATTTTCTCATAAGACATCTTTGAAAACATTTCTACTTTGACACCTACAGCACCCTTGAGGAAAGTAATCATTTTCTTTCTCTCTTGAGCACCAAGGTATGTCTTTGAAGGTTGTCTTTTCTTTGCAGCCATTTTGATTTTTCCAGGCTTCCTCAGAGATGTGGCTTTCTGCTTGGCTATTTAAGTTGCAAGACTCTGTTGATAGGCTTTATTCAGTTCTGCAGCCATTGCTTTAGCTATCTCTCTATCTTTTTCCACTTGCACATTTTCTGCCTCTTCAAGTTCAGCTTGTATCTTTCTAGCTAGAGCTTCATCAGACTCAATCAGCTTCTGCTTTTTCATTGGTTGATCAGATTCAATTATCTTTGCCTTGCCTTTCTCTTTACTCATTACCTTCTCAGTGCTTGATTTCTTTGCAGCATCACCTCTTTCTTTTATGACAACTCCTTTGGCCTTTGAGATGACATTGGGAGTATCATGCTTGGCTTTGATTAGAGTTTCTGCAATCTCAAGATCTGTAAGTACTTCTTTCACTGTTTCTGCTGCTTCACTTGGTTCAGCAGCATTAACAGTTTTTGCTGCTTCACTTGGTTCAGCAGCATTAACAGTTTTTGCTGCTTTATTTGCTTGAGTAGCATTAACTGTTTCTGCTGCTATTGATTCTGTTACTGCTTCTTCTTCATGCTCCCCCTCAACATCATGTTTTTCCCCATCAAGCTCCCCCTTATCTTTGGCTTCTTCCATGTTGAACTCCCCCTTTTTGGGAGCATCATCCCCTGATTTCCTTCTCCTTAGCACAAATCGTCTCTTCTTCTTTTGCAGAAGGAAATTCCTCACCATCTGCTTCAAGTTGACAATCTGTTGGGAACTGAAGAAAAATCCATCAAGTATGGTTAATGCTGCTAGTTCAGAGTTAATACTGCTAGAAGACTTAAAGGTTAGTACTGCTGAGTGTTACTACTGCTAGTACTATTAATACTGCTAGTCAAAGTTAGTGCTGCTTGAACAAAGTTAGTACTGCTTAGCTAGTTAGTACTGCTAGTGGTTAGTACTGCTTAGTAGTTAATGCTGCTAGAAGGAAGTTAATGCTGCTGAAGATTAATACTGCTTATATGATGAAGATTCGTATGAAAGGATATACATGGAAGCTTAGAGATATACATAGAAGATATACTGAAGATATTTTATTTATTGTAATTATCTTTGTATTCAGTATATATATATTGTATTGTTTAGAATAGTTAGATAACTTTAGTTTTCATTCTTTTAGAGAAAAACAACCTCAAGGCATAGATCCTAATTCTAGAGAAGTAGAATTCGTATTGGTGAGTCTGTTCATCAATATTGAGGTTGTGTGTTTAATCTTGTAACTTCAAGCATTCAATACAAGTTTACAAGTTGTTAATCATATACTGTTTTTGTTTACTGTTACATTGAATATCAAAGTGTTATTCCGCAACTTCTTTGATATTGTTTCTGAGAATTAATTCTTGTTGAGAATTCGATCCTGACACAATCTGTTCTTGTTGTGACAGAACTATCATTTTAAGCTCTTCTATATCTTTACCCTGTTTGATTACATCCATGTTGATGTTTCCCATGGTTTCCATCAATTCAAAATAGTTATACCTGTCCTCACCTTCTTCAGAAGTGTTACCCTCTTTTGAAGGATCATTGGATCTTTTTGTAGTGGAAGTCTTCTGCCTAGCAGAAGCACTATCCACCCCCTTGGTTTCGTGGCACCTGGGACCTTTGGATGATTGCTCACCCAAAGTTGCCATGGGGAAGGTCTTAGTTATTTTACCACTGACCTCCTCTGTGCTAGCAGGAGTAGTGGCAGCCTTAGCACCCATATGCTCAACCTCCACATCAGTGAGCACCTCCTTGGGGTTGGGAGACACCCCTGTGGTTTCCCTGTAGATATTCTCTAAAGGAGAATTCTCCCTTAGAGGGCTTGAAGGCTCAGTGGGTGATGGTACAAGAAGGGAAGGAGCCTTCTTTACCTGTTTCCTTGTATAAGTTTGGGTGATTGGAGAAGTGGGCTTATGAAGTAGGGACTGTGGGATAGATATAGAGTGGGAAGGTTGGGATTGGCTAGCAGTGGGATGGTCTGATGAGGGCCTTGACCCTGCTGCCATACCTTCTTCAGTGTGGGACACCACCATCATTGTAGAGAACAATGGGGTGTCAACTCCTTCCGAGTCCAGAGGGGATCTTTTCATGTTTGAAAAGACCTTACCTTTGGGGATTTTTGGTACATATACCTCATCAAAATGAGGTATATTCGTCAATTCATGGGTTATTACTTCTTGTACAAACCTGGGGTACATATAAAAACTCTTTTTACTTCCCAGGTTTGAGACAAGATCATTAAAAAGCATTTGAGAAAAATTGTACTTTCTGGCAGTGGCCAAGCACACCAAAGCATAAGCAATGGTGCTACTGAACTCACTCCATCCAGTAGTCTTTTTAGAGATACAATGCATTAAGGTATGAACAAGAAAACGCCATTGGGTATAAAATTTAGCCTTTGAGAATTTAAAACCACCCAACTGGCCTCCATACCCCATTCTTGACAAAGTTGAGAATAATTCCTCATTAGGAATAGAGGTTATACCTGCAGCATCGTCTAGACGTAGACAGATGCGTATCACCTCTTCAGTAACTGTTAAGGGTTTTTCACACACCCTTGTCTTGATCATTTGCACACCATTCTCAGTAACTATGGTGGCATTAGCCCAAAATTGCCTTTGATGCTCTATGTAAATAGTTGGCGATACAGTGAGAGCATGGGCAATGTGGCTGGTCTTGAGAAAATCCACAATCTGGTGGAATCCAGCGGCCTGTTTGGGCTTCTGTAGCATTGCAATCTCGTTATGCTCATCTACGAATGACATGGATGCCATTGATTCTTGAGAGTTCTTGCCTGAAACTTACTAAGGAGCTTGAAAGAGAAAGAATTAGAGAGACAATGAACAGTATTCAAAGAGTCGTTATGATCTTTTAGGCGGGCAAAGGGGTATTTATAGTATACGGGACATAAGCAGTATTAACCTAGAGCAGTATTAACTGACTAGCAGTATTAACTGAGAGCAGTATTAACCACTAGCAGTATTAACTAACTAGCAGTATTAACTGAGAGCAGTATTAACCACTAGCAGTATTAACTAACTAGCAGTATTAACTGAGAGCAGTATTAACTAACTAGCAGTATTAACTGAGAGCAGTATTAACCACTGGCAGTATTAACTAAGAGCAGTATTAACCACTGGCAGTATTAACTAACTAGCAGTATTAACTGAGCGCAGTATTAACTAACTAGCAGTATTAAGTGAGCGCAGTATTAACCACTAGCAGTATTAAAAATGCACTGGCAGTATTAACCATACTTACTCTTTTTGAAGCTTATGAAGGTTTGATCAAGGCAATAACTTCCTGTGAAAGAGGATTAGCAGCACACAAATAACCAAAGTAGCAGGTATAGAAACACCTTTTAAAACATGAGCTCATTCAGAGTTGATCATGCCCACACTTGAGACCAAGAAAGTGAATCTACCCACATCAAAAGCTTTAGTGAATAGATCTGCAAACTGGTTGTCAGTATGGACTTTAGCAACTTGAATGAGTTTCTTTTCATTGCAATCTCTGATAAAGTGATACCTGATCTCAATGTGCTTTGTTTTGGAGTGCTTGACTGGATTGTTAACAATGCTTATAGCACTGCTATTGTCAATAAAGATTGGAGTGTGAAGCAATGTTACCCCATAGTCCAGCATCTGATTTTGAATCCACTGAACCTGAGAGCAGCAACTTGCAGCAGCAATATACTCAGCTTCTGTTGTTGATAAGGACACTGTGGTTTGTTTCTTACACTGCCAAGACACTAGTCTTGAACCCAAAAGTTGACATCCCCCTGAAGTAGACTTTCTGTCCATGTTAGCACCACCCAAGTCACTATCTGAATAAGCAATCAAGTCAAATGAAGATTCATGTGGATACCAAAGACCTAATCTAGGTTGCCCTCTTAAGTATCTGAAAATCCTCTTCACAGCTTGAAGATGTGATTGTTTAGGCTTGACTTGGAATCTGGCACATACACACACTGGAAACATGATGTCTAGTCTTGAGGCTGTGAGATACATGAGAGATCCAATCATTGATCTGTATAGATGGACATCAACATCCTCCCCCTCAAGATCAGCCGTGATCTGTTTGTGAGTTTCCATTGGTGTGCTTGCTGGCTTTGAGTCTTTTAAACCATATTTCTCCAGGATGTCTTGCACATACTTTGATTGAATAATGAAGATCCCATCTGTCTGCTGTTTCACCTGAAGTCCAAGGAAGAAGTTAAGTTCACCCATTGAACTCATTTTAAAGCTCTTGTGCATCAACTCTTCAAAGTCTCTACACATCTGATATTTTGTGGATCCAAAGATGATATCATCCACATAGATCTGAACTAGTAGGATGTCCTTTTTACTTCTTTTAATGAAAAGGGTCTTGTCAATGATGCCCCTTTCAAACCCATTCTCCAAGAGATAGGTAGACAGAGTGTCATACCATGCTCTTGGGGCTTGATGTAGACCATAGAGTGCTTTCTTCAGCTTGTATACTCTGTCAGGATATGTAGGATTTTCAAAACCAGGTGGCTGACAGACATATACTTCTTCATCAATTGTACCATACAGAAAGGCACTCTTTACATCCATTTGATAGACCTTGAATTTCATGTATGAGGCATAGGCTAGGAACAGCCTGATTGCCTCTACTCTTGCTACTGGAGCAAACACTTCATCATAATCTATGCCCTCTTCTTGAGTGTACCCTTGTGCCACAAGCCTTGCTTTGTTCCTGATCACAATACCTCTCTCATCCTTTTTGTTCCTGAAAATCCACTTGGTGCCTATAGCTCTATGACCTTTTCGAAGGTCCACCAAGTCCCAAACATCCTGTAGTTTGAATTGAAGTAACTTTTCTTGCATGGATTCTATCCAGCTTGAATCTTTCATTGCATCATAGGCCTTCTTAGGCTCAGTCTGGGATAGAAAGCAGGAGAGTACTGTGTGTTGTTGATCCTGCAGCTCTTGAAGTCTGCTTTGATTCTTTGTAATGATAGGAGAAGAGATGTCTCCTATTACCAGCTCTGGAGGATGATTCTTTTGTGTTCTAGTCTGAAAACTAGGTTCTTCATTAAGTCCCACCTCTAGATTGGAATCATTTAAGTCAGCTGAGGGGATCTCATCGGCTACTTCTTGAACTTCATTCACTTGATTCTCCTCATCTCTTCTTTCTTCTTCACTCTGACTTGGCTCAGATAGAGTTTCTTTTTCACAGAATTCAACAAGTTCTTTTATAGGCATAGGAAAGATCACAGACTGTGGTATAATGTCTTGAACTTGTGTAACCCCTAATCCTTCATTTCCTGAACCTGCATAATTGTCACTACTGAAACCAAAAGAGTTAGTTAGTGAATCAATGTCAAACAGCCACTGAGGACCAGACCCAATAGGATTTGGTGTGCTCTCATTGCATTTGACATTGTCACTTTCCTCAATTATTCTAGAAGAAGTATTAAAAACTCTGTAGGCCTTACTCTGAGAGGAGTAACCAACAAGAAAACCATCATCTGCCTTGCTATCAAACTTTCCTAAGTGAGATTTGGTATTGAGAATTGTAAAAGGACACCCAAAAGGTTTGAAAAATCCAATAAAGGGTTTTCTTTTATTTAAAAGCTCATAAGGTGTCTTGTTTTTAGGCTTGACTACTAGTACTCTGTTTTGGACATAGCAAGCAGTATTAACTGCTTCTGCCCAGAAAGTTATTGGAAGTTTAGAATCAGCTAACAAAGATCTAGCAGCCTCAATCAGTGTCCTATTCCTCCTCTCAGCAACACCATTTTGTTGTGGAGTCCTAGGAGCACTGTATTGTCTCTCAATTCCCTTTTCTTCACAAAAGGTGTTTAGGTCAATATTTTTGAATTCAGTACCATTGTCTGACCTAATGATTTTTACTTTTTGATTAGTTTGGTTTTCAATTCTTAGAATAAAGGATTTGATCAGTCCACTAGTCTCATCCTTAGTCCTTAGAAAGTATACCCAAGTAAATCTAGAGTAATCATCAACAATAACTAGGCAGTATGATTTCTTCCCTATGCTCATAACATTTGTAGGGCCAAACAGATCCATATGCAATAAATGAAGAGAAGAAGAAATAGTGTTCACCTCTTTGGACTTATGAGGAGTTTTGTGTTGTTTGCCTTTAAGACAAGCAACACAATGATCAACACATGAATAGACTTTAGAAGGCAATCCTCTCACAAGGTTGTTTTTAACAAGCTTATTTATTGTTTTAAAGTTCATGTGACACATCCTTCTGTGCCAAAGTGATGATTCATCCAAAGAAGCTTTTGAAACAAGACAATTTAGGGATGAATCAGATGACACACTTTCCATATCTAAACAATATACATTGTCCTTTCTGGGGGTTCTTAGTAGTATCATTTTTTCATCAACTACCTTGAATCCAGGAGCAAGGATAATACATTCAGAATCTGTAAACAGTATACTATGTTGTTTGTCACAAACCTGTGATACACTTAACAGGTTGTACCTTAACTGTTCAACATAGAAAACATCTTCAAAGGTCATTTTACCTTTGGTCACATCACCTTTACCACTGATTTTACCTCCATCTGGAGTATTCCCAAAAGCAACATGCCCACCATCAATCTTCTTGAAGTTCTTGAGGCAAGACATGTTCCCTGTCATGTGCCTAGAGCAACCACTATCAACATGCCAGATGCTCTTCCCTTTGAGCTGTTGGTTGCCCTGCACATAAGATTAGACAATTAGTATTGATTGGGAACCCAAGCCAAAGTGGTCTTGGGTCTCCCTTTCTCATCAAAATACTTACATTCCTTTTTGATGAGGTTTTTAAAATCAGAACACTTAGTATTTGAGTACTTTGTCAAGATTATTGGTCTAGCAGCACTAATACTAGAAGCATTACTATCTTTAGAAGTACTAACAGAGTTAGCAGTACTAACAGGTTTGGCAGTATTAACCTTGTTGGCAGCACTAACAGAGTTAGCAGTATTAACATTTGCAGAAGTACTAACAATGTTAGCAGCACTAACATTGGTAGCAGTAGTATTGCTTCTAGCAGCACTATCACTGTCAGCAGCACTATTTGTGGTAGCAGTACTAACAGCTTTAGTGCTTGTAGGTATTCAGATCTTGACACTGTCTTTCCCATTCTTTTTCTTCATGTGGCTATTAGATTTGACAACTTTCTTAGCCCCATGATTCTTTTCTTTCTTCCTATAACCAAAAGGTTTTTGAGTAGGTCTCTGAAAGTTCATCCTTTGGTTCATGGGATTGAAATAGCAATATTTGGCAATGTGATTAAGCTTTCCACAAATAAAAAAGGGTTTTGGTCTATTGATTTTACTCAGATCAATCCCTTGTTTTTGTGCCCACATATTATTCCAGTTTCTCTTATTACCCCTCTTTTTATCATGTTGTTGGGGCTTAGATTTATTGCATGAACACTTGTTGCAAGGGATAGGGTTCACAACAGTGGTCTGTTTATAATGAACCTTCTTGGTCTTTCCCTCAGTCTTCTCTATCTCTTTGGACTTGGCCCAATTCTTTCCACATCCCTCATTGGTAACTATGTGGTTTTCTATAGGAATCTCACCACTCATAGTACTGTCCTTATTCTTGACAGTTTCTTTCTCAGTTTTATCCTCAACAACTACTTCATCTAAGGGATCTATCTCAGTGGCTCCCTCAGGCAGGTCCTTCCTATCCTTTGTCTCTAACAAGTCTGAACTAGGAGGGATATAGTTGTTGTTGTAGGGTGGTGGTGTGGTATTGTACCCTATTCCTTTTCTCAGTCTATCATGAATCTGAGTTTGTAGAAGAGAGTCCATTGCTTTAGAAGCATTTGAAAACTTTTCTACATCTAGCTTGACTTTAGCTAGCTCTCCTCTTAACTTTTCACTCTCCTCTTTAGATTTGTCTAGTTGAAGTTCTAGGTCATTCTTCTCCCACTTCCAGTAGTTTGTGTCATAAGAATGTTGAAGCTCATTGGCTTGAAAACTCTTAATCTGCTCTTCAAACCTCTCAACAATCCTCACATAATCTTTTATGTCCTTTTCTAATCTCTTAAGGTCATCACTCATGTTCTGATTGTGATCCCTATACCTTTTAACAGTGTTAATGCAATTTTGAGTACAAAGATTAGAAGTTACCTCTATTGGGAGATCAAATACCTCTGCCATTAGAGCTTGGTTTTGGATGGCTTCTTCAGCTTGATCACTCCAATCAAAACCCATACCTTGTTGAGAGACTAGGGCTTGTGCAGAGTTTCTGTTATTATTGAAGCTTCCAGACTGTGCTTGTTGGTGGTTGTTGTTGTGAGACACTCCACTTCTGCATTCTCTAGCAAAGTGTCCCTTCTGATGACATTTATAGCATTCCACCTTTGACTTGTCAAATCCTGCTCCATCTTCTCTTCTTTGGGAGAAATTGTTCCTCCCAGTTCTTTTGATGAACTTCTTAACTCTCATAGAGAGCATGGCCATCTGCCATTTAATGTCCATCTCTTCAAGATCATCCGGATGGAGTTGTTCCAAGTCATCATTAATTAGAGAAGAGTTTCCATGACTGGATATAAAGGCTTCAAACACAGAATCAGTGCCTTTCTCTTGATTTGCTCCATTAGCAGCACTAACTGATTCAGGATTAGAAGTAGAATCAATTGATGCTGATAGGAGTGCAACATTGTGAACGTACCCAGAAGGCTTCTTCTTAGCCTCTACCTCAGATTCAAAAACTCTTAGATCATTGTATAGATCATCAAGTTCCTTTTCTTCCAGCTGATCATTCTGTCTGAAAGACACAGTATACATGGTCCATTAATCACTCAGGGACCTTAGGAACTTCCTATTTAGATCATCTTGATCAATTTGTACTCCCACTGTAGCTAGTTCACCAATTAACTTGTTGAACCTGTCAAAAGTTTGAGTCATGGACTCATTCTTGGTTGACATAAAGTTCTCATACTGTTGCTTCAGAATGGCTTTCTGATTTCTCTTGGTACTTTTGGTACCTGAGAATCTCTTCTCTAGATCATTCCAGAGCATCTCTGCATCAGTGCAATTGCAGAATTGATGTTGATATTCATTGGGAATAGCCAAGAGCAAAGTGCTCAAGGCTTTCATCTCTGTCTGTCTAGTCTTTCTTTCTGCATCAGTTTTTGGTGGTGTTCTCTTTCCATCTGCACCAATCTTTCCTGCTTCAGAAGGGCATTCTCAATGATGTCCCACATAGAATAGTCAGTGAGGAGTATGTACTGCTTGATTCTGATCTTCCACATGTCGAATTCATTGGGTCTAGGCATTGGAACCTTTGAGACCAAGGTACTGTTTGATTCAGCAATGTTTTCCATGATGAATAAGATTTCTGAGAATACAGGCTCTGATACCACTTGTCAGGATCTTAATTCTAAACAAGAATAAACTCTCAGAAAACAATATCAAAGAAGTTTGCGGAATAACACTTTGATATTCAATGGAACAGTAAACAAACACAGTAAATCTGATAAACAACTTGTAAACTTTATTGAATGATTGAAAGTCACAAGCTTTTACAAACAACCTCAATATTGATGAACAAGCTCACCAATATGAATTCTACTTCTCTAGAATTAGGGTAGTAACCTTGAGGTTAATTCTCTCTATCAAAACTAAAAACTTAGAATGAATGTGTTGTCTCTAAAGAAACAAACTATTCTATACATATACTGAAGATAAAAGATAATTACAATAAATAAAAGATCTTTAGTATAATCTTTCATCATTATCTCTAAGCATCCATTAATATCTTCAATCCAGCTGTCATCCTTTCCATACGGATATTCATCTCATAAGCAGTATTACTCTTCAGCAGCATTAATACTCTGAGCAGTATTAAGTTCAGCAGTACTAACCATGTTATAGCAGTACTAACTCCAGCAGTACTAACTATGCTCAGCATTATTAATCTCTTGAAGCAGTACTAACCTTGAACTAGCAGTACTAATTTTGATGAGCAACATTAATCTTGTATTAGCAGCATTAACTTCAACTGGCAGTAGTAATTCTGTTGTAGCAGCATTAACCATACGTGATCATTTCTGAATTTCCCAACAAAATCTCTTTTAAGGTTGAGAGGATTGTAACACCTGTAAATTTCAGTAAGTAAAGGTCACCGGACGTTTTTGGAGCTTATAAATGGCGGGACTTTTGTTGGGAAATCATTGTTTGAAGTTCCTTGGAGTATCGGGGGTAGTGACGTTGAAAAAGTTGAGTTTCGGAGCTTGGTACGGGCTTGGCTACAATGCTCGACGACTATGACAGTGTCATAGTTGCACCGGGCAAAGTCGTTGTATGAAACAGAAGCATGGGGACTCCATGCGATACTAACTTATTTTTCCCTCTTCTCCCTTCAAACCCTAACTTATTTTTGGCTCAAATCCTTATATCTTATGGAGATAAAACACCATCAAGTGGTAAAAGGGAAGGCTATGATCAAGGATTCACCATCTCCATCTTCATCTTCAACCTCTAGCTTATTTTTGGGTTTTCTAGGTTTTCACCAAAACCTATGTGGTAAGTTTACTTTCTCCATGTCTAAACCTTGTTAGGTGATATAAATGCTCCATTGATGGTTTCCTAGTGTTTGATTCCTTCAATTTCGGTTTGTAAGATTTTGGAAGATTTGGGTCCAAAATTAGGGTTTTGGCCAAAATGGAGGTTTTAATGTAACGTGTTCGGGGATCAATTCTAAATGGTTTGGGATGTATATTTATGGTGGAAAATTTATATTTCTAGGTTTGTGGAAGTTTTGGACCTTGAAGATTCAAGTTTCATCAAAGGAGCTCAAAGTGGGGTAAAATCTAGATTTAGCCTAAATCTAGCAAGGTAAGTTCAAGTTGATTTGTGAAAACGGTGTACATGCCAAAATGTTATTTTAAAGTGTTTTGCATCTAACATGAAATTGTTAACTGCTGATAAGTTTGGCTATTTTGAAAGTGTTTAACTTTATAAACTTATATAGCACACATCTTTGGGATTTTTGGGCATTTTGTTAAATGTGTCATAGATGAATGTGTGTTTAACGATTTATTGCATAAATGGATATTGGTCAAAATGCATTTTAGTGTTTTTTGGGTTTCACGCATCATTCATGTATTGGGACGTTTGAAAGTAAGAGTGTGTGAGTCTTTTGGGTTGGATCATTCCCGACCTTGGGAACATTTTAGAATTAATTAATCTTTTCTTTGGGTTTTAGGCCGAAGGCTAATGGTGATTTGAGAAACAAAGGTTTTGGGGAAAGATGTAATTCGGTTTATGTAACCATATTGGCTCTCGTGTTTTTTTAGCCAAACGTCTATTAAGCCTTTTGGGCCTTAATTTGCACTCGGTTGAGTCTTTGGAACATTTGTTCAGTTTTGTGTAACACCCCAAAAATGGGACTAACAAAAATTTCCGGAAAGTGGAAATATGGTATATAAAATTGTCGGGGCAACGAGCTCATACAAAAAGGAACAATAAATGCCTGTTTAAGTACAATTTTGTAATAAGGAGCGACAATAGATGACAACTCTCTAATCTAGATCTAGCTAGACGTAAGATTACAAAAAGGTTGTCAACTAAGTCCACATTAACGGTCTTCAGTATTGGCATCCCAAAAATGCTCCCAAGCTCACCACTACAATCGTCTATGCTTCCTTGGCGCTTGCGCCACTAGAACCTGAGATACATACCAACAATCAAGTGTTAGACCAAACGGGTCTAGTGAGTTGCATAAGAAACATGACATACATATAGATAAAGCATGTGACAATCAATTATAACACTTCGACCACTAAAGTTCCGAGGGGTCAAACATGGGGGTGGCCCATCACACCAATGAGTTTTACCTCAAGTCAATGTACCTTGATGTTCACTCGCTTGAGCAACATCCCGAAGGCCCGACACACTTGAAGACTACCTCCCAGGCATTACTCCAAATGGCGGAGGTCTAGGTGCATACCATTATGGTTGCACCTAAGACTGCATACCATTATGTTCACTTTTGCGTAAATTTTTTCTCTAGGGGAGCTGCCCCCATGCTAAGTCTGCGAAGGGGGAAAAAGTTCTGTTCGAGATCAACATTTTCTTTTTGTTCAGTATTATTTGAAGCTTTATACTGATTGAAAGGACTGCATTTAATTATTTTTGGAAATTTATTTTTCTGAAATTTTTTGAGTGTAGTTTTTATTTTGATTCTAACGATCTCATCTAGTTGGTTGTCTTGGTACAGAAAAGTTTGATTAATAACCGTACAACTAGGATGTCGAATCAGCTTCTCTCAATGGGCTCTCAGGTCAAACCTCCTGTCCTCATGGCTAATGAGTATCAGCAATGGAAGACCAGAATGATCTAGTTTATGAATCACAAGAACAGAGAATTCATGAAAGCAATCATTGATGGTCCACAAACTCCAATGATCACAGTCAAGGGTCAAGCTGCAACAGAAACCTCTCCAGAAATCCCTGACAGAGAGGTTCCTAAACCTTATCAGTTCTTCACTGAAAAGCAGAAAGAATAGTATAAGATAGAAGAAGAGGCTCTAATCTATCTGACAATGGCAATCCCAAACGACATCTACAATCGTGTAGACAGTCAGATCACTGCTAAAGCAATCTGGGACGAACTAGCAAGACAGTTTGAAGGAAGTGAAGCCTCTATCCAAGCTAAGCAGAATCTATGCATAAATGCTTACGAGGGATTTCATGCAAAAGAAGGAGAGCTAATACTAGATACCTACAACAGGTATAACATCATTCTCAATGACTTGCGGAGGAACAATATCGCTAAATCTGCTTCTGAGATAAATTACAAGTTCATCAAGAATCTGAATCCAGAGTGGAAGAACTTTGCCATCAACCTCCAGATGTCCAAGAATATGGCTCAAGAAAATGTCATTGATATCTTCTCTACTCTTGCTCAACATGAGGATGAGGTGAGATCTATCAATAACAAATCTAATAATCTGAAGGACTCCGTGGCTCTCATAGCCGGCAAAGGTTCTGTATCCTCTGCAAGGTCAAAGAAAAAGGTGTCTAAAGCTCTACTTACCGAAGTTACTGACTCTGACTCTGCTTCAAGCGATGAAGAACTGGAAATTGATTCAGATCCAGATATTCAGAAGTTCTCTGAGGACTTAGCTCTAATCACACGACGATTCAAGAAGAGCTTTGGCAAGAAAAGATTCTACTCAAAGCCAAAGTATGACGGATACAAGAAAGAGAAGTCTGAGATGCGATACAAGCCGAGGCATGGAAGGAGAGAGGAAGGACGAGAAGACAGGAAGGAAGATAGAAGAGAAGGAAAGAGAGAGGAGAAGCGAGAAGAATGAAAGGATGAACCAGGAAGATGCTACAACTGTGGCAAATTTGGGCACTTCTCAAGAGACTGCAAGTTCAAGAAGGTAAATAACTCAGAGTACTATGCAAGAAAGTCACTTATTTCCAAGAAAGCTGAAGAAGGAAAAGTGTTGATGGCTGAAGAAGAAAACTGGTTGTTCCAAAGTTCCGATGACGAGGAGCAAGCGCACTTCACCCAAGTATCTTATATGGCAAAGCTGGATGGTGACGATGAAGATTCTGAGGCACAATCCGAAGATGCAAACTCTGAGGTAAGTGACAATTCTGAACTTATTGAATCTTTAATGGCCCAAATACATGGTATGAAAGATGAATTTGCATTACTGAAAGGCAAACTTAGCTCTGCACATCAATCTGTCTTAAGCTTTCGTGATGAAAATGCTATATTAAAAGTTGTTGTGGAAGAAAAAGAAAAGGAAAAGGATGATTTAAAATCTGAAAAAGCGTATTTAAAAGAAAAAATATCTGGTTTAGAAACGGATCTTGTGAATCTTAATGCTGAAAAGGGTGAGTTTCAAATCAAATTTGAGGTTTGTTATAAAGAAAGAAATGAAGCTTACACCAAAATCAAGCAACTGGAGGATATTAATATGAAATGAGGTTAGACTGAGCAAACATTAAATCTGTTGACCAATAAACTCCAAGACGAAAGGTTTTATAAACTAAAACCAGGTTTGGGTGTGCCAACTAACGAAATTTTGAAAAAGGCACCGGAGCACCTATACAACTTTGATAAATTTGGCTCCACAATCAGACCCATTCCTGACATTCATGCGACTTTTGTTGAAGCGAGTTATCCTAAACCTTCTAAAGAGACCAAAGGTCGAGAAGAAATGGGAAAGAACAAGTCTGGTGATACTGATTCTCAAAATCTTTGTTGGGAATTCAAAATTATACAAGTATGGTTAATGCTGCTAGCACTAAATGGTTACTACTTCTGAAGTTACTACTGCTGATACAGGTTAATGCTGCTAACCAAGATTAATACTGCTAGAAGAAGTTACTACTGCTGAGCATAGTTAGTACTGCTAGTAGTTAGTACTGCTGAACTTAATACTGCTCAAAGTATTAATGCTGCTGAAGACTTAATACTGCTTATGAGATGAAGACTTCATATGGCAAGGATGACAGTTGTATTGATTGAAGATCATGGAAGGCTCGGAGATAAATATGGAAGATTATACTGAAGATCTTTTATTATTTGTAGTTATCTTTTATCTTCAGTATATATGTATAGAATAGTTTGTATCTTTAGAATAGATAATTATTCTGAGTTTTTAGTTTTCTTAGAGAGAATCAACCTCAAGGTTTATAATCCTAGTTCTAGAGAAGTAGAATTGGTATTGGTGAGCCTGTTCATCAATATTGAGGTTGTGTGTGAAATCTTGTAGTTTTATAACCATTCAATAAAGTTTACAAGTTATTATTCTGATTCACTGTTCCATTGATCTTTGAATATTAAAGTGTTATTCCGCAAACTCCTTTAATATTGTTTCTGAGTGTTTATTCTTGTTAAGAACTTAGATCATGACAAGTGGTACTCAAGAGAGAAAGAAGATGATTACTTTTCTCAAAGGTGCTGTGGGAGTCAGAAAGGAGATGTTCTCAAAGATGACTTTTAAACAGATCAAAGGGTTGTATGATTCTGAGATGACAAAGCTTCAAGGGAATGAAAAAGCCTGAGTTGAAATGGAAAAGAGGATGAAAGAAAGTAATGATTTTCTGATAGAAAAAACTTTCCATGATGAGCAAGAAACACCAAAGAAGGAAGCCACTCTAGGTGAAAGTCTGAGGACTTTAAAAAGAACTAAAATGATGGCAAGAAGAAAATCAGCCAAGAAGCCTAGAGTGGATAAAGAAGAAGCTGAGAAGGTTGCTGAAAGAACCATCAAGTACTGATGATGTGAATCTGTACATGGTAGTGATGGACAAAGTTCCTGAACCTATTACAGCTGAACCTGTTGGTGTTAAGCCTCCAGAGATCATTCACTGGGATATACTGGAAGTTGATGGAAAAGAATATATCAGGCTCAAGAGGAAAGATGAGAAGTATGAAGTATATCATACTTGGGCCAAGATTGTCAGAACATGTTCCAGATCTGATCTAGAGGAGATGTTTGAAGTAGGAATGAAGTTGTATGCTGATCAACTGAAAGCTCCAGGGATACCAATCACAAAACTTGTGATGGAGTATCTTTGAATGTTGTTCAATCCTGAAGAAGTGAAGGACATTATCATAAATGTGTTTCAAACAGTTAACAACTGGACTCTATATGAAACTAGTGGAGTATATGCTTTAACTATGGATTCAAATCACATAGAATACTTCCTAGTGAATAGAGTGTACAACCACAGTAGATTGAAGTTGCATGCAATGTTGAAAAAGAAGCTTGGATGTGTACCAGATTCAGAAATGGCAAAGTATTTGATCCAAAGGACAATTAATCAAAGTTTGGGGTTGGATGCTAATACAGGGCTATGAATAATGGTGTTTTGGGAGCATCTGAAGAACTTGACTTCTCTTCCTAAAAGTCAAGTTAGGGGGAGATTGTTGGGAATTCAAAATTATACAAGTATGGTTAATGCTGCTAGCACTAAATGGTTACTACTTCTGAAGTTACTACTGCTGATACAGGTTAATGCTGCTAACCAAGATTAATACTGCTAGAAGAAGTTACTATTGCTGAGCATAGTTAGTACTGCTGAACTTAATACTGCTCAAAGTATTAATGTTGCTGAAGACTTAATACTGCTTATGAGATGAAAACTTCATATGGCAAGGATGACAGCTGTATTGATTGAAGATCATGGAAGGCTCGGAGATAAATATGGAAGATTATACTGAAGATCTTTTATTATTTGTAGTTATCTTTTATCTTCAGTATATATGTATAGAATAGTTTGTATCTTTAGAATAGATAACTATTCTGAGTTTTTAGTTTTCTTAGAGAGAATCAACCTCAAGGTTTATAATCCTAGTTCTAGAGAAGTAGAATTCGTATTGGTGAGCCTGTTCATCAATATTGAGGTTGTGTGTGAAATCTTGTAGCTTTATAACCATTCAATAAAGTTTACAAGTTATTATTCTGATTCACTGTTCCATTGATCTTTGAATATTAAAGTGTTATTCCGCAAACTCCTTTAATATTGTTTCTGAGTGTTTATTCTTGTTAAGAATTTAGATCCTGACAAGGTAGGTCTTTGAAGGTTGTCTCTTCTTTGCATCCATTTTGACCAACACAGACTTCTTTAGGGTTGCAGCTTTCTTCTGTGCTATTTCAGTTGCCAAACTTTGTTGATAAGCTTCATTTAGCTCTGCAGCTAGAGCCTTAGCCATCTCTCTATCTTTGTCCACTTGAGCCTTTTCTGCTTGGTTAAGTTCAGCTTGAATCATCCTGGCCAACGCTTCATCTGACTCAACCAACTTTTGCTTTTTAATTGGTTGATCAGATTCCACTAACTTTGCTTTGCCTTTGTCTTTGCTTATTACCTTCTCAATACTTGCTTTCTTGATCACTTCACCTTTTTCTTTGATGATAACTCCTTTGGCCTTTGAAGTGACCTTGGGAGTATCATGCTTAGCCTTGATTAAAGTTTCTGCTATCTCAAGGTCTGTTAATACTTCTTGCACCATTTCTGCTACTTCATTCAATTCAGCAGTATTAACAGTTTCTGCTGCTTGTTCAAACACACTTTCTGTTTGTACTGCTTTCTCTTTTACTGCTGCTATGCTTTCTATTTCTGCTGCTTGTACTTTATCTCCACTAACCCCATCAAACTCCCCCTCAACTTTAGCATCTTCCATGTTGGCATCAGCTTCTGACTCCCCCTTTTTGGGAGCATCAGTCACTGGTTTCCTTCTTCTGAGCACAAACTGTTTCTTCTTCTTTTTTGGACCAATCTCTTCACCATTTTCTTCAGGTTGGTAATCTGTACTTGTTGAGACAGAATTATCAATTTCAGCTCTTCTATGTCTTTTCCCTGCTTGATTACATCCATATTGATGTTGCCCATTGTTTCCATCAATTCAAGATAGTCATATCTGTCCTCACCTTCTCCAGGAGTGTGACCCCCTTTTGAAGGATCATGGGATCTTTTTGTAGTAGAGGTCTTCTGCCTAGCAGAAGCACCTGCTACCCCCATGGTTTCTTGGCACCTGGGACCTTTGGATGATTGCTCACCCAAAGTTGCCATGGGGAAGGTCTTATTGATGTTACCACTGACCTCCTCTGTGCTAGCAGGAGTAGTGGCAGCCTTTGCACCCATATGCTCATTCATCTCCTCAGTGAGCACCTCCTTGGGGTTGGGAGACACCCCTGTGGTTTCCCTATAGATATTCTCTAATGGAGAATTCTCCATTAGAGGGCTTAAAGGCTCTGTGGGTGAAGGTACAAGAAGGGAAGGAGCCTTCTTTACCTTTTTCCTGATGTATGTATTGGTGATTGGTGAAGTTGGTTTTTGAACAAGGGACTGTAGGATTGATATGGTGATTGAAGGTTGGGATTGGCTTTCAGTGGGATGGTCTAATGAGGGCCTTGACCCTGAAGCCATACCTTCTTCATTGTGGGACACCACCATCATTGTAGAGAACAATGGGGTGTTAACTCCTTCCGAGTCCAATGGAGATATCTTCATATTTGAAAAGACCTTACCTTTGGGGATTTTTGGTACATATACCTCATCAAAGTGAGGCATATCCGTCAATTCATTGGTTATAACTGCCTGGACAAATCTTGGGTACATATAAAAACTCTTTTTGTTTCCCAAGTTTGACACAAGGTCATTGAAAATCATTCTTGAAAATTTGTACTTTCTGGCAGTGGCCAAGCAGACCAAAGCATAAGCAATGGTACTGCTGAACTCACTCCATCCAGTAGTCTTTTTAGAAATGCAATGCATAAGGGTATGAACAAGAAAACGCCATTGGGTATAAAATTTAACTTTTGAGAATTTGAAACCGCCCAATTGGCCTCCATACCCCATTCTTGAAAGATTTAAGAACAAATCCTCATTAGGAATAGAAGTAATACCTGCAGCATCGTCTAGACATAGACAGATGCGAATCACCTCTTCAGAAACTGACAAGGGTTTGTCACACACCCTTGTCTTGATTATCTGCACACCATTTTCTGTGACTAAAGTGGCATTTGCCCAAAATTGTCTTTGATGCTCTATGTAGATTGTTGGCGACACTATAAGAGCATGGGCAATGTGGCTGGACTTGAGAAAATCCACAATTTAATGGAATCCAGCAACTTGTTTAGGCTTCTGTAGCATTGCAATCTCATTATGTTCATCAATGAACGCCATAGCTGCCATCGAGCTTGAGTATTCTGGACTGAAACACTTGGTGCTTGGGAGAAAAGGGTTAGAGAGCAGATGAATAGAAATCAAAGAGTCGTTATGAACTTTTAGGCGGGCAAAAAGGGTATTTATACGATTCGGGACATAAGCAGTATTAACTAACTAGCAGTATTAATCACTAGCAGTATTAACTAACTAGCAGTATTAACTGAGAGCAGTATTAACCACTAGCAGTATTAACTAACTAGCAGTATTAACTGAGAGCAGTATTAACCACTAGCAGTATTAACTAACTAGCAGTATTAACTTTGCACTGGCAGTATTAAAACTGCACTGGCAGCATTAACTATACTTACACTTTTTGAAGCTTGAGGTCATTTTACCTTTGGTTACATCCCCCTTACCACTGATCTTACCTCCATCTGGAGTATTACCAAAGGCAACATGCCCACCATCAATTTTCTTGAAATTCTTGAGGCATGACATGTTCCCTGTCATGTGCCTAGAGCAACCACTATCAACATGCCAGATGCTCTTCCCCTTGAGCTGCTGGTTGCCCTGCACATAAGATTAAACAGTTAGTATTGATTGGGAACCCAAGCCAAAGTGGTCTTGGGTCTCCCTTTCTCATCAAAGTATTTACATTCCTTTTTTATGAGGTTTTTAAACTCAGAGCACTCTTTATTTGAGTACTTTGTCAAGATAATTGGCTTAGCAGCACAAACACTAGGAGCAGTACTAACCTTAGAAGTACTAACAGAGTTAGCAGCACTAACATTGGTAGTAGTAGTATTGCTTCTAGCAGCACTAACATTGTCAGCAGTACTATTTGAGGTAGCAGTACTAACAGTTTTAGTGCTTTTAGGAATCCACATCTTGACACTTTCTTTCACAGTCTTTTTCTTCATGTGGCTTTTAGATTTAACATATTTCTTAGCCACATGGTTCCTTTCAATCTTCCTATAACCCAAGGGTTTTTGCATAGATCTTTGAAAATTCATCCTTTGGTTTATAGGATTGAAATAACAGTATTTGGCAAGATGATTCAATTTGCCACAGATAAAACAAGGTTTTGGTCTATTGATTTTACTCAGATCAACCCCTTGTTTTTGTGCCCACTGATTATTCCAGTTTCTTTGACTTTCCCTCTTTTTATCATGTTTTAGGGGCTCAGATTTCTTACATGCACACTGTTTGCAAGGAACAGGATTCACAACTGTGGTCTGTTTGTAATGGACCTTACCAGACTTTCCCTCTGTCTTCTCTATGTCCTTTGATTTGACCCAAATCTTTCCACACCCTTCATTGGTAATGATGTGATTCTCTAGGGGAATCTCACCACTCACATTGTTCTCCTTACTCTTACCAACCTCTTTCTCAGTCTTGTCCTTAACAACTACCTCATCTAAGGGATCTATCTCAGTGGCTCCCTCAGGCAAGTCCTTCCTATCTTTGGTTTCTAGCAAATCTGACATAGGAGGAAAATAGTTGTTGTTGTATGGTGGTGGTGTGGTATTGTACCCAATTCCTCTTCTCAATTTGTCATGAATCTGAGTTTGTAGTAAAGAGTCCATTGCTTTAGAAGCATTGGAAAACTTTTCCACATCAAGCTTAACCTTGGTTAGCTCCTCTCTCAACTTTTCACTCTCCTCTTTAGATTTGGTCAGTTGGAGTTCTAGATCCTTTTTCTCCCACTTCCAGTAATTTGTATCATATGAGTGTTGGAGTTTATTGGCTTGAAAACCTTTAATCTGTTCCTCAAACCTCTCAACAATTCTCACATATTCTTTTATATCTTTTGCTAACCTCTTAAGGTCATCACTCATGTTCTGATTGTGATCTCTGTACCTTTTAACAGTGTCTATGCAAGTTTTAGAACAGAGAGTAGAACTTACCTCAGTTGGGAGATCAGATACTTCTGTCATAAGAGATTGATTTTGGATAGCCTCTTCTACTTGATCACTCCAGTCAAACCCCATTCCTTGTTGAGAAACAAGGGCTTGAGCAGAGTTTATGTTGTGATTGAAGCTTCCAGACTGAGCTTGTTGGTGGTTGTTGTTGTGAGACACTCCACTTCTGCATTCCCTGGCAAAGTGTCCTTTCAGATGACATTTATAGCACTCCACCTTTGATTTATCAAAGCCTGCTCCATCTTCTCTTCTTTGGGAGAAGTTGTTCCTCCCAGTCCTCTTTATGAACTTCTTCACCCTCATGGAAAGCATGGCCATCTGTCATTTAATATCCATCTCTTCAAGATCATCAGGATGAAGTTGTTCCAAGTCATCATTAATTAAAGAGGAATTTCCATGGCTGGAAAGAAAGGCTTCAAACACAGATTCAATGCCTTTTTCTTGATTTGCTCCATTAGCAGCATTAACTGATTCAGGGTTAGCATTAGAATCAATTGATGCTGATAGAAGTGCAGCATTATGAATATATCCAGAAGGTTTCTTCTTTTCCTCCACCTCAGCTTCAAATACTCTAAGGTCATTGTACAAATCATCAAGTTCTTTTTCTTCCAATTGTTCATTCTGTCTGAATGAAACAGTGTACATGGTCCATTCATCTCCAAGGGACCTCAAGAACTTTCTGTTTACATCATTTTGATCAATCTGTACTCCCATAGTAGCTAGTTCACCAATCAACTTGTTAAACCTGTCAAAAGTTTGAGTCATGGACTCATTCTTAGTTGACATAAAGTTTTCATACTGTTGCTTCAATATTGCCTTCTGATTTCTTTTGGTACTTTTGGTACCAGAGAATCTCTTTTCTAGAGCATTCCAGAGCATCTGTGCATCAGTACAATTGCTGAATTGGTGTTGATATTTATTGGGAATAGCCAAGAGCAGTGTACTCAAGGCTTTCATCTCTGTCTGTCTTGTCTTTCTTTCTGCATCTATCTTTGGTGGGGTCCTTTTTCCATCTTCACCAATCTTTCCTGCATCAGATGGGCCATTCTCAATGATGTCCCACATGGAGTAATCTGTGAAGAGAATGTATTGCTTGATTCTAATCTTCCACATGTCAAATTCATTGGATCTGAGCATTGGAACCTTTGAGACAAGAGTACTGTTTGATTCAACTGTGTTTTCCATGATGAATAAGATTTATGAGAATACTAGCTCTGATACCACTTGTCAGGATCTAAATTCTTAACAAGAATAAACACTCAGAAACAATATTAAAGGAGTTTGCGGAATAACACTTTAATATTCAAAGATCAATGGAACAGTGAATCAGAATAATAACTTGTAAACTTTATTGAATGGTTATAAAGCTACAAGATTTCACACACAACCTCAATATTGATGAACAGGCTCACCAATACGAATTCTACTTCTCTAGAACTAGGATTATAAACCTTGAGGTTGATTCTCTCTATGAAAACTAAAAACTCAGAATAATTCTCTATTCTAAAAATACAAACTATTCTATACATATATACTGAAGATAAAAGATAACTACAAATAATAAAAGATCTTCAGTATAATCTTCCATATTTATCTCCGAGCCTTCCATGATCTTCAATCAATACAGTTGTCATCCTTGCCATATGAAGTCTTCATCTCATAAGCAGTATTAAGTCTTCAGCAACATTAATACTTTGAGCAGTATTAAGTTCAGCAGTACTAACTACTAGCAGTACTAACTATGCTCAGCAGTAGTAACTTCTTCTAGCAGTATTAATCTTGGTTAGCAGCATTAACCTGTATCAGCAGTAGTAACTTCAGAAGTAGTAACCATTTAGTGCTAGCAGCATTAACCATACTTGTATAATTTTGAATTCCCAACAATCCTTTTAAATCAGTTGGTTTTACATATGGTGATTTGAATAAAAGCTATGAGACTCGAAAGATCGAATTTACTGAGTTTGAATCACTATTTACCACACCTTCCAAAGAATCAGTAAGCACCAACACAGTTCCACCTGAGACTGCATGCAAATATGATGAGTATGAATCGGATGTTGATCCATCTACTATACCATCAGTCTCAAATCCCATTGCTTCTAAACCTTTACTTGTTGAAGAGGTTGAAGAAGAAACTGCTATCACGAATGAATCTTGTTCTAAAAATGATAAAACGGAGTTTATTGAGTCCATGACTGAAGAGATATTTTCTGAAATGATGAATGCTTCAGACTCTGATCCTGTTTCTAATTCAAAAGCGTCAAATTCTGTGAATGATCATACATCTGAATTGATGAAACAAATTGATATGTTGCAACAATCTCTTGATGAGGTTGAAGATGAAAACTTTGATCTCAAATTTAAACTTGAAAAGTCTTTAAAAGTAAATCAAGAGCTTTGCACTGAGATCAATGATTTGAAAATTACTTTGTTTAAAAATGCTTTAAATGATAAACAGGTGTTCAATGATCGAAGATGGAAGGTAAGAACCAATCCAGAATTTGATGCTCCTACAAAACCTTCAGTTGTTTACTCTGATTGTTCTGAATATCCACCGAGTATTTTTGAGAAGGGTGAGACTTCAAACAACACTAGAAAAGAACCACCTTCTAAGTTAGAGACTAACAAGGTTCCTGTTTCTGTTTCAGATATAAAAGGAAATGGAGTTGGGAGGAGTAAGAAGAATAAAGATCGTAGTTTGAATAAGAATGATAGGTTATCTAGTGAAACTTTTATTCCAAATAATTGTACTTCAGACAATGTTATTTTGAAAAGAAATTCTTTTGATGAACATGAATGTAAGATTTGTTCCGATAAATCTAAGTTTATGAATTTTGCTCGAAAGAATCTATATTGCACACACTGCTGGGATAACTCATTCAAATACTACTCCCCTCCAAAGTCCAAACAGGGTAAAAGAAAAGCTAAACTGAATCCTAATTCTAATTCTAATTCTTCCGCACAACCAAAAGTGTTTCGAGCTAAGGTTGCCAATCCTACTTCTAAAAAGCACTTTCAGGAATTAAATGTTAAGATGGTTTGAAAATGGGTTCCAAAACCGCGTTATGAATGGAGAGTGAAAGTCAAACCAGATGATATTCCTGAGTTGCTTGATGCTGACCGCAAAGGACCCATCCTGATATGGGTACCTAAGCAAAACTAATTGTCTCTTTTGCAGGCTTGTCGATTGTGGGTAATAGATTTCGGATGTTCACGCCACATGACAGGATTCAAGCACCTCTTGCATAACTATGTGGAGGAGCCTGCAGGAGCAGTTAGATTTGCCAATTCTGAAGCCGAAGGCCACGTCAGAGGATATGGAATGCTCGACAATGGTATTGTGAAGATTCAAAAAGTGCTATATGTTGAAGGACTTGATCACAACCTGTTTAGTACCAGTCACTTCTGTGACATGAAATATCAAGTCCGCTTCACAACCACTCATTGCTATCTAGAGGATCCCGATGGTTACGAAGTCTTCAAAGCTGAGCGCCATGGAAATCTATACTATGTTGATTTTCCTACACTGTATGCCACACGTCCAGTATGTCTACTAGCCAAAGCTTCTAAAGCACAATCGTGGACGTGGCATCGACGCTTGTCTCATCAGAATTTCCGATCTATAGCAAAGCTACAAAGACAAGGTCTGGTCAAAGGTCTACCAGAAATGAGGTTTGAGAAAGACTCACTATGTTCTGCATCTGAGATGGGCAAAATGAAGCGAAGCTCCTTCAAGTCCAAAGCTGAATCATCGACCTCATCTGCACTGGAACTTCTTCATATGGATCTTTGTGGTCCAATGCGAACAACATCTATCAACGGCAAGAAGTACGTTTTAGTAATGATAGATGACTATTCAAGGTATACATGGCTCGAGTTTCTTCGCAACAAGTCAGATGCGTCAGAGTTGATTATCGCTTTTATCAAGTGCATCCAAGTACGTCTTCAATTGCCAGTTCGAACCATTCACAGCGATAATGGCACGGAGTTCAAGAATGACACCCTGAAGAGTTATCTTACTTCTGTGGGTATTTCACATAATTTCTCCGCAGCCTACACTCCACAGCAAAACGACATTGTTGAACGGAAGAATCGCACTCTTGTTGAAGCAGCTCGTACTATGCTTGCTTACTCGGATCTACCCATGTACCTTTGGGCTGAGGCAGTCGCTACAGCATGTTTTACTCAGAACCGTACCATTGTGGTCAAGTAATTTAATAAAACTGCATATGAGTTAATCAACAATCGTACACCTAACATCAAATTCCTTCGTGTTTTCGGTTGCAGGTGTTACATTCTTAAAGAGCGTCAAGGATTATCAAAATTTGATAAGAAAGCGGATGAAGGATATCTCGTTGGATACTCTCTGACATCCAAAGCTTATCGAATCTACATAATTCGAACAAAGACGGTTGTTGAGAGCATGAATGTTTCCTTTGATGAGAATTCTACAAGGAATTCTGGACACAACAGTTCAGAACTCGGTCGTAAGGACAAAGCTTCTATTCAATCTAGAATAGAACCAGCTACTAAAGGATCCACTTCTTCTAACTCTAACTCTACTTCATCTGAGTTAGATTTACTGTTTATTGATGCCTTTGATGATATATGTCCAGACTTTGATAAAGGCATATCCACATTAATAACAAGCTCGGAGGTCCCTATCGCTTCTGAAGACATGTCTGGACCTTCCGAAGAAGTCACTGAAACTTCATCTCCATCAGGTACAACTCAACCTTTAGTTTCTGACTCTACCAATGCTGAATCTGTCTCTACAGATAGTTCTTCTGGAAACGAAGTCCCGAGTACTTCAACTGTTAGTCCAGAACCCTCAGTATCAGAAACACTAGTACAAGATGTTCCGAGTACATCTATGGAGCTGCCTGCTGTGCACGATGAAAACGATGCGTCCAATACGCAACAACAAGTTGAATCCTTACCAAGCACACATCGTTGGACTAAGGATCATCCCCTAGACAACGTGATAGGTGACGTATAAACCGGTGTCACGACACGGTCAGCAACAACTAACTTCTGTATGTTTTCAAGCTTCCTTAGTTCCCTAGAACCGAAGAAAGCGTCTGAAGCTCTACGTGATCCCTTCTGGATTTCTGCTATGCAAGAAGAGCTTCTTCAATTCGAAAGGAACAAGGTATGGCGCTTGATCCCACTACCTCAAGGTAAATCTGTTATAGGAACAAAGTGGGTTTTCAGAAACAAGAAAGACGAAGCCGAAGTAGTTGTGAGAAACAAAGCTCGTTTGGTCGCCAAAGGGTATTGTTAACAAGAGGGCATTGACTATGACAAAACATTCGCCCCGGTTGCAAGGATCGAAGCCATCAGAATCTTCCTAGCCTATGCAGCGCACAAAAACTTTACAGTCTATCAAATGGATGTAAAGTCAGCTTTCCTGAACGGTGTTCTGCATGAGGAGGTCTACGTGGCTCAACCTGAAGGTTTCGTTGATCCTCATCACCCTGATCATGTCTATGTTTTAGACAAAGCGCTTTATGGTCTTAAACAAGCACCGCGAGCCTGGCATGAAACTCTCACTAAATTCCTCTTAGCTTCTGGTTTCAAGAAAGGTACAGTATATACAACCTTATTTCTTAAAAGGCAAGGTGAGGACTTGATTCTCATTCAGATTTATGTTGACGACATAATATTTGGGTCGACAAATCAGAAATTTTGTAAGAACTTTTCAAAAATAATGGAGACAAAGTTTGAAATGTCAATGATGGGCGAATTGAATTTCTTTCTTAGTTTACAAGTAAAGCAATTACCCGAAGGCATATTTATTAATCAAGCTAAATACATAAAAGATATTTTGAAAAAGTTCAATATGTCAGATAGTTCAGTCATGAAAACACCAATGGCTACTGGTACACTCTTAGACGCAGATCCCTCTGGGAAACCTGTTGATCAAAAGGTGTATCGTAGCATGATTGGTTCTTTACTTTATCTGACTGCCAGTCGCCCAGATATAATGTTTGCCACATGCTTTTGTGCGAGATATCAGTCTAATCCTAAAGAGTCGCATTTAACTGCTGTTAAGCGAATCCTTAAATATCTCAAAGGTTCTCCTAATCTAGGCCTTTGGTATCCAAAGGATTATCGTTTTGAACTAACTGCCTTTACAGATGTTGATCATGCAGGATGTAATCTAGACCGGAAGAGCACCTCTGGATCATGTCAATTTATAGGTGACAAACTTGTGAGTTGGACTTCAAAGAAACAAAATTGTGTTTCAACATCCACTGCCGAGGCTGAGTATGTAGCTGCTGCTAGCTGCTGTTCTCAAGTCCTCTGGATGACGACACAGTTAAGGGACTTTGGATACAACTACAAGCGTGTTCCTATTTATTGTGATTCCAAGAGTGCCATATCTATAACTGCTAACCCGGTACATCATTCGAAGACCAAGCATATCGATGTACGATATCATTTCATCAAGGATTATGTAGAAAAAGGTAACATTGAAATGCACTTTGTTCAAACTGACTTCCAGTTAGCTGATCTTTTCACCAAGCCATTGGATGAAAAACGATTCCATTTTCTAATCAGCAAACTTGGTATGTTGAACATGTCTTAAACCTTACTCATGATTCAAGGGGGAGTATTCTCAGTCTTGACTTTGTGTTCATTTTTATTCTTCAACTGTTGCTAACGAAAGAGGAATCATTTTCACAAATGATTACCATTATTTCTTTCATTTATGCAGGTTTGTTCAAGTGACTATGGCTTCTAATCACATCAGATTAGGACCCGCACCTCAGTGCTTTACTTTATTTTTCTGTTTTTTGTTAAAAAAAAATTATATTTACATTAAGTTAAGGGGGAGAATATCTGTGATGCTAACATATTTTTGGATACTTAAATGCTTATCTGACCGTGTGTTCTTAAAGATAAATACTTGCGTTTTATCTTGTCAATATACTTTGTTAAGTATTCATACACATAACGGTTCAGGATATTCTATTTGACTTTGTTATTACCATGTATCAAAAGTTAAATCTTTCTATGGTAATACTCACGTTCTTTGAATTCACTGTTGATTGAATCAAACGTCATTTCATGTGCTTTCATTGAAAATATGTTTATATATTGTTCATATAAACAACATTCGTTTTTTGATTCTCCAAAATATTATTCTTCATGACAAATCGTCTATAAGCTTAATTGAAAAACTCCTTAAGAGCTTAAATTGTCAAACTCTTTCTAGTTTGAGGGGGAGAATTACATCGTCAAAACAACTGTTTTGACTTCTCCATATTATTATTATTCATGTAATTTTGTGCTTACATGTACAAAAGCCTGTTGAACAACATGTTCTTTTAGGAAAATACATGGATTCAGTGTGAGAACTTAACAGAACTTCCATGGATTCACTATAACCAGTGTTTCCTACCTAGGAAGTATTCCCTGAGTGATTGAGGGGAGAGGGGTCAAAAGAATTGAGTGATGGTGTGTGTAGAGGTAAAATGGAAAAGAGAGATTGGTTAGAAGTGAGCATTAAAAGAAAGAGGGTGAGAGATCAGAGTAAAAGAATACTAGACTCTGCACCAAACCACTTTCTGAGTCGGGCAGCCACATAATCTGATTGGTTCACATTCTTTGGTGACCATCATTGAAATAGGCAACTAGCACATGCCATCTCTTGCATACAACCCCACCAGCTACTCATTCTTTTCTCAAAAAGAGAATGTTTCACATTTTCTGGGGACGCAGCACATATGCTATTGGTTCTTCATTTGGGAGATACTAATATTGAAAAAGAAGGAAAGTTGCCCCACCTTCGAACCCTTTCTCATGAACATTGAGTCTTTGTATAATTTGTTGTTGTCTCAACAATTTTACATACTTTGAGCCTAAAATGAAAAGCAATCATCTATGCTTAATTCTTTCATACACATGCACAAGCACACAGAAATTTGTTTTCTGTCAGAACGTTCATAGATAACCACGTGTTATTCGATTATTGAATGGAAGACCTGGGGAGCCAACATCAAACCAGCTCCTTATATAGTAACTTTGTGTTACTTAGTGACTTTGTGTTACTGACATGCATTCCAAACTGAGTCATTTGTTGATTCAGGTTTACACCTATTAAACTGTTTGAATTTGAAAAGATTTAAACGGTTACTACTTTCTATTTTAATCTGAAAAGATTGAAATAATCACTCTTTCCATCTGGGAAGACTGCTCTTATTTCTACACAGGGCTCGATACATGAAGACAGTGCTACATTGAAGTCTATAAGACAAAGGGGGAGATTTTTCCATAAAAGGGGAGATTGTTTTGAGAAGTTTTGATGATGATGATTCTCACCACTCATCAAAAAGGGGGAGAATGTATTAAGGGGGAGAATATAATCTGAAGACTGCTGAAGATTTTCAAAGATATACAAAGTTTTGCATTCATAGAAAGATTTGAAGATTTGAAGACTATTTAAAGATATCAAGTTTTGAAGCTATCAACGTAGTTATCAATGTCATATCTGAAGTTTTTCAAGAAAAGTGAAGACCTGAAGACTATTGCCAAAAAAAATTTAATCTTGAATCCAAAGGGGGAGATTGTTGGATCATAATTGTATTCAAGATTAAAGGGTCTAAACTGTATTTGTTTGATAGTTAAAGTTAGAGGGTTTATTATGTAATAAGTTAATAGTTATTAAGCTATTGGGCCTCAAGCCCATAAGCCCATTAGGCCTAAAAGCCTGGGTATTTAATGTTTTGTTTAGTTAGGTTTTAGGTTAATCCTCACAATTACTTTCATAATCATATAGTGAGGTAGCAGGTTTTCTCTGTATTCAAGGGTATCAAGAACACACAAGGTTTAACCGTTTATTCAAGGGATTGGTATGTTTTGTTAATCTTTATATCTCTTGATTATTATTGTGTTTGTGTGTTTAATTATCAACTAGATTAAACTGGGATAACAAACTCTTTTGTCGATCTTGGGCCGCCTTCAGTCGTTCCCGAATACCCTTCACCTTATCCGCCGTTGCTTGCACAATTTCCGGACCCGTAAATTGCTTCTATCCCGCCTCGAGCCAGCACACCGGTATCCTACATTTTCGTCCGTAGAGCGCCTCGAATGGAGCCATTCCGATACTCGAGTGGTAGCTATTATTTTAGTCAAACGCCACTAACGGCAAGTGCGAATCCCAAGATCCTCCAAAGTCTATGACGTACGATCGAAGCATGTCCTCCAGAGTTTGGATCGTCCTCTCGCTTTGTCCGTCGGTTTGGGGGTGGTATGTCGTACTCAACTTAACTTTCATGCCCAACTCCCTTTGAAACCCATCCCAAAACTTGGAAGTAAACCGACTATCCCTATCCAAGACTATGGATAACGGAACACCGTGACGAGACACCACTTCATCAATATATAGCTTAGCAAGTTTGTCCATTGGTAATGACTCCCGCATTGCTAAGAAATGTGCACTCTTGGTAAGTCTGTCCACTACTACCCAAATAGTATCATGGCCTCTCAAGGTCCTCAGTAGTTTAGTGACGAAGTCCGTCGTGATGTGTTCCCACTTCCACTCCGGAATGGTTAACGGTTGTAAACTCCCATAAGGATTTTGATGTTCCGCCTTGACTTGAAGGCAAGTGACGCACCTTTCCACATACTTGGCCACGTCGAGCTTCATCACCGGCCACCAATAGTGCAATTTTAAGTCTTTATACATCTTGGTACTACCGGGATGTATAAAGTATTTGGACATGTGTGCTTCCGCCAAAAGTAACTCACGATTTCCCCCGATCTTCGGCACCCAAATTCTCCCTTGGAATAACTTGAGACCGCGACTATCCTCCGATAATAAATCCTTTTGCTTCACTATGACCTCGGTCTTGAGATTCTCCTCGCAAAGTGCTTCGGCTTGACTCCTCTTGATGTCCTCCATAAGGCTTGACATCACCTCGATTCTAGCAACTGTTACCTTACTTTCCCCTCTGTAACTCTTTCGGCTCAAGGCATCCGCCACTACATTGGCTTTACCGGGGTGGTAAAGCAACTCACAATCATAATCTTTCAAGAGTTCTAACCACCTCCTTTGTCGCATATTGAGTTCCTTCTGGTCAAAGATGTATTTTAAGCTCTTATGGTCGGTGAACAACGTACACTTCGTCCCGTAAAGGTAGTGCCGCCATAACTTTAATGCAAACACTACCGCCGCTAGCTCTAAATCATGCGTAGGGTAGTTCTTCTCGTGATCCTTGAGCTGCCGCGATGCATACGCGATCACCTTCCCTCTTTGCATCAAGACGCACCCCAATCCCAATTTAGAGGCGTCGCTAGTTAGTTATACAAATAAAAATATGAAACTTTAATAAGTTATAATTATGTTTCATTAACTTGTAATTTTGAATTTTAACTAATATATCTATACTATATTATAAAGCATTTAAGCTAAACTCTTAAAAACTAATTTTTATGTATTAGGTACCACTTATTAATGCATATTACTTAAAATCCAAAAGTACAAATTGATTAAACATAAGTACAACTTATAAAAGCTTAATGTTTGAATTCATGTAACTAACTGTAGATAAAAACTTATTTTTATTTTCTAAAATGTCTAAAATTTTTAACTATTGATATAACTAACCGATAAATATAAGAAAATTCGAGATAAAACACCTTACTTTTATTTTTTTTATTGAAGTATGTTATCTTTTTAATTTTAATATAAAATATCTTAAATATAGTTATCATTTAAATTAAACATTTTTTGACCCGTAAAAAATACTTTATTATTATTTTTTATAAAAAACCATAATTAAACTAAACTAAAATATATTTTTGTTTTAAATCTAGGTTTCTTAAAATCGTAAAATAAAATCAAAAAATACTAATAAAAATATATTTTGAGACATCCTCATCTACTCTCGTGACGAGTTGGAGCATCGACGGCATTTGCGAGAAGTCTTGGAAATACTTCGCAAGGAGAAATTATTTGCAAAGTTCTCAAAATGTGAGTTTTGGCTTCAAGAGGTTCAATTCTTGGGCCATGTGGTGTCCAAGGACGGAGTGAAGGTGGATCCGGCTAAGATAGAGGCAATGATGAATTGGGAGCCACCGACGAGTCCAACGGAGATCAGAAGTTTCTTGGGTTTATTCAAGATTTTTTGAAGATCGCCTCACCACTCACATCGTTGATGAAGAAGAACGTCAGATTCGTATGGACTGAGACGCAAGAGAACGCCTTCCGAACTCTCCAAAAGAAACTGTGTGAAGCACCGATATTATCCTTACCCGGAGCATAAACACTATGAGATAAACTATCTGTTTTATTTTTTCTTAAAATATATTATCAATAATTTTAAATATAATAACATAACAAAATAATTTATCATTATCTTTATAAACATATTATAACTAAAAGTAAAATAAATTACATTTTTATAATAAAATATAAGTTGTACCAAAGCATTATGAAATTGTAAATTAAGTATTTTGCTTTAATTAGTTGTATTTTGTGTTTAAAATGTTATAATTAAGAGTTTTTTATGTCTCTTTTATAATATTGTATAGATATAGATATATATATTTTTTAATAGAAACGTTTTATCCTCTGGATCGTTTTTAACGTGATTGATTATTTGTAGTTATAGATAATGGATGTCATTTTTACTTCTCTATGGATTTCAATCAAGTAAATAAACATCAATCGACAAGATAACTTTATGCGTGTTTCATTTTTCAAAAAAGATAATTTTTAATTTAGTGTTTAACAATGCCAAGTGTAATCAAATGTCGAGAATGTATTATTGCCAACCTTTTCGTTGTTAAGAAAAGGATTGTCGGATGTTATGAGTATAGTAATCTTGTTTTAGTGAATGGGTCAGATTGAAAATTGTATGGACTCATTAAGCTAGCTATGTATGTACATGTGATTGACTATAGTAAAAAGCCGTTCGCGTCTCTTATTTAATATTACATGTGATTGACTATAGTAAAAAGAGTGTTCTTGTGTTTTCGTAAAATGAATGTGTTCTCATTTGATCCCTTTTCCGCCTCTACTATTATATTAATTAAGAAAGGAATTGACCAACTTTCTTGTATCTATTACTAACTAGTGTATGGCACCACGCGTTACGCGATGACGAAAACTTGTTGGTGAAAAATACGTATATGAACTCACTCTAGACCTAGGCAAAAGCCTCATGCAACGTGTCCTTGAGCTCGAATAAAATGTGCAAATAAATCTAGATATGTTATAGGATTATGTGCCATCATCAAAAAGAAATGATTGATGTAATATTTTCCTAGTATTAGAAGTTACCATAATGAATGTTTCATTTTCTTTGTAAACTTCTCTTTATTTAAAGGGTTTATGGTTAATGAGAATTACAGATTTCATTGTCTCTCTATTATGTTGTTATTATGTTTCTTTTTTCCTTTAACACGTTATCAGCACGATGTTTTGCTAAAGTTCAAAAGAGAAGTAAAGCTAAGGTGTTCATAGTATCAATATCGATTTGAGGTACGTTTTCATGTTAAACTTTCAATTGATGGTTCATTACTAGTTATTTAATACAATAAATTTGTTTAATGATAATCTTATAACATAATCATCGCTAAACGACCATCAATTATTGTTCTTGCAACGTTTATGTTACTTTAGTATTGACATCCTTTTTGCTAATTCATTCATTAATATATGTATGTTAAACCTTTGAATAATATATTGTTAGTTAACATAATATGTAATGTATATTGTTTGAAAAAAAAATATGTAATGTATATTAAGTTATGTGTCACTATACATATGTATGTCATGTGTCACCATAACCATTGTTTTGCACTCTATACATTTTCAATAAATTTCTTTCACATACTGCATAGGAGCTTTCTATATAGTATTGTTTTTATTATGAGCAATGTTTATGTTCTTTGAAATTATTATGTTATCTATGCATGCAACTTGCTTAAGAAAGATTGATACTTTTCATTTATTATGTATGTTATATCAGTTACAATAATAATTCCCAGTTACATTATAGGTTTTGATTTATAAATCAAATCGTAATCCTTTATATTAGATATCTTCAACTATATATATGTATATAAAATTCCCAATAAAAAGAATATTATCTTTACTTTGAAATAGAAAATTATAAGTTATCAATATAATCTAAATATAAGGAAAAGATATACACATGATATGACAAGATCGTTTCCTATTAATAAACTGTTAAATATGTGTTTAGCATATATATATATATATATATATATATATATATATATATATATATATATATATATATATATCTGGCTTTGTTTTTGTTATACTAAAAAAAATTATATTTGTTATTGTAACCTTTTTTTTTAGCAAATATTGGTAGATTTTTTTAATATGTGATCTTGTTTGATTAATCAATTGTGTATTCTAACATAATATGATTTCATGAATAACCAATGTGTAGTTTTCACCAAATCACAAGGACTAAACATAATGATATGTGACATTATATGTATGATTATCATTAATCGAAAGTTATTATTATTATTTTTTAATCATATTATTATATTAGGTTGCTAAATATCTTATTTTTGGTTGGTGTCAATTCTTTTTGATTTTGGTTCAATGTCATTTAATTATAATCGGACTAATATATCATCTGTGGTTTTGGACTTGTTATTGTTATTTATTCATTTATTCATGTCTACTTAATTAGTTTATCCTATTGTGTCTATTTAGTTAATTAATGTTTTTTTTAGTCTTTGAATTTATTATCCCGCATAATATTCAAATGTTTATGTTAATTATAATTGTTTTTATAATCCTTCATCTTGTAAATAATTTTTGGAAGTTACACTTTCACCCCCCCCCCCCCCATAACTTTTGTTATTTTGCCAAAAGATCCAAAAATAACATGAAAATGTTAAAATCAAACATTTATCTTGATTGTGAGTTCCTACTCATAATTTTAAATTATAGAATAAATTTTCGAAAGTTACACCTCCCACCTCATATATTTTGGTTTTTACCAAAAACTCCAAATATATTATTAAAATGTTAAGGTTTGAAGTTGACTTTATATCAAAACAATAGTTATTTGTTTAAGAGTAATCTCTTTAAATAAACATTGAACTTGACTTCACACGCCAACATATTTTGGCCTCTTGCCAAAAACTCTATAAATTAATAATGTTACCTTCAAATTACATAAATCACAAAATATCGATTGGATTTTGTCAAACGGGTGTAAATAGCACTAACATTTCTAGGGATTTAAGAAATTCATGTGATTCCCCTACTACCTGGAAATCCAATAGATTGAGTGATTTCTTTTTCACAAATTGAAATCTTGATGAAGTATTATCAATAAAATATAAGCATACAAAAATCCAATATTGTTATGATAATGAAATTTCATAACCATAATCCATTTTCTTATCAAAAAGAAAATCATATATTATCTTTTATATATGTAATTGGTTGAAACAACTCATCCCAAAGTCAACATCGTAAGCTCAAAAGCATGTGAGTATTGGGGGTGAGCATCGGTCGGGTCGGGTCGGGTCGGGTCCCAAAACCCCGAACCCGATCGGATATCGGGTGACCAGGAGAACACCCGAAACCCGGCCGAATGGAATTCGGGTTTGTCGGATATCGGGCTATCGGGTTTCGGGCCAGTTCGGGTCGGATTTCGGGTCAGTTTGGGTGTGGGATTTTTTCCAGCCTTTTCCTTTTGGTCCTTTGATTTCTACACTCTCAGTCTTTATTCCATTGTAACTACTGTAAGTTTCAACAATTAACAACTAACATTGATCAATCCATTGATCCAAGAGTAACAAACTAACAAGATAACTAAGTATCAAAGAGTGTAGAGGGTATGTTTAGAAATCAAACTAGAGTCTATAAATCAAGACAGAGAGAGAAGAGTGTAGAGAGTGTAGAAATCAAAATAGAAATCAAAACTAGAAAACTTACAGTTGATGTGATGGCCGCCGGTGGTAGCAGCAAGGTCGGTGGGAGCCCAGCAACGCGGTCGCCGGTGGCTGGAGGTATGGGAGGAGCAGCCGATGACTGGAGGTGGTGGGCAGTGGTCTGGTGGCTAGAGGCGGTCGGTTGTCGCCGGTCAAGACTCGAGAGATCTGGAGGTGGCTAGAGGTCTGGGATGAATCGATCGAGTTTGAGTTTGGGGAATGAAATGGAATTAGGTTATCTCAATAAATATAAAACCGAATTTTTAAAAAAAAATCAACTTTTCGGATATTTCGGACGGGTCGGGTTTGGGATTTGGGTACCCAACCCGATCCTACTTTACCCGATAAATTAGACGGGTCGGATGCTTCGGGCCTCGGGTAATTCGGGTCTCGGGTTTTAGCCATAAACTCGGGTCGGGTTATTCGGGTCGGTCGGGTTATGCTCACCCCTAGTAAGTATCATAAATGAGTATATAAAACCTCCTTTTGAAAAGGTACAAGAAAAATACCTAAAGTCCATCAACTCCCTATTGACCCTAAAACCAACCTCTTGAAAAGGTACAAGCAAATACCCTCATGTTTTGAGACGACATATAAATCCTAAGTTTCATAGGAATACCTTTACTAGAAACCCCCAAAGAAATGTGGGATGTCCCAAAAGGGATAATCGGGAGTACTCATGAATATGTACTTCCCGAACTAATCGTATAGTGGAATGAAACCCACTTACTCGATTACAAAAAGGTAACTGATTTCAACAAAGAAATGTTATATCCAAGACGCGTCTCAATCTCTGTGGCAATGAACTCACAGAATATGACATGATTCCTAACATTATTTTCACCTTTCATATATCAAAAATATTAATGAACTAATATAAGTTGGAATGGAACCTTTAGACAAACTCATCAACCTACTGCAAGTGGTTGAGAGACATAACAAGGTTCTTTCAAATAATAACACCACATATGTCGAGACAAAGAAAATTCTCGAGATCAATAATGAAAGCATTAAAGGTGGAAACAACTCCAAAGAACATAGAGTTAAAAACAATTTCACACATGTGACATTTATGCACTATGTGGATGAAACCCTAGAACGGGTTAGGGTCTTGGTAAGAGTCGGGAATGATTTTTCAACATCTTGAGTATAAATACAACTACTGCCCCAAGTGATAATGGACAGTCAAATAAGAAATACACTAAAGAGTGCTCTTGTCGAAAAAAAACAAATTAAAAATGATCTATATCATAAGAATGATAAAGCATAGATTTTTTTTTAAATTTACTTTATAGTATTTTAATTAGTTTCTTTTGCTTAAGTAAAATCGAATATGTAACCATTATAGATGTAAAGGATTACATCAAAAACAAAATAAAACTCTCAATGTTCTTCGTTCCGTGTAGGAATGTATCGAGGAGAACTTGATTGTTTTTATGACATCTCATACAAGAAATATATTATTATTCATTGAATTAAAAATTTTCCTCCAACCAAATACTTAGACGATGAACTGTCATTTTTTTATTGGTACAAGATTAATATGAACCTTGTAAAGATATTCGTATAACATGGAAATCAACATATATACATAAATTCCAATGAATATGAAAGGAAACATATATCATGGAACTAATGTGTCAAACTAGTAGATTATTGGGTCATCGAAACATTTTTGTCAATAAAAAAAACTTTAGGGAAATGACACATATATGTTTCGACATGACCATGTGGGACACCATGGTTATGACATAGTGATCCGTGTATTGAAAAATACACATCGACACATTCTCTTTCGAGTGATAGGAAAAACGAGGCAAATTGCAACTATTGACTTCTGTAGCATAAGAAACAACATTGCCATCATAATATGCCCTCTCAAATACCTAAAACTTTTGTATATACCTTAATCCTTACCTAAGATAGGAATGAGATCATCCTAAAGCTAAGGACATAATACAAAAATATTCCATTGTTACAACGAATACAAGATGATATTTATGGACATAAACATCCAGAATGCGGGCCATTAAAACTTTATGGTTCTGGTTTCGACACGATGAACACATGTCGTATTATTGTCCACATGAAATATTGCACTCCTAGCACTAGCTATACGTTTAAGGGCTCACCACCCTGATTATTTCATCAAGTCTACATGACTTTGAATGCTGGAGAATTTACATCATAAGGATTTGATGTTAATTGCATATGTATGAGGATCAATGTAGAGTTTCTTATACTCCATGTGTATATATAAAATGGTCTCATAGAATTTGTTATCAAAAAAATATGATGACATCTAGGGTATTAATAATGCGCACCAATTTACCCACATCTACCTGGGGTTATGTAATTATTATATGCAGTTTTTTTTTCGTTTTTAGACCCACTATTAGCTAACCAACCTCATGCGTACCAGTTGGTAACTGGATATAAGCCTGATATTTTACATTTACGCATGTTTGGTTGTGTAGTATATGTGCCAATTGTGCCCCCACAACGCATCAAAATGGGTCCTTAAAGACGATTCGATATATGTTGGATATGAATTCCCAACTTTTATCCGCTAATTAGAATCCTTGACTAGTGATCTCTTTACCGCCAGATTTGCGGGTTGTCACTTTAATGAGACAGTCTTCCCGTCGTTAGGGGGAGATAAGAGAAAGGATTTTCCATAGGAACGACAGGAAGTGTCATTGAGTATTCCCACTCTGTCTCATGTTGATCCCTAAACTTCATAATGTAAAGTTGAAGTCAAATGAATCAGACTTGATACTTGATACGTTTAATGAAGTGACAAGATCACATATACGAGCTGCAAATATACTGGCAAGGTTAGAGTCCCCAAACAAGGGCACAACGCCATTGGAAAGTGCGTTGCAATCACACATAGTGGAGGTGTGGTTGAGGTCGTAGCTACCAAATGGAAGTGGTGGAAGCTACTTGGTTCGATGGATATTATTCTAAAGGAAGAGAATAGTTAGGCACATCCATTTATCATCAATACACAAAACTCTCATGAAATTGTCTCTAATTATAATTATGTCCATGAATCGTCACTGGAGGACGCTCCGAAGTTAATATTGATTCTAGAGATGAATATTAATCTCAAATGAACTATGAGAGTACATATGTAACACCCGGTCTTTCGTAAAGCAAGCTCCGTCTTTCGTTGGTTATCTCTCTGCCTTCCGTCCATATTTTTGAGTGGTAAATGTTGTGCTTTCGAACCTTAAGTCGACCCATGAGAGAATCTCGAGTTTCGAACTTTTTCGGGGCTCGGTACGTGTAGCGCGACTGTGACTCGCGATAGTGACATGTGTCACTATCGCGTGGCACAATCGCCGGGGGTGTACCACCCGCGGTACATTCCCCGCGAGAGTGCCCTCGCGATAGTGACAATGTCACTATCGCGTGGCATAATCGCCCGCGGCCACTGGTTCTCTAAATGTCCGAATTTCTCACCATTTCTCTCATTTTTCACTTCTATCCTCTTCCCTTTTCTCTCCCAAACCCCAAAACTGAACCCTAACCCATTTTGGGGGTTTTTCCTCCCCAAACCACATGATTACTCACCATCTAGCTAGATGGGAGCTTGAGTCACAAAACCTCCATCTTCATTTTCCTCATCAAGTTCAACGGTTGGGAGCTCGGGTTGAAGTGTTGGATTGGGTGTTCTCGGAAAGTCTTGTCATCTTTAATGGTAAGCTTCTTTGATTTAAGGTTATATATGTTCTTTGGGTGTTTCCCTAGTGTTTGGTTTATCAAATCTCGGATTTATAGTTTTGGAGAAACTAGGGTTTTGATCTCGTTTAGGGATTTTTGGTATATAATGTTGGGGAATGTTTCTATATGGCTGTTTATGGATATTTATGGTTCGGTATGTATGGATCTAGGTTTTGGAAGTTCTCGGCTTGAGGATTCAATCGGCCTTCAAAAGAGCTCGTTGGGTGAAATCTAGATTTAGCCTAAATCTAGCAAGGTGAGTTCAAGTTGATTTGTGAAAACGGTGTACATGCCAAAATGTTTGTTTTAAAGGGTTTTGTGTCTTACACGAAATTGTTAACTGTTGATAAGTTTTGCTAACTGCTAATAAGTTTTGTTAACTGCTGATAAGTTGGTTATTTTAAAGGTGTTTGACCTTATAAACTCATTTAGCACACATCTTTGGGATTTTGGGCATTATGATAAATAAATCATGTATTTCGGTATTCTAATGATTTATTTTATGGAAGTAGATTTTGAGTATAAATGCGTTTCAATTTGTGTTTTGGAGAAATGCATGGTTTTATGTTATGGGACGTTTTGAAAGAATAAATGTTGCAAACTCACTTGGAAAATGAATTGTCCCAATCTAAACTACGTTGGAATTAATCATATGTTTTGGAGCATGGGTTTATATAAGTACGGGTTGTTTACATTTGATTTCATTTTATGATTTTCAACGTTGGGTCTTTGGATTTGTTGAGCTTATGGCTCGGTTTGGTTTTGTTGGGTTTTGAGGACACTTGTCCGCTTTTAATAGCTCAATGTTGAGCGTTTGGTTATGATTTGCATTTACTACATCTTAGTTGAGAATTACATGTTTTGAATGCATTAGTTCATTCGTTTTGAGTCATGTAATGGTTTAGTTAGTGCAATGGATCCATAGGCACGGTGTTCCCATGTCCCCGTTTTGGACATTAGGTTCGCCACTTGGCACGGAATAGGCATCGGGTCACCATGATAAGTAAGGTGTGGACCTATACGGTCGGGCAGCGTCTCATGGGCAGTAAGGTGTAATTCCCTTGTGCTAGAGGGGTTGACTTGATGTTTTCGAGTGATAGACTCAGAGGAGTTGAGCTCGGTGGGTGTTTTATGTGTAACCCACATGTTTTGATTTCTTACATAATTATGTGACATACTTTGTGTTCCGTCACGTACCATGTAACCGGGTTTTCCCCGTCACCATTAGGTGTGGTTTTGGATATGGAGTTTTATAATCCATGTTTTCGGAGACGTTTGAGTATGGGTATTTATCTATGTTTTAAGGTTTTGGTTATCAAAACTCATTCGAGTTATTGGGATGTTTTGAAAGTTGGAGTTATCTACGTTTTCAGTGTTTGATCATTTTAATGTCAGTTATGTTTTACGTGCGCTTCGGGTTTTGGCTTTATTTAAAGAAGCGTTCGTTTTATGATTTTAAATCACGAAAAGGGTGAATAATGAAAGGAGATTATTTTGTGATTTAATGTATTCCATTTTTGATTGCTTTCAAATCAAATGTATTGCATTTCGAAAATCATGATTTTTAAATAACATTCTTGAAGTTAATGCTTTATTTATCTCTAATGAAAACTCTTAAGCTCACTAGGCGTTGAGCCTAACCTTTTTATTTGTCGGCATGTGCATCAGGTTCTAGTTGGGGTTTGGTTCTAGAAGTGCTTGGAGGATTTGAGCATTAGACTTACACGAGAGTAAGTAGATTGATGAAGTCTTCCGCAGTTGGAGATAGTGACTATTATTGGGTTTAGTAGCATCCGTCCTTATTATAGACTGTATGTGTAGAATGAATGTGTGTATTGAGGTTAAATCCTAAATTGTGTTTGTAGATGAATTATTTATCGATGTATTTAGAAAATTTTAAATTAGTTGTATTCCCGAATTTGAGGGTGTTATAACATATGAGTCGATGGACAGATCATATATAATCATTGATGATTTATTCGCATATACGATGGTTCATAAGATGATCGAGCACGACGACATCGAACCAAGCTCAGTTGAATAATATCAACAAAGAGCATAATGGCCTAAATGTAAAGAAACAATCCATAAAGAATTATATTCTTTGACAAAGGATCGGGTATTTGGTAAGGTAGTGCTAACCTACCAAGTGTAAAGCCTGTAGGATATAACTGAGTCTTTGTCATAAAGGGTAACGACAATAATGAAGTCCTAATATGTAAGGCTCTCCTTTGGCGCAAGGTTTCTCACAACGCCCTGGATTGACCATGAGGAGACTTACTCTCTCATGATAGATGTTATGACATCCGAATAGTTTGTTAGCCTAATAGTTTCCGAAGGACTGGAAATGCAGCTCATAAATATGGTTACCACATATCTCTACGGGGATCTAGATTTAGAGATATATAAAAGTGCTTGATGATATTACATTACCAAAATCAAGTAACTCTAAACCACGAAATGCGTTTGCAATAAAATTGAAACGCCCACTTTATAGATTAAAGCAATCTAATCTATAAAGGATATATAAGAATTAATGGAATCCATGATTGGGAAAGGATATATAAGAACGATGAACTGTTCCCTTGCATATTTATTACGGAAAACAAATTCCAAATTTTCAAAGTAGCTCTATATGTCAATGTTATGAACATAATAGGCACTCTTGATGAAATAAGAGGAACCACAAGCTACTTAAAATCTGATTTTGAGAGGAAAGATCTTGGGAAAACTTGGTTTTGTCTAGATATTTGAGCTAGGACACCGAGTTTGTGAAATATTAATTCATCGATCGCATATGTCCAGAAAATAATCAGGCAATTTAATATGGACAAAGCGCATCCGGTTAGCACTCCCATGATCGGTCGAAGTGTCGGATATAAGGAAAGATCCATTTCGTCTAAAAGGATGATGACGAAATATGTTGGGAGTTGGAATTCCCTATCTAAGTACAATATGCGCATTATTGTACTTAGCACAATACACTTGACCGTATATTGTATTTTTCAGTGAATTTGTTAGCTAGATTTAACTCAGCGCCAACGCAACGTCATTGGAATGATATCAAATTAATCTTTTGAAACCATTGACATAGACTTATACTTTCCCTATAGAAAGAAAAATGGGATTGATAATGAAACTTCAATACCTACTTATAATGTAAGTAACAAAAGTACTAGCTCTTATAGAAAAACACCAAACAATGTCTTGGTATGTCTTTGCTGATATTAGGTATCTGTCTGACCCATACAAAGATTGTTCCCAAACTGGATAAAGAATTGCCACAAGGAACACGCCGATTGTTTAGAAGTGAATTAAGCAATCATTTGTAACTACCCCTTGAACTAATCCAATAATATTACTCCCCATGATAATTAAATAATGTATATGATTAAGGACTATCATTGCATATATTAGAGGAGCTAGTAATTCTAGGTTCAACCAGTATCCTACTTGCATATATGGAAATAATGCATCATGTATCGAAGAAATGAACATAAGATTCATCAAATATTCTGCTTAAGTCTTATATAATTAGCAATAAGAAAACTCTCATCGAGATTCAATTGAATCAAGTAAGATGTCAAGAGAACATGACACATTTTACCAAATCATTACCTAAAACCATATATTGGGAAACATGTAGAAAGCAAGTACAAATGTTTTCCAAACTCCCTTGATTAATGCACGAATTAGGGGGAGTAATAGACAAAAGGGAGAGTCTACTATATTTGTGAA
This sequence comes from Arctium minus, assembly GCA_954870635.1. Classification (NCBI taxonomy): domain Eukaryota; kingdom Viridiplantae; phylum Streptophyta; class Magnoliopsida; order Asterales; family Asteraceae; genus Arctium; species Arctium minus. The sequence continues at coordinate 188,627,982 of OX941080.1, forward strand.
ATTGGTATGTTGTGCTCTTTCCTTCAACCAAGGTTTTATTTTTCCCATTGGGTTTTGTTCCTTGGTGTAAGATTTTAGTGAGACAACTATTTATATACCATCATGCTTTCCTAACTCTCATGATTAATGTATGACTAAGATAAAACTAGACTGAAGGAAAAGTATATATATTGCAAAGAAATTGGTGCGTTGTACTCTTTCCTTCGTCCTATTTTTTATCCCACTGGATTTTTATTTTGGCGTAAGGTTTTAACGAGCCAACAATTGTGCACCATCACTCCTTTGACTCGGCACAAGGGGGAGTGTTATAGGATTATGTGTCATCATCAAAAAGAAATGATTGATGTAATATTTTCCTAGTATTAGAAGTTACCATAATAAATGTTTCCTTTTCTTTGTAAACTTCTCCCTATTTAAAGGGCTTATGATTAATGAGAATTACAGATTTCATTGTCTCTGTATTATGTTGTTATTCTGTTTCGTTTTTCCTTTAACAAAATACTCCCTCCGTTCCAAAATAAGTGTCCACAATTGAAATGACACACAGTTTTATACATGCATAATAATTACACTTTTTTGTTAACCAAAAGACCTCTCTACCCTTATTTAATGTCTCTCTCTCTCTCTTTCTCTCTCTCTACACAACACTTGAATACTTGTGCATTAATTAAGGGTAAATTTGAGAATTTAGATTTCTACTTTTAAAAGTAGACACTTATTTTGGGACAAACATAAATAGAAATGTGGACACTTATTTTGGGACGGAGGGAGTATAATATATCACCATATTTTGCATCACAATGTTAAAACTATAACAACTAGCTCCATGTACTAACTACTAAAGATGACCTAAAAGCTAGTAAAACATATATCTATATCTATACTATATTATAAAGCACGGATAAAAAACTTTTAAAAACAGTTATTAAAGCTTAATGTACCGTTATTTAATGCTAATTACTTAAAAAAAACAACCATTAAAGTTTTATGTACTACATTTAATGTTATTTATTAACTTTCAGTCCATAACTCTAACCAATTTAACTACCCTAAAATCATTTCCCATTTTAATCCCCTAAAATCACTCCCCTGCATAATTAAATACATGATAAAAATCAAATTTTAAATATAAAAAATCTAAAATATAATTAAGAAAATATTTAATGTTTATTTTAAAAAACATTATAGTATTAAATCTAAAATAAATTACATTATTATTAAAATATCAAAGAAATTTTTAAAAACAAGCTTTTATGCATTACATATTGTTTATTGATACACATTACTTAAAATTCAAGATTAAAAACAATTATGCATAAGTACAAATTTGTAAAGTTATATGTTTGAATTCATAATAACTATTATACATAATCAAAACAGAATAAACATCTTAATTTAAATATAAAAAATTTAAAATATATAAGATAATCATTGAATTCTAACAAAATATTTAATTTTTTATTATTAAGCCTAAATTAAACAAGTTTATAAAAAAAAACCATTATCACTCTCTCAAAACATCCAAAATCGTACCGTAAATTGACAAAATATAAAATAAAACCTTAAAATCATGATGTATCTCGATGCATTGCACGAGTACACTTATAGGATATATTACGAATTAAACCAAACAAATGGTCATTTTAGCACTTTTCCGATTTCCAAAGCATAATAAAGTTGGACCTTTGGGTATGCTTGGGAAATCAATTCCAATTGTTCAGAAGTGATTCCAGAACTAGAGTAAAATCAACTTCAATCATGATGTAAGGTAGAGCTTTGTCAATTGAATTGCATTTGTGGCATAAATAATGACAATATACGAATGTGGTATAAATAATAATTGTCGTTATAAAGTAGCCTCCAAACTGTTTAGGGTTATCTGTTAATATATACCATGTGACTATGATTATTGTAGCTCTGCAGCCACTTGAGCTAACTCACCAACAAATCGTTGATTCGAAAATGAAGAAAGTAGCATGAAAATCAAAACAAAGACAATTGGAATTCAAATTGAAAACATTCAATGTTGATCGTGCCCAATTCTTTTGCACTCACAACATACAAATAAAAATATTACATCTGCATGGTCTTGGAGATTAAACTTGACCTGATTCTTATGGTTTTAGGGGTTAAATTCAACAAATTGTCTTGTAAAGATTGGTGCTCAAAAAGTATATTCACACTACAACTTGATTATTATCTACTATAATCTCCATGAAAAATGGTAGACTATCATCAACATCACAGTCCAAATGTGGGAAATTGCTAGCTAATGATATTCTTTTATATAAAAAAAGAATATAACCTTGCTTCTAATTTAAAAGATTTGTGACATTTGTTGTCATTTCTTAAAGAAAGTTACCTCGTTTCATCTTTAATGGTGGAGTTCGAGCCAACAAACAGACTACACACAATCGGGAAAACTCTAGCCAAAGACGAAGAGATGAAGAGGCATACAGGACTCGGTTTATGGCGGGACAGAAGCTTCAATGATATCCCTCAGCTTATGGTATTAAACCATTGTAATGAAAAATCGGCAATGATTACATCAAAATCGGACATGTTATGAGATCGAGTGATTCTAGTGTTAGAAGTTGTCACGTCATACTGTTTGGTTCTTCCTTTATTATTTATACAGATAGATTATGAAAACCTAAATTTGGTTGAGTTTTACTCCCCTTTTGGTTCGTCACTAATGAATTTGGAGTTCTATTTCCATGGACAAGATGACATTATTGACGGTTAATAAACGCAGCTAACGACAACTAAAAACATCAAATTGCAATCACAGAGTTAAAAGAATTCATGTCATCCATGGTTTTGTAATCATGAAGCTAACAATCAACAGGAATTATGTTTATATTTGATCTTGCAAACCATTCTTCTCACATTCCCCAATACATTATATACCCATTGTCATCTCTTTGGATGTCAAGAATGGCTTTTGGAGCCAGCACAACTACCACAATCATGAAGCATTCCATTGTATGGTTAAACTAGAAAGATACATACAATACAAGTTTCATGCACATATGAATATGATGTAGTACTATAGCAAGAATCAAGTCAAGTTTAGTTTACCTCAATAGAATCCCCAAAGCAATACAAAGGTTGTTTCATTTCATTTCTTTTCTGTTCTCTGTCTCATTTTCTTGATATCCATTTCCTTTTTCAAAATCCCATAGCTTCCATCATCTTGTAAACTCATATCAAACACTCCTGAATTTGAAGCAGAAGAGTGTTCTTTTCTACCATTTCCCTTCTTACTCTCCTTTCTCCAATTACTCCCATTTTCTCCCCTTGAATTTGGAATTCTCCTTCTACCATCATTTTTCATGAATTTCCCATTTGCATTTCTTGGATTTTCCTCATGGAAATGCCTCTGAATCAAACCTGATTCTGGCTCCAAATCTTGATCACAAACCTGATACCCAACACCCTTAATTCTCCTTCCATTTGTGTTTCTTGAATTTTTGTCGTTTCCCTTTCTCTGAATCAAACCCGAGTCAACACTTGAATCTTTATCCCAAAATCGATACCCAACACCTGAATCGTTGTTCTTAATTTCCCTTGAATTCTCATCACGTATATCTCTCTGAACCAAATCTGATTCTTCATGCGAACACCCATCATCGCTGATTCTTCCGTATGGTTTGATGCTATGAACCACCCCTTTTGGGAAAAACCTAGCAGAAGGAACACCGTCTACTGTGTCAAACAATTGGGGGCCATCTTTTTCGGACCATAAATCAAACCCACCCGGTTTCTGAAACCGGTCAGCCAGAACCTTCAATTGCTCATCGGCGCTAGCCGAGAACAATTTCGGGGCTGTCTCTACGATTTCCCATGGCCGCTCGAGCTCTGAAACGGCGGCGCTTAGCTCAGCACGTTTTCTCATTTCGTAAACCTGGCGTTCACGAGCGAGCCGAGCTCTGAGGAGTTGTTTGGCCTTCTTTGCTTGCATACGCTTCCACTGCCACTTCGAAACGCCGCCGGGATATGTTCTTGGACCGCCGCCCATGCGAATCGTTGTTGATTTGGGGGATTTAGCAATTGATAGATGGGAGAAACTGGATGTGAGGAACAGGCGGGTCGGGTCAGATACAATATGGGATGAGAAAGAGAGGTTGGATGATGCAGGTGTAGGGATTGATAGACGCATTTGAAGAATCGGTAGCGACATGGTGGTGCCGGTGCTTCGAATTTCCAAGATGAAGAGTAAGGAGTTAGTTTGTTTTTTCAAGAGATGTTGAAGGCTGAAGTCTTATTTCACTTCTGATTGATACGAGCACCTGAAATCTGAAAGCGGAATCAATAAAACTGTTTGTTTTTTGTAATCTTGATAAACGTCTGAAAGTGTGTAATTTTCTATTTTACCCCATAAAATATTATAATGTTGAATCTATAAAACTAGCAAATCATTTTAACAATGTTAGCTTCATTAGTGGCAGCTTATTAGTTGGAAAATCACCTGGCAATTGCCATTTTTCAATCTCATAAAAAAAATCAAAAGATCATTAGATGTTAGCATCTCAAGGTTAGTCAAGAGGAAAGGCTTCTGCAGAATCAAAGCTTGTTGATTTTTTTAACAAACTAAAAGTTTCCATGAATGGGATAAAAGATAGTGACCCTTGCTGCATATATTACTACTTTTGAATATTTGACAAGTGTCAGGGTGCATATAAAACAAGTCTGTTTCGCCTAAAACTAATAGTGCCTTATATTATCAAACCCTCATCTCCTGTCAAATTGCCTAACCATCTAGTTGGGCTAAAGAAGAGGGCCTTGGGGCGGTATAACTCGCTGTGGCATACCTATAAATACCTCATTTTCATCTCGTTTTTGACAGAGAGAATAACAAAATTCTGGGTTCTAGTTCATACACGATTTTGTCATATTGGAAGCATATGTTCGATGTTTTGCAACTTGAACGGATTGTTGAATCCTCTAGTCAGTCATCCAATCTTACTTCACTGTACGAGGGACGAATTTCTGTCTAAGGACGCTGCATATTGCAGGCCTCAATCCACAACGCTCTTCATCAAGTTTGGTTGCATTAGTCGAGTTAGTGATTTGATTCTTGATCTTGTTTTGATTTTGTCTACATATACTTATATATATATATATATATGATTTATATATATGTATATATAGTGTCTATTTTTCTGCAACTTTTGTTTAAATTCTTCATTTTAAGTGTTGTTGGTTGACGGAATTATGTGTTCTAACACTAAGGGCGCGTTTGGTTTGCGGGATTGGAATGGATTTGGAGGGATTTAGATTTCAAATCCATTCCAATCCTGCGTTTGGTTTGCAGGAAAGGATTTCGTTGACCGGATTTCAAATCCGTTGACCATTTTAAAATCCCTCATATGATGGATTTGGAAATCCTTGGCATTGAGCATGGATTTGAAATCCAAATCCTATGGATTCTAAAGCGCAATGTTTTAAAAACCGGTTTTTTGGTTGGCCCGGTGTGGTGACCGGGTCACGGTTCAACCACCGGGTCAACCCGGTTTCAAGAATTTTTTTTGTAATTTTCATTTTCCTACATACACATATATATATATATATACATACATATAAAACCAAAAATTTGATATTCACAAGTTAAAACATTAAAAATACACATAACAACAAGTTTTACATCATTAAAAAAACACATAACAACAGGTTTTACATCAATCCAAAAACATCAAAACGAAACATAACGATCAAACCAAATCATGGATCTTGAGACATTGGAGTGTTGGTTTTTAATGCTAATACGTATTGCCTATTGGACTATTGGTTTTAACTTTTGTTACCGGGTCAACCGGTTCGATATTGGTTCGTTATGACCGGTTCAACCGGTTTTTTAATAGAACCGGCCGGTTCAAATCCGGGTCATAAAATGGCATCAACCCAATCGCAATTGACCCGGTCTCTTCACCGGTTCCCGGGTCGACCGGTCGGGTCGACCCGGTTTTTAAAACATTACTAAAGCAACAATTAATTGATGATTAAATATATAATTTTAGAAAAATCGATAAAAAAAATTTAATTTACCAACAAAAATAAATTCTTTATAAAACGAACAAATAATTAAAAAAAAAACTCAATCCAAATCCTAGAAACCAAACAAGACTTGTAAAACAATGGATTTAAAATCCATTCCAAATCCTACAAACCAAACACATGAAGGGATTTCAAATCCCCCCAAATCAAAATCCCTCCAAATCCAAATCCCTCCTTGAAATCCAATTCATTCCATTCCAATCCCGCAAACCAAACGCGCCCTAAGATCTAAGAGTTACAAAACAAGATTAAATATCTTTAAAATCTTTATATGATTCACAAGAAGTAACATATATACATAACAAACCTCTTAGAGGATTCATCTGTCATAAATAGTGAGAAAAAAACACTACTAAATAGGCAATGTTGGATCGAGTACATTGACAATAGGCGGTGAGAGAAAAAAAAACACTGCTAAATAGCTTGTTAACATAAAAAAACTACTTTGAAAAAATCTTATAAAACAAGGACTGAAAAACAACAAACAGCATCAAACAAATAAGGACCAAGAAACAACAATACAACATCAAAGAAACAAGGATTAAAGTTTAGTACATCACCTCGTTGAGAGACTGAGATTGAGATGTGATGGATTGAGAAAATCTGAGATCAACAACATCACCTGGGATCGCCTGAGAAACAACACCTGGATCGATTATTTTTCCCGATTGAGAGAGAATGGGATCGATTTAGCCATTTAGGTTTCAGATTAACATGCGTGAGCGAGTGAAAGAGGCGTGATCTCTGGTATCGACTGAAATAGGTGATGATTGAGGGGTTGTTATTCAGAATGATTAGACTCTGTATGATTTATTGCACAATGAAAAATGACTCTTTGGGAAGTGTTCTGAAATAATAGTCTGAATGATGGAAAATTACCATTTTAACCCTCTATATGATTTATTACCGAATAAAATATAACTGCTTGGTAAGTTTTTTGAATCAAACAATTATCGTGCATATATATAACTTTACAAATATTACTTACAAAAAAATACAATCCATGCATACATATATAAATTTATTTTCATCTACGTGGAGTTCAAATGTTTGAAAGATCATTATCTCTCAATAACCATGCTATCGGCCCTTCTTATTATTGTTCTCTAGAGTATATATAGGAATACAAGTAAAGAGGCAGCTACCTTGGCAATTTCAGTGACTCAAATCAATTCCTGGTGTATAGTAATGTTCACAACCAATTAATCAATCATTTACAATTTCATGTGTTCAGAAATTTGAAAGCCAGTTTTACAACCTTGTGGAGTCTTTTGACTTATCAAACTAATACAAGGGTTGTATAAATGCAAATTGTTAGGATGCCCTAATTCATTGCTTCCTACAATCTAAAATGTGCGCTAGAATTCAACCATATAGAAAGTAGACAACCAACAAGTCCGAATCCACATAAGAGAGAGATGCATAAGCATATGGTGATAACCGCAAACTACATGAATTGGATCATCATATAATCCTACAATCACATCTTACAAGCAAAATAAGACATGATTGAAGATAAAATTCTTCAAGTCCAAATTGATGCATATGCAAGGTTCCTCTCAAAAACCTTAAGCTTTATAACCCCAATCACATATATCATAAAAACATAGGAATAACAGCAATAGACCACTAGCAAACACCATATGACCAAGCCAAGAAAATAGGCAACATAAAATTTCACTTGAGCATTTCATCGAATAGGTAAGTTTCAAGAAAATAGTAGACGAACACTGAAGTAAAAATTTGATGAAAAGAACACCAAAGGATGTTGTACTTACAAATTAAGTTTCAAACAATGGGATGTCATATAAATTACTACACATCAAAGTCATTAAATTGATTAATTTTTGTGGATATAGGCTCACAAGTTTATCATAAAATTCAGTAGTTGCTCCCCTGTGAATTAGTTCATAACTTGACCTTTTTTTTTCTCATTGTAGACTTTTTTCAAACACTTGGTGTTCAAGGAAAAAAAACACCTACAGGGGTAATCAAAAACATGCAGACTTCAAAAAACCCAAATTAAATCATACCCCAAACACATAAACACAATCAAGATCCATCAACAAACACAAAATACAAATTCACGATTAAAACTAATGCTTAAAATATAAATCATTGTTTCGAAACAACAAGGAAATCACATAAATCGTTGTTTGAAACCTAGAAATAGATGGGTTTCACATACCTGCAAGATTGACGTGCAACAAAAGTGAGGAAGAGAAAAAAGAACGCCTCTGAATGTTATCACTAAACTGCGTTTTGGGAGCGCTGAGGGATTAGGATAAGAGGCAAACAATAAGTAGTTTATCTCTTAACGAATAAGTGATAAGAGCCCAAGGGCCTTTAAAAACTAGGGTCCAATTTTACAACTTAGGTCCCTGAACTATTGGTTTATAGATAGTAATCTTTGAATTATAACTATCATCAATTGAGTCCAAAAAACAATGGTGCGTTTGGTACTCTGGAATGACAATCGTCAACATAAAACATAATTCCGTTTAAAACATCAGATACACCTCTCTCTTTATATTTTATCTAATCTTTAAATTTTACTTATAGTATTTTATTTTGTTTAAACTTTCACTTTACTGTCATAAAAATTCCATTTTTTATGCATTTACTATATTTGGTTCATTTGTGGAATTTGTTAAATGTTAATAAAAACATAACATAAAAAAGGTATAAAATAAGAATTAATTTTATTTTATTTTATTATGACTAAAAGCGTACTCGCGCAATGCAGCGAGATACATCACGATTTAATGTTTCATTTTATTTTTTTGTCGATTTACAGTACGATTTTGGATGATTTTAAAAAAGTGATAATGTTTTTTTATATAAATTTGTTTAATTTAGGCTTAATAATATAATGTTTTTTGTATACAAAAAATTAAGTATTTTGTTAGAATTCAATGATTATCTTATATATTTTAATGACATCTAGAAAAAATAATCAATTACATATTTAATAATATAATTAAAACAAAATTATAGTAATATAATATATTAAGTAATAGTGATACATGGAAATGTCTGCATAAAAGGAAGGTTCTGCACATATCAAATTGGTGGGTGTTAGAAGCTTGCAGTAGTAATATGTATTTTGTGCTTTGGTACTTGTAAATTAAGAGATTTTTAAAATCTTGCATAAAATGATGGTACCTTGTGTCTAATAATTTGTATTTAGAGTTTTTTATCCGTGTTTTATAATATAGTATAGATATTTAATATATTGGTCATTTTACCAGTCATGTTTTGTTCAGTCTTGTTTTATCAAACGCTGAACAGTTGTCATGTCCTATTTTGTCATGTTATGTTTTATCCTATTTAGATACGAAACGTACCCTAAAAGAAATAAAAATGTTTATTGTCTGTATATATATTTACATTCTCATAGTCATATCAATTACATCAATGTAATTTTTTCTGACTAGATTAATGAATATAAATCATCAAGGTAATTAATACATCTTTTATCAAATTAATATTCAGTTACTACTGTTGACGGTGGTGGGTGTTGGTGGTTCCAATGCACTTCTTCTTTTAGTGGCCCGAATGTAGCACACAATCGACAACACAAACGCCATGACTAACCCTCCAAGGATCACCCCACCTCCAACAATTGACTTATCGTTCGACCTCGACCCATGATGATGTTGCTTCTCCAAGTAACCCCCATTCTCCTCAGTTGTATTCCCACTGTTCTCTTCACGATCGCTTGATGGCTCGTTGTTTGGCGGCTCCAACTCACTTGCATAATGTCTCCGAAGTTTTCGACTTTTGGGTGCTTCAGCTGTTTGTACATGTGACAGGCTAAAATCCGTTAGATGAGACACAGTAAGCTCAATCCTTGAACTTGTTGTCGACATGGTTAGAAATGTGTGTGTTAAGATGAATAAAAGAAGAACAAATTGAGGCATTTTTTTTAATCTTTGATAAGGCACGCAATGGAGGTACACAATGTCGTCTTTACATGTATGTGTCTACATATATATATATATATATATATATACAGAGAAGGAGGAGGTAAGAAGGCATTGTGAGAGAAATTTCCTCTAGTTAATACCTGCATTGTCTGAAGAAGAGGAGAAGTTGAATGAAAATGCACGTGAAGTGAATATAATACTTTGATATACAACTATTGGGGGGACATGATGTATTAAGTTTTATGTTGCAATTAATGATTACGAAATAAAATAATCAAAATACTTTTTTAATGGTAGAAAATCAAGATCAATACCTCAATATGTGTACCATTAGAATATATATATATATATATATATATATATATATATATATATATATATTTAAAAAAAAAACTTGGATTTATTCAATGACAAATTTACAATAAGACAGAAGGAATACACGTGCATACTCGATGTTTATATTCTTGTATATTTGGTTATGTCTCATCAATATCGCACCTTTTGGATCTCCTAATTCCAAGGGATTATATAAAACGCCTTTTATATATGAATCAGATAAATTTTCTGGGTTTTTTTTCTTTCTAAAAAAGACAGGATTCTTTTACAAATAAAATGAGGATTAGGACAGATGCATCCCTCCCTACTTTCCTTTTCACACCCATCAACATCAAACTCCCTTTTTTACATTTTTAATACATGATTTGACTTCATTTTGACCTAAATGGGTGTATATAACAACCCCATAAAATGACTTAACAGAAAAATCAAATTTGAATCTTTTATGAGAAGGGTACCCTCACAAACCCTACATGTCTTGTCCCTAAACACCTACACCTACAACTCTCAAGATTCTAAGATGACTTTCCTTGTATTTTCTTGGAATGTGGAGGTGTCCTTCATGTGTATATTTATTTATAAACGAGTGATCTGATTCTGACATAAAATGAGGTGTATATAGTATTATCTTTTATAAAATATTATCTAAGATAATTTAACAAAGTTTTAAAAAATAGTTATTTAAAAGTCTATAACATAAAAATATTTATTTTGTGAAACATATTATAAAAAGTATGTTAAATTTTACCATGTTACGTTACTATTAAGTATTAAAATAGGTATTACTTTAAATCATACATATTCATAACACTGCAAAAAGAGGGTTATAGACGTATAGCAATGACGATCGTCGTACGAAATCCATTACTATAATTGGTTGCAATAAGTGGTTATTTTGACTGCCGTCATTGTAGGATCGTCGGCATATCGTCTCACTAGGGTGCACAGTTCAATCAAGTGCAGTATCAAACACCGCAAATGAGTTTGATACGAAGGCACTATATTTTTACCCACTATTTTTTAGTGGGTAAAAAATACGAAGGCACTATATTTTTACCATTGATTTTTATAGGTCTATTGTGACGCCAATGAAAGGATATTTTTGCACCAAAACGACATTCACATGTACACTAAAATTTTTGGCACCAAAGTATAGGGTCTATAGAGACGTCATCAGACAAAATAACAAATTATTTTTGTAATGTATTGCACGATATAAACCCTTTACAACACCAAACTTTACAATAACCGAAGAGGAATAAGTGACTGCTTTTACAAGAAATTGATAGCAACAGGCGGCTAACGCTAGGTTCAAGGCTCGAGTTGATTATATATTTCACAAAAAAAATCAATTGATGGTGATCTTTTCACATTGCTCATCACCAGTTCCTACAAGAAAATTAGTTTTTTTCTTACAACAATATTTTATGACAATTTGTCATTACCAATTATGAATATAATTAAGCTAATGATCTTTTCACAATGAAAAACTAATTTTTGAGTGTATATTCGTTTTTAAATGTTTTCATTGAAATAATACAAATACAATTTTTGGTCTATATAAGTGCTTATTTATTAATAAATCGCTATAAAATTAGTTCCCCAATTCTCAAATTTTATGTGATTCTCACATGAACGATCTATGCAATATTTTTGTGTAACACCCTAAAAATTCGGCTAAAAATTCGGGTAATTTTAAAAATTGAAAATTTGGCAATATAACATTTGTAATTGGAGTGAACCACCCAAAAAGGGTAAAAGAGTATGCGTTTACAAAACCTGAATATGCATGGGAAATCGACAACAAACTAATCTAAATCAATTCTATCTAGATTACATAGGTTGTCATCCCAATACCAAAAATATGAATAAATTGTTCCAACTCCAAAACTCCTAATCAACCAAAAATTGCCCTCAAGAGTCCACGATATTCTCTCAACCCCTCAACGACCCGCCGCTACGGGAACCTGTTATACACATCATTTGAGTAAAAGTGTTAGGCTTAAAGCTAGTGAGAACATACGGTTTATATGAATGACAGTAAAAGAATTATTTGCAATATAAATAAACTGTTTTCATCAACATCTTTGTAAATGGTTTGGTAAACACATAGTGACCTTCCGGTCCAGACTTCATCTTGCGATGACGGGTGTAAGCCCGGATTCCAAGGATTGTGGCAAAACACAAAGTAAGCCACTTTCCGAGTTTTGAGCTCGTCATACTAGGATCAAGGCCGCGAACACGTCGGCTCGAATAAAGATATGGGGGGATGGCACCCAATGATCTTAGTCATACTCATTCACTAGAATTTACATTTACGACCCACGGCTAGTAACCGGTCCCACATAACCGTACCAAGTTGCCCTCTAGGGTCCAATGTCTCAACTAGCTACATACGGGAGTTACCCCCAATTAATAAGTCAACTAAATACCTATGGATCCACTTGTAATAATCTAGACTTGTCACAATAACACTTGTGACCAACTATAATCAAGCATATAGTTCATAATACCACTTAATTCCCAAATCACATTTTTATGGTTAACTGTTGATAAGAAAATACAAAGCTCAAACATGAAGCATAAAGTTATTTTCTCATTTCCAATTATATGTAAAACCATCTTAATGTAAACCAGGGGCGAAACACGAGACTTATGACCGAGGGGGCCAAAACTAATCTTTTTTACATATATGCCATGTAAACATGTAGTCTTTAATATATGGGTTTTTGGACCAAATTTTGGATATATAGGTTTTAGGACCAAATCGGGTTTATAAGACACCAACAATGATGACCACTATATGAGAATTAAGTTCATAGGACCAAAAAATAAAACGACATATATAAAAGCGTTGTAATAGGTTTAGAGGACACTTTTGGGCATCTTAACAAGTTTTTAGGATATTTTAAAAACAAAACGTCGTATTAGATATTTTATAAAACATTTTTTAGAAGTGTCCTATAAACATATCTTTTAAAAAAAATTGTTTTTATAAGACATTTTTTCGAATAATGTCCCATAAAATAGTTAATACAACGCTTTGTTTTAAAATGTCTTAAAGACTTGTTAAGACACCGTAAAATATCCTATAAACATATTGCAACACTTTTAGATAGATTTATCAAACTTAAAATTTAAGATATTTCATAATCATAATATTTAATGTTTGTATTTAGATATATAACTAATATTTTATAACTCTAGATTTTGTATATAGGTTGTTTTAGCAGGTATGAAAAGGTCATTTAGAAGAAATGAAATTGTAGGTTCTCATATTTTAAACACCAAAAGTGAAGGGGCCAAATTTCATTTGTGTGTAAAGTTTAAAGTGATATCCATAATATTATATATATTTATACTAACACCACAAAATAGTGGGGAGGCCATGGCCCCCCATAGCTGATGTAAACATGGACTTCTTCAATATAAACCATTTATTTCTTTTTCCCGAAATACCACTTTCAACCAAAATACTCATAATATGCTTTAAACATAATCATGGCTAAAATGCCATAAGTTGAACATTTACTCATCAAAATATGAAAACATCCATATTTATAGTTTCAAGACATGGTTGTATCTTTATTTTACAAAAGGGTAAGAAACCCTAAATATCTCCAAAACCCCAAGTTAGGTCAAAATCTCATAAATGATGAAGATGTAACTAGGAGATTCTTAGAAGTTAAAAATATGCATTTTGATGTGTATAAAGTTTAAGAAAAGGTAGATGAACTCACAATGGGTTTATTCTAAACCCTAGCAAACTTCTATTTGGAGAGATCTAGCACATGAGACTTGAGATCTTCGCAATAATCACTTGACCACCTAAAATGAGGAGTAAATCATCTTAGGACAACAACCACTAGAATTTAATGAAGAGGAAGATGAGAGAAACTCACCTAGGGCACCCAAAATCGCCCTACTAGCTCCACACTTGCAATAAATGGGAAATGAATCAGTTGGGTCGTTTTTATACCCAAACGCCCTGATCGCGACTTTGCCCCGCGACTATGACATGGGCATTCTCGTCGTGTCATAGTCGCCCGCGTGGGGGACCCTTCAGTACCTCCCCAGCGACAATGACACCGCGACTATGCCCAGGGCATAGTCGCCGGGCATTCTCGCCCAGAAGGAGAGGAACCCGAAAATCTGAGATTTCGATCCCGCAACTCACGAAACGACAATAAGGAATAAATGCAACTAAAAGGAGTGAAACATTACGAATAAGGTTGAAATATAGACAAGTTGGGAATCTAGACTTATACAAAAACACGGGTGTTACAATCCTCCCCAACTTGGAATTGATTTCGTCCTCGAAATCCCAACTACACGAACAGGTGAGGATATATTCGCTTCATATCCTCCTCGGCTTCCCACGTCACATTGGCACCGCGATGATGCTTCCATTGCACTTTGACCATAGTGACTTCTTTGTGGCGAAACTTCTTTGACTTTTTCTCCAAAATAGCTTCGGGTTCTTCAACACAACGGTTACCCTCGTCCACTCTAATCTCGAAAAGAGGGATAACGCTTTCCTCTTCCGCCAAACACTTCCGAAGGTAACATATATGAAATGTGTTGTGGATCTCATTCATTTCTGGAGGAAGTTCTAATTGGTAAGTTTGCAAGCCCACACGCTTAAGCACTTTAAATGGTCCAAGGAAACGGGGACTCAACTTCCCGCGTTTTTCGAACCGTATAATGCCCTTCTATGGCGATACCTTCAACATCACACGATCGCCCACTTGGAATTCCATCGGCCGCCTCTTCTTATCGGCATAGCTCTTTTGCCGATCTTGGGCCGCTTTCAATCTTTCCCGAATGCCTTTGACCTTATCGGTCGTCTCTTGCACGAGTTCAGGTCCGACGAATTGCTTCTCTGCCGCTTCAAGCCAACATACGGGAGTTCTACACTTCCGCCCGTACAAAGACTCAAACGGAGCCATTCCGATACTCGAGTGGTAGCTATTATTGTAAGCGAACTCCACCAAAGGCAAGTGAGAGTCCCAACTACCCCCAAAGTCGATAACGCAAGACCTTAGCATGTCTTCAAGCGTTTGGACCGTTCTCTCGCTTTGACTGTCGGTTTGAGGGTGGTACACCGTACTCAACTTCACGCGCGTACCAAGCTCTTTCTGCAAGTCGTCCCAAAAATTGGAAGTGAACCGACTGTCACGATCCGAAACAATAGACAAGGGCACTCCATGCCTCGAAACCACCTCATCAATGTAAAGCTTCGCTAACTTGTCCATCGGTAGTGTCTCACACATGGCCAAGAAATGAGCACTCTTGGTCAACCGATCAACTATTACCCATATGGTATCGTGACCTCGAAGAGTCTTTGGCAACTTAGTCACGAAATCCATGGTAATATGTTCCCATTTCCACTCGGGGATCTACAAGGACTGAAGACTCCCGTACGGTCGTTGGTGCTCGGCCTTTACTTGCAGACATGTCACACAACTCTCTACGTAACGTGCCACGTCAAGCTTCATCACTGGCCACCAATAATGTAGCTTCAAATCCCGGTACATCTTCGTACTTCCCGGATGAATGGAATACATGGACTTGTGAGCATCCTCAAGAAGAAGTTCCCGATTGCCCTCAAACTTGGGCACCCACACACGACCGTTGAACAATTTAACTCCACGACTATCTTCCGTTAAGAGTAAACGTTGTTTTGTCATGACTTCTTCCTTGAGATTTTCTTCCAACAAAGCCTCCACTTGAGATGTCTTGATCTTCTCTATAAGGCTTGACACTAACTCGATTCTCGAAAGGGTAGCCCGAATACTTCCGCTATAGTCCTTCCGACTTAACGCATCGGCCACCACGTTTGCCTTACCAGGATGGTAAAGCAACTCGCAATCGTAATCCTTGAGCAACTCGAGCCACCGTTTTTGCCTCGTGTTTAACTCTTTTTGATCAAAAACGCACTTCAAACTTTTATGATCCGTATAGAGAGTACATTTTGTGCCGTAAAGGTAATGTCGCCAAAGTTTCAACGCGAACACCACCGCCGCCAACTCTAGATCATGGGTAGGGTAGTTCTTTTCGTGAATCTTGAGTTGTCTCGATGCGTAGGCGATCACCTTGCCTCTTTGCATCAACACACAACCCAACCCCATCTTCGAAGCGTCGCTAAAAACCACGAAGTCTTCCGATCCTTCGGGCAACGATAAAATTGGGGCTTCACATAACTTCTTCTACAGGGTCCAGAACGCCTTCTCTTGTGTTTCCATCCACACGAACTTCACATTCTTCCTAGTCAAAGCCGTCAAGGAAGAAGCGATCTTGGAAAAGTCTTGAATGAATCTCCGGTAGTATCCCGCCAAACCCAAGAAGCTTTGGATTTCGGACGGATTCTTGGGAGGCTCCCAATTCATCATGGCTTCATTTTTGGAGGGGTCCACTTTCACTCCGTCCCGAGTGACAACGTGACCCAAGAATTGAACCTCTTCAAGCCAAAAGTCGCACTTAGAAAATTTGGCATACAACCTCTCTTTTCTCAACACATCTAGAACTTCACGTAGGTGTTGCTCGTGTTCTGTATCACTCTTGGAATACACGAGTATGTCATAAATGAATACAATGACCGACCTGTCGAGGAATGGTCGATATACCCTATTCATCAAATTCATAAACATTGGCACCGCGATGATGATTCCATTGCACTTTGACCATAGTGACTTCTTTGTGGCGGAACTTATTTGAATTTTTCTCCAAATTAGCTTCGGGTTCTTCAACACAACGGTTACCCTCATCCACTCTAATCTCGGAAAGAGGGATAACGTTTTCCTCTTCCGCCAAACACTTCCGAAGGTAACATATATGAAATGTGTTGTGGATCCCGCTCATTTCTGAAGGAAGTTCTAATTGGTAAGTTTGCAAGCCCACACACTTAAGCACTTTAGCCATGGTAATAACTGCCACATCACCTTTCCTTCTTTCTCCGTAAACTAACACCATATCACCATCCGTTGTAGGGAGTCGGATTAGTTTCTTGGAGCATAGGATATCGACATGATTGTCCGCCAACCAATCCATGCCGACCACTACGTCAAATCCACCAATGACCATTAGCTATCTCAACCACTAAAGCGTTCTCTAGACTATTAGTGGGCATGGCAAGTTTTTCACGAAACGAATCAGATATGAAAGAGAAGTTGGCACCTGAATCAAATAGTACACGAGTAGGTACGGAGTTTAGGAGAAACGTACCCGATACCACATTAGCGGATGCCTTGGCCTCATCGGCCGTCATCTGGAAAGCTCGGCTAGGAACTCTGGGAGGGTTCTCTTTCTTCTTTGGGGCGCTCCCTGTCTTCCATTTTGGGCAATCCTTTCGAAAATGCCCCGACATCTTGCACTCAAAGCAAACAATTCCCTTGATCGGGCAATCTTTAACCGGATGATCGGTCTTACCACATTTGGCACAAGAAATGGAACTAGAATTACAGTTGCCGTAATGCTTACTCTTACATCTTTGGCACCATCGTGCCTCCTGTCGGTTGTTGAAACTCTTATTCCCAACAAAAGATTGATTCCTCCTAGGAGGTGCAGAATTGCTCTCCCACTTTCTCTTGTTGTAACACCCCGGATTTCCGTTATGTAATCTTGTTATTCTTGTGTTTAAGCGTTGTCGTTAGCACCGCATTTGGTTGGGAGTTTGAGTTTGGATTTTGGTGGTTTTGGACGAACCATAGTGAACCACACGAGTTGCACCGCGACTTGAGGTCGCGGCACAACCCGCGAAACCCCCTGTTTGTGTGGGTTTTGTGTTAGCGGGCGAGTTATGCCGCGAGTTGCGGTCGCGGCATAACCCGCGAGGTTGCCTGGCCGACTTAAATTTGGTTTTCATCAAATATCTCATTCTCAAGATATTTCTCTCTCTCTCTCTTCAAATCTCTCTCTATCTCTAAGTTTTCTTTGGATCTTTGAAGCTCCGTTGATTGCTAGTATTAAGTGCATTGCTCGGGGTTTCGGTGTAGAAAGCTTCACCTATTCGTCGTGATCGATATCTGGTTTTTCGGGTTTTCGTATAAACCTGTTTGGTGAGTTCCTACTATCATTTTAAAAATTGTATACATATCAAAAGCTACCTTTTGTAACTTCTATATATCTCCATGGTTTCAGATCTAAGTTTTCTGCATATTTGATGTAACTTGAGTTTTGGGAGATTTTAGGGTTCCCGATCATTTTTTACTAAAATGATGGATTCTATCTTATTTGAAGTAAAAGGATGTTTTACTTGCTGATTATGTAGCTTATGCAAAAGAATGTTTATGAACTCATTTTTATGATTCTCATACTTACCAGAAGTTAAACTTGAAAAGGCATTTTGTTTATAAAATGTTTTGAATACCATATGGTTATATATGGTTGGTCACGATTGATGTTGTGACAAGTCTGGACTATTACTAGTGGATCCCTAGGTTTTGAGTCAACTGATATTACTTGGAGGTTACCAAGTAAAGTAAAGATAGAACTACATGTGCATTAAATTGTGAGGTTCTGACCATTTACGAATATAGAACTACATGTGCATTAAATTTTGAGGTTCTATAAAAAAAATCAAAGCGAAGAACTACATGTGCATTAAATTGTGAGGTTCTGGAAAGAAGGTTTATGACTTTATTTTAATGGATTTTATTCTTATCAACGGTTAACTTGGAAATGCTTGTTTGAAAGATTTCCGTTTGGATGTAAATGTTTATATCTCTTGAAATTTATAAACTGTATGTTCTCACTAGGCTTTTTAAGCCTAACACTTTTTCTCAAATGATATGTATTCAGGTTCTCGTTAGCGGCGGGTTGCCAAGGGTTTTGAGTGTCGGGACTGATCCCGAGGGTTTTTGAGATGCTTAGTATTGGATTGTTGGGCATTGTTAAGTCCCACATTTTTGGATGATTCTGGATCAACAACTTATGTAATCTAGATAGGATATGTTTAGATTGGTTTGTTGTTGGGATCCTTATCCGTATTCAGATTTTGTAAAGGTTAAATACAGTTCCCCTTTTTTGGGAGGTTTATACCTTTGGATGATGCTTAATTGTACAGTTTCCGCAGTTTTAAATTTACCCTGGTTTTTAGGGTGTTACAAGTTGGTATCAGAGCTCTAATTTAAGTGATCTAGGCATGAATGTAAGATGTCTAGACTTAGACTGAGTATATTAAGCATTGATTCGTGAGTATTGGGTAGAACTACTAAGATGGGTTGGTCTTAGGGTTGACGGAAATTGTAGTTATCAAACGTTGTGGTGATGGTATCCAGAACCGTTATGTATTGTATGTTCATAATCTCACTTAGCTAATGTTATTATGAGAATATTTATACGTGATTGTACCTGAATTACTGTTGCTATGACATTTGGTACTGTAATAGTACGTTCTTTCGTGTTTATTCTCTCGACCTGTCTCTTACTCTTCTCGTAATTGTGTGACAACCATTTTTAGGATGGTAAATACGCGCAATCGACCGTTAGTCGATGGAGATTTGCGTAACGATAGTTCGCCCGAGCGAGATCCCGTGGTTAGGGCGGCAACCGTCATTCCTTCGGTCATGCCACCGTTACTTAATGGGGAAGTGGAGCTAGGACCAAGAGTGGTTCTGACGTCCACCAGTCCCGTTGTTCAGTTAGCTAGCCATCAAGCTGATATGATGGCCAGCGTCATGCAAATTGTGACGACGGCCATGGAGAAATAGCAAGAGGTTTTTCTGAAAATGTTGGAAGACCGGGACACGAGCCTCAGAAGGCATGGGGCAGTGGAAGAGAATGTGATGACTGGCTCTGGGGGCTCTGGGAGCGGAGTCAGAACTGAAGAGTGCAGGGTTATTGGTGCTCCGAAAGGTGGGAAGAGTTGTTCCTACAAATCTTTTCTGGGTTGCGGACCACCAAAATTCTCTGGTTCCGAAGACCCAGTTGCATGTGTTAAATGGATCCGAGCGGTCGAGCAGGCTTTTGGCTCTTCTGAATGTGGAGATGATCAGAGGGTGCGGTTTGGTACCCAATTGCCTAGGGATACGACCCTCACTTGGTGGAATATCGTTCAATCCACCCTGTCTCCTACCGTGTTGGCTCAGTTGTCTTGGGCCTAGTTTAAAAAGAAATTGTTGGAAGAATTCTGCAGTGAAAGGACTATGGACCGAATCGAGAAAGAGTTTCGGTCTCTTGTAAAAGGAAACCTGATGGTGAGGGAGTACACCCGTCAGTTCATGGAAAAGCTGGATTTGGTGGGGCACGTGGCCCCAACGGAAAAAGATAAGATAAAGGCCTATCTTAATGGCCTACGAGCGGACCTGTTATCTTTGGTCCACAATTCTAAAGCTTCCAATCTCCGAGAGATGGTTGAAGAAGCTTAGTTTATGGAGGAGTTGTTCTTGAGAAGCAAAACTGAGAAAGCGGTGGTGGTGTCTGACAAGAGAAAGTGGGAGAACAGTTCTGTACCTCTCAGGAGATCCCGACCTTTTTCCAGGAACCGAAACTTCAGCAGCCAGCAGGAATCTAGGTGGTGTCACAAGTGTCGAACCAAGCACCACGGTAACTGTAATGCCGCTCCTCAACCTTGTTACAAGTGTGGTAAGTCTAACCACATCTCCCGTGAATGTCCGATCAGAGGACTTGTATGTTATGAGTGCAAGGCACCGGGGCACGTAAAGAGAGATTGCTCTAAGCTTGTATCGGGCAACGCGCCAGTAAAGAAGGATAACCCACCTAGGGTTCCGGGTCGAACATTCCATATGACGGCCGAAGAGGCCAAGGCATCCGCTGATGTGGTATCGGGTACTTTTCTTTTAAACTATGTACCTGCTCGTGTTTTATTCGATACGGGTGCCAGTTTCTCTTTCGTATCTGAGTTGTTTCGTCAAAAGATTTTTATGCCCACTACTAGTCTTGAGGATGCGTTAGTAGTAGAGATAGCTGATGGTAGTAAGGTTCTAATCCGTGATGTTCTGAAGAAGTGTACTCTCGGTATCGAAAGAAGAGAATTCTCGATCGATTTACTGCCGATGATAATCGGAGGTTTTGACGTTGTGGTCGGTATAGATTGGTTGTCAAACAATCATGCCGAGATCGTGTGTTCTAAGAAGTTGATCCGACTTCCCAATCCCTGTGGTGAAGTCGTTGTGATCTATGGTGAGAAAAGAAATGGTGAAGTGGCAGTAATCACAATGGCAAAGGCACGCAAGTGCTTGTTGAAAGGATGTTCATCTTTCCTAGCCTACGTGATCGACGCCAAGTTAGAGAAGTCAAAGCTGGTCGATGTAAAGATTATGCGCGAGTTTCCAGACGTTTTTCCTGACGACTTGCCTGGGTTACCGCCTGATCGTCAAGTAGAGTTTCGGATTGATCTTGTGCCAGGAGCAGCTCCTATTGCTAGAGCTCCTTACCGTTTAGCTCCATTCGAGATGCAAGAGATGATGGCACAACTCCAAGAGCTTTTGGAGAAGGGTTTCGTCAGACCGAGCTCATCACCTTGGGGAGCTCCAGTCCTATTCGTCAAGAAGAAGGATGGCACAATGAGAATGTGCATTGATTATCGTGAGTTGAACAAAGCGACAGTGAAGAAAAAATATCCGTGTTATTCCCAAAATCTAGTTTCTAATCACACACAAACAATCAAACAAACAACATATCACAATTACCTGTTTGATTTGATTCAATAAACCACAAGATTACACTTTCTCTCTCTAGATTCTCTCTCTCTTTCTCTCTCTAAAATTTAACTGATAAAACGTACAACTGAAACTTTTCTGTTTGTTGCTACTTGATTACAAAGCAAGGAAACCTATTTATACCTACAACTAATTACAACGAGGAAACAAACAAATACGATATGTTGACTTTTATTACAAAAGACTTTGACTTTGATGAGAGTTGACTTTCTTTCAACTTTGACTTTCCTGAACTTTGACCATCAGTCTTCTTGATCTTGTATCCAACATATTTATGCTCTAACAATCTCCCCCTTTGGATTCAAGATCACTATTGAAAAATTTAGCAATTCAGTCTTTACTTTATGCTCTGTCAATACAATTTCCCCTTTTTCTTTGACGGTATTCTTTCCAAAACTGTCTTCAAACGATTAACAATCTCCCCAAAACTTTCACCATAATACTTTCAGACTTTGGAAAGAAATTATCTTCAGAATCAGCTCGAATTGCTTTAGCAAATAATCTTCAAAGAAAATTTCCTCAAATCTTCAGAAATTCTTTGATCTTCTTCAAATCTTCAAATCTTTACTTTGAACTTTTCTGACTTGGACATTTTTGAAAATCATCTCTCAAAACTTTATCATTTCTTGATACCATCTCCCCCTTTTTGATGATTTGAGCATCTATATCATCCTCTCTCATCCTGCATAAGTCTCAAAGTCTAGTCAAAAATTTATTCACAAAATTTATTCGAAAATAAAAGAACATAAAACAGTAAAACGATTAAAGAACGAGTTCTGATCAGAAATAATCAGAAATCATTGTCTTACTTCTTTTGACTTGACTTATAAGCTCCCCCTAAAATCATGCATTACAAAAATTTTGTCAGTGAAATAAAATGCATAAATTAGTTATGCTCCCCCTCAAAACAATGTAGATCATCTTAAATCTTCTCTTACTCCCCCTGAGATCATGAGCAAACAGTTAAAGTGCAGATATCCTTTAAACATAATGATAAAGAAAAATGATGAAAAATAACAATACTTAACTATATTAGGTAATAACTGATTATGTCTTCAGATTTAACATACCAAGCTTAGAGATAAGAAAATTAAATCTCTTTTCATCTAATGGTTTGGTAAATAAATCTGCAAGCTGATAATCTGTTTTTACAAAATAAAGTTCAATTGTTCCTTTTTCGACATTATCTTTTATAAAATGATAACTGACGTCAATGTGTTTGGTTTTTGTATGCTGGACAGGATTAGCAGATATCGCGATTGCACTCTTCGAGTCACAATAGATTGGAATTTTATCAAACTTGAATCCATAGTCTCGCAGCTGTGTTCGCATCCACAGAACTTGAGAGCAACAACTGGCAGCAGCTACGTACTCTGCTTCAGCAGTCGATGTGGAAACGCATAATTGTTTCTTTGATGCCCAGCTAACGAGCTTGTCTCCAAGAAATTGAACATGACCAGAAGTGCTCTTTCTGTCCAACATGCAACCTGCATGATCTGCATCTGAAAAAGCAGTCAGTTGAAACCTAGTATCCTTAGGATACCACAGACCAAGGTCTGCAGTGCCCTTTAGATATCTAAAGATCCGTTTGACAGCAGCCAAATGGGGTTCTTTAGGAGCAGCCTGATATCTAGAACATAAGCATGTTGAACATAATATCTGGCATACTTGAAGTAAGATACATTAACGATCCTATCATACCTCTATAAGTTCTAACATCAACACTTTTACCCGAAGGATCAGTGCTAATTTTAGTACCTGGTGCCATTGGGGTTCCAATTGGTTTACAATTTTCCATTTTGTACTTCCGAAGAATATCCAAAATGTACTTAGATTGGTTAATGAAAATCCCCGTTGAAAACTGTTTAACTTGTAATCCGAGAAAGAAATTCATCTCTCCCATCATACTCATTTGAAAACGTGACACCATGAGGTTAGAAAAGTTTTTGCAAAATTTTGGATTAGTAGAACCAAGTATTATATCATCAACATATATTTGAATAAGGATAATATCAGCTTTTTCCTTTTTGATGAACAAAGTGGTATCAACCTTACCTTTGGAAAAACCGGACTTGACCAAGAATTTAGATAGAACATCATACCATGCTCGAGGGGCTTGTTTTAAACCATACAGGGTTTTGTCCAAGATGTAGACATGATCTGGCTTATCTGGATTGACGAACCCTTCTGGTTCAAACACGTATACTTCCTCTTTAAGAATGTCATTCAGAAAGGCTGTTTTCACATCCATCTGAAAGACTGTGAAATTCTTATGAGCTGCGTAGGCTAGAAACATGCGGATTGCTTCTATATGCGCTACTGGAGCATACGTCTCATCGTAGTCTATGCCTTCCTCTTGCCGGTAACCTTTGGCAACAAGTCTAGCTTTGTTCCTTATGACGATACCATCTTCATCCTTTTTATTCTTGAATACCCATTTAGTTCCTATCACAGTTTTACCTTCTGGTTTTGGAACTAATCTCCAAACCTTTAGGGCTTCAAACTGATTGATCTCTTCTTGCATAACATATACCCAGTCCGAATCAGCAAGAGCCTCAGATACTCGCGTTGGCTCAATCTTATTGAGGAATGAGTCATGCATACATTGATTAAGGGTCGTTGGTCTCGTTTGTACAGGCTTGTTGAGATCTCCAATTACTTGATGTAAAGGATGCTCTTTGGTCCAGCGATGCTCATGAGGGAGTGGATTAGATACTGATTGAACATGATCATCATCTTGAAATCCACTATCAAAATCTTCAGATTGATTAACAGGAAGAGGATTTGCAATTGAAGTTTCAGGTGCAGAAGTATCAGTTGGAACAACAGACTCTGGCTGTTGAGTAGACATTATATCACACCCAACTGATATAGTTACTTCTGGCTCAGCATTTACTTGTATATCTTCAACTGTAGGAGTATTCAATGTATTATGAGTTTCTGACTGAACGGGGGATACAAGTTCAATTATAACTTCTAAAATAACTGGATGATTGCAACTTGTGTCTTCAGACCTGTCAGTCACAGCAGATTTAGATACATTAGATCCTAGAAACTCATCATAAAAGAATTCAAATAACAAATCTAAATCAGATAAATGTGAAATAGAAGTAGAAGCATTATTCGAATTATTGGCTGTAGAAACAGGTTCTGGACTGATATGCCTAGAAGCTAATACTCCAGTGATCACGGGTTCTGAACTGAGTTGTTCAGAAGCCATTTCTTCATCGAATGTTACATTAACGCTCTCGACGACTGTCTTTGACTTCTTCAAATAAACACGATATGCTGCTGATGTTGAAGAATAACCAATGAAGATACCCTCGTCCGCCTTATTACTGAATTTATTCAGCCTCTCTCTGTCGTTAAGCACAAAACACTTACACCCAAATATGTGAAAATACTTGATTATCGATGTTCTGTTGTTGATCAACTCATATGGAGTCTTTTGAAAACGGCGGTGTATTATGGACCGATTTTGAGTATGACATGCAGTCGACACAGCTTCTGCCCACAAAAAGAGAGGTAGATCGGATTGGTTGAGCATAGTACGAGCGGCCTCGACTAGCGTTCGATTTCGCCTTTCGACTACTCCATTTTGTTCAGGCGTACGAGCAGTAGAGTATTGATGTGATATCCCAACCGATTCGAGATATTCTTCAACGATTTTGTTTTTGAACTCTGTGCCGTTGTCAGTTCGAAGAAACTTGACTTGTCTCTGCATATTCACCTGGGTCGTCTTTAAGAAAGTAATGATAACTTCGGGCGTCTCATCTTTTGATCGAAGAAATTTGACCCACGTGTATCTTGAGTAATCATCCACAATAACTAACACGTATTTCTTTCCACCCAAGCTTTGTGTTCTCATCGGACCACACAAATCCATATGCAGTAACTCTAGTGGAGAACCGGTGCTTGGTTCAGGCTTCGGTTTATGTGCGGCTCTCTTCATCTTACCCTTCTCATATGCAACACATAAGTGTTCTTTCTCATATTTCAGCTCAGGAAGTCCTTTTACCAAATTTCCACTAACCAGCTTGTTGATATAACGAAAATTCAGATGTGATAGTCGTCGGTGCCAGAGCCAACTTTGCTGCATCGAAGCTTTTGACAATAAGCAAATATGACTGTCATTCTGTACCTTTGAAAGATTGATGGTATAGAGGTTTGTCTTTCGATTTCCGACTAAGAGTTCATTGTCGTCTTCAGTACGAACCGAACATCTCTTAGCTTTGAAGTTGACCTCTAACCCTTTATCACAGAATTGACCGATGCTAAACAAGTTGTGCGCTAAACCTTCGACATAACTCACCTTCTTAATCGTTATGTTGTCTTGAACGATGTCACCATATCCTAAGATTGGTGAAAGCTGATCATTTCCAAATCTGACATTTCCACTGAATTTCTTTGTATACTTAGACAATAAAGCTTTTTGCCCAGTCATATGCTTGGAACATCCACTGTCCAAGTACCACATATGTCGGGTCTGCAAGAGAAATCAGAAAACAATAACTTTAAGTACCCATTTAAAAACGGATCCTAACAGATTAGCACAAGATTTTGGTATCCATTTGAAAATAGATCCTCTTTTTCTTTGAAAACTTTTAAAAACATTTGATCTTGAAGAATAAACATGATAAGATCCAAACCAATCAGAAGAATTATGAGAATAAGCAAAATCATTTCTCCGATAATGATAAGATTTAGTAGTAATAGGAGATAATTGAATCAATTGCTTTATTGAATAACGCTTGTAAGAAGTTACAAGGTTTTGTTTGTGAGAAGCATATTGACCAACTACATCAGAATCACTACTATCAGATCTAGTACAAGAATTATCAGAAACTGATTCAGTTATCTCATCATCCTTCCTTTTTGGTTGCCATTCGGTTCTCGCTTTCGACCTTTTCTTCCTTATATCTGAAACGAAAGATTTAGATTTATTAGGAAAATCAGATTTCTGAGACTGAGTTTTCTTTTGTGTACCAGTGTATTTTTGTTTCTGTAATCGTTGTTTCTTATGTTTCTTACCTTGAGCATAGTAATCAGCAGTTACAGAAACTGATTCACCAACCTTAGTTGATGATTCATCAATATTAACACCACTTGGTAACACTTTTTTCATTTATAAGACAAGTAGAATGATCAGGAAGTGTAGCATTGAAGTCAAACATATCAATTTCGTCTATGCACCCATCATCAGAATTAAGAAAGTCATTTGCAGACTCAAATAAGTCATCAAAATTATCAGACGAAGTTTGAGATGCCTCAGTAACTTTAGAACACTTTGTAGATGTATATTGAAAAACCGTGTTCTTTAATACTGTAGAAAATACACTTTGTTGAATATCAACCGAAAGTTTTTCATCAGATAAAACATTTTCAAGTTCAACTATTTTGCTTTCCAGAACGAGTGGAGGAACATAGACTTTTGCAATAGAAGGTTTTGCCTCCATCTCAGAAACAGAATAACTAGCAAAATAGTCGTTTGAAAGAACTTTTGGTGTTTCTGAAAGATAACTATCATTTAACTTTGCATAGTTAAATGTTAAATGATAGTTGCATTTTCTTCACATTCTTTCTATTTTCAGTTTCTTTGGCCTCAACTTCTTCTGGTAATTTGGTAACAAATTTAGGTTTTAAATGAGGATGTTTACCAGCACAAGCAAGAAAATCAAAATTATAAAGTGTTGGTTGTTTTCTGACGGCTTTCTTAAGATAATAGGGGTTTTGAAAACCAAGTCCCCATTTTTCCTTAACATCAACCTCTTCGTTAGGTGCATTAAGAAAGATTGTTTGATCTGTTTGGCCTCTAGCGTAAAGTTTGGCTTCCAGACCATTTACCTTCTTATTTTAAAGCTTGTTCTCAACCTGCAGTTTATGAACAGTTAGTGCAAATTCTTTCTTCTCAAACTCAAACTCAGAAGCAGACTTGCGTAAAGAATTAATCAGATCTTTGTTCCCAATAACCGACTTATTAAGCTCAAAGATCTTATTGTTTCTTTTAGCAACTCTTTCTTTTTCTTTCTTCAGTTTTACTTGAAGATCATTAAGCTTAACCATCATAGCTTTATGAAATCTTTTTGAGTTAAGTTTATTACCTCATCAGCTGTCTCGTCATCTAACTCATCATACTTGACCTCTTTTCCCATAAGATAGAGATGAGCAGTTTCTTCCTTCTCTTCTTCTTCACCTTCTGAATGATCCAGCCAAAATTCGTCCTCAGCCATTAAAGTTATGCCCGCTTCTTGCTGTTTGGCCAGTAGCAGTTTGTTCTGATAGTACTGAAAATTAAGAACTTTTGGCTTTCTACAATCTTTTGCAAAATGTCCAATCTTGCCACAGTTGTAGCATTTGACTGAATCACTTGCTGGCTTTTCAGCAACAGTGTAATCATTCACAAACTTCTTCCTTTCATCAGGTTTCTTCTCAACATATTTGTTTTCTTCATATCTCTTTCCTTCCACCCTCTCTCGGTGCTCATGATTCTTTGAACTTGATGAAGAATACCTTTGAGAATTTGATCCCGGCTTCTTGTAGAATTTCTTTTGAAAGGCATGGGTCAGTAACATCATGGCTTGTTTCAGACGTTCTCCATCATCACCATCTGATTCAGATTCTGACTCAGAACTCGTAAGCACTTTCTTCTTTTTCTTCTTCTCTGCCTTTTCTTTCTTTTCTTTCTTCTTCTCTCCAACAACCAAAGCAATCGGATCAGGAACCTTTTCAGCCTTCTTCTTTTCAGCTCTTTTCTCCTCAATCTCTTCTTCATTCTGTCGTAAAGTCTCATAGACTTCGTGAAGAGGTATGTCATTCAAGTCTTTCATCTGCTTCATCCTACGTGTATGTTTCTTCCATTCAGGTCGTAGGATACTCAGGAATTTGACATTGTTTTCCAGTTGCTTCTTTGTCACTTTGTTCTTCGTCAGTTCATTCAGAAGCAAAGTAAACCGTTCATAAGTATCTTCCAAACTCTCATTCTCTTTGGCTTTGAATTCCTCGTATCTATTGATGCAGTTAGCCACTTTCATCTGATTCCCGACCTTGAATCCCATCATCATCTTTTGCAATTGATCCCACATTTTCTTAGCATCATCCTTGTAGCTATCAATCTTGATGTAAATCTCATTAGGAATGCTTTGAAGTAGAATAGGTCTTTCTTGCTTGTCTGCTTTATATCGACTTTTCTGTTCTTCAGAGTACTGAGATAAATCCATTTTAACTGGTTTTGTCTTTTGTTCTCTTTCTTCATTACCATGTCCACTATCAGATGAATCATCATCAGCAGGTACTTGAACTATGATTGGTGCCATAGGACCTTCTGTAATTGACAAAAGAATATTCTCTCAATTTGTGTGTCGGTCCATGAAATCAAGGAATCTGTCCTTCTATTGTTCATACTTTTCTTTAAACAATACAGGAGGCTTGACATCAGTGCCAATGGAAAGTGCATCTTTAGAAGTCATCTTGATAAAACCTGTTTGAAAAATATATGCAATAAGAAACGAGAAACTGATCGTTAGTCCAAATGAAACAATCAAGAAAATACAGAAAACTTGAAATATAAAATCAGAAATTTTGATCACAATTAAAACTATGTCCCCCTTCGCAGACTTAGCACGGGGGTCCCGCTAAAAATTTCTCACTATTAAAGGCCATATTACAGTTTTAAAAATTTCTCAGAAAAAAAAATTCTAAGTAAACCAAGCTTTGCGCGACACTCTGAAGACGCAAACCACAACTTTGCGTGACACACTGCTTGTGCAAAGCACACTTTGCGTGATGAATTGCTTGCGCAAACCTTACTTTGCGTGTCTAGTTACTTACGCAAAGCTAACTTTGCGTGACATGAGAAATACACAAACATGAACTTCGCGTTACAAGTTACTCGCGCAAGATACACTTTGCGTTACACGAAGCTGACGCAAACCCAACTTCTCGTTAACCACTTGATAACGCAAACACCAACTTTGTGTTAAACATGTATGGCGCAGAGTTCACTTTTCGTTTCTCGTTGAATACGCAAATCTCACTTCTCGTTTCTCGTTGAAGACGCAAACATCACTTTGCGTTTCTCATTGAAGACGCAAACCTTTGAACAAATATTTGGTAATTCTCTCGATGAACTGGCGCAAACCACTGATGAACTCGTGCAAACTTTAACGAACTCACGCAAACCTTAGATCTCACGCATACCTATAAAATCGAACAAATTCGCACCAAAAACACATATAGACCTCGAATTCTAACTCGAAACTTTGACAATTTGCTAGTCTAAACATCTAGAACTCAAATCTAACAAAGAATTTCGATCAAAAACCCAAATCAATACAAATTGATTAGAACACAGTGCGTGAACTCGTGAACTCGAACTCAACAAAAATCACAAATTCATACTCGATTACAGTGCAAATAACAAATCTATCCAGACATACTCGATCGATTATACTATACGAACAAAACCTAATCGATTTCAACTCCTAATTCGCACAAAAACTCAGAAATCGATTTGATCTTCGATGAACAGTAACGATGAACAGTGTCAACGAACTTTTCTTGAATTCTTGATCTGATTTCGATTTGGATCTGCTCTGATACCAATTGTTTTTCCCAAAATCTAGTTTCTAATCACACACAAACAATCAAACAAACAACATATCACAATTACCTGTTTGATTCGATTCAATAAACCACAAGATTACACTTTCTCTCTCTAGATTCTCTCTCTCTTTCTCTCTCTAAAATTTAACTGATAAAATATACAACTGAAACTTTTCTGTTTGTTGCTACTTGATTACAAAGCAAGGAAACCTATTTATACCTACAACTAATTACAACAAGGAAACAAACAAATACGATATGTTGACTTTTATTACAAAAGACTTTGACTTTGATGAGAGTTGACTTTCTTTCAGCTTTAACTTTCTTGAACTTTGACCTTCAGTCTTCTTGATCTTGTATCCAACATATTTATGCTCTAACAATCCGCTTCCGAGAATAGACGACTTGTTCGATCAACTTCAAGGAGCGGGGTGTTTTTCCAAGATTGACTTACGTTCGGGTTATCACCAAGTGAAGGTAAGAGAAGAAGACGTTCCGAAGACAGCTTTCAGAACGCGTTACGGTCATTATGAGTTTCTTGTAATGCCTTTTGGCCTAAGAACGCACCAGCGGTATTTATGGATTTGATGAATAGGGTATGCCGACCATTCCTCGACAAGTCGGTCATCGTGTTCATTGATGACATACTCGTGTACTCTAAAAGCGAATTGGAGCACGAGCAACACCTTCGCGAAGTTCTTGATGTGTTGAGAAAATAAATATTGTACGCCAAATTTTCCAAGTGTGACTTTTGGCTTGAAGAGGTACAATTTTTGGGTCATGTTGTCACCCGAGACGGAGTGAAAGTAGATCCCCCCAAGATTGAAGCCATGATGAATTGGGAGCCTCCCAATAATCCCTCCGAGATCCGAAGTTTCTTGGGTCTGGCGGGATACTACCGGAGATTTATTCAAGACTTTTCAAAGATCGCTTACGCCTCGAGGCAACTTAAGATACACGAGAAGAACTATCCTACCCACGATTTGGAGTTAGCAGCAGTAGTGTTCGCCTTGAAGCTTTGGCAACATTATCTCTATGGCACGAAGTGTACACTCTACACATATCATAAGAGCCTGAAGTATGTCTTTGATCAGAAAGAGTTGAATATGAGACAATGGCGGTAGCTCGAATTGCTTAAAGATTACGACTGTGAGTTGCTTTACCATCCCGGGAAGGCAAACGTGGTAGCCGATGCGTTAAGTCGGAAAGACTATAGCGGAAGTATTCGGGCTACCAGTTCGAGAATCGAGTTAGTATCCACCCTTGTTGAAAAGATCAAAGCATGGCAGATTGAAGCCTTGTTAGAAGAGAATCTCAAAGAGGAAGTCATGACGAAGCAACGTTTACTCTTAACGGAAGATAGCCGTGGGGTAAAACTGTTCAACGGTCGTGTGTAGGTACCCAAGATTGGGGGTAACCGTGATCTACTGCTAGAAGATGCTCACAAGTCCAAGTATTCCATTCATCCGGGAAGTACGAAGATGTACAGGGACTTGAGGTTGCACTATTGGAGGCTGGTAATGAAACTTGATGTGGCGCGTTATGTGGAGCGTTGTGTTACGTGCTTGCAAGTTAAGGCCAAACATCAACGACCGTATGGGAGTCTTCAGACTTTAGAGATTCTCGAGTGGAAGTGGGAGCATATCACCATGGATTTCGTGATGAAGTTGCCTAAAACTATTCGAGGTCACGATACCATTTGGGTGATAGTTGATAGATTGACAAAGAGCGCTCATTTCTTGACCATGCGCGAGACATTACCGATGGACAAGCTAGCAAAACTGTACATCGATGAAGTGGTCTCGAGGCACGGTATACCATTGTCGATCGTGTCGGATCACGACGGTCGATTCACTTCGAAATTTTAAGATGGGTTTCAGAAGGAGCTTGGTACACGAGTTAAGTTGAGTACAACTTACCATCCACAAACCGACGGGCAAAACGAGAGAACGATCCAAACGTTGGAAGACATGTTGAGGTCTTGTGTCATCGATTTCGGGGGTAGTTGGGACTCGTACCTGCCTTTGGTGGAGTTTTCTTACAATAATAGTTACCACTCGAGTATAGGAATGGCACATTTTGAGGCTTTGTACAGGCGAAAGTGCCGAACTCCCGTGTGTTGGCTTGAAGCGGGAGAAAAGCAGTTCGTTGGACCTGAAATCGTGCAAGAGACGGCCGATAAGGTCAAGAGCATTCGTGAAAGATTGAAAGTGGCTCAAGATCGGCAGAAGAGTTATGCCGATAAAAAGAGACGGCGGATGGAATTCCAAGTGGGCGACCGTGTGTTGCCGAAGGTATCGCCGTGGAAGGGCATTATACGGTTCGGAAAGCGTGGGAAGCTAAGTCCCCGTTTCCTCGGACCTTTCAAAGTGCTCAAGCGGGTGGGTTTGCAAGCCTACCAATTGGAACTGCCGCCAGAATTTTGGATTTTGAGTTTGGATTTTGGTGGTTTTGGACGAACCACAGTGAACCACGCGAGTTGCACCGCGACTTGAGGTCGCGACACAACCTTCAAAACCCCCTGTTTGTGTGGGTTTTGTGTTAGCGGGCGAGTTATGCCGCGAGTTGAGGTCGCGGCATAACCCGCGAGGTTGCCTGGCCGACTTAAATTTGGTTTTCATCAAATATCTCATTCTCAAGATATTTCTCTCTCTCTCTCTTCAAATCTCTCTCTCTCTAAGTTTTCTTTGGATATTTGAAGCTCCGTTGATTGCTAGTATTAAGTGCATTGCTCGGGGTTTCGGTGTTGAAAACTTCACCTATTCGTCGTGATCGATATCTGGTTTTTCGGGTTTTCGTATAAACCTGTTTGGTGAGTTCCTGCTATCATTTTAAAAACTGTATACATATCAAAAGCTACCTTTTGGAACTCCTATATATCTCCATGGTTTCAGATCTAAGTTTTCTGCATATTTGATATAAGTTGAGTTTTGGGAGATTTTAGGGTTCCCGATCATTTTTGACTAAAATGATGGATTCTATCTTATTTGAAGTAAAAGGATGTTTTACTTACTGATTATGTATCTTATGCAAAAGAATGTTTATGAACTCATTTTTATGATTCTCATACTTACCAGAAGTTGAACTTGAAAAGGCATTTTGTTTATAAAATGTTTTGAATACCATATGGTTATATATGGTTGGTCACGATTGATGTTGTGACAAGTCTGGACTATTACTAGTGGATCCCTAGGTTTTAAGTCAACTGATATTACTTGGAGGTTACCAAGTAAAGTAAATATAGAACTACATGTGCATTAAATTGTGAGGTTCTGGCCATTTACGAATATAGAACTACATGTGCATTAAATTATGAGGTTCTGGCCATTTACGAATATAGAACTACATGTGCATCAAATTGTGAGGTTCTGTAAAAAAATCAAAGCGAAGAACTACATGTGCATTAAATTGTGAGGTTCTGGAAAGAAGGTTTATGACCTTATTTTAATGGATTTTATTCTTATCAACGGTTAACTTGTAAATACTTGTTTGAAAGATTTCCATTTGGATGTAAATGTTTATATCTCTTGAAATTTATAAACTGTATGTTCTCACTAGGCTTTTTAAGCCTAACACTTTTTCTCAAATGATATGTGTTTGGGTAAAAATATCTATAGTCCATTGTCGTACGACCAACGATAACCGACGCCCTTCCAGTAGGCGACCCCGACTAAGCGACTTAAAACCCGTCTGACAAATTCTGTCGTACGACCTGATTTCAGTTATTAACTTATGACATACGTTATATCATGTTTAATGCAGGATCCAAAAGGCATTCATGACCAAAGATTGTAACGGTTTCCATCATCAATAACACCGGACATAACGGACGCTATCATCAATATTAAACGGTTATCCTATTAAAGATACGCATTCAAGACTTGCCAACAGAAAAATAGGGTATAAATATGAACATGGAACCTCACATTGGGGACACCTGATTCTTAGACTTTACAAGCTCACGAATTACATTCTCAAGCTCACTCAGTTTCTCTCAAAGTTCATAAAACCTACTGCCGTTTGTCGCGCGACGCACGACCGAAGTCTAATTACACACTGCGCACGACCGACTTTACTTTATCGTATTGTTTTACATTGTATTACACTTGTAACACTTGTTATAAAGGACGACGTCCCTAATTGACGTTCATAGTGCACGACGACCTACACTCGTCCGCGGTTTTTACCCATTTTAGGGGTTTTCCGCGTCACCAATTCTCTCGTCTCATTTACTTTATTTTTCTTTATTGTCGTACGATTATTGGAGTTACTTTCTTTGGTTGGATCAGGCTTCACATTTACCTTAAATTTTCCTTGGGGAATTTTTGGCATAAACAGTTTGGCGCCCACCGTGGGGCCCCATTCAAAGAAAATCTTCGATAATTTTACGACGTACTAACGTTTTTCTTCAAGTGTTCTCTTTTTACAGTCATTCAGGACAATGGCATTCCAAGGAACTCAAGATCATGTTGTGGCCCAGATGAACATGGAGCTGACTGCTGATCGTGCTCATATTGACGCCCTAACAGCTCAGGCTTGACAAGCAGCTGAAACCATCGAACATCTAAGAAACCAAAACAGAAACAATGTGACAGGGACTACAAATGCTTATGTCGGTGCTTGGAACGTACCCCCTCCATTGCCTAATTATCCTCGTCCACCAACAGTCAATCCTACGACCTTCGTAATCCCAACTATGCCTATGGCCTCTATACCATTCAATGGATATGCTTCTGACTCCTCACAACAGACTAGCCTCAATAGATCATGTTATGTTTCCTTGGGTGTCCCAGGGGGTATCCCGATAGATCCCGTTGCGCAACGATTGAAGCTTCTGGAAGATCAGAATGAGCGTGTCTTGTCGATGCTGGCCAAATTGCCGGGGGCAGCAGTTCCAGTTGATGTCGAACCACGTACAGGATTTCAGGCGTCGCCGTTCGTTGATGAAATCGCGTTGGTGGACGTCCCAAAGAAGTATAGCATCCCGGCCTTCACACCAAAATATTCAGGCGTCACTGATCCGACAGAACACGTCGCCCAATACAAACAACTTATGTGGAATGTCTCGATACCGTATCAGTTTCAAGAAGTCTGTATGTGCAAGAGTTTTGGAGCGACCTTGACTGGAGCAACATTACAATGGTTGATCAATCTCAAACCCAAAACCATCGGGTCGTTTGCAGAATTGGTGAACCAATTTTCTCAACAGTTCGCTAGCAGCCGAAAAATGAAAAAACAGACGAGCGATCTTTACTACGTCGTACAGAAAAATGAAGAGTCCATCCGGGACTATTTTAACCGATTTAACGCGGAAATGATCGGTATCCGAAATTACAACGTAAAAACAGCCATTAAAGCATATAAACGGGGTTTGGACGATAGCTCAGGGTTATATCTCGATCTTACGAAATATCCTCCAGAAACCTTTGAAGACGTACGAGCAAGGACGCTCGCCCATATGAGAGTTGAGGATGACCTTGCTTTCAGAA
Source organism: Arctium minus (assembly GCA_954870635.1). Lineage (NCBI taxonomy): Eukaryota > Viridiplantae > Streptophyta > Magnoliopsida > Asterales > Asteraceae > Arctium > Arctium minus. Next base: position 188,664,075 of record OX941080.1, read on the forward strand.
ATAAACACTCGAGCGACAAGAAAGGCCTAGGTATTAAAAAACCGGACTTCAAACCAAGGCCGATCGGTCGATCAGAGCCTGCATGACAAATTTCAAATGTTAGATTTGAAAAGAAAGGGCCGACGACTTCCAAATCTGTCCAGTATCCTAAGGTGTCATCTTATGGCTTCCCTGGATCAGCCAAGGACGTCGTCGCGTCCCTGAAACAGCTCCAACAAAACATTCGATGGCCAAAGAAAAGCGATAAGGACAGTGATAAGAAAGACAAAACAAAATGGTGTGATTTCCATAATGACTTCGGTCATATAACGGATGATTGCATCGCCTTGAAAAAAAGAATTGTCCTGGCTTAATTCGAGAGGTTATTTACAAGAATTAATGGGAAAGAAGGATGTGCGTCCTACATCCCCAGAGCATGCCAAAGTGATTAATTGTATCACCGGAGGTTCTGATATCTGTGGAACCACATATTCAGCTGCTAAGAGACATGCTAGTCGCGGTCCCGACGACCGACCACTTCCAAGGGAGGCAAGACCCAAGGAAGACGCAGAATTATAAGCTATGCCCTTGACGTTCGACCAAGCAGATCTTGACGACGTACACCAGAAACATCATGACAGACTAATTATTCAATTGAGCATTGTAAATTGTCTGACAAAGAGGATACTCGTCGACGGAGGTAGTTCCGCTAACATTATCTTTTTTGATGCAGTGAAAGCTATGGGGATCGACAAATCCGAGATTACCCGACGCTCGACTACACTCGTTGGATTTAACGGAGGAGCGACAAATACCATGGGGGAAATCACACTACCAGTATATGCTAAAGGAATCAACAGGCAAACGAAGTTCAATGTCGTCGACTATTCATCGGCTTATAACGTTATCCTTGGGCGACCATGGATCCACGATATGAAAGTCGTACCCTCGACGTACGACTAAACCTTGAAATTCCCTACGCAATGGGGAGAACAGGAGATCAAAGGCGAAAGAAAAGTCGCTAGGGAATGTTACAAAGTCTCTTTGAAGTCCCCGAAGCAGACAATATAGCAATTATAGAACCAGGACATTCCTGGGACTGACGACGATTATCGCTTGGAAGTTGTCATCCTAAACCAGGATAAGCCTGATCAGATGGTCTACATAGGTTCGACACTTGATCCATCCTTAAAAAATAGACTAACTTCTTTTTTGCAGGACCATTATGATTGCTTCGCATGGACGCACGAAGACATGGTGGGCATTGATCCGAGTATTATTTCTCATAAACTCAACGTCGATCCATCATTCAAACCCGTTCAACAGAAAAGACGAAAATTTGCTCCTGAAAGAAATAAAGTTATCAACGACGAAGTTGATAATTTGCTTAAAAAAAGGAAAGATACGAGAAGTCAAATATCCAGATTGGCTTGCCAACGTTGTTGTCGTCCAAAAGAAAAATGGCAAATGGAGGTATACATCGACGACATGCTTGTCAAATCGAAACATACGGACGATCATATAGGACATTTGAAGCAGTCGTTCGACATTTTGCGTGAATACAAAATGAAGTTAAATCCGACAAAGTGTTCTTTTGGAGTTCGAGCTGGCAAATTCCTCGGTTACATGGTCACACGACGAGGAATCAAAGCTAATCCAAATCAAATCAATGCGATTATCGAGATAAAATCGCCCAGAAATTTTAAAGAAGTTCAACGTCTAACAGGTCGTGTAGCAGCATTAAACAAATTCATCTCTCGGTCGTCCGACAGATGCCACCTATTTTACAATGTCCTGCGAAAAAACAAAGGATTCGAATGGACTGATAAGCATGAGGAGGCGTTGCAACAACTCAAGGAATACATGACATCACCTCCCTTCCTATCCAAACCTGAGAAGGGTGAAATTCTTCAACTGTATCTAGCCGTCAGTGCTAATTCGGTAAGTACAGTCCTTATACGAGAAACCGATGGATGACAATTGCCAATCTACTATGTAAGTAAAACTCTATTAGACGCTGAAACCAGGTACTCGTCTATAGAAAAACTTTTGCTCTCGTTAGTTATGGCCGCTAAGAAGTTACGGCATTATTTTGATTCGCATCCTATAACTGTTGTAACTAACTTTCCATTGAAGTATGTGTTAAGAAAACCCGAGCTAACAGGACGATTAGCTAAATGGAGCATCTACCTCAGTAATTATGATCTGGATTTCAAGCCCAAAATGGCGATCAAATCACAAGTCTTGGCAGATTTTGTTACAGATTTCAGTCTACATTTAGAAGAAGCGACGAAGTCCAATGAGTTAATTGTGGCGACTTTGCACGACACCACTTGGACGCTTGACGTTGATGGTTCGTCGAACATACGAGGAACAGGACTGGGTGTCATCCTACAGTCCCCACAAGGGGGCAAGATAGTGTACTCCATACGGTGCGACTTCAAGGCAACAAATAATGAGGCAGAGTACGAAGCACTGATTGTGGGAATCAAAATTGCTCATGACTTGGGGGCAACACATCTGCATGTCCGAAGCGACTCGTCTTTAGTCGTTAACCAAATTAAGGGAGAGTTCGTAGCAAAAGATTCGAGGATGATTGCCTATTATAAAATAGTAAAAGAAGAGGCAAAGAAGTTCAGTCGCTTCATAATCGAGCAGAAACCAAGAGATCAGAACACTCAAGCTGACGCACTAGCCAATTTGGGGTCAACACTTAATCAAACGACGTTCGACAGTATCCCAATAATCCACCTTGCAACACCATCTATCAAAGACGACGATAATACTTTGGTCGCGCCAATTGAAGAAGAAAATTCTTGGTCGGACGACATTAAAAATTATCTTGAGAACGATCAATTGCCTGATGACAGAATGGAAGCAAGAAAGGTCAGGTTTAAAGCATCAAGGTACGTCGTGATCAGAGGACAATTATATCGAAGATCTTCAACTGGTTTGAATCTACGATGTATTACCAACAAAACGCAAATCCAGAAAATCTTACAAGACATGCACGACGGTGAATGCGGAAATCACTCAGGAAGTCGCAGTCTAGCCAACATGATATCACGACAAGGTTATTATTGGCCGACACTAAGGCAAGATGCGATCAGGTATGTGCAGTCGTGTGACGCATGTCAACGACACGCAGGTATGTCTCATAAACCATCTGAACCCTTACACTCGACTTTAGTCCCATGGCCCTTTATGAAATGGGGAATGGATATCGTCGGAAAACTACCACCTGCCCCCGGGCAAAAGGTATTTCTTCTAGTTTTAACAGATTATTTCTCTAAATGGATAGAAGCAGCGGCTTTCTCCCAGGTTCGGGACAAAGAAGTCGTTTCTTTTATCCAAACTAACATCATTTGCAGGTTTGGAATTCCGTCCGAAATAACGTGCAACAATGGGACACAATTCATCAATGATCGGACGCGAAAATTCTGTGAAGAAAGGAACATTAAGTTGGTAACGTCGACACCTCGATACCCACAGTCGAATGGCCTTGCCGAGTCAAGTAATAAAACTATCATTAATTCGATCAAGAAAAGACTCAAAGCTGCCAAAGGAAAGTGGGTAGAAGAATTACCCTCCGTTCTATGGGCCAATCGTACGACACCACGTACGTCCATAGGACAAACCCCCTTTTCATTAGTCTATGGATGTGAAGCTGTGTTACCTATTGAGGTACGACTACCGACTTCGAGACATACGTCCGTCGAGCATAACTTGGTCGACCTGAGCTATGACCTCGACGCTTTAGAGGAACTTAGAGAAACAACACACATCCGTATGGCATCGCAGAAACAAGCGGTCGAGCGACATTTCAACAAAAATGTCCAAATCAAAGTTTTCCAAGAAGGCGACTACGTCTTACGTCGAGTGTTTCAAAACACTCAAGAACCCAACGCAAGTAAACTTTCCATTAAGTGGGAAGGCCATTATCAAATCTCTGGCATCGTGGGTAAATGAGCTTATAAAATCCAAACCCTTGACGGTCGAGATATCCCACGAAGTTGGAATGCAATTCATTTAAAAAAGTATTTCTTTTAAATTCGGAATTCGTTTTCTTGGATTATTTATTAAAAAGATTACTAACTTAAGCATCGGAGGGTCGTTGGTCAAACCAACAACCACCCCGCTAACGTTGTTCTTCGCAGGGACGCACGACTTAGTTAAGATTTTCATGTCGAGTAATACTCATACGATCGCATGTATATGGTTGGTCGTAATAGTTGATAAAGGTTAATTTTTTACACTTGACTCCCGATACTTATATTCGAAAACCATTATTACAATTGCACTTGGTCAATCGTAAAACTCAGTTGATTTCATTATAGCATGTTAAGGAATGATGGTTTGGTCGAACGTATGATATACTATGTTTATATTTTAAAATTACTCGACGTGTGATAAGAGATAGGTTTGACAAAGAAAAGCAAATAACAAACATCCATGTACAAAAGAAACTTTGTCATTAAAAGAGAAAATTACAAAGTTAAGGGACGACCACAGACGACCGACCCCTAAAGGGGGTAGGCTAATTGCACTTTTTTTTTGCTAAATACACCAAAATGATTGCAAAAATCATTTTGTTTTTTTTCGTCTTTTAGTTGTCTTTTTTCTTTTTCTTTTATTATATATTTTTGTTTTGATTTGAAAATAAATAAATATTCATAAATATAAATATGACTAATTTTTTTAATTATATAATTATAAAAATAAAACATAAATATTGCGATTTAAAATATAAATAAAATATAAAATAATCTATATTACATTCGATTATTCTAAAATAACATTATCCGTAGTACAATTAACACGTAAAAGATAACTGTGATTGAAAAAAAGTGATACAATTTGCGGAAACGGATATCCTTCTGCCATATCTAATTTGACATAATGGTTACCATTAACGTACCCGATTGTAAAAACAACATGTTCATACCACACTGGAGGAGTGGACCTAAGCGGCAAGTACGTCCCACTGTCGGTCATACTTATAACATGTAATATCACATTATATTTTGAAGCAATCAAGACACCTATTTCAGACATTGTCATCCAGTGTTTAAAAGATGCACCTTAATATGATCGAAAGAAGTTTAAAGTGTTGCAAGTAATATCCTAATGTTCAGCTCCAAAAGCGTTGATGTACTTTGTCTTGTAAGTATCTAACTATTCCATCAAGTTATACCGAATTGTGGGTCATGCATCTTCATGAAGACCCATCCAGACAACTATTACTCGGAATCCGCAATTTCCATCACCTATCCCATCATGTACCTGCTTGATGTAAGGGTGAAAAAATGCTGGAAATTGATTGAGGTATGGATGTGCATTATAATTTTTGAACATGAAAGAACTGTGTCTCCCTAGTTCTTGGTAGAATAAAATCAAATATATATGAATAAAATCAAATATATATAAAGATAAAGATAATAATAATAATAATGAGGAGTGGACCTAAGCGGCAAGTACATCCCACTGCCAAGTTAAAAAACACTATGAAGGTAAAAAAAACCTAAACCAAGTTAAAAAAAAATCAAACCTTCACAGATAAAAGACTGTGAAGGTATATCCGAACCTTCACAGTGAAGACGTTGTGAAGGTAAAAAAAAAACGAACATTCACAGCGAAAAACACCGTGAACGTAACATTTACGGTGTTTTCCCTATGAAAAGTTCGATTTTTTTTACATTCATAGTTTTTTGGTGTGAAGTTTCATACTTTAAAGTTTGGACTCACCGGTCTCACAGAAACTGTTTGGTCTCACGCGAACTTAAGTCATGTGTAATATATATATATATATATATATATATATATATATATGTATAAAGAGTTTAGGTTAATGAAGTTTTAACCCTTAACTATCTTTAGTTGCATTTTTTTTACGTTTCAATTCGGGTAAGAATAATGATATGTTTTTTAAAAAAAAACTTGAGTCTTACAGAGTAAATTACAGATTTTGTCCCTAACGTTTGGCGTTTGTTACGGAATTGGTCCCTAAAAGAAAAATACATTTTACTTGTCAGGATCTAATTCTTAACAAGAATAATAACACTCAGAAACAATATTAAAGAAGTTGCGGAAAAACACTTTAATATTCAACTATCAATATAACAGTAAATTTGAAATCACAACTTGTAAACTTTATTGAATGATTAAAGCTACAAGCTTTCACACAAAACCTCAATCTTGATGAACAAGCTCACCAAGACGAATTCTACTTCTCTAGAACTAGGATTGTAAACCTTGAGATTAATTCTCTCTCTAAATCAAAAACTCAGAATAATTGACTTACTTGTTACAAACTATTCTGACTAAGTCTATACATATACTGAAGATAAAAAGATAATTACAAAACATAAAAGATCTTCAGCATATTCTTCCATAATTATCTTCAACCTTCCATGATTATCTTCAAGCCTTGATCTGCGCGGATTATCACAATTACCACATAAGCAGTACTAAGTCATAGCAGCATTAATACTCTGAGCAGTATTAATCTTCACCAGCAGTAGTAACTATGCTCAGCAGTATTAACTTCTTCAAGCAGTAGTAATTTGACTCAGCAGTATTAACTTGTTGAGCTGGCAGCATTAATCATACTTGAACAATTCTTCAGTTTCCAACAACAAAGTTATGATAAAATGTAATTGTTACAAAAAGAAAAATACATTTTACAAAGTTATAATAAAATCAAAAGTTACAAATTTATAGAATAAAATAAAATCAAAAGTTACAAATCTATAGAATAAAATCAAATCAAAAGTTACAAATTTATAGAATAAAATAAAATCAAAAGTTACAAATTTTATAAATTTATAAAATCAAAATACACACACAAACACACACACACATATATATATATATATATATATAAAGATACTAATAATAATAATAATTGTACTTTAATTATTGGATCGGAAATCAAGAAGTCACTATTTGCATCTTTTTGGTGCAAATAGCACTCCCCTAATAGATCCAAAAAACTAAGAAGGAGGAACGTCAGACTGTTCCTGCACAACATCGGTCTCTCCTGCTGCCGCCTCTTCTCCACCGTCACTTCCCTCTAACTCATCGTCTTCGTCAAGGTCCCTTTCAGTCCCCACGGTGTCAAGGTAGGTCTTGAGCTCCTCAGCGACCGGCGCCATAGGATTTTTACCAGTCAGATGACGCCTCATCAAGGCAGCCTGGGCCGTGAAGCGAGAGAAGGCTTCGATTTGCCTATTCTCAGTCTCCAGGTCCTTGACGTCGCCTTCCAGCTCATCGACCCTCTTTTTGAGGGACGCGACTTCATCAGCAGAAGTAGCAGCAGTGACGACTTTAATCTTCTCGACCTCCAATTTGGTCGACGACGCCTCAAGCTCAAGGAGATGATCTCTAAGCTTAACCTTCTCACGATCCGAAATCTCTAGTAGACTTCGGGCATCGGAGAACTCAGACTTAAGGCCCTCGACCTTTGCCTTCTCAACCTCAACCGCCTCCAAGGCGACTTTCTCCCTTTCAAGAGCCTCATCGGCCCTTTTCTTGACGTCTGGGAAGGACGTCCTGAGACCTTCCATCTGAGCGAAGAAGCTCAGACAGGCTTGGAAAGCCTGCACGACAACAAAGAAAGAGTTAATAATAAGAAATATAATGAAGGGAATAAGGAATAAGTAAGACGTACCATAAAGGAGAGACCAGCGGCGTGCGCCCCCGTGTCCTCGATCCAAGACTCCTTGTATCGGTCATAGAAGGTCGGGAGGAGGAATTTTCCCAGGTGTGGAAAAATGACGTCCTTTTTGAGGACGTCATTTGCCATAAAATCATATAGAAGAGTGACTTTAAAAGTCGTCACTCCCACTTTTTCCTTGTTCTTCTCCTCACCCTTAGAGGAGGAAGAAGATGCAAGGACGGGCTTGTTAGCGCCCGACACCCCCGAAATTGGGGCGTCCTTCGTCACCTGAGTCGAGTCTCCGATCTCGATCCCAGCAACGGTCCCTTTCGATGGTGTCGTCCCTGCAAGGGATGACAGAGCAGCGTCGTCCGTCTTCTTGGGCGAGAGTCGAGGTTTGCCTCGGACCTGTCTTATGTCTGCCCCCGCAGAAGGGGCAGATCTCTTCTTCGTTTTTTCTCTCCCTTGACGGGCAAGCTCCAGTTGTTCGGCTCGTCTAAGGACGGACGACTTCGCAGGTCCATCTCCTGGATAAAATAAGTTAGAAAAAACATACGATATAAAAGTCAAAAGTACTGTCGAACGACTTACCGATCATTTCTTCTTCTCTCTCTTCTTCCCTCTCTTCTTCCTTTTCTTCCTCTCTTCTCCTCTCTTCTTCCTGACGAGAACCCTCAACGAACGTCGCTTCGGCTACGAAAACGACCTCGTCCTCCTTGTCGTTCGACCGAACAGAAAATGAACGATCGGCAATACTCCTTTCCAAGATCCTCTGAATCTTGTTGAGAGAATCTCTATTTGGCTTCACCTTAGTGAAGTCAATTGCTGCCAAACAAAGAAAGACATCATTAATATATATTATAAACGCACGACAAAAACTCACGATAAAGTAGTTAGCCTACCAGATTCGTTCCATCCGGACGACAACCATTGGCTGTCTTCATCGCTCACAGACGCCACTTGGAGGAAAACGTACTGACGTTTCCAACCACAGTCGTTCACCGCGGTATTATGCACTAGTACGTTATCTCCCTTCGATCGAGGGAATAGTTTGTACCGGTGATAATTATCCGGTCGAACGCTATAAGCAGTCAGGAGGTCGTTCACATTGAATGGAACCTCCCAATCGGCCGTAAGACGCCCGATAACATGGACAATCCGCCATAATTGAGGCATTAATTGTCCAGGTGTTAGATCGAACGTATCTAAAAACGCCATGACCAAAGGACTAAACGGCCAAGTAAACCCTATCTTGAAGGGATACTCGTATAAAACACAGTACCCCTTCGGAACCTCGTTCGGCCTTAAGTCCTCCGGCGTCATCAGATTAACTCCATCTGGAATCCTGGCTAAATTTTTTAAATAATCTAGGTTTTCCTCTTCCCTATATACACTCGCAGGTTCGGTCGACATTTGGAAGTCTGGGATATTCAAGGTTGCACACCAGTAACTAAGTATATCCCAAGCTTTCCTAGGCTTCCTGGCTATAGACTTCCTACGCATATAATCGACACAGAAGGAAAACAGGAAATCGTACCTTAAATAGAACTAAACCTCGAACTTAGAATGGAAAGGATTCTGATCGCTCGGAAAATATCTTGCCGGAGATAAACAAGTCTCTAGAAAGGTAAGCGTAAAAAAAAGAAAGGATTGAGGGCAATCCTTATTTATACTGAAAAATGGGAAGTGAATCGCCAAAAAATCAAATCAAAATCAAATCATCAGTCGACAAATCGACACGTATCGCCCGTGGCAGGAAACCTTCGAGTACATCCAATGAATACGTGACACCTGTCCAATATTAGCTGTCCGCGCCGTTTATTCTGCAAGACGTGACGTCATTATTTAGTTGGAAACAAACCGATTCAGTTCCATACAAACTACCTGCGTTCTTTTATGACACGTGTCTTGATTTTAAAATTTAAATTTCAAAAAGTTGTCGCTTGAATTTTAAATTTGGGGGCAAACTGTTTGGGTAAAAATATCTATAGTCCATTGTCGTACGACCAACGATAACCGACGCCCTTCCAGTAGGCGACCCCGACTAAGCGACTTAAAACTCGTCTGACAAATTCTGTCGTACGACCTGATTTCAGTTATTAACTTATGACATATGTTATATCATGTTTAATGCAGGATCCAAAAGGCATTCATGACCAAAGATTGTAACGGTTTCCATCATCAATAACACCGGACATAACGGACGCTATCATCAATATTAAACGGTTATCCTATTGAAGACACGCATTCAAGACTTGCCAACAGAAAAATAGGGTATAAATATGAAGATGGAACCTCACATTGGGGACACCTGATTCTTAGACTTTACAAGCTCACGAATTACATTCTCAAGCTCACTCAGTTTCTCTCAAAGTTCATAAAACCTACTGCCGTTTGTCGCGCGACGCACGACCGAAGTCTAATTACACACGGCGTACGACCGACTTTACTTTATCGTATTGTTTTACATTGTATTACACTTGTAACACTTGTTATAAAGGACGACGTCCCTAATTGACGTCCATAGTGCACGACGACCTACACTCGTCCGCGGTTTTTACCCATTTTTGGGGTTTTCCGCGTCACCAATTCTCTCGTCTCATTTACTTTATTTTTCTTTATTGTCGTACGATTATTGGAGTTACTTTCTTTGGTTGGATCAGGCTTCACATTTACCTTAAATTATCCTTGGGGAGTTTTTGGCATAAACAATATGTATTCAGGTTCTCGTTAGCGGCGGGTTGCCAAGGGTTTTGAGTGTCGGGACTGATCCCGAGGGTTTTTGAGATGTTTAGTATTGGATTGTTGGGCATTGTTAAGTCCCAGATTTTTGGATGATTCTGGATCAACAACTTATATAATCTAGATAGGATATATTTAGATTGGTTTGTTGTTGGGATTCTTATCCGTATTCAGATTTTGTAAAGGTTAAATACAATTCCCCTTTTTTGGGAGGTTTATACCTTTGGATGATGCTTAATTGTACAGTTTCCGCAGTTTTAAATTTACCCTGGTTTTTAGGGTGTTACAAGTTGGTATCAGAGCTCTAGTTTAAGTGATCTAGGCATGAATGTAAGATGTCTAGACTTAGACTGAGTATATTAAGCATTGATTTGTGAGTATTGGGTTGAACTACTAAGATGGGTTGGTCTTAGAGTTGACGGAAATTGTAGTTATCAAACGTTGTGGTGATGGTATCCAAAACCGTTATGTATTGTATGTTCATAATCTCACTTAGCTAATGTTATTATGAGAATATTTATACGTGATTGTACCTGAATTACTGTTGCTATGACATTTGGTACTGTAATAGTACGTTCTTTCGTGTTTTTTCTCTCGACCTGTCTCTTACTCTTCTCGTAATTGTGTGACAACCATTTTTAGGATGGTAAATACGCGCAGTCGACCGTTAGTCGATGGAGATTTGCGTGACGATAGTTCGCCCGAGCGAGATCCCGTGGTTAGGGCGGCGACCGTCATTCCTTCGGGCATGCCACCGTTACTTACTGGGGAAGTGGAGCTAGAACCAAGAGTGATTCTGACGTCCACCAGTCCCGTTGTTCAGTTAGCTAGCCCTCAAGCTGATATGATGGCCAGCATCATGCAAATGGTGACAACGGCCATGGAGAAACAGCAAGAGGTTTTTCTGAAAATGTTGGAAGACCGGGACGCGAGCCTCAGAAGGCATGGGGCAGTGGAAGAGAATGTGCTGACTGGCTCTGGGGGCTCTGGGAGCGGAGTCAGAACTGAAGAGTGCAGGGTTATTGGTGCTCCGAAAGGTGGGAAGAGTTGTTCCTACAAATCTTTTCTAGGTTGCGGACCACCAGAATTCTCTGGTTCCGAAGACCCAGTTGCATGTGTTAAATGGATCCGAGTGGTCGAGTAGGCTTTTGGCTCTTCCGAATGTGGAGATGATCAGAGGGTGCGGTTTGGTACCCAATTGCCTAGGGATACGGCCCTCACTTGGTGGAATATCGTTCAATCCACCCTGTCTCCTACCGTGTTGGCTCAGTTGTCTTGGGCCGAGTTTAAAAAGAAATTGTTGGAAGAATTCTGCAGTAAAAGGACTATGGACCGAATCGAGAAAGAGTTTCGGTCTCTTGTAAAAGGAAACCTGACGGTGAGGGAGTACACCCGTCAGTTCATGGAAAAGCTGGATTTGGTGGGGCACATGGCCCCAACGGAAAAAGATAAGATGAAGGCCTATCTTAATGGCCTACCAGCGGACCTGTTATCTTTGGTCCACAATTCTAAAGCTTCCAATCTCCGAGAGATGGTTGAAGAAGCTTAGTTTATGGAGGAGTTGTTCTTGAGAATCAAAACTGAGAAAGCAGTGGTGGTGTCTGACAAGAGAAAGTGGGAGAACAGTTTTGTACCTCCCAAGAGATCCTGACCTTTTTCCAGGAACCGAAACTTCAGCAGCCAGCAGGAAGCTAGGTGGTGTCACAAGTGTCGAACCAAGCACCACGGTAACTGTAATGTCGCTCCTCAACCTTGTTACAAGTGTGGTAAGTCTGACCACATATCTCGTGACTGTCCGATCAGAGGACTTGTATGTTATGAGTGCAAGGCACCGGAGCACGTAAAGAGAGATTGCCCGAAGCTTGTATCGGGCAATGCGCCAGTAAAGAAGGAGAACCCACCTAGGGTGTAACACCCGTAAATTTCGGTAAGTAAATGTCACCCGGACATTTCTGTGATTTGTAAACAATGGGGTTTTGTTGGGGAATGCATTGTTTAAAGTCCTTCGGAGTATCGGGAGTATTGGCGTTGAAAAAAGTTGAATTTTCGGAGTTTGGGGGGAGTGGGGAGACTGTGTCAAAGGGCACAATCGCGTGGCATTGTCGCGGGGACTCCACCCCTTGTGGTACAAGTGGGGCGATTATGCCCCTGCGACAGTGACCATGTCAAGGTCGCGGGGAACTATCGCGAGCGGGGGCCAGGGCATTAAAATGTCCGAATTCTCACAAGTTCTTCTCATTCTCATTTCTATCTTCTTCCCTTTTTCTCTCCCAAACCCTAAAACCGAACCCTAACCCATTTTGGAGGCTTTTCTTCTTAATACCTCATGATTCTTAATCATCTAGCTAGTTGGGATGATAAACCACAAAACCTTCATTTTCATCTTCCTCATCAAGTTCAACGGTTGGGAGCTCGGGTTGAAGTGTTGGATTGGGTGTTCTCGGAAGTCTCTTTGTCTTCAAGGGTAAGTTTTCTTGGAATAAGGTTATAAATGCTCCATTGGTGGTTTCTTAAGGTTCGATATCTCAAATCTCGGATTTGATGGTTTTGGAGAAATTAGGGTTTTGATCTTGTTTGAGATCTTGGTATTTTTATGTTTGGAGAACGTTTCCTTATGATTGATTATGGGTATTTATGGGATGAAATGTTCGGATCTAGGTTTTAGAAGATTTCGGCTTGAGGATTCAAGCAACCTTCAAAAGAGCTCGTTGGGTGAAATCTAGATTTAGCCTAAATCTAGCAAGGTGAGTTCAAGTTGATTTGTGAAAACGTTGTACATGCCAAAATGTCTATTTTAAAGTGTTTTATGTGTTTTTCATGAAATTATCAAATGTTGGGTTATTTGCTAATATTTGATTATTTGAATTATCTAACTTTACAAACCTTGTATAACACCCACATTGGAGATTTTTGGGCGTTCGATATTTGTGTCACAAACGAATGTGTTTTGAAGTCTCTTTTTTACATGAATGGATCTTTGGTCAAAGAAATACACTTTTAAATTTTTGTCGAGTCTTATGCATCGTCATGAAATGGAGTAATAAAGTATCACTTGCACATTTATGTGAGGTAACTTGAAAGAATGTTTATAGTCTCATTCTATGATTTTCATTCTTATCAGCAGTTGAATTTGGAAAATGCATATTTTGTGTTATGAGTTCATTTGGAAAATGGATTGCCTCAACTAATGTTGAGTTTTGAACTAATCTCACTTTTGGTCATGATGTTTGCATATCCGTTAGGTGAGGCGTTTTATTGTGTTTTTATTTCATTTATTAATGAGTCAATGGGTTGCTAAGTCTGCGGCTTGGCATTGTTATGTTGATGGGGTTTTTGGACAATAGTCCAGTAATGGTAGCTCGACTTCGAGCCTTGTTGGGCCTTATGCGTATTATTTGGCTTATTTGATTCATTGGGAGTCATGACCCCGTATTTGGTTTATTATTGTCCGGCGTTGGGACGATTAGTTTTCCACGTCGAGGCACATTAGGCACCGGATGTGGGTGTAAGACCTTCGTGTTGCACGTTAAGGTACCGGATGTGGGTATAAGTCCTTCGTGCTCAAGTATTACGATATTAGATGAGGGGCTCGACATAGGAACCCGACGGGGTTGAACTCGAGTTTCCGTGGGTGTACGTTTAAAGCTACTGAGCCTGACATCTCTTGCGTGTACTTTTGTTTATATGACTAGTCATAACAACATAAAATGGGCTTACTTTATGGACCGTCACATTTTATGGAATCGGGAATCCCCCGTCACCGAAAGGTGTTGTTTTTGGGTATTGAGTTTTATTATCCAAGTTTTCGGTGGCGTTTTGTATATTTGGGTTTTACCCTTGATTTATGGGTTGAGTATTATGCCCCACCCGAGTTTTGGGTGTTTTGAAATAAAAGGTTTAACCGTACCTTCTTAAATGGAGAGTTCAATTTATATTTGCGCTTTGAGTGAGTTTTGGGTTAAAGCTAATTTATGAAGGGGAGGTTTACATTGGTGTCATTCTTTTATAGTAGTTTGATTTGGAAAATGTCCAAATTGGTGTTCTCCGTCTAAAATGCATATTAATGGAAAACGAGCCGTTTGCATATTCAAAGTATACTTTTTGAAAGATTATGAATTAAACTGCATTATCTATTTTCGCAGACATCTTTATATATGTTGAAAACTCTTGAGCTCACAAGGCGTTAAGCCTAACCTTTTTATTTGTCGGCATGTGCAACAGGTTCCAGTTGGGAGTTGGGTTCTCGCAGTTCTATGAAGCGTAGAGCCTTAACTAGACACTAAAGTAAGTAGTTGGTGAAGTCTTCCGCAATGTTGGAGATAGTGACTATCTTTGGGTTTTAGTAGCACCCGTCCTTTTATAGTTGTATGTAAAGATTGAATGTTTGTGTATTAAAGTTGAATCTAAATTGTGGTTGTCGATGATTCAATGATTGATGTATTTAGAAAATTTTAAATAAGCTGCTATTTCCAGATTTGAGGGTGTTACATAGGGTTCCGGGTCGAGCGTTCTAGATGACGGCCGAAGAGGCCAAGGCATCCGCTGATGTGGTATCGGGTACTTTTCTTTTAAACTCTGTACTTGCTCGTGTTTTATTCGATACGGGTGCCAGTTTCTCTTTCGTATCTGAGTTGTTTCGTCAAAAGATTGTTATGCCCACTACTAGTCTTGAGGATGCGTTAGTAGTAGAGATAGCTGATGGTAGTAAGGTTCTAATCCGTGATGTTCTGAAGAAGTGTACTCTCGGTATCGAGGGAAGAGAATTCTCGATCGATTTACTGCCGATGATAATCGGAGGTTTTGACGTTGTGGTCGGTATGGATTGGTTGTCAAACAATCATGCCGAGATCATGTGTTCTAAGAAGTTGATCCGACTTCCTAATCCCTATGGTGAAGTCGTTGTGATCTATGGTGAGAAAAGAAAAGGTGAAGTGGCAGTAATCACAATGGCAAAGGCACACATGTGTTTGTTGAAAGGATGTTCATCTTTTCTAGCCTACGTGATCGACGCCAAGTTAGAGAAGTCAAAGCTGGTCGATGTAAAGATTGTGCGTGAGTTTCCAGACGTTTTTCCTGACGACTTGCCTGGGTTACCGCCTGATCGTCAAATAGAGTTTCGTATTGATCTTGTGCCAGGAGCAGCTCCTATTGCTAGAGTTCCTTACCGTTTAGCGCCATCCGAGATGCAAGAGATGCTGGCACAACTCCAAGAGCTTTTGGAGAAGGGTTTCGTCAGACTGAGCTCGTCACCTTGGGGAGCTCCGGTCCTATTCGTCAAGAAGAAGGATGGCACAATGAGAATGTGCATTGATTATCGTGAGTTGAACAAAGCGACAGTGAAGAACAAATATCCGCTTCCGAGAATAGACGACTTGTTCGATCAACTTCAAGGAGCGGGGTGTTTTCCAAGATTGACTTACGTTCGGGTTATCACCAAGTGAAGGTAAGAGAAGAAGACGTTCCGAAGACAGCTTTCAGAACGCGTTACGGTCATTATGAGTTTCTTGAAATGCCTTTTGGCCTAACGAACGCACCAGCGGTATTTATGGATTTGATGAATAGGGTATGCCGACCATTCCTCGACAAGTCGGTTATCGTGTTCATTGATGACATACTCGTGTACTCTAAAAGCGAGTTGGAGCACGAGCAGCACCTTCGCGAAGTTCTTGATGTGCTGAGAAAAGAAATATTGTACGCCAAATTTTCCAAGTGTGACTTTTGGCTTGAAGAGGTACAATTTTTGGGTCATGTTGTCACCCGAGACGGAGTGAAAGTAGATCCCTCCAAGATTGAAGCCATGATGAATTGGGAGCCTCCCAAGAATCCGTCGGAGATCCGAAGTTTCTTGGGTCTGGCGGGATACTACCGGAGATTTATTCAAGACTTTTCAAAGATCGCTTCTTCCTTGACAGTTCTAACTCGGAAGAATGCGAAGTTTGATTGGACCGAAACATAAGAGAAGGCGTTCCGGATTCTTCAAAAGAAATTATGTGAAGCTCCGATCTTGTCATTACCTGAAGGGTCATAAGACTTCGTGGTCTATAGCGATGCTTCGAAGATGGGTTTAGGTTGTGTGTTGATGCAACGGGGCAAGGTAGTCGCTTACGCCTCGAGGAAACTTAAGATACACGAGAAGAACTATCCTACCCACGATTTAGATTTAGCAGTAGTAGTGTTCGCCTTGAAGCTTTGGCAACACTATCTCTATGGCATGAAGTGTACACTCTACACAGATCATAAGAGCCTGAAGTATGTCTTAGATCAGAAAGAGTTGAATATGAGACAACAGCGGTGGCTCGAATTGCTTAAAGATTACGACTGTGAGTTGCTTTACCATCCCGGGAAGGCAAACATGGTAGCCGATGCGTTAAGTCGGAAAGACTATAGTGGAAGTATTCAGGCTACCAGTTCGAGAATCGAGTTAGTATCCACCCTTGTTGAAAAGATCAAAGCATGGCAGATTGAAGTCTTGTTAGAAGAGAATCTCAAAGAGGAAGTCATGACGAAGCAGCGTTTACTCTTAACGGAAGATAGCCGTGGGGTAAAGCTGTTCAGCGGTCGTGTGTGAGTACCTAAGATTGGGGGTAACCGTGATCTACTGCTTGAAGATGCTCACAAGTCCAAGTATTCCATTCATCCGGGAAGTACGAAGATGTACAGGGACTTGAGGCTGCACTATTGGTGGCCGATAATGAAACTTGATGTGGCGCGTTATGTGGAGCTTTGTGTTACGTGCTCGCAATTTAAGGCCGAACATCAACGACCGTATGGGAGTCTTCAGTCTTTAGAGATTCCCGAGTGGAAGTGAGAAGCATATCACCATGGATTTCGTGACGAAGTTGCCTAAAACTATTCGAGGTCACGATACCATTTGGGTGATAGTTGATAGATTGACAAAGAGCGCTCACTTCTTGGCCATGCGCGAGACATTACCGATGGACAAGCTAGCAAAACTGTACATCGATGAAGTGGTCTCGAGGCACGGTATACCATTGTCGATCGTGTCGGATCACGACAGTCGGTTCACTTCGAACTTTTGGAATGGGTTTTAGAAAGAGCTTGGTACACGAGTTAAGTTGAGTACAGCTTACCATCCACAAACCGACGGGCAAAGCGAGAGAACGATCCAAACGTTGGAAGACATGTTGAGGTCTTGTGTCATCGATTTCGGGGGTAGTTGGGACTCGCACCTGCCTTTGGTGGAGTTTGCTTACAATAATAGTTACCACTCGAGTATAGGAATGGCACATTTTGAGACTTTGTACGGGCGAAAGTGCCGAACTCCCGTGTGTTGGCTTGAAGCGGGAGAAAAGCAGTTCGCCGGACCTGAAATCATGCAAGAGACGGCCGATAAGGTCAAGAGCATTCATGAAAGATTGAAAGCGGCTCAAGATCGGCAGAAGAGTTATGCCGATAAAAAGAGACGGCGAATGGAATTCCAAGTGGGCGACCGTGTGTTGCTGAAGGTATCGCCGTGGAAGGGCATTATACGGTTCGGAAAGCGTGGGAAGCTGAGTCCCGGTTTCTTCGGACCTTTCAAAGTGCTCAAGCGGGTGGGTTTGCAAGCCTACCAATTGGAACTGCCGCCAGAATTTTGGATTTTGAGTTTGGATTTTGGTGGTTTTGGACGAACCACAGTGAACCACGCGAGTTGCACCGCGACTTGAGGTCGCGGCACAACCCGCGAAACCCCCTGTTTGTGTGGGTTTTGTGTTAGTGGGCGAGTTATGCCGCAAGTTGAGGTCGCGGCATAACCCGCGAGGTTGCCTGGCCGACTTAAATTTGGTTTTCATCAAATATCTCATTCTCAAGATATTTCTCTCTCTCTCTCTCTTCAAATCTCTCTCTCTCTCTCTAAGTTTTTTTTGGATCTTTGAAGCTCCGTTGATTGCTAGTATTAAGTGGATTGCTCGGGGTTTCGGTGTAGAAAGCTTCACCTACTCGTCATGATCGATATCTCGTTTTTCGGGTTTTCGTATAAACCTGTTTGGTGAGTTCCTGCTATCATTTTAAAATTTGTATACATATCAAAAGCTACCTTTTGGAACTCCTGTATATCTCCATGGTTTCAGATCTAAGTTTTCTGCATATTTGATATAACTTGAGTTTTGGGAGATTTTAGGGTTCCCGATCATTTTTGACTAAAATGATGGATTCTATCTTATTTGAAGTAAAAGGATGTTTTACTTGCTGATTATGTAGCTTATGCAAAAGAATGTTTATGAACTCATTTTTATGATTCTCATACTTACCAGAAGTTGAACTTGAAAAGGCATTTTGTTTATAAAATGTTTTGAATACCATATGGTTATATATGGTTGGTCACGATTGATGTTGTGACCAGTCTGGACTATTACTAGTGGATCCCTAGGTTTTGAGTCAACTAATATTACTTGGAGGTTACCAAGTAAAGTAAATATAGAACTACATGTGCATTAAATTGTGAGGTTCTGGCCATTTACGAATATAGAACTACATGTGCATTAAATTGTGAGGTTCTGGACATTTACGAATATAGAACTACATGTGCATTAAATTGTGAGGTTCTGTAAAAAAATCAAAGCGAAGAACTACATGTGCATTAAATTGTGAGGTTCTGGAAAGAAGGTTTATGACCTTATTTTAATGGATTTTATTCTTATCAACGGTTAACTTGGAAATGCTTGTTTGAAAGATTTCCGTTTGGATGTAAATGTTTATATCTCTTGAAATTTATAAACTGTATGTTCTCACTAGGCTTTTTAAGCCTAACACTTTTTCTCAAATGATATGTATTCAGGTTCTCGTTAGCGGCGGGTTGCCAAGGGTTTTGAGTGCCGGGACTGATCCCGAGGGTTTTTGAGATGTTTAGTATTGGATTGTTGGGCATTGTTAAGTCCCACATTTTTGGATGATTCTGGATCAACAACTTATGTAATCTAGATAGGATATGTTTAGATTGGTTTGTTGTTGGGATCCTTATCCGTATTCAGATTTTGTAAAGGTTAAATACAGTTCCCCTTTTTTGGGAGGTTTATACCTTTGGATGATGCTTAATTGTACAGTTTCCGCAGTTTTAAATTTACCCTGGTTTTTAGGGTGTTACACTTGTCCCCAACCACTACTCTTTTCTCCGTCTTGCTTCTCGCAAAGATTTCTTCCATGAATTGAGCTTCCTCAATCGTCTCGCGAAGATTGGAAGTTTTGGAGTTGTGGACCATAGACAACATGTCTGCCGATAGGCCATTGAGGTAGGCCTTTACCTTTTCTTTCTCCGTTGGGGCCACGTGCCCCACCAACTCGAGCTTCTCCATAAACTGACGTGTGTACTCCCTCACCGTCAAGTTTCCCTTCACTAGAGACCGAAATTCTTTTTCGATGCGGTCCATAGATCTTTCGCTGCATAATTCTTCCATAAGCTTCCTTTTAAACTCGGCTCAAGACAACTGAGCCAAAACGGTAGGAGAGAGAGTGGATTGAGTAACATTCCACCAGGTGAGCACCGTATCTCTCAGCAACTGTGTACCAAACCGCACTCTCTGATCGTCTCCACATTCAGCGGAGCCGAAAGCTTGCTCGACAACTTTAATCCACTTCACACACAAAACAGGGGCGTCAGAACCAGAAAATTTTAGCGACCCGCACCCCAGAAAGGATTTGTAGGAACAACTCTTCCCACTTCTCTGAGCACCCACAACCCTGTGCTCTTCAGTTCTAACCCCATTGACAGTGCCACCGGAACCAACTACAACGTTCTCTGCGACCGCCTTATTTCTCTTGAGGCTAGCGTCGCGATCCTCTAACAACTTCATGAACGTCTCTTGCTGCTTTTCCATAGCCGTCGATACCATTTGCATGATGTTGGCCATCATGCCAGCTTGAGGGTTCGCCTCTCGAACCATCGGGTTCGTGAATGCCAACTCCACCCTTGGCACTTGCTCCACTTCTCCCGCGAATATAGGCGGCATGCCCGGAGGAATGACGGTCGCCGCCCTGACTATTAGATTCCGCTCGGGCAAGCTATCTTCTCATACATTCACGTCGGCTAACGGTCGACTGCGCGTGTTCACCATTCTAGAGTAATGGCTGTCACACAAGCACGAGAAAGGGGTAAGAAGAGATTAACTGAAATAAGCACGAAAGAAACGTACAACTATGCCTACCAATTATCGTAACATCAGTAACTAAGTACACTTACGTAAAATATCCTCATAATAACATTAGCTAAGTGAGATTATGAACATATAACACATAAGGGCTCTTGTTACCATCATCACAATGCTTGATGAACATAACTTCCGTCGACTCTAAGACTAACCCATCTTAGAAGTTCTACCCAGCTCACAAATCATTGCCTAACATACTCAGTCTAAGTCTAGACATCTTACATTCATGCCTAGTTCACTTAAACTAGAGCTCTGATACCAACTTGTAACACCCTAAAAATTCGGGTAATTTTAAAAATTGAAAATTTGGCAATATAACATTTGTAATTGGAGTGAACCACCCAAAAAGCGTAAAAGAGTATGCGTTTACAAAACCTGAATATGCATGGGAAATCGACAACAAACTAATCTAAATCAATTCTATCTAGATTACATAGGTTGTCATCCCAATACCAAAAATATGAATAAATTGTTCCAATGCCAAAACTCCAAAACATCTAATCAACCAAAAATTGCCCTCAAGAGTCCACGCTCTTCTCTCAACCCCTCAACGACCCGCCGCTACGGGAACCTGTTATACACATCATTTGAGTAAAAGTGTTAGGCTTAAAGCCTAGTGAGAACATACAGTTTATATGAATGACAGTAAAAGAATTAGTTGCAATATAAATAAACTGTTTTCATCAACATCTTTGTAAATGGTTTGGTAAACACATAGTGACCTTCCGGTCCAGACTTCATCTTGCGATGACGGGTGTAAGCACGGATTCCAAGGATTGTGGCGAAACACAAAGTAAGTCATTTTCCGAGTTTTGAGCTCGCCATACTAGAATCAAGGCCGCGAACACGTCGGCTCGAATAAAGATGTGGGGGGATGACACCCAATGATCTTAGTCATACTCATTCACTAGGATTTATATTTACGACCCACGGCTAGTAACCGGTCCCACATAACCGTACCAAGTTGCCCTCTAGGGTCCAATGTCTCAACTAGCTACATACGGGAGTTACCCCCAATTAATAAGTCAACTAAATACCTATGGATCCACTTGTAATAGTCTAGACTTGTCACAATAACACTTGTGACCAACTATAATCAAGCATATAGTTCATAATACCACTTAATTCCCAAATCACATTTTTATGGTTAACTGCTGATAAGAAAATACAAAGCTCAAACATGAAGCATAAAGCTATTTTCTCACTTCCAATTATATGTAAAACCATCTTAATGTAAACATGGACTTCCTCAATATAAACCATTTATTTCTTTTTCCCGAAATACCACTTTCAACCAAAATACTCATAATATGCTTTAAACATAATCATGGCTAAAATGCCATAGGTTGAACATTTACTCATCAAAATATGAAAACATCCATATTTTTAGTTTCAAGACATGGGTTGTATCTTTATTTTACAAAAGGGTAAGAAACCCTAAAAATCTCCAAAACCCCAAGTTAGGTCAAAATCTCATAAATGATGAAGATGTAACTAGGAGATTCTTAGAAGTTAAAAATATGCATTTTGATGTGTATAAAGTTTAAGAAAAGGTAGATGAACTCACAATGGGTTTATTCTAAACCCTAGAAAACTTCTATTTGGAGAGATCTAGCACAAGAGACTTGAGATCTTCGCAATAATCACTTGATCACCTAAAATGAGGAGTAAATCATCTTAGGACAACAACAACTAGGATTTAATGAAGAGGAAGATGAGAGAAACTCACCTAGGGCACCCAAAATCGCCCTACTAGCTCCACACTTGCAATAAATGGGAAATGAATCAGTTGGGTCGTTTTTATACCCAAACGCCCCGATCGCGACTTTGCCCCGCGACTATGACATGGGCATTCTCGCCGTGTCATAGTCGCCCGCGTGGGGGACCCTTCGGTACCTCCCCAACGACAATGACACCGCGACTATGCCCAGGGCATAGTCGTCGGGCATTCTTGCCCAGA
Source organism: Arctium minus (assembly GCA_954870635.1). Lineage (NCBI taxonomy): Eukaryota > Viridiplantae > Streptophyta > Magnoliopsida > Asterales > Asteraceae > Arctium > Arctium minus. The sequence goes on from OX941080.1 coordinate 188,686,558, forward strand.
AGGAGCAAAACTCGAAAATCCAATATTTCGATCCCGCGACTCACGAAACGACAATAAGGAATAGATGCAACTAAAAGGAGTGAAACATTACGAATAAGGTTGAAATACAGACAAGTTGGGAATCTAGACTTACACAAAAACACGGGTGTTACATTTTGTCAAAAAGATGTTTTATAACAAAAGGTTTATTGTTAAATCATAAATTTCTTGAAATAAAAACTAAATTCATAGATCATTACATGCGATATAAAGCAATAAGATATAGGGGATTAGAAAACAAGAATTATAAATATACTTATTTACTTAAGTGTATATTGGTAGTATGTGTCACCCAACACTTGAATCCCCAGGATCAAACAGGGTGACAATGGTGGGCATTGGTGGTTCCGGCCTACTACTTCTTCTGATGGCTCGAATGTAGCAAATGATCGACACCACAAATGCCATGACCAGCCCTCTAAGAATCACCCGACCACAACAGTTGACTTATTCAGTGACGACGTCGATCCATGGTGATGGTGGTGTTGCTTCTCCAAATACATTCCATACTCTTCATGATCATCCCTGCTTGATGACTCAATGGTAATTGGTGGCTCAGATTTGCTTACATCATCATGCTTTCCAACCTTTCGAGATCTGGGTGATTCAACTGTTTGCAGATTTTCGGCATTCATGGGGCTAAAGCCGACTGATCAACCACCGTGTGTTGGATTCGCGAAGATGCTATTGTTGGAGTTAAAAAAAATATATGTGCTAAGATGAAAAAAAGAACAAATTGAGCCATTTTGAATCTTTGGAAAGCATGCAATGGATGTTAATAGTGATGAATGGACCAAAACGTTTTAAACAGTAGTAGATTTCATGGAAGTATACATGAAGTGAATATAATAATTTAAAACACAACTGTTTGGGGTGTATTATATTAATACTCTCTCCTATATAGGTATGTGAGTGAAATAGGGGGTAAAAAATAGGCCGGTGTGTGAGTAAGGATAGGGTATGAATAACAACCCCTCTGTGTTTGGGCCTGATGTATTGTGTTTATGTTGCAATTAATGATTTTGGAATCAAATAATCAAAAAACTATGAATGACTTTCAAATTTAAGTTTAAAGTATGTTTGATATCATTTTGGTATAATTTCTTTTATTAGTTTGTGTTTGTTATTGCAAATGACTAAATTGGATTGGACATACGATTAGTTTTTTTTCCTTCTTGAAATAAAACATAAGACTAGTTATATTTACAGTTTTTGTTTATTTATAATACTAATACAAAACATAACATGACAAATTATTAAATAGATTATATTGTTCCTAAAGTATTTTTTTACTTTTTTTTACCATAAAATAAATATCAATAATTAGACATCTAAAGTAGCATTTAAATAATTATATTAACTTCTCTATATATCATATTATATCATATTATGTTATATTATATAATGTATAATATGACTATGGGGAATGTGTAACATCTCAAGCCAATCGTATCAAATGTATGTCCGTTTTGTTCACACTTAGATGCACGGTTTTAAGACATGTCTGATAAATGAGGTATCAAATCCCATATAAGATAACTGTAGTTCCCTTCCCGACCGATATAGGATCTTATAGGATGTAACAAGGAGAAAAAAATTGCGCTAAATTTGTCTTTTCTATACCCGTATATTGTCCCAAGTCTATGTCTTACGAAACATAGAGCAAAAGTTTATGTTCATTCATCTCATGTCTCATTTATGTCTCAAAAGCACCTTAAGTATATTGCAATGGCTCATTATTGAGGTATACTTAATCATTCATTTCTACTTAAATTTTTCTTCAATTAGGGTTGACTTTTGGAGGTGGTGCTGTTATGAACTCGACTACTGTCATTGAGACATTAAAAGACATATACGTAAAACATTTGACATTTTAAACATTTTTTCATCAATGAAGGGTGCAATTGGTGCACTAGACGGGACTCTCATACATGCAGTAGTGTCTGCTAGTCATCAAACTGCATATAGAGGAAGAGGAGGAGGTCGATGCTACCAAAATGTACTAGGCATTTGTGATTTCAATATGATATTCACATTTGTTTGGGCCGGATGGGAAGGCATAGCGCACGATTCTAGAGTGCTAACTGAAGTTGCATTTAACCCAAATTTTGGTTTCCGTTTTCCACCTCAAGGTATACATTTTTAATTATATCAACCTCATTTAACTTAGAAGAGAAGTTCAATCATGCGCATGCACAACTTCGAAATGTCATTTAGCGTGCCTATGGTGTCTTGAAAGCTAGATTTCCAATCTTGAAGCAAATGGCTCCTTTTCCATTTACAAAACAAAGAAATGTGGTCATTGCTTGCTTTGCGATACATAACTTTATAAGAAAATGTAATATCCAAGATCAACTTTTTATGGAGTGCAATGAAGACACCATTTTCACCAATGAAGAAGAAGACGTTGGAAGTGGAGAAGCAGAAATAGATGGATCACAATGGGGTGCTAATAGCACACAATATATGACTAATTTGCGTGATTAAATTGCAAATGGACTAGTTTGAAATGTTTGAAATTTTTAAATGTATCCAAACTTATGATGTTGACTTGTTCCTATTATAAGTACTTATTAATGTTGTTTTGCTTGCAACATTGAATTCATATTATTATGTTTTATCAAGTTGTTTTTATTTAGAAAACTTTTAAATTTATTTTTTAAATAACTAGTGTTGGGCCCATGCATTGCACGGGAGGATAAATTTTTTGTTGGAATATTGAACCGAGTTAAAATGAAACGTAATTTCTCTGTTAACAGTTAATGAAATACAATGTGAAAAACGAATGTATTTTCATAAGTGGTTAACTTGCATATATTCTTAATCGTTTGTTGTTATGAGTTTGTGCAATAATATTGGTAATAGTTTTGTATTATATTATTTAAAACTCAAACGAGATGTCTCACAACATATTTATCTGACTATTGACTTCAAGACCTCATAGTATTAATCGATAAAAATAAAGATATGTATATATATCTTATTCCCCTACTTCGAAAAATATGATTGTGGGTTTTGAAAAATATAAACAAATCCTCAGTAAATAAAATAAAATATAAAAAAGTAGTTTTTCAAAGAAACAAAAATATAGTGGAATATCTTTTGTTCAGTTGCAGGTTTTGCCATTGACACCCGACCGTTCGTCTTCTTCTTGTACTCGGATGATACATAGAGAAGCTACATATATTTATAGTGAATGTAGAGAATATTTTAAAATCTTTTATAGTGAAGAATATTTTTATATCTACATCGTTTCTATTTTATTTTCTTTACACTTGGTTAATTTGGAAAGTATTGCGGAATATTTTTATTTTAAAAAATACGATAATTTATTAGTGTATCTCGTTATTTTTTATTTTTAATTCATACCAACCTTCTTTTTTCTTCTTTTAATGCTCGTGAAAAAAAATACGTGTAGATTTTATATTATCAAAAAAATACGTGTAGATTTTATAAAATAAAATAGATTTTATATTAGCAAAAAAAATACGGAAGAAAAAAGAGTTTATATTACATCTCATTATGTAAAAAGATTTTATAAAATAAAATATGGAAAAATCATTATGAGATGTAATATAAAAAAATACGAAAGAATAAAGATTTTATATAGATTTAAATGTAAAATCTACATTTAAAATAGATTATGCTAATATAAAATCTATTTTATAAAATCTTCCATCAAAAAACAAATAGTTATATTAATAAATGAGTATCCATTCCACAAATAGATGATTACGTGAGATATTGTGCTTGGAAAAGTTGTACCAAAACATTAAGAAATTGTAAATTAAGTAATTGACTTTAATTAGTTGTAACTTGTGTTTAAAATTTTGTAATTAAGAGTTTTTTATACCGTTTTTATAATATAGTATAGATATAGATTATAAGTAATTTATTCCATATTTTTATCAAACAACTATTTTATTCAGACAAAAATAAAGACTGAGGGTAAAATGGTCATTTATAACATTCAGACTGTTTATTCAGCATACTAACCGAACAACAACTTTTCTGTTAACATACAGACAACTATATCCAAACAAACAACTATATCCATTCAGATATTAACAGAAAACGAACCGAACAACACCTTAGTTATGTCATGTAGAAAAAAGTCAAACTCTACATGTTTTGTCCCTAAAGACCTACACACGTATAACCCTCAAGATTATGTTGATTTCCTTTTACTTTCTCAAATAAATCATTTCATAATTAAATATTTTAAGATCGTTATAAAATTGATTAATATATAATACGTTTTTTAACAAATATTTGCATTTAAAAAAAAATAGTTTACTAAAATTGGTATATAAATTAATAATTTAATTTCATTATTTTACATGTTGCTCAATTAAGATACGTTACTGTTTGACTGTAATAAATAATATTTTAAATTTTTTATGTAAATGTTTATTTTCAAGTTAATTATTACAAATTCAAATATCATAAAAAAATAACTATTTAATTAAAGTAATTAAATAATTTTACATCTATCCTTGATAATTAAATTTCTTACATGAAGTTTTACTTGTGGGTTACATAACATTCTAAATGAGATGAGGATTGACTTGGACACTTGACGGTGTGGTCAAAACTCAAGTTTTAAAAACCACGATAATGTATCGACGTTTTTAAAGTATGACTTATAGTAAAATCTTTATATCATACATAATACTATATATAAACATATGTTTTATATTATTACTCAATAAATTAATGGTATTAAACAGTTTAAATTAGATTGACATTAAACATGTAGAAAAATTAAATATCGTATTACAAAATCATGCATTAGGCCATCATGTGCCACAAGCTCAACATGGTATCAGACATAAATCTTGAGAGACGACATACCGTGGTTACTGCTACGACGAGCCTTTTTAGAACAATGGATATAAATCAATGGCCACCATTAGCTTTTTAGGATAAGGGTTAGGGTTTCGGTGAGAAGTTGAATTAAAGTGAGAAGTGGTTATCAACCGATGGATGCACATTAGAATGAGATGCACCGATATAAAATGCACCAGATTAATCCCCGTATCAAGCGTGTTTCATGGATGAGTTTGAGATTAAAAGTGATCAAGGGTTCAAATCCACTTCTCACGTAGTCACGTTAATCAACTTCTCACACGATCATTCGCCTTTAGGGTAATTAGGCTATGAGTTAGGTTCAAGTGAGAAGTTGAGGTTAACGTGACAAGCATGATAAGTGGTTATCAATCGTTGGATGCAGCTTAGGAAGATGCACCGGATTAGGCTATTGGGTTTGTTTCGGGTCATGCGGCCCAATCTAAATCAAACTCAATCGTATTCGTAGACTACTGGTTTTGCTGGCCGGAGGGGAACCGAACCGCCATAGGAGTTTTGTGGAGAGACTGAAACTGAACTAACTTTTCAAACAAGAAATCCAACAGTCCCCAGACCACCACCGCAATAAATTCTCCGGCGATTCGGTTAGTTTTCTATTCGGCAAGTAAATTCTAATTATCCTAATTCTTCAAACGAGTTTCCGTTGAAATTGAACATTTTTCGTATTTGATCATCTTTCCATCAGTATAAAAAATTCCAACCAATGGCGACTGAGCAATCGGTATTGGCTGTGATACGTGCTTCAAGGCCAAACTTTAGGAACTCCGCTGATAAAATCGCGTTTGCTATACACTCGGTTTTTCTCGCAACTGGCTTCAATCTCAACGCCACTGGTCCCCCGGCCTTCACTGACGATGCCCTTGCCGCCCCCTTTTCTGGTACTAATTTTTTGTATATTATATTTGTTTCAACTTGTATTTAGGGTTTTTAATGTACTAGGGTTTTGATTTTTAACGAAACGGTAGGCAACTTAACATAATAGAATTTGAGGTTTGGATTGGAAATTTGGAATTGTAGCAACCTCAGTTCAAATTCTGAATTCGAAGCTCGAACCGTTGATCCTATGTTGTTTTCTCTGCCTTTCCATTTTTGATCTTATGTTTCTGTGGGTTTAGATGAAGCTGGCATCGAGGGTTGGAATGAAGTTGATGATAATTATGCTTTTGTTTACTCAAGCCCAGGAGAGGGTTCGAAGAAAGTTCTTGTGAAGTGCCTTGTTATGAACAACCAGCTGTTTGTTGATGCTTTGGCTGCTGGCTCTTCTAACCCTGTTCACCTCGAGATCAAGTAATCACTTTCTCTTTTATGTGTGTGTCTAAAGCAATGATCATAATAAATGAACTCTATCATGAACCATGACGGTCTTTCATAAATATCTTGATTAGGAAGTTTGTATGGTTTGTAACATTTACATGTTTTATATTTGAAACTATCTCTCTCTCTCTCTATATATATATATATACATGTGTGTATATATATAGGGCCAGGTTCGAGGTAAAATTGCAAAAAAATAAAAAAATGAGGAACACCCTGGTAGCACATGTGCATACAAGTAATTTGTAACCTGTACACGTGCATAATGCACACGTGCATAATGCACACGTGCATAAAAACCAAAAAACAACTTAATTTACTTGTATGCACATGTGCATTATGTCTGGATGAACTTTTTCATTCTTTTGGGTTTTCACGTGTGAGAAGTTTGAGGTTAACATGAGAAGCGTGAAAAGCGGATCTGAACCTTTTGATCACTTTTAATCAAATACCCTCCCATGAATTGCGGCTTAGAAGGGAATTGATTTGATGCATATATATATATAATGGTTGTTTCTTTGTGAATAAAGTGATTTACGAACATGTAATTACTTGAATTTTTCTTAGTATATTCATGCGATAAATATTGTTCTAAGCATATTCTCGCTCCCCGTGGTGGTTGCACTTGTTTCAATATCCCATGTGTATATAACTGGTATCCTTTTCATGCAGTATTGATGATTTCGTTGGAGAAAGTGATGACACTAAATACAGTTCACAGTTTAAAAACTTGGGGAAGCTTGTAGATTGCATTAACAAAGATGTCTTCACCAAATTGAACAGTCCTTCAACAGCAAGCACATCCACCACCACTACGAGGTAATTAGTCCACTCTCTTTGAAATTAATAAAATTTATTAGCCTTCTTTTAGTTTATAAACTATTCTCGTTCGGCCTTCTAAATGAGGTTTAATAGTTCTGCAGCATATATATAATAATGAGATCAAATGAGATCTTGTCTTTTGGATTTGGATTTTGTCTATATTACTTGCCTTTGACAATTAAAACTTCGTTATCTATCCTACAAACGCTCACTGGCAAATATTTTGATGTTTTTTTTTTAATTTTTCATTAACTCCTAAGCAGAATTATGATGCATTCAGGGTTTGGGTTGTCTATACATACATACATACACATCATTAACTTTTGCTAATCTTAGGAAGTAAACTGTAATTGTAAAACAGAGGGAGTATTTTTGTGTGGTTGCAGTGGGCTTGTTATATAGTCATGACATAATTATTTTTGTTTTTCTAGAATAATCTACTGATGATAGTGTGGACCCATTGGATTGACCTTGTCACTTGGTGGTGTTACTATAGATGCTAATTATAAGCAAGGTGTAAACCAATCATGTGTACACCAAATAGTAGTGGGGAACATAATGAAGACCTTGTTCACTACTTGAATGTCATTGATATTAAAAGAAGAAAATTAGATGTTAAGATTACAGACAATTTATTTACTAACTTTTGACTATATGCAAGGGACATTAGGCTGGAATCCCTCCAAGATGATTGAACCAGGAAACGAGAAACATAGTTCTTAAGCCCTTATTTGAATCAATAACATGTTATATGCATGAGGCGTGAAGGAGTAGTGATCAGAATATGAATATCAACCATATCATAAGGGTCATTATCGACGTAGTGGATCTCATATTGTAATTAATTAGCTAATCACAAACCCATCAGTTAGGCGTCAGCCTCAACCCAAAAATCCACCAGAACTGACTTTTCGTGATCATGCATAAATGCATTTTGATCCAGAAAATACCAATGGGAAACATTAGGATATTACTCTTTGCTCATAAAGCAGCAAGGCGGAGATCTGGGTAGCTTTATTTTTTAGTTTTGGAAAGAGTAGTTGATATGGAGAACTAATAAGTCAAGCTTGAATTGTTGGCATAAGGCTATACTTAACCCAAGGACCTCTCTGAAGTTTATGAGTCATAACAGCCGTAGCATGTCTAATATCAAGAATTCTCGAAAAGCAGGAAGCTTAACAAGCAGACATAAGTAACTAGATTTTAAAAGGCATCTTTTGACTTCTATAATCCATGAGATGATATAAAAATGATAGTTCAAAATCTTAAACAATGTCTTATGAACTACAGTTCCCAAGTCCTAACCTAACACAATATAAAAATAATAATTTGAACTGTTATCTGAGTGTTTGGTTCAGACCTTGATAGGTGGTTAATGCTGATAAACCACCTAACCAGAGTTGATAAGTTTAGCGTTGGAAAGTCGTTGATTTGATCCCTGTTATCATAGAGTAGCAAGTGTTCTAAATTTATAATTGGAAAGTATTTTAAAATCTTGCACAGATAACTTAATTTTAACTTTGAGCTAACAAGAAGATCCGAACTTCAGCGCCGCTATGTTAACAGATAACTTAAATCTTTTATGATGATCTGAGCGAGCAACTTTACACGGAATGGGGTTTCTCTAGGGAATTGATTTTAATATAGATATTAACTTATAACTTGTAAGATTATATTACCAAATAAGTTTTTCAGAGGAGCAGTAAGCACAATCATAACTTCCAAAATATATTACAGTCATTCTTGATATTCAAGATGTCAATTCATTTTGTTGTGTATAATTTGGATGCCTGCACTCATATCTCTTCTTCTAAGATGCTTGTTTGACCTATCTTTTATGATTGGAGCTTTACTGAACTATATGCTCTTCAAAGAATTCTGTCTCAGCTGCATTCTTCAGAGTTTTCTCACAAGTATCAACGCTTTATCTCGTTCATCTTAGTTTGGTGAAAGTGTTATCACTACAAATCCAACTAATGGGAAGAATATGAGAACGAAATTGGCTTTTGTCCTAACTGTTTAAAAGTAATGCAAAAATATGGATTATATCTGTCGTTTCCCAATCAGTTTCTACTGGTTTTATGTTTTTGATTAACACAAAATTCATACACCCACCTAATTTTCTGTACCTATCATTTGTGCTATTGGGTTTATGACCGTTTATCTACAAGATATGAAAACAACCCCTTTATAGGGGCTTTCTCTAACTTGGTAGATATGCTCATCAGTCATCACCTCCTCTTCTCCATATGTGTGTGTTTGGTCAGCTAATTATGCATGAACACACTACTGCATGTTGTGAGGATTGAGCTCACCACCTTTAGGTCACTTGTTTAGGTTTTGTTTTGATTTACCAAAGGACGTGGGACATTAGTTGGAAGACGTCAATTGCAAAATGCATCTTTAAAATGTTGTAGTTGTGAAACTTGTTTTGATATTGTTACCCAGTTGCAAAATTTGTGTATTTTTCAATGGTATTGTTGCCCAGTTAATTTGTGTTTTCTACATGGTATGTTTTTTTTTTCTTTTCTTATGTAGTTCTAAATCAAAACTACAAGATGATGATAGAGATCAGCCTAGAGGTGGACCTTTTGGACTTGAAGATCCTCATGCTCCTTACCATCCTTCAGGGTAATTATGATTTCTTTATAAGAAGTTTTACTAATTACTATGATATATTGCTTTTAAGTATGAATGAACTACATGCACTGTTGACATCCCTGGTTCTTGTTCTTTTATCTTTCACCTCTTTCAACTACTTTCAAGTTGCAACAGTTTCCATTCAAGATGGACCCTCTTGATTGCAGCATCGAGAGGAGTAGATATTTGGCAAACTCTCGAGCTAAATTACCAATTTGCAGTCATAACTATGATTCATTTGTTATATTGACTTCTGTCTACGACATTCATTTTAACTTGAATAGCCTTTTAAGTTTCCTTGATATGTTCTTTAAAAGGGATAGCATGTCTCTGCTGCAAAACAATTATGAAATGCAACTTTCGCACTCAGAATTAGGTTCTTGTTGGACTGATAAACGCTGAATTTAATTTATTATTGGACCAATAAAAGGTATTTTTGTAGGGATGTTCACAGTTTTTAAGGCAAGTGTTGCTTAGTTTTCCTGTGCTTGTTTGGGTTTTCGGTTGCCTTGTTTTCAAGGTTCTAAATGGCGTGAGGCGTGGCGGCGAGGCCAAGCCTCAAGCCTTAGGAGCCATGGTGAAGCCATGGTGTTTTCAAGGCGTGACTTATGATGTCAAATTTCTAATTAATATATATTATATATAAAAACATATGTTTTGTACTGTTCCAGTGTTACTCAATGAGTCAATAGTAATAAGCAAGTTAAATTAGGTTATATATATTAAAAACTAGCAAACAAGACTTTAAAAACATAAAGAAAAATCAAATATTCGCATTACGAAAACTGCACATTAGGTCATAGCGTATCGCGGGCTTAACATGGCGTGAGACACAAGTCCACAGCGCGCCATGGCGGCTGTGCGGCGAGTTTTTTAGAACAGTGCTTGTTTTACGTTTGGTGCTGAAATTTTGCCATATGAATATGAAAACAAAAGAAACACTCTGTTCCCATAATTTTGACTACTTGTTTATCTTTCTGAAATATTTAACTTGGGAGTTGCATTATCCATGTTAAGTTGAGCTTTTTACTAATTAAAATGCAGGGTAGTTATGCCTCCAGTTTATCCTATGGTTGGTGGAGGTGATCTCTACCCTCAGCCCGGTGCAGGAATGTACCCTACAAGGTTCAACCATCTTCTTTTTATTTCTTTCGTTTCTCTTTATCTGGTTTACAATGATACCAAACTGAAATTATTGCTTCGATTTGATATACAGGGGTGGTTTTGGTGACGGTGGAATGCTCGTTGGTATGCACGTTCTTCTGTTTCTATCACGATTCATGTGTAATTTTTAAGAGTTGCATATTATGATCATGATCATGTGTCTGCAGGACCAAACGATCCCAGATTCTTTGGTGGAGTAGGTGGAGGACCAATGGGGTTCCCTGGAGGACAACCGTGAGTGAATTTTTCAACTATCTTCTCCCTCTGTCCCAAAATAAATGTCCATAATGAAAAAGACGTACAGTTGTTTCAGGACAATTTTATCGTTTGTTTTGTAATTAATGGTAGAATTGGAAAGTAAACGTTTCTTTTGAAAGTAGACAATTATTTTAGGAGAAACTAAGATAGAAATGTGGAAACCACAAGGGTTGTGGCGTAGTGGTTAAGGCCTTGGGGGATGTGGTTGAATATTCTATCTGCCCAGGGTTCGAATCTAGGCGTACACAACAATTGTGGCCACTGAGTTTATGAGGGCTGATTTCTTGCAATCATAATTTGCCGGGATTAGTCTAGGCATAGCCTATGACACCACCTTTCTAAAAAAAAATAGAAATATGGACACTTATTTTACAACAGAGAGAATATAATCTTTATGTTACTTATATGCAAATGAAACAGGGGTGTTCCACCTGGTGCCCGGTTCGATCCTTTTGGTCCACCAGATGTTCCTGGTTTTGAGCCTAATCGGTTTGCCAGGTAACGTCTCTATATATCGTTGATCGAGTAATCACGAAACACAGAAATGGTTCTAACTAATTGGATGTCGATCGTTTACAGGAACCCTCGCAGGCCACCGGGTGGAACACATCCAGATCTTGAGCATTTTGGGAGTGGCTCAGATTTCATATAAACTGGTATAGCAGTTGGTGTTACGTGCCGTTGTCAATCTTGAAACTTATATGTATATTTTAAGATTTTGCTTTACTTTACTTCACATGTTTATTTTGTTTGGTGTATGTATATGTAACTTTTTTCAATCTACATTATCGTCCACTATCCAATAAAGATCAACGTTATCTTTGACAGATATAAGAATTCTTATTTTTTATTTTTTTATTATTACCAAATATGAGTCGACACAAAAAAAACTTATCGGTTTCATTTTTGGCAATTCAGATTTGGTATAATTTTCGTGGAATGTATTTTATGATATTAATTTTGCATTTATCTTGTATTCGAAGAAAGCATTTGTTAGCTGGTTGTGGATTAGCTTTTTGTATATAATAATAATTTATAAATTAAAATATTAGAAGCTTATAAAAAAAGGAAATAAATGTTTATAATATAATAATTGGTGGATCCAGAAGGTAGGTTAAAAGTCTTCGTTTAATTCTACGGCTTCGAGAGATTTTTGAGGTTGTTCGATTGATTTATTTTTAAGTTTTTGTTCTTTTGTTGATTTTGTGGGATTTTTTTAGTTGATTTCGAGTGAGATTTTTTTTTTGGATTTTTGATTAATTTTTAGGTACTTTCTTTGGTTTTTGGGTTGGTGGGGACATATGTGAAAGAACACTAGGGGTAAACCATGATAGAATTAAAAAAATTATTTTTAAGTTAGAAAAACATGTTTTTTTTAGTAGGGGCTTATCCCCCCACCATTTAGGTACTGCATCCCCCCTTGATAATAAAGATGATAAATAATAAAGCGGCGATGGATCGTGTGACAAATTAAGGTAGGTGTGAGAAGTGAATTTGAACCGTTGATCACTTTTAATCTGAATTGCATCTTAGAAGGAAATTGATTCGATGCATTTTATCTCGATACGTCTCATTCTAATGTGCATCCACTTTTCACGTTAACATCAACTTTTCATCGAAACCAAACCCTAATAAACCAAATTTATTTGTATATTAAAATAAAACTTCAAAGAAACAAACAAATAGACCGAAAGGTAAATGGATAGAATTCCAACAAAGAAACGGATAATTGAAGTGGAAATATCCAAATTGAGTTTGTATCTTGTGAGGAAGTTAAGGAACATGGGTTTGTCATGATTCGTGGCAGTGGATTATTGGATGTTGTTTGTTTGTGGGTCCATCTCTAAAACGGATAAGTCCAAGGATCTTTGACATGTGGCACCAACTGATAACCGCTTCAAAATCTGTAATCAATGGTCCCTCAAGTTTTCAAAACCCACAAGTACACCCCTCTCTTCCTAACTACTCTTATCTATATCTATACTATATATTAAAATTCTATTTAGGTTATTGAAAAAGGTTGTTTTTGAAAAAATATTACATTTACCACCCTTATAATTAATTATATAATTTATTTTATATCCCTTATTTTTTTATTTTTCATTTTATACCCTTATCATATTAACACACATAATTGTATATGAACAAAAATACAATAAAAAAATACGTTTCTTTTTTTACAAATTATACCATTATAATCGTCTCGTCAATACCTTCAAAACGAGTCCAATATTGAATATTTTTTAATTTAACCGTACTATTAAATATCGTGAATATCTACGAATTAAATTGTTTTATATCCATACATTTTTTTTCCAGCGTTAGCACATTAAAAATACATAATCGTAAAATATATTAAAAATACGTTTCATTCTTATTATAAATAAATCACGGTAATCTCTACTATATTATAAAAATTCTAATACAGTTTTTTACAAACCTTTGAAAGCCAAAAAAAATTTCTCAATGTTTCACTTCCTAATTCAATTAAATGTTACGTTTATCACCCTTACAATTAGTTATTTAATTTATTTTATATCTCTTGTTTTCTTATTTTCTATTTTACATACCTATCATGTTAACATAAATAATCATATACGAACAAGAATGGAATAAACAATACGTTTCTTCTTTTTACAAAATATATCATTATAATCGTCTCATCAATATCTTTAAAACGAACACAATATTGAATATTTTTTTAATTTAACCTTACTATTAAATATCATGAATATCTACGAACTAATTTGTTTTCTATCCATACGTTTTACTTTTTTCCACCGTTAGCACATTAAAAATACATAATCGTAAAATACGTTCCATTCTTATTATAAAATATATCATTATAATTTTTTTCGTCAATAATTGTAATATAAATTAATTATTGAATATTTTTATGGGTTTATGATTTCATAAGTTGTGATTCTTAGGTCATGGTTGATTGTTGATGACATGTCTATAAGGAAATAAAATTAATTGTTCGTTCTTTACTTACATTCCGCTGCATCGCGCGGGTATGTGCCTAGTAAATAATAAAATAAAAAGTAAAATAACCACCAACACCATATAAAACTATATATATATATATATACTAGGCATATACCCGCGCGATGCAGCGGAATGTAAGTAAAGAACGAACAATTAATGCTATTTTCTTATATACATTTCATCAATAATCAATCATGACTTAAGAATCACAACTTATGAAACATAAACCCATAAAGATATTCAATAATTAGTTTATATTACAATTATTGACGAAAAAAATTATAATGATATTATTTATAATAAGAATGAAACGTATTTTACGATTATGTATTTTTAACGTGCTAACGGTGGAAAAAAAATAAAACGTATAGATAGAAAAACAAATTATTTCGTAGATATTCATGATATTTAATAGTACGGTTAAATTAAAAAATATTCAATATTGGACTCGTTTTGAAGATATTGAGGAGACGCTTATAATAATATAATTTGTAGAAAAATGAACGTATTTTTTCATTGCATTTTTGTTAATATATGATTATTTGTGTTAATATGATAATGATGTAAAATGAAAAATGAAAAAGTAAGGGATATAAAGTAAATTAAATAAGTAATTGTAAAGGTGATAAATGTAACATTGTAAGAGTGATAAATGTAATTGTACAAAAGTTTGTACAATAACCGTTTTAGTTTTTTTATTATATAGTATAAATTATGATATTTAATAGTACGGTTAAATTAAAAAATATTCAATATTGGGCTCGTTTTGAAGGTATTGACGAGACGATTATAATGGTATAATTTGTAAAAAAGGAACGTATTTTTTCATTGCATTTTTGTTCATATACGATTATTTGTGTTAATATGATAACGGTGTAAAATGAAAAATGAAAAAGTAAGGGATATAAAGTAAAATTAAATAAGTAATTGTAAGGGTGGTAAATGTAACATTGTAAGGGTAGTAAATGTTATTGTACAAAAGATTAAAGGTGGTAAATGTTATTGTACAAAAGATTGTACAATAACTGTATAACCGTTTTAGAAATTTCATTATATAGCTAGACATATACCCGCGCAATGCAGCGAAATGTAAGTAAAGAACGAACAATTAATGTTACTTTCTTATAGATATGTCATCAACAATCAATCATAACCTAAGAATCACAATTTATAAAACCCTAAACCTATAAAGATATTAAATAATTAGTTTATATTACAATTATTGACGAAAAAAATTATAATGATATAATTTATAATAAGAATTAAACGTATTTTACGATTATGTATTTTTAATGTGCTAATTGTGGAAAAATAATTAAAACGTATGGATAAAAAACAAATTAATTCGTAGATATTCATGATATTTAATAGTACGGTTAAATTAAAAAATATTCAATATTAGGCTCGTTTTGAAGGTCAGACGAGACGATTATAATGGTATAATTTGTAGAAAAATGAACGTATTTTTCATCGCATTTTTGTTCATATACGATTATTTGTGTTAATATGATAACGGTGTAAAATGAAAAATGAAAAAGTAAGGGATATAAAATAAATAAAATAAATAATTGTAAGGGTGGTAAATATAACATTATAATGATAGTAAATGTTATTGTACAAAAGATTAAGGGTGGTAAATGTTATTGTACAAAAGATTGTACAATAACCGTATAACCGTTTTAGAATTTTCATTATATAGTATATATATATATATATAGGGGTTGCAAAATATCCTTCCACTATATATATATATATATAGTGTTTGGTTCATTTGAAAAATGGTAAATATATGAGAAATAGAGAAGTAATCCTAGCCATTTATATGGTCAAGATCGGATTTGACTAGTCAAATATTGCGGCTTTGACCGGTCAAAAGTTGTGGCTTTGACTGGTCAAAAGTTGCGGCTATCCCAAAAATAGAAGAACAATTTCGTAAATTTTACAAAACACACGGGCTGTGTATGTTCATATATGAACATGTATAATTCACATATGAACTATATGTTCATATATGAACCAGTGCAATTCACAACTGAACTCTTTTAAGTGATTCATATATGAATCAGTTGAACTAACTAACATATTCATATATAAACCTTTGTGATTCATATATGAATCTGTATGAATCACAAAGATTCATATATGAATCAGTTGAACTAATTAACAGATTCATATATGAATCTTTGTGATTCATACAGATTCATATATGAACTCATCCCGTGTATTTTACGAAATTACCCCTCTACCTTCTATAGACCACACAAGGAATTATTTGGTGCTTCGCGGTCAAAGCCGCAAATGTTGACCAGATGAATGACTAAGATTACTTCTCTATTTCTCATATATTTACCATTTCTCAAATGAACCTCTCCCTATATATATATATATATATATATATATATATATATATATATATATATATAAGGGTTGTTTAATTTGCAACCATTAATCATGAATCCGACGGTTAAGATGTGGGTTGCAAGGGTTGCAACCTTTTTAAGGGTTGCAAAATATCCTTCCAATATATATATATATATATATATATATATATATATATATATATATATATATATATATAGTCGAAGGATCGTGTGAGAAGTTGAGGTTAACATGAGAAGCGTGAAAAGTGGATCTTTGATCACTTTTAATCAAATGTCTTCTCATAAACTGCGACTTAGAAGGGAATTGAACTGATGTATCTTATTTCGGTGCATCTCATTCTAATGTTCATCCATTTCTCATCCAATGGTTGATAGTCACTTCTCACGTTAACCTCAACTTCTCATCGTAACACAATGATATATATATATATATATATATATATATATATATATATATATATATAGGGTTGAGATCCGTGAGAATGAAAGTTATGTTGAGAATAGTAAGAAGCGATCTCCACCCTTGGAGTAATCCTAGTTGAAAATCAATGCTAATGAGATGCACTAGATCAATTCTCTTTTAAATCGCAATTCATAAGTGGTTTTGAGATTAAATATTTTCAAAAGTCTAAATCTTTTCTCACACTTCTCACTATAACTCTTATTGTTACATGATCCTTTGTTGTATATATGTAACCCATCCCCTGTTTGAAAATTGTATATATGTATGTTCGAGGCAAAATTGCAAATTTTAGAACTTTTTAAAATCAGTCAAAGAGTTTTAGTTTTTATTGGGTTCTAACTGGTCCTTGTTCGTCCCAAAGGTATACAGTGTAAATGCAAAAAAATATTTGTAATTTTTGGGCTACACAATTCTAATAGGTACACCACATACAAAAGTGGTTAGGCATGGAAATGGGTCCCGATCCGTCGGGGAACCCGGTCCACCCGTCCCGATCGGGGATGGGGATTCCCCGCTAAACCGGGGATGGGGATGGGGACGGGGATCCCCGTTTGTCTCAAACCGGGGATGGGGACGGGGACGGGTATCGCACTCCCCGTCCCGTCCCCGTTATATATTTTATTTAATATTTAATATATATTATTTATTTAAACTAAATCGGTAATTCATAATTTTCTATTTCCTAACTAGGTTTATAATATAAAATTGATATTTTTTGGATGTCAATCAAAATACAATTACTCGATATGATTTTGAATATTACTCGATATCTTTTGGTATGTGTGAAGTTAAGTTTTTTTTTCCCCGAATTCGGTTGAATTTCTTTTGGTTTTAAGTTATTAATTATTATATGATGTTGTGGTTTTTTTATACTAAATTAAATTTATTTCGATTTTAGGTTTATTGGAAATATGTGATATTTAAACATGTGCGGTGTCTCATATATTTGATTTAAATAGATTACATAAACGGAAAAGAAAATCCCCGTTTCCCCGTTGGGGATCCCCGTTCCCCGTTGGGGATGGGGATGTGATCATATTCCCCGGCAGGGACGGGGATGGGGACGGGGATGAAGATGAAGATGAGGGATTGGGGACGGGGATGGGGATTGAGGTCCCTGGCCCATTTCCATGCCTAAAAGTGGTTTCTGTCTAGTCTCATTTTATCATATTATAAATTATTTATATCGTTCATTTTCATCTACATTTTTTTTCTATTATTAATCTAATTGTATTTAAATTCTTGACTAGTAACTAAAAAACACTCTTTGGCAACAATTCTGTCTACGTGAGGCTATTTTTGGTGAACTTTCATGGTTAGGGGAGAAAAACAACACCGAAATTACTCATTTCTTATCTCTATTTGAGACGTTTTTGCAAAAGTCTCAACCTATCCTCTGGAATTGTTCGGTTCATGTCAAGGGAATGCTTTATATGAACCTCATGAACTATAAAAATCCAAAAAATGTTAGATACCATCATTCATATACAAAAAAGAACAATGGCATAATCTATTTTATGTTTACACACACTTTTATATTTAAATCCAATGATTTTGAATGATAAGGGTAGGGGTGTTCATCGGTTGACATCCAATGGATGTGAGGGGAACCGAACCGATCCAATCATCCATTGGATGTTGGATTTTCCCAACCGAACCGATCCAATCATCCATTGGATGTTGGATTTTTCCAATCCAATGAATGATTGGATCGGTTCGGTTCCATCCATTGGATGTTCTTATTGGATATCCATTGGATCAGATTGGATATCCATTGGATATTCTTATTGGATATCCATTGGATCGGATTGGATCCATCCGACATCCAATGGATGATCAAATCGGATCCATCCAACGTGTTGATTTAATGCATTGTTCTAATTAATTACTTTTAGTTTGTGTTAAAACCAACATAAGCGAGACTAAAAATTCAAAAACCAACACAAAACAAATTTAGATTTAAGCAAAGTGCAAAAAAAATAATTGGATGATAGTTGGATGGAAAACTGGATGGTAATCGGATGGTTAATTGGATGGGTAATTGGATGTTGGTCGGTTCGGTTCGGTCGGTTTTGGTCGGTTCTGGACTGTCATCCAAGAACCGACCGATCCAAATTGGATGTTGAGATTTTTAATCCGATCCGATCCAATTACAATTGGATATCCAATTATTGTCGGTCGGTTATAATTGGATCGGTCGGTTCCTATTGGATCGGTTGAATTTTTGCACACCCAGATTGATATGATGGGTAATAGGATCATATTCAACCTAATGGCTACGTGTAATAACCCGGTTAAAAATTTAAGAAATGGAAGTTTGGGGTAAAAGAATTGAAAGACTCAAATGATGGGGTCTAGAGTGAAAAAGTTGAGAAAAAGGGGACTTTTAACCCTAGAAGGGAAGAAATCAGTATTGTTGGCGGCTGGAGAGTTTTGGAGCAGGGAGCAAAGACCAAAGGCGATTCAATCGAAGGGTGAACAGGAAACAGTGATCTGGGTGTTCTTCAAAATCCCAAGGTAAATTTTAACTCTTCTTCCTAATAGTAGGAGTTATGTATGCTATTATATCGGTCTGTTAAGGGGGGGGGTCTGTATCATCAAGGCTCTGGGAAATGGAAAGTTTTTGGGTGGAAATGTTTGGAACTATTATAGAAGTAATTATGTAATAAATGGATAGCTAGTTGGAATCGATTTCTATGCATGATTTTGGATTATTGGGATCGATTTATTTATGATGCCAAGTTTATACGAAATGATTCAAATGTGTTACCAATTAGTTGATGTTTATATGTATGCATACATTATTTGTGGAACATGTGACCTAAGTCGGGGAGTGTGGCCCGCTTACTCGTGCCGGGGAGTGTGGCCCGTTTATGCCGTTGGGGGTGTGTCCCAACATTAAGGCAGCGCAAGTTAGACACATCGTCTTTGACGGTCGTGTGGTCTGTAGCGTGTTTTACTTATGTGAAATTATTAAATGTGGTTTTAAATTCTGGAAAGTATTTTGTTACTTATCTGTTTAGAGGGATCTCACTAGACCTATGGTCTAACCCTCGCTCTTTTCAAACTAAAAATCTTTTCAGGCCGTCGTGAGTTAGACAGGGCAGCTAATGTAACACCCGTAAATTCCTGTCTGTGAAAGCCAATCCCTTGAGAAATCCTTGATTTTGATCATAGAATTTCATCCCTTACGTCTTACCTTTTAAGCCTTATCGCATCGTGGGTGCTCTGGATGAAAATGGAAGAAATCGGGGCTCGGGACACTCTGGGCGATAGTGCCCTGGCGATAGTGCCCTGGGCACAATCGCCGGGCACAATCTCCAACAGAGTGGTGCCCGCGGTATAGTTTGGGCGATAGTGCCCTGGCGAAAGTGCCTTGGGCACAATGGCCGGGCACAATCGCCTGCGGCCTCTGGTTGTTTTAAAATCGATTTTGAGCAGCCCCACCTCATTATTCTCAACCCCTTTCACCCTTTTCTATCTAGAAACCGAACCCCAAAACCCTAAAATCAGTTTTATGCATCAAGGGCACCAAATCGTTTATGTTCCAAGTGTTCCTCCTTCCACCCATCAAAGATTGGAAGTTATTGGTCAAGGAGCTTCATCTTCATCTTCAACCTCAAGTTCATTTCGGGTTTTCTAGGTTTTTCGTCAAAACCTAAGTGGTAAGTACATTCTTTCCATTTCCAAACCTTGTAATAAGTTATGAATGCTCCATTGATGTTTCCCTAGTACTTGGCTTATCAAATCTCGGACTTGATAGTTTTGGGAGAAACTAGGGTTTGGATCTCGTGGGGATTTTGGTGTATTATGTTTGGGGAATGTTTCTATATGGTTGGATGTGGTTATTTACGGTTGAAGTTGTGTGGATCTAGGTTTTTGGAGGATTTCGGCTTGAGGATTCAAGCGACCTTCAAATGAGCTCGTTGGGTGAAATCTAGATTTAGCCTAAATCTAGCAAGGTGAGTTCAAGTTGATTTGGGAAAACGTTGTACATGCCAAAATGTCTATTTTAAAGTGTTTTATGTGTTTTTCATGAAATTATCAAATGTTGGGTTATTTGCTAATCTTTGATTATTTGAATTATCTAACTTTACAAACCTTGTATAACACCCACATTGGAAATTTTTGGGCGTTTGATATATGTGTCACAAACGAATGTGTTTTGAAGTCTTTTTAGATGAATGGATCTTTGGTCAAAGAAATACATTTTTAAATGTTTGTCGAGTCTTAGCATCGTCATGAAATGGAGTGTTTTATAAAGTATCACTTGCACATTTATGTGAGGTAACTTGAAAGAATGTTTATAGTCTTCTTTTATGATTTTCATTCTTATCAGCAGTTAAATTTGGAAAATACATATTTTGTGTTATGATTTCATTTGAAAAATGGATTGTCTCAACTAATGTTGAGTTTTGAACTAATCTCACTTTTGGTCGTGATGTTTGCATATCCGTTGGGTGAGTGCGTTTTATCGTGTTTTTATTCCATTTATTAATGAGTCAATGTGTTGCTAAGTCTGCGGCTTGGCATTGTTATTTTGATGGGTTTTTTGGACAATAGTCCAGTTTTGGTAGCTCGACTTCGAGCCTTGTTGGGCCTTATGCGTATTATTTGGCTTATTTGATGCATTGGGAGTCATGACCCCGTGTTTGGTTTATTATTGTCTGACGTTGGGACGATTAGTTTTCCACGTCGAGGCACGTTAGGCACCGGATGTGGGTGTAAGACCTTCGTGCTGCACGTTAAGGTACCAGATGTGGGTATAAGTCCTTCGTGCTCAAGTATTACGATATTAGATGAGGGGCTCAACATAGGAACCCGACGGGGTTGAACTCGAGTTTCCGTGGGTGTACGTTTAAAGCTACTGAGCTTGACAACTCTTGCGTGTACTTTTGTTTATATGACTAGTCATAACAACATAAAATGGACTTACTTTGTGGACCGTCACATTTTATGGAATCGGGAATCCCCCGTCACCGAAAGGTGTTGTTTTTGGGTATTGAGTTTTATTATCCAAGTTTTCGGTGACGTTTTGTATATTTGGGTTTTACCCTTGATTTATGGGTTGAGTATTACGCCCCACCCGAGTTTTGGGTGTTTTGAAATATAAGGTTTAACCGTACCTTCTTAAATGGAGAGTTCAATTTATATTTGCGCTTTGAGTGAGTTTTGGGTTAAAGCTAATTTATGAAGGGGCGGTTTACATTGGTATCATTCTTTTGTAGTAGTTTGATTTGGAAAACATCCAAATTGGTGTTCTCCGTCTAAAATGCATATTATTGGAAAACGAGTCGTTTGCATCTTCAAAGCATACCTTTTGAAAGATTATGAATTAAAATGCATTATCTATTTTCGCAGACATCTTTATATATGTTGAAAACTCTTGAGCTCACTAGGCGTTAAGCCTAACCTTTTTATTTGTCAGCATGTGCAACAGGTTCCAGTTGGGAGTTGGGTTCTAGCAGTTCTATGAAGCGTAGAGCCTTAACTAGACACTAAAGTAAGTAGTTGGTGAAGTCTTCCGCAATGTTGGAGATAGTGACTATCTTTGGGTTTTAGTAGCACCCGTCCTTTTATAGTTGTATGTAAAGATTGAATGTTTGTGTATTGAAGTTGAATCTAAATTGTGGTTGTCGATGATTCAATGATTGATGTATTTAGAAAATTTTAAATAAGTTGCTATTTCCAGAATTTAGGGTGTTACAGCTAAGGGCAAGGAAAAGGCTTAGCGGGGCGGATAGAAGACCAATACTTAGTTATTCTTTTTTATCTCAGTTGTGTATAGGTTGTTTGCAGCAGACCTTGTTTTATCTATTGTATGTATGGGACCGTTATGGCATGGATTATCATTAATCATTGGGGTTTTACTTTTAGAGTTGATCCGCTTGTTTATTTTTGGTTGGGTTGTTATAGTTGGTATCAGAGCCATAGTTTAAGGGATTTAGGTGACCGGATGACCCTAAACTTAAACTGTGGACTAGATGGACACAACTGAGATTTAGGAAGCCTTTAAGAAAGACCTTGATCATTGTGAGGTGTGATAACAATAGTGAGTACTCTCATGTAAGGTAAATTCAGAATCGCATCTGGCCAATGCCATTATGAATTTACAGGTGCATGGGCATACTCAATTGCTATTGTTGAGTGTGGTTCAGGGTAGAGAGTTATATCCATAGATTGATAGTTTTAGTCTAGCGTGTGGTGGAAATTCGTTTTTGGAAGTAAGGTTATGTCGTTAGGATGCACATCGTGCGGGATGTAGATATTTCGTTGAGAAAGGACCTCCTGAGTCCATAAGGAAGAGAACGATGATAGAAGGTGAGCTTGACGCTCCAAGGGAGTCTTCGATTGGTAAAGGGGTATGTCGTTTAGTGAGAAGCATGAGAGTGTTAATCCAAGAATCAAAGGATCGATTTGAGGCTTCTAAAGTTGTAGTTAATTGAAGGGTGGTTAAGAGACGATATCAATGTTGATTGATAATATGTAGTGAGGATAAGATGGAAATGAGTTACCGTTTGGGTTGTGAGTCAATAGTCACGGTGATGACTAGTTTTGGGCTTTCAAGGCTGTTAGAGGTCGATGGTGCCGGAGGTTGTGGCACAGTTGAGAACCCTGACTGGTTGGTCGGAAGCGAGGAGTCTGGGATAAATTATAATGAATGTAAACAGTTGATCTTATGAGAGTAAATAGCCTTCAATGTCACTGAACCTCCTGCATTGTGTGTCAAATAAATTGCTGAAGCTTTTCATATCTTTCACATCAGATGTTTTGGCAAGTGTGTGTCTTACGAAGTAGTTGTTTTGAAAACGTGTCGACACATGCGGATATGTGTTTGAATCGAAAAGACAAGTTTTTGGACTTTGGGTGATAAATTTTGAAAATAATTATATATTTATTTACAAATGAGTCGATCTTTGGATAAGAAAATCAAAACATCATTTGATCGTATGAATTTATAAGTGAGTTGGGTATAAACATGTGTTGTCATATCAACAAGGGTGAGAGTCATTGGCACGCTTAGTGTAAGCACTTTCTGGGGTATTTTTATAAATTGTGTGTGTAGAGTTCATCGGAAACGTTTTCAATTGTGCCAACCCCGACAATGGGGTATGGTGAGGAGAAATTGTTGTGGAGTTGAGGTAAAACGATTCTTGAAACCGTTGTACGTGGCTAAGTCAGTGTCGTGTCGTGTACACGTGAGTTTGTTTTCTAATGTAGGTAATTTCTAAATTTTCAAATGTGTCAAAAGTTTAAATATTTGTGCGTCATGCATGAAGGCTATGAACTCTCTAGGTCGTGAGGAAGGTTGCAAATAAGAATGATGAAGGTTTTAAGAGTGGAAGTGTGTCGCTCGATCATAGGGTAGTAAATGTGTGATATTGGTATTCTTTTAAGTAAGGGGGAGAATAGCGGAGGTGGTTAATGGAGGCATTGACCTATGATGTTAAGGATGATGGTACTATAATGGTTCACCGTTGGTTTCATGTGGATGTCGGTAAACGGTTGTGTCTGGAGTGGAGTTTGGAGTCGTAAAAGTATTTTGGCAATTAGCTGCTGCAGTGGAAGATGAAGGTTTCACTGGAGATCCATGTAGGATGGTAACAGAGTGGAAGTACATCAATGTCAATTGTTGCTGTGGAAATCATAAACCATTTGTGGTAATGTCGGAGCGCGGAGAATGAAGTAGTAGTTACGGATAGCTTCGAGGAGTTTTGTGATGAAGCGAAGAGTTATTCAGAAAAGGTGTGTACCTAGTGTGATGTTGGACAACCTTGTGTGGATAATTCAAAAAGGGAAAATCACTAGTTCAGTAAAGTGGTTCTTTATCGACGAGGTTTTGTTGGTTATGTGGGAGTAACGTTTTTATATAGCACAATTGGAATGGGTTGCGCTTTGTGCATTTAAGATTTCGAGGTAGTACGTTTAATTATTCAGGCTACTGGAGTTTGATTCCAGCAGGTCGCGATGAGCTGTGTAACACCCGGAAATTTATAAGGTAAGTAATCGTTTCTCCTACTTTTAATTTCGTAAATTGCTAATGTGGAACCTTAATTTGAGCACATGTCCACTCTTAAGATGCCTTAATGTTATATGAACTGTGTATTAATATTCTCGGTTGAACCTCGCGCTCGTAATTGAAATTGGTTGAATTTTCGGGACTTCAGGGAGTTGGTGCGACTATGACACGCGATTGTGACATGTCACTATCGCGGTGTCACAGTCGCTGGAGGTGTACCGTAGGTGGGTTAGAGCTCGCGACTATGACACGCGATTGTGACATGGTCACTATCGCGGTGTCAATGTCGCCGAACATGTACCGTAGCTCAGGGGGAGACCACGATTGTGACACGCGACAATGCCCATGGCATTGTCGCCGGGCAAGGTCGCGAGCGGGATGAATCCCTTAAATGGGTTCCAGCCGATCTTATTTCATTCAAAACACATTCTACTCCTTTCTTTGGCGATTTTCTCTCCCAAAATACTGATTCCTCTTCTCACCAAACCCTAACCTCATTTATTACAAAGTAGTTGGGAGGTTGGATCTTTGGCTAGCATTAAATCATCAAGGAGGATTTCTAGGGTTCTCCAAGTTGACCTCCTCTTCACTTCAAGTCTCATCTTCTTCAAAAGCTAGGGTTTCATCTTTTCTAGGTTTTGGTCAAAAACCTAGATTGTGAGTTTACTAATCTTTTGTTAAAACTAGATACACATCATTATCTTCTACTTGTCAATGTCAATGTATATCTCAAATGTTCATATTTAATGTTTCAAGTATTTGGAGGGTTTTTACCCATGGATTTATGTTTATGGAAGTTACCATGTGTTATATGTGTATATCTGGTATGTTGATGATTCCTTCTTGGAATGCCTTTTTGGCGACCTTATATTCTCACGAAGTATTTGGATGGATATTATGTTATATGTTGGATTTACATGAGTAGGATGGTAATAGTGTGTTCCTAGTGGATATCCGAAATGTTACGGATGGAATTACACCTTGAGACCTCCTAAATGCATTATGTGGACGAACCAAGTCTGTGATTCACTATAGGAATGTAGGTGGGTGACATTTGGAGAATTTCCTAAGGCGGTAGTCTCCTATGTACCTAGACCTCCGCCGTCGGGGAATTTCCAAAGGCGGTAGTCCCCGGTGCGTGTCGGACCTTTGGGTTGCCAGAGAAAGTGGCTTCAAGGTGCATTGCCTCTTTGGGTGAACCGGATTGGAGATATGGGTCGCTCCCGTTGACTCCACATCTATGTGATTATTTGTTAACTGCTGATAAGAACTGTAACTGTTTCTGGCATGATTTTACTTGTTCAACTCACTAGGCTTTTTGGCCTAACACTTGTTTGGTGTCGATGTGTATCTCAGGTGTTAGCAGCGCGGCTCCTAGACAGGTATAGATGCTTTGGGCGAGAGCTTGGGGATACGGCACTTGGACTATTTTGAGAAGCCTTGGGTTTATAGATGACACCCCTTTTTGTAATCTCTTTTCTAGATGTAGAAATTAGATTAGTTGGTTGTTGTTTATTTATCCGTTAAATTACAATTGTGATTAAACAGGTTTAATTGTATTATTCCCCTTTTTGGTAGGCTCTTGCTATGGCAATTTTAGTATACCTCATGTCCGTTTTTCGGATTTTTGTTATCCCTATTTTTAGGGTGTTACAAGTTGGTATCAGAGCTTTAGTTTAAGTGAACTAGGTATTGTTTTATCATATCTAGACTTAAGCTTTAGACTTTTTGACTTCACTGTCCTCTTGGGGTAAAAATCCTAGGTGGGGAGAGTGTTAGGTTACGGAATTACACTAATTGAGAGTTGTGATGATGGTAACAAGAATTCTTGTGTATGGTTCGTTCATAATTTCACTTAGCTACTGCTATTATGAATGCATTGTTACGTGAGCATACGTGATTTACTGTTGTTGTGATAATTGATGAATGTATTAGTACGTACAATGAGTTCAACTCGCTTAGTCTTTTCTCAACCTATTTCTCGTATGTGTGCGGCAGATCGAGATGGTCAATACTCGGAGCAGATTGCCGGGTACGCCGGATGGTCATTTGGAAGTTGAATCCACCGCTGAACAACCCGGTTTAGGAGGGGCTATTCGAAGGCCACCACCGAACGAACCTTTGGTAGGGGGACCCGAGTTTATCCTTCGCAGAAACATTGTGGTGGGCGATGCTGTTTTGGAGGAGGCAACCATGGAAACCCGGTTACGAGATAGTATGATGCAGGCTATGAGTGCTGCCATGGCCCAACAGCAAGTGCAACAGCAAGAGTTTTTCATGAAACTCTTAGAAGATCGAGATGCCAGTAACCGTCAACCTGAGACTATGGCGGATAATGCTATAGCCGGGTCGGGTGCTAGACCGGAAGTGGTGACAACCGAGGAACCACCTGTGAACGAGGATCGAGTAAGGACTAAGGGATGCTCCTACAAGGCTTTCCTGGGGTGCAACCCCAAGGAGTTTGCGGGTTCCGATAACCCGGTTACGTGCATGTACTGGCTCAAGGAAGTGGAGATGGCCTTTGAGTCGAGCGAGTGCGACGTGTCGCAGCGGGTGAAGTTTGCTTCTCAACTACTCCGGGGAGAGGCATTGATCTGGTGGAATCTCACTCGGTCCGCCCTCACCCCCGAAGTCCTAATGAAGCTAACCTGTCCAGTCTTCAAGAAGAAAATCATGGACAAGTACTGCAGCAAACGTTCTTTGGATAAGCTAGAAGTCGAGTTCCGAAATCTGAAGAAAGGGAATTTGTCCATAGCCAACTACTCCAAGCTATTCCTAGAGAAGTTGAACTTAGTGGGATATCTGGTCCCCGACGAGAGATCAAAGATTAAGGCCTTTCATCTTGGCCTACCGGCCGATATGCGGACTGACGTACGCAATGCCGGAAGCGAAGAGGCCTTGTTTGTGGAAGATGATAGGTTGGCTGAGAAGGAGGAAAGAAGTGTTGCGGGTGAGAAGAGGAAGTGGGAAGGTCCATCTGGGCCCGTTCGTCAGTCGAAGCCTTTTGTTAGTGGGAGAGCTGGAGACTCTCGTAAAAGTGATCAGTGGTGCCAAAAGTGTAGAACCAAACACTCGGGCGTGTGTGCTCCTAAAACCTACGCAGGTCCGGTAGGTTGTACCAAGTGTGGCAGGAAGGGCCATATGGCTCGGGATTGCGCTACCCATCCGACGATATGTTTCGAGTGCCAGGAGCCGGGGCACGTGAGGAGAAATTGTCCAAAGGTGGCGGGGTTTAATCAAAACAGGTCCGTTGGGTCGACGACTAGAGTCGACCAATCGCCGAGGGTGCCGAGTCGAGCTTTTCGGATGACGACCGAAGAGGCGAAGGAGACCGCCGATGTTGTTTTGGGTACGTTCCTAGTAAACTCCCTGCCTGCTCGTGTTTTGTTTGATTCGGGTGCTACGTGTTCGTTTGTATCGGATATTTTCTGTAAGCGTTTCGTCACTCCTATTAGTGTCCTTCCCGATGCACTAGTAGTAGAGATTGCTAGCGGTGACCAAGTAATTATCCGAGACCGTTATTGTGATTGCACCATAGAGATCAATGGGAGTCCTTTTGGGGTGGATTTACTACCAATGACCATCGGAGGATTCAACGTGGTCATAGGCATGGATTGGTTGTCAAGGTACAAGGCTGACATCTTTTGTTCTACGAAGATGATCCAAGTGCCTTTGACGGAAGGCGGTGTGGTCGTTATCTATGGGGAGAAAGGAAAGGGGCGCAACCCCATTATTTCCTCTCTCAAATTGCGAAAGTTTCTAGCAAAGGATTACCCTTCGTATCTAGCGTACGTTGTGGACGCGAAGAAGGAAAAGAAGACGGTGGAAGACGTGAAGATCGTGCGGGATTATCCGGATGTCTTTCCGGAAGACCTTCCCGGATTACCACCGGAACGTCAAGTGGAGTTTCAAATTGACCTCACTCCGGGAGCGGCTCCGATAGCCCGAGCTCCCTATCGGTTGGCCCCGACGGAGATGAAGGAGATGATGACGCAACTTCAAGAGTTGTTAGAGAAGGGTTTTATCCGACCGAGTTCTTCACCTTGGGGAGCGCCGGTGTTGTTCGTGAAGAAGAAGGACGGATCGATGAGGTTGTGTATTGACTACCGTGAGTTGAATAAAGTCACGGTAAAGAACAAGTACCCTCTACCTCGCATCGATGATCTCTTCGATTAACTTCAAGGTGCGGGATGTTTCTCGAAGATTGACCTCCGGTCCGGTTATCATCAAGTGAGAGTGAAGAATGATGATATTCCAAAGACGGCCTTCCGAACGCGTTACGGTCACTATGAGTTCTTGGTGATGCCTTTTGGGTTGACCAATGCGCCGACCGTGTTTATGGACTTGATGAACCGTGTGTGTCGTCCATTCTTGGATAAATCCGTGATCGTCTTTATCGACGATATTCTAATTTATTCTAAGGACGAATCCGAACATGGGAAACACTTGCGGGAAGTCTTGGAGGTCCTAAGAAGAGAGAAGTTGTTTGCAAAGTTCTCTAAGTGCGAGTTTTGGCTTCGAGAAGTGAAATTATTGGGGCACGTGGTGTCAAAGGACGGTGTTCAGGTGGACCCGGCGAAGATTGAAACGATGTTGAGTTGGGAGCCGCCGACGAATCCGTCGGAGATACGCAGTTTCTTGGGCTTAGCGGGCTACTATAGACGCTTCATCCAAGACTTTTCCAAGGTAGCTACACCTCTCACATCCCTCACGAGGAAGAACGTCAAGTTTCTCTGGACCGATGTTCAAGATCAAGCCTTTCAAACTCTCAAGAGGAAATTGTGCGAAGCTCCGATCTTATCCTTGCCTGAAGGATCGGAAGACTTCGTAGTGTATAGTTACGCTTCTAATATGGGGCTTGGATGTGTACTTATGCAACGAGGGAAAGTCATTGCCTACGCGTCAAGGCAATTGAAGGAACATGAGAAGAACTACCCGACGCATGACTTGGAGCTAGCGGCGGTAGTTTTTGCTTTGAAGTTATGGCGGCATTACTTGTACGGGACCAAGTGTACTCTCTTCACGGATAACAAGAGCCTCAAGTATATCTTCGATCAAAAGGAACTCAACATGCGGCAAAGAAGATGGCTTGAACTTCTAAAGGATTATGATTGTGATCTACTCTACCATCCCGGTAAGGCCAATGTGGTGGCGGATGCATTGAGTCGGAGGAGCCATGATGGTGGTGTTAAATTGTCCCTTACAAGAATTGACATAGTATCAAGTTTGGTGGAAAGCATCAAGACGTGGCAAGTGGAAGCGCTCAAAGAGCAAAACCTCAAGTCCGAGATTATGGTGAAGCAAAGGGAACTTTTGACGGAAGATATCTGCGGGCTTAAACTATTTCAAGGTCGTATTTGGGTGCCGAAGTTGGGTGGAAATCGAGAGTTACTTCTAGAAGACTCACACAAGTCGAAGTATTCTATACATCCCGGTAGTACCAAGATGTATAGAGACTTAAAATTAAATTATTTGTGGTCGGTGATGAAGTTGGATGTGGCTAACTACGTGGAGAAGTGTGTCACGTGCCTTCAAGTCAAGGCGGAACACCAAAGACCGTATGGAAGTTTAAAACCGTTGTCCATTCCCGAGTGGAAGTGGGACAACATTACCATGGATTTCGTGACAAAGCTACCGAAGACCTTGCGAGGCCATGATACAATTTGGGTAGTTATGGATCGACTAACCAAGAGCGCCCATTTCCTTGCAATGAGGGAGACTTTGCCAATGGAGAAATTAGCCAAGCTTTACATCGATGAGGTTGTGTCCACACATGGGGTTCCACAATCTATTGTGTCGGATCGAGATAGCCGTTTCACGTCGAACTTTTGGGCAAGCTTGCAAAAGGAGTTGGGTACCCGATTGAATTTGAGCACGACGTATCATCCTCAAACGGACGACCAAAGTGAAAGGACGATTCAAACACTCGAAGACATGTTAAGGTCATGCGTTATCGACTTTGGAGGTAGTTGGGATTCACACCTACCGTTAGTGGAGTTCGCGTATAATAATAGCTACCACTCTAGCATTGGCATGGCACCATTCGAAGCGTTGTACGGGCGAAAGTGCCGGACTCCAGTTTGCTGGTTAGAAGCGGGCAAAAAGCAATTCACCGGGCCAGAAATCGTTCAAGAGACGGACGACAAGGTGAAAGAGATCCGGGAAAGGCTAAAGGCGGCGCAAGACCGACAAAAGAGCTATGCGGACAAGAAGAGAAGACCAGTTGAGTTTCAAGTGGGTGATCGGGTCATGTTGAAGGTATCTCCGTGGAAGGGGATCATACGTTTCGGGAAGCGTGGGAAGCTTAGTCCCCGTTTCCTTGGACCATTCGTTATTTTGGAAAAGATTGGGTTGCAAGCCTACCGATTGGATTTATCACCGGAGATGGATGGAATACATCCTACATTTCACGTATGTTACCTTCAGAAGTGTCTAGCCGAAGAGGAAAGCGTGATTCCTTTGTCGGAAATTTGGGTGGACAATGGGAATCGTTGTGTGGAAGAACCGGAGACGATTTTAGAGTCAAAGGTGAAGAAATTGCGGCATAAAGATGTGATCATGGTAAAGGTTCAATGGAAGCACCATCGGGGTGCTAACATTACTTGGGAATCCGAGGATGACATGAAGAAGTGTTATCCTCACTTGTTTGTTGTAGCATGAGATTTCGGGACGAAATCCTATTTAGGTGGGGAGGATTGTAACACCCAGAAATTTATAAGGTAAGTAATCATTTCTCCTACTTTTAATTTCGTAAATTGTTAATGTGGAACCTTAATTTGAGCACATGTCCACTCTTAAGATGCCTTAATGTTATATGAATTGTGTATTAATATTCTCGGTTGAACCTCGTGCTTGTAATTGAAATTGGTTGAATTTTCGGGACTTCAGGGAGTTGGCGCGACTATGACACGCGATTGTGACATGTCACTATCGCGGTGTCACAGTCGCTGGAGGTGTACCGTAGGTGGGTTAAAGCCCGCGACTATGACACGCGATTGTGACATGGTCACTATCGCGGTGTCAATGTCGCCGAACATGTACCGTAGCTCAGGGGGAGACCGCGATTGTGACACGCGACAATGCCCATGGCATTGTCGCCGGGCAAGGTCGCGAGCGGGATGAATCCCTTAAATGGGTTCTAGCCGATCTTATTTCATTCAAAACACATTCTACTCCTTTTTTTGGCGATTTTCTCTCCCAAAATACCGATTCCTCTCCTCACCAAACCCTAACCTCATTTATTACAAAGTAGTTGGGAGGTTGGATCTTTGGCTAGCATTAAATCATCAAGGAGGATTTCTAGGGTTCTCCAAGTTGACCTCCTCTTCACATCAAGTCTCATCTTCTTCAAAAGCTAGGGTTTCATCTTTTCTAGGTTTTGGTCAAAAACCTAGATTGTGAGTTTACTAATTGTTAGACTATAATTGTATTCAAGATTAAATGAGGGTCATTATTGTAATTGTTGTAATAGTTGTTTGTGTGTGTTGTAAGAGAGCTTAGATGGTTTGACCTTGCTTGGTCATGTTGACCTATATATAAGCAAGTCCTTGTATTGTTTCTAGTAAGACTTGTGTAAGCAAGAGATTAAGTGTGTGAAAGTGAAGGTGTAATATTGGTGGTAGTTGAGAGAAACACATAGTTGCACACATTGAGTACACACACAAACACAATCTATCTTGAAAGGTTAATCACTATAGATCTATGACTTGATGTAATTCTTGTGATTAATAAACAATGTGTTTTGTGTTAATTTGTATGTGTTTATGCTAGTAAATCTTGGGCCACAATTGATATCAGAGCCAAATCCGTTTGAAAATCAAGAAAATGTTTTGAGTCGTACTGTTCACGTCACTGTTCATAAAAGTTCAAATCGATTTTGAGTTTTAGTGGAAATTCTGAGTTGAAATCGATTAGGTTATGTTCGTTTTGTGAAATCGATCGAGTTAGTATCTTTTAATTTTTGAAATCCATGTGATTTGATCATCAATTTGAAGATTTGGTGTTTTTCGAGTTCTTGAGTTTCACGTACTGTTCTTGAATTAAATGTGATGATTTGTGTGTTGTTAATCGAAATTGCTTGTTATGATTGTTCGAAATGTGTTTGTGAATGAATTGTAAAACTTTCAGATCGAAATTCGAGGTCTAGATGAGTTTTTGGTGCAAATTTGTTGGTTTTATAGGTTTGCGTTTCATTCATCAGGTTTGCGTTTCATTCATCTGAAGTTTACGTTTCATTCATCCAGGTTTGCGTGTGATCATCAGAGTTTACGGGTGTTCATCTTGGTTTGCGTGTGATTCATACTGGTTTGCATATCGAATGTTTCTTTGTGCTTGATTTGTATTTTGCGTATCACTTCACAAACGCAAACTGAGTCTTGCGATTCACGGCACAAACGCAAAGTGGTGTTTGCGTTCCATACTACACACGCAAAGTGTAGGTTTGCACTTCTCGACACAAACGCAAAGTGTCGTTTGTGTTCCACTCTATAAACGCAAAGTGGCATTTGCGTTTCACAAACTGAACACGCAAAGTAAACCACATCACAAACGCAAAGTATCGTTTGCATTTCACAGTACAAACGCAAAGCTAAGGTTTGCGGGTCACTCGACAAACGCAAACTAAGGTTTGCGGGTCACTCTACAAACGCAAACTAAGGTTTGCGGTTCACACTACAAACGCAAAGTCTGGTTTGCGTTCCACACTTGACACGCAAAGCTTGGCATACTTAGAATTTTTTTTTCTAAGAAATTTTCAAAACTGTAACACGCCCTTTAAATGTCAAAAAAAATTTCTCTAGGGGCGCTGCCCCCATACCCCCGCAAGGGCGTTGCCCCTTGACCCCACCCGCTAACCGGGTAGCGGGACCCCAATGCTAAGTCTGCGGAGGGGGACAAAAGTTCTTTCTGTGATCAAAATCTCTGAATTTTTTTTAAGATTTCTGTAATTTTCTTGATTTGATTGGATTTAAAGATCTTTACTAGCTAATATTTTTCATCTTGTGAAGGTACATACATCTTTCAATCATGGCAAATGAATTTCTCTCTATGGGATCTCATATAAAGCCTCCGGTCTTATCTGTTGGAGATTAATCACAATGGAAGAAAAGAATGATTCAGTTCTTAAATCTAAAGAACAGAGATTATATGACATCTATCATAGATGGTCCGGGAAATCCACAATCATTTGTACCTGGACAAGCAGCCACAGCTACATCTCCAGCAATCGCAGATCGATACGTGCCAAAACCATATCAATTCTTTACTGATGTGGAAAAGGCAAGACATAAGATAGATGAAGAGGCACTTATCTATCTTACTATGGCAATTCCTAATGACATCTACAATCGCGTAGATAGTAGGGAATCTGCAAAAGACTTATGGGATGAATTGGAGAGACAGTTTCAAGGATCAAAGAAGTCAATTCAGACAAAGTTGAATCAGAGTATAAATGCATATGAAGGTTTCCATGCAAAAGAAGGAGAGACTTTGTTGGAAACATACAATCGTTTCAATGTGTTACTGAATGATCTAAGGAGAAATGGGATGAACAAGTCAGAATCAGAGATCAATTATAAGTTCATCAAGAACTTGAACCCAGAATGGAAAAGCTATGCTATCAACATTCAGATGACCAAGGACATGGCACAAGAAGACGTCAATGATATCTTCACAACTTTATCTCAGCATGAGGATGAAGTAAAGCAGCTTGGTGCTGAAAAGAAGATGGTCAAAGATTCTTTATCCTTAATGTCTGAACGTAAGAAAGGGTCAAGTTCCAAGTCCAGTTCTTCTTACAAGTCAAAGTCGAGGAAATCCAGAGCTCTCCTAACTGAAGTTACTGATTCAAGCACTGATAAATCTTCTACTGAAAGTGAAGAATATTCAGATGAGGATATGCAACGATTCGCTGAAAATCTGGCTCTTCTCACAAAGCAGTTTAAAAGTTTTGGAAAGAACAAGTACAAGCCGAAATATGAGAGTTACAAGAAAGACAAGTACAAACCGAGATCTGAGAAAAGAGGAGAGAAAATAGATGATAAGCAAGAAGAGAAGAGAGAAGGAAAGAAAGAAGAGACTGAGCCGAAATATGGAAGATGCTATAACCGTGGAAAACCAGGTCATTTTTCCAAGGATTGCAAGTTCAAGCGTACAAAGAACTCTGAATATTATGCTCGGAAAACACTGTTAGCAAAGAAGGTGGAAGAAGGTCAGAACTTAATGGCGGAAGAAGAAAATTGGTTGTACAAGAGTTTTGATGACGAATTTGCACACTTTACTCAGGTGTGTATGATGGCCAAAGTAGATGAGGACATTAGATCATCTTCTGATCATTCTGACTGTGGTTCCGAGGTACGTATTCAATCCTTAAAGGCTCAAGTTAAGTTCATGAAAGAAGAATTTAAATCTTTAAAAGGCAAACTTAGTCATGAAAGACAAACAATGTTGAATTTTCGTGATGAAAATTCAATGTTGAAAGATGTGGTTAAGGAAAAGGAATCTGAAAAATATTGTTTGAAAAAGGACAAAGATGTTTTAAATTCAAAGATATCTGAGCTTGAAAAAGATCTTGTAAACTAAAATGCTGAAAAAGGTGATTTTCAACTAAAATTTGAAGCGTGTTTTCAAGAAAGAAACGAGGCATATTGTAAAATCAAGCAACTGGAGGATTTAAATCTGAAAAGAGGACAGACTGAGCAAATATTAAATCTTTTAACAAACAAACTCCAAGATGTCAGATTTTATAATGTTAAAAAATGTTTAGGTTTTGAACCAAATACTGTTTTGAAAAGAGCGCCAGAAAATTTGTATAATTTTGATAAAATGGGCTCTACTTCTACAAAACCTGATATTCATGATACTTTTATAAAAGGTAAAATCGTGAATGATGATGACACTTCATCTTGTGCTGATTCAATTTCAAGTTTAAAATCTGTTGGTTTTGCTTATAATGATTTAAATGAAAGTTACAAAACAAGAAAAATAGAATTTAGTGAATTTACGTCACTATTTTCTCCTTGTTTACCAACAGAATCACCCAAGGTTGAAGAAAATAATACTGAATCTCAGTGTCAGTTTGATGAATTTGATTCAGAAAATGCTGTTAAGAATCACGTATTAACTGATTTATTCACTTCTAATTCCTCAAATGCTTCAAAAGATGAAAATATCATGAATCAAAACCTTAAGTCTGATTTTTCAAAAACTATGACTGAGGAGATTTTTAGAGAAATGATGAATGCTTCAGATCCTATTCCTATAATAGAAAAGATGGAATCAAACTCTGAGAAACAAGCATCTATTTTTGAGAAACAAATCATAGATATTCAAAAGACAATTGAAGAGTTAGAAGATGAGAACGTTGATCTCAAATTCAAACTTGACAAGTCTTTTGAAGAAAACAAAGAACTCTCTAAAGAGTTAAATATTTTGAAAGATGATTTGTTTAAACGAAATCTTCAAGATAAAAAGATGTTTGAGTCTCCAAACTGGAATGTTCATTCTAATCCAGAGTTTGATACTGTTAATTCTAAAACTTCAGTTGTTTATACTACTAATCCTCAATATCCTCCGAGTATTTTTGAAAAAGGAGAAGCTTCCTGTACTTCAAAGCCAACATCATCTTCTTCAAAGAAAACTAACAAGATTCTGTTTCCTGTTTCAGATGTAAAAAGGCAGAATGGTAAAGAAGAAAGGATGAAGAATGTGAAGGAAAATAAAGTTGTTAAAAATAAATGTAATATCAGTGATAGTGGTAGTTTGATATGTAAAAATTCAAACGTTTTCAAATGTCAAAGTTGTATGGATGGTTGTACTTAATTAGATAAATCTAAGCTTTTGACATTTGCACGTAAGAATTTTATCTCCAAACACTGTCATGATAATACATTTATCATTCCTTCCATTTATCCTAAATCTAAAGTTGTCAAGAAAACATCACATGTCAAATCAGTTTCTAAATTCTTAACTCATCAGGCTAAAATTTTTCATGCTAAGATTAATCATTTTTCTAAAAAGAAAACATTTCATGAGCTTAATGTTAAAATGATATGGAAATGGGTACCTAAGCCTCGCTATGAATGGCGAATCAAGGCTAAGGTAAATGATGTTGATGAATTGCGAAAAGCTAACAAGGAAGGACCCATATGGATATGGGTACCTAAGCAGAAGTAATTTGTTCTTTTTGCAGGCCTCACATACATGGTATATCGATTCAGGATGCTCGCGCCATATGACAGGATTTAAGCATCTACTTCATAATTATGTTGAGGAACCTGCCGGTACTGTAAGTTATGCAAATTCTGAGGTTACTGGATACATTCAAGGACACGGATCTTTAACAAATGGCACCGTGACGATCAAAAGAGTACTATACGTAGAAGGACTTGATCATAATCTTTTCAGTACAAGTCAATTCTGCGATAGTAAATTTCAAGTTCGGTTTACTGATAAATGCTGTTATATTGAAGATAAAGATGGTCGTGCAGTTTTTAAGGCTAAGCGGCATGCAAATCTTTATTCTGTGAATTTTCCAACACTTTCTGCATCAAGACCTGTTTGTCTGATTGCAAAAGCTTCAAGAGCTGAAAGTTGGATCTGGCATCGGCGTTTATCTCATCAAAACTTTGATGCGATTAATCAATTGGCGAGACAAGGCATTGTCAAAGGTCTACCAGAACTAAGGTTTGAGAAGAATTCTCTTTGTTCCGCTTGTGAAATGGGAAAGATGAAGCGAACATCTCATAAAGCAAAGACAGAATTCTCATCTTCAACACCTCTTGAATTGATACATATGGATCTTTGCGGCCCGATGAGGACTCAGTCTATCAATGGTAAGAAATATATTTTGGTCATGATAGATGAGTACTCCAGATATACTTGGCTGGAATTTTTAAAGAACAAATCAGATGCAGCAGAGCTGATCATTGAGTTCATAAAGAAAATCCAGGTTCGACTACAATTGCCAGTTATATCTTTGAGAAGTGACAATGGCGCGGAATTCAAGAATGAAAAGCTTCAAAGTTATCTCATATCTGTTGGGATCTCTCACAACTTTTCTGCTGCCTACACTCCTCAACAAAACAGAGTAGTTGAAAGGAAGAATCGAACATTGGTGGAAGCTGCAAGGACAATGTTAGCCTATTCCGAATTGCTAATGTTTCTGTGGGCTGAAGCCGTAGCCACTGCGTGTTTTACACAAAACCGCACGATTGTCATCAAAAGACATAAAAAGACAGCGTATGAACTTATTAATCATCGAAAACCGAATATTAATTTTTTTCGTACTTTTGGTTGCAGGTGTTATATTCTCAATGATCGAGACAATCTTGGTAAATTTGACAAGAAGGCTGACGAAGGCTATTTCATTGGTTATTCGTTGACATCTAAAGCCTATCGCATTTACAATAGACGAACCAAGACGATCATGGAGAGCATTAATGTGTCATTCGATGAATCATCAACGTTGACTTCTGAACACAACAGTTCAGAACTCAAGCTTAAACAGAAAGTTTCTATTCAAGACGGAATAGAACCTGAAGTCCAACAGAATAAGTCTTCTAATTCAAATAAAATTACAGCTGAATTAGACTTATTATTTTTTGATGCTTTTATGGATATTTGTGCAGATTTTGAAAAATCAAGCATATCCGCATCAACTTCAGAGGTTCCAATTATAATAGCAGATATTTCAGGACCTTCTGAAAATGTCACAATATCAACCACATCAGGTACATCTACACATATACATTCTGAAGATACTAATGATGATTCTGTGCATGTAGATTCAAATTCTGCAACAGAAGTTCCGAGTGATTCTTCTATTGCTCCGGAAATATTTACTTCAGAAGAGGTTGTACAAGATGTCCCGAGCACATCTGGGATTGATAAAGACTTACCTGCAGTATATGATGAATATGAGGAAGATAATACTCAAGCTGAAATTCATCCGATTCCAAGTACAATGAAATGGACAAGAGATCACCCACTTCATAATATCATAGGTGATGCACAGTTGGGTGTACAAACGCGTGCAGCATCGGCTAATTTTTGTCTGTATTCAAGTTTTTTAAGTTCCATCGAGCCAAAGAAAGCTTCAGAAGCCTTGCGCGATTCAGATTGGATACTGGCGATGCAAGATGAACTTCTGCAATTTGAGAGGAACAAAGTTTGGCGACTTATACCACTTCCAAAAGGAAAATCTGTTATTGGAACAAAGTGGGTTTTCAGAAATAAGAGAGATGAATCTGGAGTTGTAGTTCGAAACAAAGTTCGTCTTGTTGCAAAGGGTTATTGTCAACAGGAGGGGATTGATTATGAAGAAACATTTGCTCCTGTGGCACGACTGGAAGCGATATGAATCTTCTTATCCTATGCAGTGCATAAAAATTTTACGGTCTTCCAAATGGACGTAAAATCAACATTCTTAAATGGGATATTGCATGAAGAAGTATATGTTGCTCAACCAGAAGGATTCGTTGATCCAAAGAACCCTGATTATGTCTATGTCTTAGACAAAGCCTTGTATGGACTCAAACAGGCACCAAGAGCTTGGTACGAAACTTTAACTCAATTCTTACTTGCTTCAGGATTCAAGAAAGGTACAATTGATACTACTCTCTTTCTGAAAAAGCAAGGTGATGATATGATTCTGATTCAGATTTATGTAGATGACATAATTTTCGGTTCTACAAATCCAAAGTTTTGTAAAAAAATTTCAAGAATCATGGAATCTCGTTTTGAAATGTCAATGATGGGTGAACTAAATTTTTTCCTTGGTCTTCAAGTGAAACAGTTACCCGAAGGCATTTTCATCAATCAGTCAAAATATATTCGAGATATTTTAAAGAAATTTAACATGAGTGACAGTTCAGTGATGAAAACACCGATGGCAACGGGCACACTTTTAGATGCAGATCTTTCTGGCAAATCAGTAGATCAAAAAGTGTACCGTAGCATGATTGGTTCACTGCTGTACTTAACTGCGAGTAGACCGGATATTATGTTTGCTACATGTTTCTATGCTAGATATCAAGCTAATCCGAAGGAATCACACCTGGTCGCTGTAAAACGGATTATTAGGTATCTTAAAGGTTCTACTGAGTTAGGCCTTTGGTATCCTAAGGGTTCGTCTTTTGATTTAACTGCCTATACTGATGCTGATCATGCAGGTTGCAAACTGGATAAAAAGAGCACCTCTGGTTCTTGTCAGTTCTTAGGTGATAAGTTGGTTAGCTGGACATCTAAGAAACAAAATTGTGTTTCTACATCCACCGCCGAGGCTGAATACGTAGCTGCCGCAAGCTGCTGTTCACAAGTCCTCTGGATGAAAACACAGTTAAAAGATTTCGGATATACTTACCAACGTGTTCCTATCTACTGTGATTCTAAGAGTGCGATTGCGATAACAGCTAATCCAGTACAGCATTCCAAGACGAAACACATCGATGTGCGTTATCATTTTATAAAGGATCATGTCGAAAAGGGCGATATCGAGATGCACTTTGTGACTACAGACTACCAGTTGGCTGACCTTTTCACCAAGCCGTTGGATGAAAAGAGGTTTACCTTTTTAGTTAGCAAACTTGGTATGTTAAACGCCAATTCATGATTCTAGGGGGAGTTTTCTAATCTCGTGCTTTATTTGAATATATTTTGGATATTTCATCATATGTTGACTGACTAAAGCGGAATCATTTTTATAATGATTACCAAAATCTTTTTCTTGCAGGATATGTTATGTGACAAAGGCTTCTGAACAAATTTGTTCAGAACCCATGCTTCAAAGCATAATGGCTTTTGGACAATTCAGTTCAAAACCCGTATTCAAATGTTTTCTTCTGAATGATGCTTTCAAGATTATATCTTTTCAGGAAGTTTTTCGTTTGAAAGGGAGTTTGGAAATTATATTGATATATCTTTTATAAAAATATCTCTAAAAAGATTGATGTTTTACAGATATCAAGGGGGAGGATATCTAGTCAAGGATACTTTAATTGCCATATTCATTCCAGGGGGAGTTAAGGATTCTGATCTACAGGTATATCATTCTAATCCTTATACTCTAACACTTGTTAAAGATGAACAACTTTCACTTGTGAAAAATGTTTTTAAAATGTTCAAACCACTTCACGATCTTAACATGTTTTTATGATTTGAGAAGTGTGAATTTTAAATGATTTTTGGATACTTATATGTTTATCTGACCGTGTGTTCTTTAAAGAATAATATTTGTGTATTTTCTTTTCTATATACTTTGTCAAGTATTCATACACACATTGGTTCAGTATTTTCAAATTGATTATGTTATTACCATGTATCAAATGATATATCTTTCTGTGGTAATACTCCCGTCGTTTGGTATTCACAGTTGTTTGAATCAAACGTCATTTCATTTTAATGTGCTTTCATTGATAATATGTTTATATATTGTTCATATAAACAACATACGTCTTTGAATTCCCAAATATTTTTCTTCATGATAATTTGATCTGATCTTAATCATTGTCAGATTCTCAAAACATTTCTATTCTTTTCATTCATATAAAGTTTTGAGAAATTTTAAATGCTTAAAATGCTCATCAAAACTCAGAGAGCATATATACACTGACATATGATTTCTTGTGCTTTACATGTCAAACAACATGTACTTTTAGGAACATGAGATTTAGTGTGAGTGCTTAATAGATCTTCCATGGATTCACGATAACCAGTGTTTCCTACCCCGAAAGAAATCCTTTGAGTGATTGAGGGGAGAGGGGTCTAAAAGAATTGAGTGTGGGAGTGAGCTGAGGTAAAATGTAAATGAGAGATTGGTTAGATGTGAGCTTAAATGTTTAAAAGAAAGAGGGTGAGAGAACAAAGTTAAAAGAATATTAGAACTCTGCACCAAACATCTTTCTGAGCCGGGCAGCCACATTACTGATTGGTTCACATTCCTTTGGTGACCATCATTGAAATAGGCAAATAGCCCATGCCATTTCTTGCATACAACCCCACAAGCTACTCATTCTT
The DNA here is from genome assembly GCA_954870635.1 of Arctium minus. Taxonomy (NCBI): domain Eukaryota; kingdom Viridiplantae; phylum Streptophyta; class Magnoliopsida; order Asterales; family Asteraceae; genus Arctium; species Arctium minus. Next base: position 188,728,526 of record OX941080.1, read on the forward strand.
TTCTTAAAAAGAGAATGTTTCATATTTTGTGGGGAAGCAGCACATAATCTATCGGATCTTCACTTGGAAGATACTGATATTGAAAAAGAAGGAAAGTTGCCCCACCTTCGACCCTTTCTCATGCACGTTGAGTCCATGTATAATCATTGTTGTCTCAGTGATTTACATACTTTGAGCCTTATGGAACACAATCATTGTGATAATTCTTTCAAAACACAAGCACGAGCACACAGAGAATATGTTTTTCTGTCAGAACATTCATAGAATTACCTTGTGTTTTTTAATAATTGAATGGAAGTCCTGGGGAGTCAATATCAAACAAGCTCCTTATATTGTACATTCGTTGTACACAGTAACTTCGTGTTACTGACAGGCACTTCTAACTGTTTCATATGTTGATTCAGGGTTACCATTCTTATTTCGTTTGAATTTGAAAAGATTCAAATGAATATGTTCGTGAATCAAAGGCCAATCCAGATCAGATGTGAGAATGATTTTCCTATATGGGGAGATTATCTATTATCCAAAGGAGGAGATAACAGTTCATGAAGATTGTGCTTATCAGATGATGGGAAGTTCATTCAATGACGGATCTGACCTTGAAGTGTTTTAATGATTTTGATTCTTACAAATCATTAAAAAGGGGGAGAATAATCAAAGTTCAAGATCAGATTGAAGTTTTAAAGATTTCAGAGGAGATAAAGTTTTCAGTTGATTGAAGTCAAAGATTAAAGAAAGCTTGTCAAAGAAAAAGTGGAAGAAAGTCAGAGTTTAGTCAAAAGCTAATTCAAAGGGAGAGACAAGTTTGAAGAATTGTCAACGTTTTCAAGATGTCAAAGCCAGAAAAGATTCGAAGTTGAAGATCAATTCTGAAGATATGAAGACCTGAAGATAATTGCCAATTTTTTTTAATCTTGAATCCAAAGGGGGAGATTGTTAGACTATAATTGTATTCAAGATTAAATGATGGTCATTATTTTTTTCGGATTTTTGTTATCCCTATTTTTAGGGTGTTACAGCTGACAAGGAGCGATATCTAGTTGAGTGGTTTTGAAAATCATAGTGACGTGATTTAACCAGATTTGAGAAAGACAAGGCCGTGAAATGCCTTGAGGTCCGATTTCAGTATTATGACCAGTGAGAAGAGAATGGTATTTGTAGGTGTGCCAATTGGTCGTAGAGACTTGTAGTTGTTCTGGGAGGAGGTAGTAGAGTGTTGGTAGTAACTAGTAGTCGATGACGTCTTTATGACATAGCTGGGAGTGCAAATCCTTAAAGTGGCAAGGAGTTTCCTTAAGGATATTTAGAAGGCGGGTGTTATCGTCATAGGATGAACGCCTTCGTCCGAAGATCTAGGGGGAATGAGTTGTAAGATTGTGGTTGGGATGCTAAGTTGAAAATAATGTTGTCAAATGATGGGTGGTGGTTATCTAAGAGAGGAGCTATATGTTCTGGTTTACAGCAGGTTTTGGGCGAGATTATTTTATATCCCTAAAATGAATGTTGAGAGTGTCGAACTATTTAATTCTGGAGGTTGTACAGTAGATAGGAAATCCGTGGGCATGATGAATTATGCTTGAGGGTGAAGGGATTATAGCAGATTGGGCAATCTTGTTTGGCGAGAGAGAGTGGTGCGGCGTTTTCGAATAGTGGGTAACGTTTTTGAAGAGTTGGGTTGATAATCTTGCGTGAGAATTGTGGATAGTCGGTGGAGCTAGCAAGTAGTGTTATTGTGCTTCGATACATTTGGGATTCATCGAGGAATAAAGTCAGCAATGTTGGGTGAGCGGTGTTTCTTGCAACGAGAAGAAAGTGAAGATATCATGTCGGAAAGGTGGGAAATATGAGAGTAAGAGGTTGGCAAGTGACACAAAATGTGGAGGTATGTTTTAGATTCTGTTGACAGCAAAGTTATAAATCCCTAGCGTGGGTATGAGAAAAAGGGAGCATGGTGTTGGTGCGGTGCGTGTATGATTAATCAAAGTCGTGCAGATGACCGCTGATAAAGTTTGTCAGATCCGAGAAAGATTGAAGATAGCTCAAGATCGTCAGAAAATGTACGCAAATAAGCGAAGGAAGCCGATAGAGTTTCAAGTAGGGGACTTGGTAATGCTAAAAGTTTCACCATGGAAGGGAGTCGTTCGTTTCGGCAAGAAGGGCAAGTTGAGACCAAGATTTGTAGGACCGTTTCCTATAACGAAACGTGTTGGAGAGGTAGCTTATAAATTGGACTTACCAGTAGACTTGCGAGGAGTTCACCCTGTTTTTCATGTATCCAACCTGAAAAAGTGTTTAGCAGAAAGTGACGTTGTGATACCGTTAGAAGATGTCCAAATAGGTGAAAGGATAAGCTTTGTAGAGGGACCAATAGCGATTTTGGATCGTAAAGTGAAAAAGTTAAGGAATAAGGAAATTTCCTTGGTAAAGGTTCAGTGGCAATTCCACAAAGGACAAGAAGCGACTTGGGAGTTAGAGTCGGTTATGAAGAGTCAATATCCCCGTTTATTTTAATAAAGGAATTCCGGGGACGAAATTCTTTTGAGGGGGGGATACTGTAATAACCCAGTTAAAAATTTAAGAAATGGAAGTTTGGGGTAAAAGAATTGAAAGACTCAAATGATGGGGTCTAGAGTGAAAAAGTTGAGAAAAAGGGGACTTTTAACCCTAGAAGGGAAGAAATCAGTATTGTTGGCGGCTGGAGAGTTTTGGAGCAGGGAGCAAAGACCAAAGGCGATTCAATCGAAGGGTGAACAGGAAGCAGTGATCTGGGTGTTCTTCAAAATCCCAAGGTAAATTTTAACTCTTCTTCCTAATAGTAGGAGTTATGTATGCTATTATATCGGTCTGTTAAGGGGGGGTCTGTATCATCAAGGCTCTGGGAAATGGAAAGTTTCTGGGTGGAAATATTTGGAACTGTTATAGAAGTAATTATGTAATAAATGGATAGCTAGTTGGAATCGATTTCTATGCATGATTTTGGATTATTGGGATCGATTTGTTTATGATTTTGAGACTATCGGCGTTTGAGTTTTGGGGTTCGTTCGAGACCTGTCCGAGAGACCCCGGTCATCGGATTGGTCGACACCGGTCGAAATATTAGAACACCGGGCGACCCTATCGGTCGAGATGTCTTACCGGTCGAGGTGTCTTCCCGGTCGAGGTGTCTTCCCAGTCGAGATGTCTTCCCGGTCGAGGTGTTATACCGGTCGATGATTTTGGAATGACCCCGGTCGCCCTGTAATGTATTTACCGGTTGGGGAGTGAGTCCGGTCATAAGCCAACCCCGGTCGATGGTTCGAGCAAGATGGGCTGAAGCCCACGTGAAGAGAAATCTAAGTCGGTCCAAGTATTGATTAGGTTGCTGTTGGGCTGGGCTCCATTTCAATCCGCCCAAATCCTTAGATATTTATGTATTTAATTAATTTATTTATCTATTTAAGGAAGTAGATATTTCGTCCCAAGTTAGATTTTTAGTGAGTTAAGTTCGATCAAATGATAGACGACGTTGGGATGGGAGTGTTAAGGCCAATTTTTGTCTAATTAGAAAGTATCGTTAATTCCTCGGGCGATGCCTCGTTTTATAAATCAGATCGTTCAAGTAGACGAAAGCTTTTAGCGGTGGACTGCATGTGAGTTTTTCTGAACTAAATCCTTGATAAACGAAAGAATGCGAAATTTGATTATTTTAAATGTTGATTTATTTATGATGCCAAGTTTATACGAAATGATTCAAATGTGTTACAAATTAGTTGATGTTTATATGTATGCATACATTATTTGTGGAACATGTGACCTAAGTCGGGGAGTGTGGCCCGCCTACTCGTGCCGGGGAGTGTGGCTCGTTTATGCCGTTGGGGGTGTGTCCCAATATTAAGGCAGCGCGAGTTAGACTCATCGTCTTTGACGGTCGTGTGGTATGTAGCGTGTTTTACTTATGTAAAATTATTAAATGTGGTTTTAAATTCTGGAAAGTATTTTGTTATTTATCTGTTTAGAGGGATCTCACTAGACCTATGGTCTAACCCTCGCTCTTTCAAACTAAAAATCTTTTCAGGCCGTCGTGAGTTAGACAGGGCAGCTAAGGGCAAGGAAAAGGCTTAGCGGGACGGATAGAAGACCAATACTTAGTTATTCTTTTTTATCTCAGTTGTGTATATGTTGTTTGCAGCAAACCTTGTTTTATCTATTGTATGTATGGGACCGTTATGGCATGGATTATCATTAATCATTGGGGTTTTACTTTTAGAGTTGATCCGCTTGTTTATTTTTGGTTGGGTTGTTATACTACGACTAGTTACAAAATTTTGGATTAGGCACGATCAAGAGATTGGTTAAGAACAATCAGTTATGGCTTGAGCCCGAGAACCATGAAGACACAATTTTGGAACCAATCAACAACCTAATCAGACGATCGGTTATACATTATACCATTATAACATATATACATTAACGGTTGTGTTCCGGTGAGAAGTTGAGTTAATATGAGAAGCTTGAAAACTGAAAAGTGATTATCAACCGTTGGATGCACATTAGTATGAGATGCACCTAGATAAGATGCACCAAATCAATTATCTTATGAAGCACGATTCATGGATTTCTCTCGCTTCTCACGTTAACTCAACTTTTTACACTATTCTTTATCTATACATTTATACAAGTATATACCTGATACATTTAATAAAAACGTTATAGAACTTAGATTGAAATTGAAACATGGCTCCATCTTGGTTTGATTTTGTGCATCCTAGACGTCACAGTCAAAAACCAAAATATTACAAAATAATCATATAAAAAAATAAATGAATTAAAATTGCAAATTAGGAAATAATGTTTACCTAACCAAAATCAACATGAAAAAAAAAAACAAAATTACTAATTTCCAATAAAATTATTAATTACAAAAATGGTAAAAATGGGAAAGAAAAAAGATTATGTGGTAAAAAGGTAGCAAAGGATAAACTCATAAATATTTTGACTATGTTAGGCAAACTAGCTGATAAACTAGCTAGTAGCTGATAATTAGTTGCTAACTGATAAGCTAGCTGATGAAAAAGTCACGTTTGGCAAAAACTAACTTATAAGCATGTAAAATTACCAAAAAGAACATTTAGAAAAAATAATCAATTACAAAATCTAATAATATAATTAAAACAAATTTATAGTAATATAATATATTAATTAGTACAAATAAGCTAGTAAATAATATAATATGTTAATTAAAAGAATTTTAAATTTATTATTATATATATTATAAATTTTGAATTTTAAACCAAATTTAAAAAAAATATACATTATCTTATGATTTTAAACACATGTTACATATAATATAAAAAAAATAATCAAATAATGATTACAAAAATATATTGATCAATATTAAAAAAATTGATATAATTATCAATAATCCTAAATAATTAAAAATTAATATTAATGCATAATTAAAATTTATGTTATAATTTTCAGATAATATTAATTAATTAATAATAATAAATTTTAATAATTTATGTTTATTTATAATTAATAGTTAATATATAATAATGAATATTAATGAGATCATAATTAGAATAATTACAAAAAGCTTCTCACTATTCTAAGCAGCTTATCGTAAAGCTAACTTATGTCTATTCAAATATGTATCCAGAAAATAAGCTAACTTATTTTTGTTAAAGGAAGCGAAAGTGGTTTGTTTGTTGGTGATCTTTTTCAAAATTCAAAAGCAATACTTGTACGTTTCGCATTAAAAGTTGTACATAAGAACGCCTATAAATCCGCAAGGAAGGCGAACGGTTTCAGTTCCCCCTCCCTCCTTTCACGTGTTCTCCTCCTCTTTTCCTTTTCTGTTGCAGATTTTCCTCTGCTTGCTTTTGGCACGTAATGGAAGACAAAAATCAAACCTCTTCTTCTTCTTCTTCATTCACTGCTCAACTTTTTGGATCAAAGGATTCATGTGCAGCTCCTTCTACTGGTCTTTTCAATTCTATCTTCCCCCCTCCTTCTAAGGTATGATTCAGTTTTTTGTTAATTTTTGTGATTGTTCTGTTTGGATATCTCGATGAATTGCGTTTGATCTGTTTTTTAGCTTGTAAATTCTGTTTCGTTAGCATGACGTTTTAGTATAATCGATCGAAGATATTTGTTTTAGTTTGTGTAGTGTTCGATTGCAGAAAAAAGTATTGGTGTTTCTGCAACTTCTATTGTTTTGATGTTGAGTTCCGTGGAAAGTAAAGAGAAGAAGCTAATAATTATGTTAAGTTATTTGAATTATGAATATATAGAGTTACGATTTGAATCAGTATATAATCAATCGAAGATATTTCTTCTGATTTGTGTAGTGTTCGATTGCAGAAAAAAGTGTTGGTGTTTCTGCAACTTCTATTGTTTTGATGTTGATTTCAGTGAAAAGTAAAGAGAAGAAGCTAATAATTATGTTAAGTTTTTGAATTATGAATATGTAGAGTTGCAAATTGAATCAGAGAAGTAATAGATCAATGATTTTCTAAATTGAACTTGAATTTTGTTGGAGGAATAACCTATTAGTTTTTGGATTCATCGGCTGAAAGTTTGAAATGGCTCAGAAAAACTGAAAAAGCTTTTACGCTATTCATAGCTGGTTTGCTTAATTTTGAGACATGTTCAAGGATTTTGACATTTTTGGTCAATGGAGAGAACTAATCCGCATAGAACAATTTTTTTATAGGACAGTTGCAATTTTTAAATTGATTTATACTTTAACAAAAATGATTAATTATTAATTATTGGTAAAAAAAATGTCTATTTAATGGTTTTTAGTTAAAATGGATCAATAAAATTGTGTGATCATTGTGTCATAATGAACTATATTGTTCAAAGTGATTCAATTATGGATTGGAATGATCTAATAAAAATATGTTTGCTGGCTTATATGAAAGTTTTATTATTAATCGGATCTTTTACATGTTCATAGAAGTTGCAAAATTAAGAAAGAAATTTATCAACCAGAGTTGATCTTTTCAAAATCATATATCAATTATTAATAAGACAACTGCATCAAAAAAGTTATCAATAAATAATCATTGAATTTTTTAAGAGAACAAAAAACAGTTGCAGCTTGTTTGTTGGAGTAGTACATGCCATTGAGAATTTTGTGTGGACGAAATGGACCCCAGTTTAAATAGCTATTTGTCTTGGAATTGTAGGTAGCTTTTTAATTTGCACTTTACAAATGAAAATCTGGTTTTTAATTGGTAGGTATGGTTTAGGGTAGGTACTTGAATATGCGTTTTTTAAATTGGTTATATGATTTAAGTTTTAGGTTTAGATAATAGTGACAAGATCATATAGTAGGTTAAAGGAAAGTTTATATATAAATTATTGAAAAAATCTACTTAAAAGGTACATATATGAACCCATATAAATAAAGCTGTAAGTCGGTTTACATATACATTTTTAAATAGATTATTTGGGATTTTTTCAATATTTACAGATGTACCTCTTATCATCTAACTATATTTTGCTTCTTATTTGAACCAATCCTATAATTTAATGATTATGAACTATATAATTAAATAATTAAGTGTTTAAGTTAGAGATAGTTAAATAATTTTATATCTTAGATTTTCAAATTTGATTACTTTGATATTAAGTAATTACAAAATCATAATAAGTGATAATTATGTGATTCAAGTCATAAAAATCAGTTTAGACATACATCCAACCATCTTTTTATTTAAGACAAACAATTAAAGCACTTGTAATTCAAATAGAACTCTTTTATATTTCCTTCCAAGATTTTTTTGTTAGATGGAAAGTAATAAAAAATACTGTAACTTGTATGTTGTTTATTTTTTCAGCCTCACGGGAAGGACTATATTAGCTCAGAATTGACAGAGAAGAACCATGGTGTTGCAACCAAACGAGGTTTGAGCCACACATAACACCTTAGACTTTTACACTCAAAGCAACATTTTTGAAAATTTGAGTTTATATGAATCTTTTCACAGTTTAGGCAACATTTTTGCCCTAGTTGTAATATTTAAATAGTTGTAGACTGTTCCTTTTAACAACCATATAAGCACACGAAGTTTAAAAAGCATATGTATTTGGGTTTTAAAAGTTGAGTGGTACAAAAAAGAACGAGTAGATAATTAGTTCATATATGTTGGGTTAAATGTGTAAAAAATTTAGGAAGGGTAAAATGAGTGGGATGGGGTTGAAGAGCTAAAGGCAATTTGTCAAAAAAGAAGATCTGAATTTTATAAATAAAATATTTAATATGATTATAAAAATTATTATTGAAAAAAATAACAATTATTTTGAATAGTGATTTAGGCGGTTGTAATTTAGCACTTAAAGCATATTTTTAGTGATTTATATACCGTTTGATTCGTCTTTCTTTAGCTAATTTATCCGTTACTATATATACCCATTAATTAGATTTGTCAAGAGATAATAACTTAACCAAAACTAGCTCAAAAATTAAAATAATAATCCAAATAGGCCTTTGTTTTCACCTATTCGTTCAAATTGCATTGAATGAACATGGGATGAGGTAAAGGATGCATTAAGCGTTGTGATTCTTGATATTTATGTCTATAAAGTTATTAATTTGGATTTAAAATGGTGTATGTTCACCCACCTTTTTGCATGCCTGACTTGACCAGTCGTGTCTAATGAGTTGTGACCCCTTGTGTCACATTGCCACAACCATAAGCATAGCCATGGTGCTTGAACCACAGCACAATGTGACGATGGTCAATGGATTTGTAAACCAAACTGGCAAAATTAACTTTGGCCTGCAAGTTAAAGCATGGAGTCTTACCAATACAGTTTTCAACAAACTATATGCTTCAATTTCATTAAAAACCCTTACTCTATTTAATTCGAATTTTGTCGGTCCAGATTCTGTTGATAAGGAAGACAAGAGTCGGAACCTAAAGAAGGATACAGGTCCGTTTTATCAGCAGGAAAGATCGCAGCCATGTCATCTCAGCTCCTCCATATACTATGGTGGTCAAGATATCTACACCAATCCTCAGATTACCAATAACACCCCTGGAAACTCAACAGTAAGTGAACACAATCACTAGTATAGAATGTGGGATTTTACACACTTCATTTGACATCGGTTTTTTTTAAACTATGTAAAAAAGTGTTGCATGTTTCTTGAAGAACCTTTTGTGCACAGTTTTGGTCAAAAAAAACAGTGTAAAAATATGCACATTTTACACTGTTCTTGATCACCTTTTTACAAGTTGCATGAACAGTGTAAGAAATCATATTCTGTACTAATAAATATACTATCTGCCTGTACTTCAATACAAGCTTTTTTGTTGGGTTCTTCCACATGAACCCCATAAAAACATGTGCAGTATGCCTTGTGTACATGCCCTTCTCTTTGTATGTGCTTTTTACAATCTTTATAAGAATTTGACTAAAAAACCCTTGGGTTCACATGTATCAAGTACTTGTATCATATGTAGTAAAATAGATAGAATATATCAAGTAACACTTGGGTTCACAAAACGTTACAATGTGGACAAATTCATAAATTCGCTTGCCGTTACAAGTACTTGAAATGTTTTTAATTGCAGAAGTACGATAAAGATGGAGAAGACGACGGACATGCTTCAAGAGGAAATTGGTGGCAGGGTAACTTGTATAATTACGCTACAAGCATTACTCACGTAAAATTGAACGTTTGGGATGATAACTTACGTTATTTGTTTTCGTGATTTCAGGGTCCCTCTATTACTAACTAGGACCAACTAGCTATATTGCATGTGGAATGACGTTCTTAGGTAAGTTTAATTTTGTTCGTGGTGGGCTAAATGCACCCCTATTTACTAATTTCATCCTTACATATATCAATATCAAAACTTAATTTTCACATTCCCGATCCATGATTTAACCTGATTCTGACATAAAACATGGTGCATATAGCATTATACCCTGTTGTTCTCCAATGGCCGTTCGCAAATTCACCTTTTTGCTATTACTATTTCTTTTATTTAACTTTCAAGTATACATTTAGCATCTCGAAACATATATGGACATTCCATTTCTTATGGTAAAAAGATATATACACATTTATGGGTTGTTTGTTTTTTTAAAAAAACTTCTTAATTGCTCTTAAGTCTAAATTGTTTAGACATTTTTAAACACTACCTCTTATTAATCATAACTAAAATAAGACTTCAGACTTTATACCTCTTAAAAAACAAACGGCACCTTAGATTTCATATCAGAATTGAACTAAAAATATATCAATATTTATTGGTTTATAACACTTGACTAAACCATCATTTGGTCACTCTTGTTACTTGCAGGACGTCTTATAGGTCGAGGAAAAGATAGCCCTCTCTCTCTCTCTCTCTCTCTCTCTCTCTCTATATATATATATATATATATATATATATATATATATACTAAAACTATATATAATTAATATTAGCGTCATGTATGTCTCTTTTCCTTTTTGCATAGAATAATGTCTTCCGTTAAAAGGAGACAACTTAACGATGGAGTACTGTGTGCTACTTGAAACATGCTGTAAATTTCTAGCTTAATTAATTAATTAATTAATGTTGGATAATTAGTTATTATGAATTTCTTTTGGAATGGAAATTAAGGCCAGGTTTTAACTATATCAACCTGCTCTTACGAATGGCCATGAAATCTTTATGTCTTGTCCATTTCATGTACTCAATATATTCGTCCTTGGTTCTTCCCCCCTAATTTGTTTCCATCTCGCTCCAGCCATTTCCTATACGATCATGACATATTAGATCATCTTTAACGTATATATATGCTATATAGTTTTTAAAATAAAGCGTAAAAAGTTTTAAAAAAAATACATTTAACTTGAATAATTATTCTATTTTAGCAATTTTAACATCTCGAGGTCCGGAAAAAATTGAAATCAATAGATTTTCAGGAATATACATATTTATACTATATTATAAAACACGGATAAAAAACTCTTAAATACAAATTATTAGGCACAAGGTACCATCATTTTATGTAAGATTTTAAAAATCTCTTAATTTATAAGTATCAAAACACAAGATACATATTACTATTGCAGACTTCTAACACCCACCAATTTGGTATGTACAGGACCTTCCTTTTATGCAGTCTTTTCCATATATCATTATTAATTAATATATTATATTACTATAAATTTGTTTTAATTATATTATTAAATATGTAATTGGTTATTTTTTTAGATGTCATTAAAATATATAAGATAATCATTGAATTATAACAAAATACTTAATTTTTTATATAAAAAACATTATATTATTAGGCCTAAATTAAAAAAATTATAAAAAAAAAATTATCACTTTCTCAAAATCATCCAAAATCGTACTGTAAATCAACAAAAAAACAAAAAATAAAATGAAACATTAAAATCATGATATATCTCGCTGCATTACACGAGTACACTTCTAGTATTATTAAAATATTCAATAAATTTAACTTGAATAACTATTCTATTTTAGCAATTCTAACATCTCCAGGTCCGAAAAAAGTTGAAATCAATAGAAATTCAGGAATATACATATATTATTAAAATAGTCAATAAATTTAATAAAATATTATCTATTTCTTCTAAAACATTTATTTTCGATATCTTTTATTGATGGAAAAGAGTTAAAATATTATTTTATCTCTTATATAGAGCTTTAGAGGTTTTTCTAGCTTTGAAGATTTTCATCATCTCTCTTCCCTTCTCTATTTTAGCAAACCTTTTAGCATTTGCATAGTTGTTGAAGTAAAAAGAAAATTTTAAATCTCTAAAATCTCTATTTTAGCACAGTTATTAGAAATACTCTTAATTCTTGTTTTTGTACTCTTTTAAATACTATACAACCTTTACGCTTAAAATCCAGTTTATTTCAATTGTTGAAAATATAAAAAATAATATAATATAAATAAAAGATACACACGATGCAAAATATTTTTGTACAATTGACGCAAAACGTAACACCTTTTTATGCTAAAATAACCATAACCATAAATAATAACTACTAATATTTTGGAAATTGAGAAACCACTTATTTTTATAACTTATTCATCATGAACTATTACATGTGATTACTAAATATAAAATTATAAGTGATATAACACAACCAAAAGGGCGCGGGCGCCTTGGTCAAACACGGCCAAGGAGGCAAAGAAATCACCCACGCTTTGGCCCATTAACACGACATGTTTGTATCACGTGTAAAAAATTGATTTGACCATTTTTCTCGTATTTTTTGCAAATTGACTATCTTCTTGTTTGAATTTGTCTCTCTCTCTCTCTCTCTCTCTCTCTCTCTTTGTGTGTGTATACATACATATATATATATATATATGTGAGATTTCGAGCTACATTCCGTATTTGTATTGAATTTGAGTTTTTAAAAAATCATCTTCAAATACATTTCCTTATGTGTGTGTAGTAACATATATTTGTCTTATGCTACATGACAAGATGAGGTGGGGGACCCACAAAATACGACCTCTATCACCATCCATATCTATTTTTATTTGTTCGGTTAACAATATAATTGTAACATCAATGAATATTATAATTCATCAAAACCCCAATAATTTCAAACTAATTGAAAATGACTTTTACTAAAAATGTGTCAACACATGAATATCACAAGTATGTTGGACTACGTCCTCCATTTGCAAACTTGCATTTAAGTTTATGTATGGTCACAATTTAATGATGAAATCATTAATTCTTTCACTTTTATCTGATTTCATTATATAAATATTTTTTTTTCTAGATGATATTAAACTTTTTAACTTTACATCATTCAAATCTTGAGATCGTTATTTAATTAGATAAATGGTCACATTTAATTATGTATACCTTGTTTTTTTGTCCATTGATGGCTGACGTGGCAACACCACCCATCACCGTTGCAAGTCTCCAACGTATTTATTTGATCATATTTAAAATTGAGAAGCAAACATTAACAAGATAAATTTAATTAATTCGGGAATGGCTAATTGGGTATTGGTGCTTTTTCTGTGAAGAATATGGTTCTTAGTCTTACTACTCCTTTTAGAGAAGTTATTCAATTTTTCATCATGCTCTTTGTTTTTGCAACAATCCTATGCATGTACCACACATGACAACATTTATTTCATTCGTTCATTAAAAGAATACCATTTAATATCATTAGAACAAGTTTGTAAAATTCAGTTTGTCTTTTAACAGAAACAAGATTGTTGGACAAAAAATGATGAGAACATTGTAAGATCCAACATTGGTTGGGAAGGGGAACAAATGTTGTCTTATAAGAAACTTGATACCTTATCTATCAGACACGTTTTAAAACCGTGAGTCCAGGTTTGTGGACAAAGTGAACAATATCTAATACGGTTAACCTGAGATGTTACAAACTTAAGGGACGTCTACGCCACAAAAAAGACCACCTCCCTCTTTTTTGTTGGCAAATCGACTTAATTAGCTCTTGTATATCTTTATGGTTGTCTATGCCAAAAAAAAAAAACAAATTAAAAATATGCACGTTTCCCCTACATTCACAGGATATATATTAATCATGAATGTGTATCATTCATCACGAATGGTGTATTAATTCCTTATGGATCATGCATAAGTTATGTATTATTCATCATGAATGGTATATCATTTATCATGAATAGTTCACGTTCATTTTCTTATTATGAATGTGGACACGTGATGACACATGTCACACTCTTTTTGTGTTCCCCATTTCACAATCCAATTTGCAAACGTAACTTTTCTATATATAGAGAGGTAATTAAGAAGGTTGAATTGAGAAAGGTAAAATAGTTATTAAAAAAAAACAAATGAATGGGTTATGAAATGGATTGAAGGATAAGGCCCGGGAGAATTTTGATGGGCGCTTATTTTATTTTTCTGTTTTTTTTAATTAAAAATATTGGACCCCATATCTATTGTAACCGTCGATCATGAATCCGACGGTTAAGATGTGGGTTGCAAGGTTTGCAATCTTTTTAAGGGTTGCAAATAAAACAACCCCTAGTGGAAGGATAGTTTGCAACCCTGAAAAAGGTTGTAACCCTTGCAACCTACATCTTAACCGTTGGATTCATGATCGGCGGTTATTTTATTTTTATTTTTCTGTTTTTTTTTAATTAAAAATATTGGGCCACATATCTATTGTAACCGCCAATCATGAATCCGACGGTTAAGATGTGGGTTGCAAGGTTTGCAACTTTTTTATGGGTTGCAAATTAAACAACCCCTATATATATATACAATAGATATGGGGCCCAATATTTTTAATTAAAAAAAATAGAAAAATAAAAATAAAATAACCGTCGATCATGAATCCAACGGTTAAGATGTGGGTTGCAAGAGTTGCAATCTTTTTCAGGGTTGCAAAATATCCTTCCACTATATATATATATATATATATATATATAGGGGCAGGTTCAAACGAGAAGCTAAACATTTTGCGAGAAGACGAGAAGTGTTTAATCATATATGATACACAAACTTAATCATATATGATTAAACACATGTTATATTGGCAGTACATAGACGTTTAATCATATATGATTAAACACACCTACAGGCCGTGTAATCATATATGATATCACACTTCTCGCCTTCTTGCAAAATGTTTAACTTCTCGCATGATTCTTCCTCTCTCTCTCTCTCTCTCTATATATATATATATAGAGCGAGAAGCTAAACATTTTGCGAGAAGACGAGAAGTGTTTAATCATATATGATACACAAACTTAATCATATATGATTAAACACATGTTATATTGGCAGTACATAGACGTTTAATCATATATGATTAAACACACCTACAGGCCGTGTAATCATATATGATATCACACTTCTCGCCTTCTTGCAAAATGTTTAACTTCTCGCATGATTCTTCCTCTCTCTCTCTCTCTCTCTCTCTCTCTCTATATATATATATATATATAGAGAGAGAGAGAGAGAGAGGCACCTTCAAATACAAACTTTTTAATGGTGCAAACCATGCAACCCACTTATCTACCACATATTTTGTTTTTACCTTTTTAATAAAAAAATGGGAAAATAAAATATGTGGTAGATAAGTGGGTTACATGGGTTTGTACCATTAAAAAGTTTGCATTTGAACACCCCCTATATATATATATATATATATATATAAAGGTTGGTTGGTTTTATAGATAGATTAAGATTTGGCAACCACCGGTTAATTTCTGCACATCATCACTTCATCATTATCCTTGTGGTTGTCAATGTCTTCTTTTGGCCCTCGATTCTCTTTCGTACGTGCCAACCTCCTCTTCCATCATATATTTCTCTAATATATATTCAATACTGTATATATATATATGGTTAGGTTCAGGGAAAAACTTCAAAAAAACATAAAACTGAAGAACACCCTGATAGCCATTCATCTGGACGGTATGCATTTGTGCATACAAATAATTTGTAACATGCACATGTGTATATGCACAAATGCATAATGCACTTGTGCATAAAAACCAAAAAAACAACATAATTACCTGTATGCACGAGTGCATACCGTCCAGATGGAAGACTACTAGAATGTTCTTCAGTTTTCCGTTTTTTTGAGGTTTTCCCTTAAACCTCCGTATATATATATATATATATATATATATATATATATATATATATATATATATATATATATATATATATAGTCTTTTCTCCATTACGGCTGTATGCATGTGTATATGTATAGCAAAGATTATATGCGAGAAGTTAAACATTTTATAAGAAGGTGAGAAGTGTGATATCATATATGATTAGACTGCCTGTGGGTGTGTTTAATCATATATGATTAAACGTCTATGTATTGTCAATTACGTAACATGTGTTTTAATCATATATGATTAAACTTGTGTGTCATATATGATATCACACTTCTTGCTTTCTTGTACAATGTTTAGTTTCTCGTGTGAACATGCCCATATATATATTATATATATATATATATATATATATATATATATATATATATATATATATATAGGTCACGGTTATTTTGCAAACCAGTAAAATGTTACAACTCCATGCAACCCTCATCTAAACCATTCATTTAGCCCATTGCATTTGGATTCTCATTGATTCTCTAAATGAATACCTGATTTCATCAAATTTCTGTGGTAGATTTCTGGTAGCTAATTATCGTGCACTGTACAACGTGGCCACAGTACTTCCCAGTGAGGGCACAAGTATATACCACCACTAGGATCGCTACAAGTACCGAGTATCGTATCCACATGGAATAACTTACTGAGAAGCAGAGATTTTCATGAACTTCTTGCACAAGTTTCGAGTTGTGAGAAAAATATTTGTTTGGTGGTTGATTAATGTTAAGAGTACGAAATAAAATTTATAATTAAGAAATGGGTACTGGTGTAAGCTTTTCTTAAGATGGACGTATATGGAATATCTATAAAAAGTCCGATATCTCGAAAGTGAATTTTTAAAGACCGGTCCTACAAAATGCCCATAAAGTGTCCATCGTTACCAACTCTTAATCTTGTCGATTTAATTACGTTGAAATAAATCAAGTTCTACCGGTACGAAGATTTACACTCAAACCTCTTTGTGATATAAATCTCCTCCGACGTTTGAACCGTAATAAATCATGCAAAACCCGTATCTCTACGTGATTATCAAAGACTCTCTCAAATCTTTGTGCATCCCTTAAGCCGTATTTCGAATTTACCCCTCTCGAGGTCTAGATTTAATATTAACACTTCAAAGTGATCGACTTATCAGCGTTGAGTTTAAGTCTCGACTTAAGTAACCAAACTTAAGAGCTAATAACGATGGCAACACCCAAGTGTTGCCTACTAGTCTCAAGTTGGCTCACACCCTTACCCAAAAGATGGTTATTTCATAATAATAAAAGAAATAATAATAAATGACATAATAAATAAAGACATAATAATAAAGGACATAAAATAAAAGACATAGAAATAATAAAAGACTTAAAGTAAGGAAGGAAATACTTGTTACACTACTTGCATAAAATTAAAGCTAAGTTACAGACGTGCCCACAGTGGGAAACCGAGGGCAGAAACGAAATTACGAGAAATTACATGCTTAAAAGTAAAGACAATTTTCTCAACTCTTTAAGGGGTTGTTTGTTTACCTCTTAATGGTTCCATTAAGAGGCAACCTCTGAATCGCTAAGAGGTGAATCTTGTTTGGCAAAGAAAAGTTCTGCCTCTTAATGGTTCCAAAACCCTTTGAATGATTTTGTATTCTGAACCTTCCTTAACCATTAAGAGCCCTAATTTCATTCTTAACAATTAAAAAACAATCATATTTCATTTTGCATTGTCTCTTAATCATTCTGACCACTTAATCATTCTACATTAAACCATTCAGCAACTGTCAAACAACCCCTAACTCTTCCAAGGAGAGAGTTCTTGGAGCTGGAGAATGTTGATGATTTTTAATGCCAAACTAACCTACCTATTTATATGGAAAACTCAAGCTTTTACCCAATAGGTAATACCCAAAATTTTAAGGATAATAACCATTGGGTAAATGTAACACCCTAAAAATAGGGATAACAAAAATCCGAAAAACAGACATGCGGTATTAAAAATTGCCAAAGCAAGAGCCTCCCAAAAATGGGGAAAATACACAAACCTGTTTAAATACAATCGTAATTAAACGGATAATAAATAACAACCAACTAATCTAATTTCTATAACCAGAAAAGAGATTACAATCAAGAGTGTCATTTATAGACCCAAAGGATTCTCTACCAATAGTAAGTCCAAAAGCGATATTCCCAAATCTCTCACCCAAGCACTACGCCAGCTTAGGACCGATGCCGCTAAAACCTGAGATACACATCGACACCAAACAAGTGTTAGGCCAAAAAGCCTAGTGAGTTGAACAATAGTAAGCATGCATGAACAGTCACATTTCTTATCAGCAGTTAACCATAGTTCAACAAATGTGGAGTCAATAGGGGAGACCCATAACACCAATCAAGTCCCACCCAAGAGTCGATATACCTTGATGCCCTTAACAAAGAACACCCCAAAGGCCCGGCACACCCGAAGACTATCGCTAAGAAAATTCCCCGAATGGCGGAGGTCTAGGCACATACCATCACAGTGGCGCCCAAGACTATATCCTCCTAGTGTACTGACTTGGTTCGTCCACATAACATTTATAAGGGGTCCTTTAGGTATATTTCAACCCACATAATTCAATACCAACTACGGGTATAATATTACCACCTCATCCTCGTGATGTCTAACAAAAGACCCATTGTAAAATCATGCTCATCATGCATATAAACATATCACCAAAATGGTGTTCCAACTAGAATCATCATAATACCCATATATGCATACATTTAACATATCAAGGTACCCACATTATGTATCTATGAGACAAATCCCAAATAATGATATATATAACAATAATCATGTTAAATCACCCTTATATATACATCCTCCAACTATTTTCATAAAGAAATCCCCAAACATTTGAACATATAGAGATAAAGTAACAAATAGGAGATTATGATGTGTATCTAGTTTTAACAAAGGTTTAGTAAACTCACCTTGCTAGATTTAGACTAAATCTAGATTTTACCCACTTAGAGCTTTCCTTGAAGAAACTTGGTTCTTCAAACCAAATCTTCCAAAACCTAGATCCACAAGGTTCCAACCATAAATATACATAATCAACCACAAAGAATCGTTTCCCAAACCATGTACATGGATACCTCAACTAATACCGAAACCCTAACTTCCATAACCGAAGAGAATAGAAGATTACCTTAACCCAAGCTTGAATTCACCAAACAAAACACTTCTAGTTCACCAAAATGATTACAAACCTTCAATCTATGAAAGGGAGAACAAAGGGTGGATGAAACCCTAGAAAACTTTGGGGAAGAAGATGAATAGGGAGAGATGAGAAGCTTACCACCACAAAATACTCTAGTATACTTCAATAGACTTCCAATATCTTTCCATATCCTTGAAAAGCTCTCAAAAACGAAACCGTAGCAACTTGAATCACCCAAATCGGAGATCTGGATCAAAAGATATGAAGAAATGAAGTTTGGGGCTGAAAATCGCAATTTTAATCGTCAAGGCGCTGGTCGCGAGAGTGACGGCGAAAGTGACAAGTGTCACTCTCGCGGGGCACTTTCGCCGAGATTGTACCGCGAGCCGAAAACTTCCCCGATCACTGTTTTGGCCATAACTTCTTCGTTATGGCTCCGTTTTCGCTCCGGAAAGAACCGTTGGACTCGTAATTGAATCCTTCATCCATCTAGACTATAAAATATAGGATTCAAGCCCAAAATAAAATATCTTATTTTTCCTTAATATATCGGTTTCGGTATAAACTTGAAATGATACCTTTCGAAAATCGGGGTGTTACAATCCTCCCAACCTTAAAAGAGATTTCGTCCTCAAAATCTGGCACCAACCAAGAACCCAATATAGCACTTGGCAAGATCGATTGATTTTTCTATCCAAAAGGAATGCCTTCTTGAAACCTCACCTCGTATAAGCACCCGATTTCATCTCGGTTGAGGTTGTCGCTGCGTTTCTCATTACGTATCGTTGCAAACTCAATATCAACGTATGATAAAACTCATCGATGACGGAATGAACATTGAGTCCTTGCTTAATCATTCTCTTAACCAATAAATCCCGGTTGCCTCCCAACCTTATGCTGCTCATATTACCTCGAAAGTAACTTACGACCTTATTTAGTCATTTCCACCAAGAATACTCTAAAGCAAACATTTCCCTTAGATACCTCTAAATACGACGCATCAAGGTCTCTTCAATAATCGATTTGTACTTCAAGTCTACCTCGACATTCTCACCAAATGTCTCCCCTAAACATTACCACTAAACTCCAACCATGCACTCAAGCATCGATTTCCAAATCAGCGAAAGTCCTGGCAATTATCCAAAATACCAATGATTGATTTCTTAATTACCAACATCTAATTTCCTTAAGTTTACCGCTCGTCCTGCAGACGCATCAGATGTAACGAAAATACATTGAAGTACACCAACAGTTATTGTCCTCAAAATAGAGTGTCGACACCTATTCTCAGAATGACTATTCTGCAACCGTGGGTATACTACCAAATTTCCATTCCCGATTAGCAATGTCGATTCAAAGTTGACACCTACTCTTAGAAGTAGTCACCCAATCCAACACCCTAACTAGTAATCTATAACATCATCATTATTCACAAATGCCCAACAATATAGTACACTACCGACACATAGCATGCCATCATATCAAATTCACACAATTCCAAAACCAACCATACCGAACAACCGAACACGATTTTAATCCGTAGGTTTAACGAAGCATAAAGATCGTCACTTAACTAACTAGGAGAAAGCACATGTCTAACACCTCAATACTCCGAGGACTCTTTTATTCCTTTATATCGACTTCTAACACGAGGGGGCTTACACCTATAGCCCAATGAATTCAAGGTTTTTCACACTACCATGCCAATTTGAAATTTATAAAACTCTCAAATACATAAGTTTTATAACAATTAAACATGCGGTAAAAATACACTATCGTGCATTCGATAGGTTTCAAAATTTATCACCAATGCCACGCATATAAAACCATTTTCAAAACTCATTTGATAAGTACTTATGTTAATAAAATGGTAAAGAAAGATGCGTAACAAAATTTTCAAACGGACTACCAGGGTCCTAGTATGCATCAATTTATGCTATGTATAAGAAAAATAACTTTCCGTCCTATAACATGTGCAATAAAAATTTGTAAAACCCAAGACAACATGCTCATGATATCGAACTCTTAAAGTTTTCTCTCTTTTAGTCACAATGCGGCATGAAATAAGATTTCAATATAAAACGTTCTTTCATAAACTTAGATTTAACCCAAAACTTGTTCAAAATGAGAATAGAAAGAGAACTCCCAATCTTTATAAAACGTGGGTAAAAGTTTATATCTCGAAATACCCAACATGGTGGAACATGATACACAACTCATAAAACATAGATAAAATCTATATAAATAGAAATTTGCCGTGAACACGGACATTCAACCCAAACTCACACGACCGTAAAAGTGGACGAACACAAATACCGAAACATGTAAATGACGCATTCCATTCAAACCTTAATATACGTGGAAAAAACCCAATATTAAAGTCATCATTAGCCGTCGACCACATAAAAACCAAAGATGGTAAAATACGACATTAACATTTAAAATACCACGGGTCTACGACGGAGAGACCCGTATACAAAGAGAATAGAGAAACACGCAAGTAGGCCGCCCATACAACTTCCTCACGTGTTATCTAAACGTTTCCATCTTGGGTGGCGAGAACACGTGAATGGGGCCACCCATGATGTTATTGGATTTCACCACACATACCGGTCCTAGTTCCCATGCCATACCAGACATCACAATCCTCAGACCTATTATTGCCCCTTGCCATACTTCGTCGAGTTCCACTCCAGGGTCTTACGAACATGGGTGCCTATCCAATCTAAACGAGTTTCAACTCAGCGTCTCGAGCCACCTATTGCCTACTCGCTAGCATACCCAAGTGGTCACCACAGTAACCAAAAACTTAGGCTTTCCAAAACAGACAGACTTACGTGCCTATGGATCCATTATGACACTATCTAACATTACATGACTCCCAATGAATGACCAAAGCACCCAAAGCATGTAACTCACCAATGACACGAATTAAACGTCATCATACTCAAAACCCACGACGGTTATAAATCCTGACAAATGTCCACACGACTCATTTAGTCAAAACCGAGCCAAAGACCCAACACTTTACATAAATACCCAAATAAAAACCGATATAAATATTGGAACCCGTTTGACCGTCTAATATGCAAACACGACCAAAAGCATAAATAAATAAAATCTCATCGTTGGTTGAGACAAACCATTGTCCCAAATGAACTCATACTCTTATGTTTTCAAAATTCCTCATAACACAATAATATGTGTTTTCTGAAAAAGGTTTATAAGATCAAATACACAAAATGACACTTACGTCAATTGAACTCCAATTATATATGTAAAATCATCAAGTAAACATTTCAATATGATTTATTTACCGAAATACCCAAAGATTCCAAAATGGATGTCTCGACATGTTCATAAAACTAAACATTCCAAAATAACCAAAACTTCTCATTGGTTGCAACCAAATGTTTTCCAAATAAACTCTCTCTTCATGTTTCCAAAACGACTCCTAGTTCAACGACATGCATTTTTCAACGGTTTATAAAATCATATGCACCAAATGGACAATTAAATATCCAAAATATAGTGGCCGACAACGAGGGTACCCGTATCCGCTGAGAGCGGAAAAGCACGAAGTATGCCACTCCTACAACGTTCATCGTATGACACCTAACGACATGAAAGCCCAAGTGTCCCTACGAATCCTTGACAAGTTTCACCCAAATAATGAAATGTCTTTAAACAACGTTTATGAAGACACATACTTCAAAGACGTGATTAACCCAAAACTCAACACATAATGAGATCAAAGGTTTTCCAAAGGGTCTATGAATGCAAATACACCAAGATGCATATGTCATGAAATGAACTCTATTTGTACAAAATCTCCAAAATGCATAAATCATGCTATTACTTATCAAGATGTCCAAATCCCAAGTATGAGCATTTTATGAAACTAAAATAAGTCAAGTTTATCAAATATGAAAACTCATTAAAATACTCACACTTTGACAAATACCAAGTAAAATACATTTTTACTTCAAAGTACTCAAAACTTATCAGTAGTTAACTATTTCATGTAAAACACTTTAAAATAACCATTTTGGCATGTACCCCGTTTTCACAAATCAACTTGAACTCACGCTCCTCGATTTCTATAGTTACACTATCGTCATCCAGATGTTCAACGTCTTAAGGCAAAGACCACAGACTTCATAGGTTCACCTCACAATTTCTCCTTGAATACATCGATTCAAAAAGTCTATGGTTCTAATCCGACTCGAAACTGTCCACTTAATGCAATCACCATACTTACCGTTACTCCAAGTAACGAATAATAAAATCATCAACCTTTTCTAATAATTACCCATTCAGAAACTTTCTTATTACTACAACGGTCGACATACCAAGGCAGTTCATACAAGCACGAGGGTGAATAAGAAGAAGATTAACAGAATTGAACACGAAGGAAACGTACTACTACGTCTACAAATATCATGCCATTAGTAAATCAAGCACAAGAGAACGTACTACTACATTACCAATTGTCACAGTAACGGCACTTCAAGCACCATCACGTATAAATATCCTCATAATAACATTAGCTAGGTGAGATTATGAACATATAATACATAAAGGTTCTCGTTACCACCGTCACAACGCTTGATAACCATAGTTTTCGTCGACTCTAAGACTAACCCATCTTAGAACTTCTACCCATCTCACAAATCATTGCCTAACGTACTCAGTCTAAGTCTAGACATCTTACATTCATGCCTAGTTCACTTAAACTAGAGTTCTGATACCAACTTGTAACACCCTAAAAATAGGGATAACAAAAATCCGAAAAACGGACATGCGGTATTAAAAATTGCGAAAGCAAGAGCCTCCAAAAAATGGGGAAAATACACAAACCTGTTTAAATACAATCGTAATTAAACGGATAATAAATAACAACCAACTAATCTAATTTCTATAACCAGAAAATAGATTACAATCAAGAGTGTCATTTATAGACCCAAAGGATTCTCTACCAATAGTAAGTCTAAAAGCGATATTCCCAAATCTCTCACCCAAGCATTACGCCAGCTTAGGACCGATGCCGCTAAAAACTGAGATACACATCGACACCAAACAAGTGTTAGGCCAAAAAGCCTAGTAAGTTGAACAATAGTAAGCATGCATGAACAGTCACATTTCTTATCAGCAGTTAACCATAGTTCAACAAATGTGGAGTCAATAGGGGAGACCCATAGCACCAATCAAGTCCCACCCAAGAGTCGATATACCTTGATGCCCTTAACAAGGAACACCCTAAAGGCCCGGCACACCCGAAGACTATCGCTAAGAAAATTCCCCGAATGGCGGAGGTCTAGGCACATACCATCACAGTGGAGCCCAAGACTATATCCTCCTAGTGTACTGACTTGGTTCGTCCACATAACATTTATAAGGGGTCCTTTAGGTATATTTCAACCCACATAATTCAATACCAACTACGGGTATAATATTACCACCTCATCCTCGTGATGTCTAACAAAAGACCCATTGTAAAATCATGCTCATCATGCATATAAACATATCACCAAAATGGTGTTCCAACTAGAATCATCATAATACCCATATATGCATACATTTAACATATCAAGGTACCCACATTATGTATCTATGAGACAAATCCCAAATAATGATATATATAACAATAATCATGTTAAATCACCCTTATATATACATCCTCCAACTATTTTCATAAAGAAATCCCCAAACATTTGAACATATAGAGATAAAGTAACAAATAGGAGATTATGATGTGTATCTAGTTTTAACAAAGGTTTAGTAAACTCACCTTGCTAGATTTAGACTAAATCTAGATTTTACCCACTTAGAGCTTTCCTTGAAGAAACTTGGTTCTTCAAACCAAATCTTCCAAAACCTAGATCCACAAGGTTCCAACCATAAATATACATAATCAACCACAAAGAATCGTTTCCCAAACCATGTACATGGATACCTCAACTAATACCGAAACCCTAACTTCCATAACCGAAGAGAATAGAAGATTACCTTAACCCAAGCTTGAATTCACCAAACAAAACACTTCTAGTTCACCAAAATGATTACAAACCCTCAATCTATGAAAGGGAGAACAAAGGGTGGATGAAACCCTAGAAAACTTTGGGGAAGAAGATGAATAGGGAGAGATGAGAAGCTTACCACCACCAAATACTCTAGTATACTTCAATAGACTTCCAATCTCTTTCCATATCCTTGAAAATCTCTCAAAAACGAAACCGTAGCAACTTGAATCACCCAAATCGGAGATCTGGATCAAAAGATATGAAGAAATGAAGTTTGGGGCTGAAAATCGCAATTTTAATCGTCAAGGCGCTGGTCGCGAGAATGACGGCGAAAGTGACAAGTGTCACTCTCGCGGGGCACTTTCGCCGAGATTGTACCGCGAGCTGAAAACTTCCCCGATCACTGTTTTGGCCATAACTTCTTCGTTATGGCTCCGGATAGAACCGTTGGACTACATAATTTAATCATTCATCCATCTAGACTATAAAATATAGGATTCAAGCCCAAAATAAAATATCTTATTTTTCCTTAATATATCGGTTTCGGTATAAACTTGAAATGATACCTTTCGAAAATCGGGGTGTTACAGTAAAAGAGTACAATGATTGCAAAGATTCCTCTAAGGTGAACTCCAACTAGCACCCATCTTATATTTTTCAGCTAATTTCCATCCATTTTTCTGCAATACCCACTGAATACAAATACGTAGTATTAATACCGTATGCATCCTCGGGTGCCGACAGTGGGCATACAGTCCCCACAGTCCCACAAAATCGATATTTTCTTGACAAAACTGCATCCTTTGGTGTTTTCATCATATTTGCAAACTTTAAGGACCAAAGGAAAGAGATGGAAGCAAAAATGGGTAGAAAGGTAAATAAAATGAAGGGAAAAGAGTAACAAATAACACTAAAAAATGAGGGTTATCACACCTCCAGACTTGAGATGTCACTTGTCCTCAAGTGATGAAAGAAAAGGAAACACAAAGAATGTTACGAAGAGACGAAGAAAACTTACAAAGGTATTGATGCATCAGTCATGCTCTTGAAGAGGCACAAACTTTCATTGTGGAAATCACCACATTTGTAATCAATCGGTAGGGCTTGAGTTGGGTTTGTGTATATGGCTATGATTTGTCTCTCATCTCTTCCCCCAAACTTGTGGTAAACAAAAAAAAGGTTTTGTTTTTTTTTTCTTTCAAAATTGGGTCCCCATTAGTGAATTGGGCCATGGAACCCTATATTTTCTTCATATGGGTCAATCTATTTTATTGGGCTCCACATGTTTTCTTATTTGAAGACTTATATATATATATATATATATATATATATATAGGACGGTAATCAAATGAGAACCGTAAAAAGATTAAGAACCGTGGGGACTAATCTCAATCATTAAAAAGTTTTAATCAATGGTTATTAAATATAATGGCATTTTTGTAATATTTAGGGAATTTGTGTCTAGTTTCACATCTAAATTAAAAAAGGGAGGGCATATTAGGCTTTTTGTAAAAACCCACCTTCTAGACATGGCGGCGATGACATGAACTCAAAACCACCGAATTGAGTCCGCTCTCGGTCGTCAGTACGTCCTTCGCCGTGAATTCGGTTAACTCATGGAATCCGGTGAACGAAAAATTCATTTCTCCGGCAACTGATTTCGCAGCCATGGCTGTTGTCGCCACCGATTATGTCTGAATAAAGGCGGATCTGATCCCTCTTGATATACTTATTTATGATTTCGAATTTCAGATTTTTTTTAAATTAGGAATTAGAGTTTTGTAATTTCAACAAAGAAGTCTCATGTTGTGGAACATTTTGGGAATTTAAGAGCAGGTTCATCGATGGGGTTTTTTGTTGTTAATTTTGATTATTTTGATCAGGGGATCAATAAAGAAACCATCATCATTTCTTTAGTTTGTTTCAGAGTCTCATGATCAATAACTATATCATTAATCATGTATGTTCACCATCTGTTTGTTAGAATGTTCCATCCATAAAATTTTCTGTTTTTCTTTAGTTTTGGAGTTGGGTCCTAATTCACAGTCATGAATAGGGTAATCATGGGTTTTGATTCATGATAGCTTCTAGTTATGATTTAGACTATTTGTGTTTGTGAGTTCTTTGAAATGCTTACATGTTGTTTGCAGCATTGTTATGATTTTCTTAACCAACGTTGATCTATTTTGATCTCGGTGTTCCATGGGATTCTCTCATTCCATAATGAAAGTCGACATAAATGATCCAACGTTTGTATAATCAAAATCAACTTTGTTGATTTGGGAAATTTTGTTTGACTTCATGGGGTGAAATAGATTATAGATGAAAATTGTTTTTGATTTCATGAGGTGAAATAACGTATATATAAATATTATGTTTGAATTTCGTGAGGTGAAATAACATATATATGAATATCATGTTTAGATTTCATGAGGTGAAATATCATATTTATAAAAATTCTTTTTTTATTTCATGAGGTGAAATAATATGTGTTTCATCTGGTGAATCTTTATTACAAAATGACGATTATGCCCTTTTCTAGCTCAGTTGGTTTTCCTAAGGGCGGTAACATCCTAGGGGGGGTTGTGGATGGTATCCCAATCTACCCGGGTTCGATTCCAAGGGGAGTCAATTTGAGGGCATGAGGAGTACCCAGTCCTTGGGCCGGTCCAGTCATTGACTGGGCTACCCCCAGCCCATTCTTAGAATGTGGTTGGGCTCTAGGTTCAGCGTAAGCTGGGCCGGGACAGCGGCGGATTAGTGGGTTGCCCGTGGATGCCCGATACCGCCGGGGAGGTGTGCGTGCGTGTGTGCGTGTGTTCGTGGTAGTCGTTCGTTGGTTCGATGCCGCTATGTCTTCCAAAAAAAATTACTGCTTAGATCGATTATCACGATTCTCAACTTTTTTTTTTGTTCTCAAATGATTTAACCCCTATATATACATATATATATATATATATATATATTTTTTCTATGATAAAAAATTTGTGAATGACCATAAAAGTCACAGTGCCTTCCAATGATCACCCCCCCCCCCCCCCAAACTTAGAACACATCAATGTCCTCATTGGTGAAGGTTAAAAAAATTATGGGCATAAAGGCTTGGCGACAAGGGGAAGTGTTTCGGCCGAACTACGAAAAATGACCTACGTCCTTTTAAATGCAAAAGCCAATGATTTCCACAGAAAGTTGTACTTGAAAAATAAGATGCATAATAACATAATGTGATGAAGATACATGCTAAGAATTATATTGAAAATCCATCGGTGGTGGAATACAAAAAGACGATGTTAGTGCGAGTTCCAGATTTTCAAAACAATACTTAACGGTCAAAAGAAGCACAAAAATAAGTTAAAGTTCGCAAAAGAAGATTTCAACACCAAAAGATCAGTCGGTCAATGAAGGCCGAAACATGAGAAGTAGGGTGTGGAGCTGCATGACGAACTTATGGGGTACAGATACCCATGGGAAATGTCGTGACACTCGTCAAAACTATGGATGAATGTCGTCGGTGAGGAGGAGTGCGTTTGGTCGTCGTCATCGCTGGCTATGGATGAACCGACGGTGATTTACACATTAGGATGAGATGCACCAAGATAAGATGCAGCGACATGCACCGGATCAATTCTCTTCTAAGGCGCAATTCATGAGAAGACATTTGATTAAAAGTGATCAACCGTTCAAATTCTCTTCTCACGCTAACCTCTACTTCTCACACGATATTTCACCTATGATATATATACATATACTTGCGTTGAGATGGTTTTTTTACAACCTATTCTATTTGTACAATCAATGCAACCTCATCTTAACCATCCATTTTTCATCTGAGGTCAACATTTGATGAGTTGGAAAAGTTAAGTCACATATTATCAATTAAACTTAAAAATTAAAATAAAATAAAAATGGACGGTTTAGATCAAAGTTGTATTAGTTGTACAAATATGATATGTTGTATTTGAAACTTGTTCTACTTACGTTATGTATATATATACATATAACTAGCACTTCGTTTTTTTTTTTACATTAAGCTCTGTATATGTAATGATATCTGTCTGGATAAATATGTCTGTCTAAGGGACGGGAGACCAATAGGTTTGAGGGAGGCAAAGAGAGAGGGTTAGATTATTTATGGGAATTTCTGAAATTAATTTGTTTGGGTGGCTTAAACGGGATGGCTTATTCCATATAGTCATTTTAGCTTAATGACTTAACGATTAAGTCGTAAAGAAACACTCATATATATAACTAACGTCCAGACTATTAACTTCATTAAGTTGTAAATATATTATACATGCAACGCATGCATTATGGGACAATGGGTGATTCTGCTAAATTCGGTTCGATTATCAAAGAGCAAAGACCGCACCTGAAGCTGGAAAGTGGGTTTGAGCCAGACTTTGACCAATCATTTCCTACTCTCTTATTCCTTATCATTTTCGGGTTGGGTTCTGATGAAAATTTGAGGTTAATATGAGAAACGTGAGAAGTGGTTATTAACCGTTAGATGAGAAATGGGTGTACATTAGGATAGATGCACCAGATCAATTCCATTCTAAAGGCGCAATTCATGGGAGGCATAAGATTAAAAGTGGTTAATAGTTCAGATCCACTTATCACGTTTCTCACGTTAATCTCAACTTCTCATACGATTTTTCACCTATTATTTTAATTGTGTAACAATTGCTTAACAAAAATACTATACCTCCATAAATTGTATTCATTGAATTTAATTCATGCCATGGAATCATTGTGAGAGAGAATATTTTGGGGTGAAACGTGAGAAGTGATGAAGATATCTTTATATTGTATGAATGTTGTGCTGAATTTTGTGAAGTTAGTGAAGGCGATGAGACCTTAATATGTACCTTCACACACATTCGCACAATATAAAAGTACCTTCGTATATATTATTTGATGGTCACATTTTTCACGAAAAATAATATCTCATAGGAAACTAAGGTACCCTTTGATATTGATATAGTTATAACTCTTAAAGTATAAAAATATAAAGTTATATCTTCAAATGTTAACGTTTGAAAAAAAATCCATAATTACATTGAAAACCAAATTAATACATATAAATTCTAGTGTGACACACCTATATATAACCGGTCTAAATGAGGATCAATCTTAACCGCACTTTTTACCAAAAAAACAAAACAAATGTGTTAGAGTAGTCATTTCCTCACTTTAACTGACTGGTCCTTTTGGGGTAAAGGTCGGGCCCGAACCAGTACCCCATCCAACTCCCATTTATACATTTCTAATAAACATAAATAAATAGTAAAAAAAAAAACCTAAAATTAAAAGGATAAATATTTAGTAAACTACCCTTTCAAAAACATCTTGTGTCATAAAATAGTGGTTATTGTTTACTAAATCTTTAAATAACCATAAAAAATGGCTACATTCAATAAACTATCATTTATTTATATATTTATGATCCACATTCCATCACTTTATTGTAGATATGCTTAAATATGAAATGAAAATAAATAATTAAAGAGTGTTTCCACTTGGGATTTTAGGGTTGATTTAATTTGGTAAAAAAAATATTGTGAGGCATTTTTCAACACATGAGTTTCAAAGTGTAATCATGTTGTTTGTATCAAATCAATTGTTTTTGGTTCATCCATTACAAAGTAAGTGGACACCAAACCAATAACACCACCAAGTTAGTGACTTAAAATCATACAACCCACACACGTGTCTACATCTATAGTAAAATGGTAGGTAAAAAATACCTAAATAAACAACAATTTTATAATTACATTATAATATATAGTTTTTTTTTTTAATTCAAGTTTCCAATTTATTCTAAATTAGGGGTCGATGAAAACGGGACGGGGAATGCATTTCTCGTCCTCGACCCTTATTTGCACTAGGTTCCAAAATAAGGAATCCCAATTAGGTTAAGGGGAACCACTTGGGTTGTGGCGCACTGAGAAAGCCTTTAGGGGATGTAGTGAAAAATCTCATCCACCCAGGGTTCAAATCCAAGCGCTGCCAAAGCCCTTGTGGCCATGGAGGTTCACCTACGATGACTCCAGACCATTCGTGGTCGCCCGAGGATTAGTCGGTGCGCGTAAGCTGACCCGGAAACCCACGATTACCAAAAAAAATTAGGTTAAGGTGGTGTTTAGTAAAAAAATAATGTTATATATCTAATATAATATAAAAAAAGAGGGTTCAAATGAAAAAAAAAAACCCAAATAAGAGAACATAAGAATGGTTCAATCAGATGTGAGTTTACATACGCTCACATGTGATTTTACATTACAATCACATGTGATTCACACGATCATGGTTGCGACCTAGATCATGGGCCAAGTCGACCGCACACCAGTAACGTTGATCGTGTTTCGTAACCACATGTGATTTCAGTGGAAAATCATATGTGATTTGGACATTCTCTTGTTTTCTTATTTTGACTATGTTATTGTTTGTTTCTTCTCTCTCTCTCTGAGAGAAAGAGATGAATGATCATGTGAGAAGTTAAACATTTTGCGAGAAAAAAATAAGTTTCAATATCATATATGATTATACTTCTTTAGGTGTGTTTAATCATATATGATCAAGGGTTTATGTGTTGTCAATGTAACATATGTTTAATCATATATGATTAAACTTGTGTATCATGCGTGTAATCATATATGATATTGATGTTTCTCAACTTCTCACACAATGTGTAACTTCTCATTTGAACCCCCCCCCCCCCCCCCCCCCCCACACACACACATATGGGCCAGGTAGTTTCATCAGCCGTTGTCCCCGATCTGTTATCTGCTAAGTCGAGAAATCCCCGACCCATTAAGAGCGGTTGTCCTTGCAGATTAAATTTCCATTTCTACTTCAAGCTTCACATTTAAACTTCATAAAACCAATTGATAAAATACAAGATACACATTGACAATAAAGTTTTACATGTCACCACATTATATCTTATGACGTTATGCTTCACGGATGATCTAATAAAAAAATGAAGTATATTATATATTTTGTTTATAATTAGACAAATAAGAACAGGAAAATGTGATTAGTATATATTTGGTTTAAATGTATAACTAAAATATAAAATATTATCATCCATTTTTGTGAAAATTATTATGTACTTCAATTACATTCTTTAAAAGGAATATTTGGAGATCTTTTTATAGTGCCCCAAAATGTGCCTTATCAAATGAAAAGACCCAACTTCTTTTAGATCAAATCAACCCAAAAACAAATGGGTATTTTAACATGTTAACGAATATATGTTGTGTTCGAGTCCTTGTTTTTGTAAATACGCAAGAGTCCAGCCAGTTTATGTGCATCTTTACTAATCACAGGGGTCATGGAGAACAGTCTGAAAAATCCCCAGTGGTCTTGTGGTCTGTTGGTTACCTATATTTATTTTAATAAAAAAAAAGTTACTTGAACCGACTAGAAAGGTTTTTAAGTAAAAAAAAGAACTAAATCAGTTTTTCCATTCCCAAACCCTACGTCATTCAAACCCCTCGCCAACAACGGTATCGCTCCCCCTCGCCCACTCCCCATTTCCCCATCGTTGTCCAACTTATCACACTGTTGACCCCTGCCATCGATCTCCCTCTTTTTGATCTATCAAAATAGGGAGAATCAAAAGATTTAAAAAATAGATCAAAAAGAGGGAGATCAATAGCAGGAGCCAAAAACGTGATAGGCTATTTGAAGAACGGATAACGATGGGGCGACGAGGAGTGGCGAGGGGGAGCGATACCAGTGTTTGCGTGGGGTTTGAATGGCGTAGGGTTTAGAAACGGTAAAACTGATTTACGTTTCTTTTTTACTTTAGAACCTTCCTAGTCAGTTACATGTAGCTTTTTTGGGGGTTTAAAATAATGTAAGTAACCAATTTTTAAAAGTTTGATGCTTTAATTTATTGAAAAAAAATGTTCAGGTACTAAATTATTCTAAATGAGAAAGTCTAATGATTTTTTCATTCAAAAAAATAGTTCAAGGACTTAATCATTCGAAGTTAAAAAGTTTAATGGTTTTTTTTTCATTCAAAAAAATAGTTCAGGACTTAATAATTCAAAATGGGATAGTTCGTTGGGTTTTTCTGAACTTCTTCCATATTAAAAAGGGTAAATTGAATCAAGATTAAACATAATTTGTTTCGGGAAATCAATTTTCAAAAGCTTTGTTTTGATAACCACGTCTACGACAAGATATCTTAATAAAAAGCTTAATGTTAACCAAGGTTCAAAATAGCGTGAGGCGTGGCGTGGCGGCGAGGTCAAGCCTTAAGCCTTACACGCCACGGCGAGGACGCGGCGTTTTTCAAGGCGTGACATAAGACGGAAAATTTGTATGTCATATTTAAAATTATATATATATATATATATATATATATATATATATATATATATATATATATGGGGGCCTTTCATGAGAGACCCTAGTATTTCGTGGTAACTGTGAAATCCAATCTCATCCATCCATTTAATTAATCAATGATCTAAAATACCTAATATAAAATAATATTTAAAAAATGATTTTATGCCACTAAATAAGTAAAAAAGGGTAAATTTGTCAAATAACATTACAATTTGTCTTTATCTGATTTAGGCGGCAAGCGATAATTTAGGATGGGATAATTTGTCATTATTTTGTGTGTTACATATTGTATCACGAAATTGTTTTGATTACATTGTGTATCACGTCTACCTATTTGGGTACTTTGATATGG
This sequence comes from Arctium minus, assembly GCA_954870635.1. NCBI lineage: Eukaryota > Viridiplantae > Streptophyta > Magnoliopsida > Asterales > Asteraceae > Arctium > Arctium minus. The sequence continues at coordinate 188,762,055 of OX941080.1, forward strand.
AGGACAATAACGAAGGAGGTAAGTTTGTGTGTTACATATTGTATCACGTCTACCTATTTGGGTATCATGAAATTGTTTTGATTACATTATGAATACAAATTCAAAAAACATCATCCAATGGAATTGTTTTAGTTGTAACATATCACCATGTATAACCCGGTGTACCACAGACTATCACAAATCATATTTGCAAACACAACTGCAGTATCCCATAAGTTTCACAATGTGTGACTCTGTGATACATCTATTTTCTACACATATCATATCACTTGTAGTTTCATCGTTCACCTTGTTGGAATACGGGAGATAGCACCCATCGTTTTCACCTTGTTGTATTCCAATTCATTGGGACTAACGGACGAAGATCGATCGGAATCTATAGAATTTTCATTATCCATTGAATGAAATATAACGAGATTAATAAAGAATAACTAGAATTGCAGGCTAATGTAAAAAAAAACAATGGCAACCATGGAAGGGATGAAACGATATGAATAAATAAGAAATAGAAATGAAATCTACTGTTAAAAAAAATCAACGTCAACGATGGAAGGGATGAAACGAGATGAATCAATAAGAAATCGAATTGCAGAATACTGTTAACAAAACCCAATGACAACGATGGAAGGGATAATGTAGTCGATAATATGTTTAAATTTCCAGACGACCAAATCAAATAATCAAAATAAGAATATCTAATCATGAGTTGGTTGAGATAAATAAGGATAGAAAATATTTGATTTATCCTTGATTGAAATTTGTCTGTTACAATTTTGATTTTAATATTAAGTAATTTAGTAAATGGCTACAATATCCTTCATTATTTATAAAAAAAATAGATGGATGGCTGAGATTGGATCTCACAGTTACCACAATCTAATAGGGTCTCATTTGATTAGGCCTATATATATATATATATATATATATATATATATATATATATATATATATATATATATATATATATATATATATATATATATACATATATTGTAATCAAATAATGATATTAAAGAATGTACATTAATATTGCAAGAATAAGAATCATATAAATTACTAGCATAAAATTAGTTTTTTTATTGAATATTTAAAATAGAACTTAGAAAAATAATTTTACAATTTCGTTTTAATCGTGAGTCCATAACGTTATGACTTCATGAAACTGTGAGTTATGTGATTAGATAAATCTATAAAAGTTTTGAATCTAAAGTTAAAAATGTAAAAACACAAAAGATAAAAAAAAAAATTAAAAAAACGCGTGCCTTAAGGCGCCATAGCGTGAGCCACGTCTTACAGAAACGTTATGGGTCATTTCGTAACGGCGGAGATACGTCTTGCGTGTGCACCATGGCACGCCTTTTTAAAAACTGATGTTAACAGATGGGGAAACGTTATGGGTCATTTCGTAACGGCGGAGACGCGTCTTGCGCGTGCACCATGACACGCCTTTTTTAAAACTGATGTTAACAGATGGGGAAAAACAATTTATGATCGAATTTTCTTTTGTAAAAAGAAAAATGTAGCTTTTTTCATTAAATAACCCGTAAAAGTTGACTAGCTTCCAATTTCTAAGTTGGGCCAGCCCAAGGTACATTGGGCCACTATTTTTGGGAAAAGCTTAATTATAATTTAAGAATGTCCAAATCAGTCAGTTTATCAAATGCTTACCAGATAGGCACTGATCCACAAAATTCATTATCCTCACTTATCTTATTAGGTAACATTCTCGGTCATCAAAAGTGATTGTTAGTAGGCACGTCTTACCCGATAAGTGCTAAACACGTAACAGTCCCCTCCCTCATTTACCAGATAAGATTCTTGGTCCTTACAAAAACCTCTTAACGAAGTAAAATTCTCAAACCTTATCATACTCACCCGACAAGGTAAGTGACAGCCAGTAAACTATTACCTGATAAACGTTTGATAAACGATCCTTTAACAAAAAAAATTCAATTTAGAGATGGAAATTTAAGTTGTGGTTTGAGTGGAATATCATTTGTGGAAAACAAAATTAGGCATTTATTTACACAACTTCACTAAACTGTCCTTCCCAGGATCCGAGTCAACTCAGCAAGACTCAGAACTCGGTATAACAAAAAATAGAATAAAAGGCGATGTACAAATGCCATACCTAACTAACTCTTTAAACAAATCCATAGATTCATTCGTCCATGTATAAACATAGAATCGGGCTCGAATCGTCAATTGACCCCGACCGACCCATTTGAAGCCGCAAGCCCGATCTTTTGTAACGCCTCTCGTGTCCTACCCGAAAACGAGTTTGACCTCGAAACTTGACTCGCATAGTGTTTGCCTTTTGGATCAATACTCAAATACTCGGTTAGGATTTTCTTTGGGCCGAGTCTATTAGGACTATCGTGCCGCGATGGTGAGAGGCTTGGTGTGGTGAAAGCCGTTCTATAAGGAGTGGTAACCGTGTGAAGTGTGTACGGTTTCCCGACAATGGTTTTGGAAACAATGTCACGGTTAGACATTGACGAGAACTTGTCGGAATGTCTCGCCAAATCATCCACGTATAGTAAATCATCAACACGTGCCGTGATATTAAATGCTAGGCTCTCCAATACCCTTGAATAGCTCTCCAATATCGATTTTCCAACATCCTAAAACAAATGCAACCGTTAACTCAAGACCAAAATACATCAAAATACAACGAAGCTTGTGATGAATTTTTTCCCCTCAATTAGTGCAACAAACGCTCAATCCTTCCTATTTTGTACTCGGTTTGACCGGTAATAGATAGATCTTGTAATTATTGATGACGTGGATTTACAATTGATGACATGGATGCCAAGTTGTCAAATTATATTGTAACTCTTGAATCTTGATGACATGAAAAAAAAATGTCACATCAAAATACGTAGGCTGAAAACTATTGTTTCACATATAAATTTTTCCCAATGTGAAAGTTTCGAAAAATTACGTATATTTTTGTTTCACAATGTGAAACAATACATGATTCACTGGTTCTCACAATTCTCAATCTTTTTAGCTTCTCATATGATTATGCCCCTATGTAAATAAGTTTATATATATATATATATATATATATATATATATAGTGGAAGGATATATACCTTGTTATATTGGATTTTACTCATGTCCAAGGTGGTTTGAGGAAGGGCAGGGAACCTCTGTCTCAAACAAAGCAAGAGGCTCTCGGCTCTATCCGCTGACGTTTCCCTTTTATCGACATCCGCTACCAAATCCTTAACCCTGTCCCACGATGACCTTGAAAAAGACCGACTCACCACGTTTACGGGTTTCAGTAGTTTCACGTTGTTTTTTCCTCGCCATATGTAGATTGAGGCCTCCACACGATTTGCAATCTCGAGGGCTTGATGCTCGGAGGACAAGTCAAGGCAATCCAAGAGACACTCAGGTGAAAATTGATCCGACGAAATATAGCGATGAATAAGATCACCTAAGCTACCTTTCGCATTCTGCAATGAAAATTGAACAAATATCAACCATGAAAAGAAGTTTTCAAAAAAGGCAAATTTTAATTAACTAAATGACAATTTTACCCCTAAGTTTCATTCCAGAAGTTTAAGAAAAGCTAAGGGGCTGTTTGTTTACCTCTTAATGGTTCCATTAAGAGGCAACCTCTGAATCGTTAAGAGGTGAATCTTGTTTGGCAAAGAAAATGTCTGCCTCTTAATGGTTCAAAAACCCTCTTAATGATTTTGTATCCTGACCCTCCCTTAACCATTAAGAGTCTTGATTTCATTTTGAACAAGTAAAAAACAATTGTATATCATTTTGCACTATATCATAAGAGTCTCTTAATCATTCTGACCACTCAACCATTCAGCAACTGCCAAACAGACCCTAAGAATCATTCCATTCATTAGATGATACCTTCGGAAGTGTTTCCAAAAACGACTCGGGAACATCCATATCCGCTAAAGTAATGCTGTTGATAGCCATTGCAGCTTTTAGTATCTGATTTGTGGAATCGCGCTTGTTTTGCAAATGCTTTCTTGCGTTCTCGCTGAGGCCGCCGGTTGGGACTCGAGGAACGGGCAGCCACCATTTTTCTTTCTGGCGTGGGAGAACTTTACCGAAAGACGACGAACCATCTGTTTCCAGAGCTTGAATGCCTTGGTCAACATACCAAAACTCCATTTTCTCAAAACTGTCCAATATCTCCTGTAACAAACACAAATTTGCTTCCTTTCAACTTCATAGTTAATATAAATTCTACAAATTTTTTACAACATTTCTTATTACGTCAAAGAGTCAGTGTCCCAACGGCACCCGGGTTACCTATAGGCTATAGATCCCAACCTCCTTTGTTATCAAGGGTTCAAGCCTCACAAAAGGTGAGGAGTTGTGTGAGTTTTGTTATATATATATACTTCAAAATGTTTCTTATTATTATTGTGTTTGTCCTCTGAAAATTGCAACAACTGTCTTCTTTGATTCATTCATTTGACTAATATTCAAAGGCACGACAAACACGGTACTTTGCTTGCCCTTTGTTCGACCGGAAAATGCATTTTGTTTTGTTCCTATTTAGTGTAACGAACAAATTTTTTCTTCAACCGATGTAATAAATTTTCAAATTTTCTTATTTTGTACACATTTTGACTAGTAACCTATTGATCTTGAAACATTTAATGATGTGGAAATTTACAAAGAGGATAAGACGAAGTGGACAAATAAACATGATATCCACTAATCAAATGTTACGTAACCGGTCAAAATGGGTAAAAAAAACTTTAAGCTTGTTACATTAATATATAATTTTGAAACTTCGTTACATCAATAGAAAAAATTTGAGACAACTTCGTTGCATTTACCCCTTTTTTCAATTATATACCCGAACAAAAAAATGTATTAATTGCATATTTATACTCCATCATCCTATCAACCACTTCATTTTTGTGAATATTTGAATCATACCAACATAAATGGTCAGTTTAAGAAAAAAGGATGATTAGAAAACAATTCGACATTAAAAAATGTTGAATATCTTAACCGTTACCGATGAGACATGATTGCACAAATATGTAAAAGGAAAGGTTTAAAATCCGAAAAGATTGGTGACCAAAATTAAGGTAGTATGATCTATATGTAATCTACGAAGAAAGAAGGGTTAAGAATCTCACGAGAAGCATATTGTCTAATTTACGAAGAGCCGGAAGGTTAACATAAAGATCAGATCGGGGTCTACTCGTCATAACCTAAAAAACCATATCACACAAAAACCAGACGATAATCAAGTGAGCCTAGCATTTCTTGCATAAAAAAGATGCAAAATTTAGCATGATTTGAAACATTAGAATTCATAAAACAACAATTTCACCTCAAGTTTGCTTCCATCCGGATACGTCTGCCAAGACGGTATCAACTCCACGATGTAATCACTAACACAAAGAAGCCATTCCATTTCTCTTCGCCACATCGATTTCTTTTCAGGGCGTAGCGGTTCTAACCTCCATATTTGTCCAAAAAGTGTGGCTGAAATTTCAAGAAAATCAAAAACAAACCAACTAATATCAACCAAATTTACGATAATCTTTTCACTTAATTTTAATTAGTTCGTGTATTCTCTTACCGCAAAGATTTGTAATGGCATTCGAGATAGCCAAAGCTATGCAAACACCATTCCCACAACCAGACATATCTTCTCCAAGCAACAATTTCGAAAATCTTTCTTTCATCATCTCAATCTCTATCGAAAACCCCAAATCAAAAACCACATAGATAACATCAAATCAGGGAGATATTAAACAATTGCTAGCAAACATTAGAATTCAGACAGATGGTTTAAAGTTTAAACCCCAAATCAACTATAAACATTTCATCAAACACTTGGTGATCATTAAACTTGTTGCATACCAAACAGTAGAAACCTAAATTAAAACATGAACACCAATAAGAATCATGTAATCATTTAGCTCAAAGACTACCTGAAGGAGCTGCTGATCCTTGTTTCTCTAATTTCTTTTCACCCAAAAGTGGTTTCCGAGAATCTTCAGAATCGACACAATGTGTTTTTCTCACATCCATTGAAGAACGAGAAGATGAATCATCGAAACTAGTAACATGTTCTTCATTCAAAACAGTATCAAACACCGCCATGAAATCAGAACTTGAACTACTATTTCCACCATCTTCTTCATCTTCATCTTCTTCTTCACATGTATCCAAACAAGCCCTAATTTCATTTTTCCTACACTCCTCCACTGATTTTTTCCCACAATCGACAACAATACAAGGCGATTCATCATCGTAAGCGGAGTTATTCACCACCATACCGAACCCCTGCAATGCAAGATCCATTTTCTTCGAAAACTAATCAAAAATTGTGCAGATTAAACGATGATTCTTTGATGGGTTTGTTTGATCTTGGTTGTTGGAGGTTCATCCATTGATGGGTTTCTTGTTGTTGTTATATATGAAGAATTTGATCGATGAATGAGGGTTTTGTTTGTGTTTGCTTGAACTAGGCGCCTGGGTTCACTCTGGTTGCATAATTATGTGTGATGATTTCAAATTTTGTTATCGAAATAATCTCAAAAGGGTGCGTGTTAGGGATTTCAAGACGATTAATTATGATTTATTTCTTTCCTTGTTAAGCAAAATGACCAAATTACCCTTTGTCTTGTTTGTTCTGTTCTATTCTATTCTGTTACAAAATAAATATGATAATTCATTCTTAACGAATTTAATAAATTTGATGTTCTTTGTTTTCTCATGATGTTGATGAAAATGAACATTATGTCGTTCACGATAATTAACGACATTCATAATGTAACAGTGTACGTGTCGTTTTTCTTAAAAATAATAGTAAATATTTAATTATGATTTTTTTCATCCTTATTAACTAAAATAGCCAATTTACCCTTTTTTTTGTCTATTTTGTTCTGTTTCAAAATAAGTATGATAATTCAATTTTAACGAACGCAATAAATTTGATATTCTCGTGTCGTTTTCCTTAAAAATAGCAGTAAACGCTTAATTATGATTATTTTCCCATCCTTATTAACTAAAATGACCAAATTACCCTTTACCTTGTCTATTATGTTATGTTACAAAATAAGTACGATAATTCATTCTCAATAAATTCGATATTCTAGTGTTTTCATGGTGTCGCTGAAAATGAACATTATGTCGTTCACAATAATACATTTATAATGTAATAGTGTATGTGTCGTTTTCTTTGAAAATAGCAGTAAACGCTTAATTATGATTTTTTTTTTAACTAAAATGACCAATTTACCTTTTATCTTGTCTATTTTATTCTGTTTCAAAATAAATACGATAATTCATTCTTAACGAACTCAATAAATTCGGTGTGCTAGTGTTTTCATGATTTCTATGAAAATGAACATTATGTCATTGTTCGTAATAACTAGCAACATTTATATAATAGTATATGTGTCGTTTTCTTTAAAAATAGCAGTAATCATGGTTGTTGCGGGAGGGTAATTAATAAAGGGTGGTTTAGTAATTTTATATTCAAACAAGTTTGGGCATACTATTCCTATGCATGCCATGGCTACAACATGATGATGCCAAGACTATTTGTCTCCTCATGGCATATAAGCACAAGAATGGGAATCAATTCAACAAAAATCTTTTCTTTTTAATAATTTATTGATTTTTTTATTTTTTAATAAATCATGTTTCAATTACATGTATCAAAGTCAAGTGATAGTCAAAGTCTTGCAAATAATTCATATGGTATTTAGATTTTAAATAAATATTATTTTGGAAAGTAAATGAAAAGAATAGATCATTCATCATGTTTTATTGAGTGGTAGGGAAGGAACCACAAAATCATGAGGAAATTTATATATAATGATATTTTTATTTGTATGAAATACGTTATTTTCAATCATATATAATAATGATTTAAATGATTAATATTTTTTTTTTGTTAAATTGTTTTTGTATTGTTTTCTTTTAAATTGGTCATCGATGATAATTGATTTAACTAAATCAGGCAAAAATATATAACTGATCTGATTATGTAAATCATATTTTTTGTATACTTTGAGTTAGTTAATTTGTTTTTATATTTTATATATGTTTGCATCTAAATTGATATTTTACAGTAACAAGAATACAAAATGGAAATAAGGAAAACAAGTGTTTCGGTACAATTACCCTGACCAATTTGATCCATTATCCATATTTAGCATAGAAATATAACTATTTTACCTAAATATTCATACCTTTGACTCAGTTCGATTAAATTTGTCAATTATCGTGTCATTGTATACAAAAAATTAGTCCTAGTCTTCAAATTTTACATTTGAAAAAAGTGTATAGAAGTTTCAATCGTCATATTTTCAATAACTATATACGTTTCTTCATAACAAAACAACGAATATATATATATATATATATATATATATATTTTTTTCGAATTAAAACTTATATTAGTGATCAAAGAAATTACAAATAATGATCAAATCTTCAAATTAACCTATTAGGAGAAGTCACGCCTGTAATCGGCGAAACATAGAATTGTGACTCCCTTGTTAAAATGTGAGCAACATTATCTCTATCTCTCCTAATAAATTGTATAAAATCTCACATCGGTTGGGGAGGGGAACTAAAATTGCCTTATAAGGGACTTGATACCTCATCTATCAGTCATATTTTAAAACGTGAGGTTAGGTTTAGACAAAGCAGACAATATTTAGTACGGATGCCCTGGAATGTTACTAAACCTTGTTATTTATTCAGTATTATTTATAAAAAATTATAAATGAAATACTACTAAAGTTTACAAATTTCAATATATTTAGAAAGAAAGAAAAAAAATCCAATTTTGGAACCCCACCCCTCCCCTCCATGATGATGTCTTTATTTGTCTTTCCTCTTAAGGGTGGTTGTTTACATTTGGAACACCACCATCTAGTGCTGGTGGTTCCAACCAAAACCAATGCAGGGATAGTTCCTTCCTAACAACCCTAATTACTACTACTTCTCTTTGCCTTTATATATATATATATATATATATATATATATATATATATATATATATATATATATATATATATATATATATATATATATATATATATTTTATTTACATATATTATTAAAAAAATTACTTTTTATATTTTTTTGCAACATATTATTATATAAGTGTGAGTTATAAAGTTACACATTTGAACTCTATAAAATTAACTGATAAACATGTTCAAATATTGAATAATCGATTAATCTTTACTAATATGAGAAGCTAATCCGAAATTTAGTTTAAACAAAAATATTTGTCCTTTATATATGTATGTTTAAATTAGTTTTTTTGGTCTAATATTAATCAAATTATTTAACATAAGCTGATTTTCTTTGTCAGATTATTCTTTGTCTTGTATTATTTTTCGTGAATTCGTTATTCATGTTAATTAAATTGAATAAAAACAATGTAAATAATATGATAACGACAATATAAGTATATTATATATAACTGATAAATTTCAATGTTCATGGCTAAAAGATATGTCCAATCTACATAGTTATATGACCGAAGATATTAGACTTTTGGGCTCTCGTCCTATGTGGAGAAGACCCAAGCCCACTAGCCCATTTGGCCTCTTTGAGATGAATTAGAATAATGTTTCAAGTCATGAAAAGAGTTGAGGAAGAAAAATATTGTTTTTACATAGAGCTATCACTGTAAAATCATCATTGAAGATTCGTTTATCGTCGGATTTGGTTGAAATTTGGCAAGCTGATTTAAGGTGTGATTATTCGTTTTCAACACTGGAGACCGTGTTTGAGGTCTGAAGCTTGAGATAAAGGGTTTGACGGATACTGTTTTAGGTATTTTTCTCCTTCCATTTTCTTGATTGTTGATACTGTCGACGAGTAACGTGTTATCGTTTATGGGTTGTAAACCTTGTTTTTCAGTCAGCATGGTTTACTACTAGGTCGGTTGCTAGATCATTGGCACAATTTATGCATTTATCATAAATTCTTTGTATCATGAGTTCAGTATTGAATATTTTTTTTATTTAATCATATTATTAAATATGTAGGAATTATTTTTAATACTTACCTTTTATACTTTTTGCTTTAAAGCAGACGATTTTGAGAATTTGTTACAAAAGGCATCTATAAAGTGAACGAAGTTGGATAGATCGATTATTCCAGACAATTTTCCATTATTTTCTTATTCATTCAACCAAATCTAAAGTATTTTTTATAAAGATATCTTTCAAATATTTTATTACTTATAAAAATTATTGTATAATGAAACCGTAACATCAAGTATGAATAAAGAATCCATGGATGAAGATAGAAAAGTATATTTCTAATTCTAATCGTAACTAAATCTTCAATTTGTAGCGAATAAATTGAATAAATTGTAGCGAATAAATTGAAGCATAATAGCTATTAAATAATGTCTTTAGTTTACTAGAGACATCAACATATTATTTTAAATCGGTGGAAATAAAATCCTTTTCCTTAGGACCCTCTCTATGACAACATTAAATCCTATTTAAAAGATAATTAAAATTTATGATATCTGGTGTATTCCTTTTGTATTTTTATAAAAATCTATACTATATTATAAAACATTTAAAAAAACTCTTAAAAACAATTGCTAAAGCATAATGTACCGCTATTTAATATGTAACACCCGTAATTTTCGGTAAGTAAATATCACCCGGACGTTTCTGTGACTTGTAAACAGTGGGGTTTTGTTGGGAAATGTATTGTTTAAAGTCCCTCGGAGTATCGAGAGTTTTGGCAGTGAAAAAGTCGAGTTTCGAGGCTCCGGAAAGGTCCCGCGACAATGCCCGGCGACTATGACAGTGTCATAGTCGCACTGTCACAGTCGCAGAGAGGGAACAGAAGCCTGGGGCACCTGGCGACATTGGCAATGTCGCTGGTCATTGTCGCACAAAAGGGCCACGTTGCTGTTAAGTCGCGAATTCAGCCTTTTCTTCTCATTTCCTTTCATCCAAACTTCTCCATTCTCTCCCAAACCGTTTCTCCTTCATTTCCCTCAAACCCTAACTCATCTTAAGCCAATTTCTTGAGTTCTTAAAGTGCTCCATCATCAAGTAGGAGATTGGGAGCTATGGCAAGAGCTCACCATTGTCATCTTCAACCTCAAGCTTCATTTTAGGGTTTTCTAAGTTTTCACCAAAGGCAAAACCTAAGTGGTAAGTTTATCCTCTCCATTTCTAAACCTTATCTTAAGATATATATATATATATATATATATATATATATATATATATATATGCTTCATTGGTGATATCCTAGTGTTTTATTACTCCAATTTCGGTTTGGAAGACTTTGGAGAAATTTAGGGTCAAAAATTAGGGTTTTGGCCAAATGGAGATTTTGATGTAAAGTAGGGGATCGATTATAAATGGTTGAATATGTTTATTAATGGGTGAAAACTTGTGAATCTAGGTTTTTGGGAAGTTTTGGCTTGAGGATTTAAGTCTCTTCAAGGAAACTCAAAGCGGGGTAAAATCTAGATTTAGCCTAAATCTAGCAAGGTGAGTTCAAGTTGATTTGTGAAACCGGTGTGCATGTGTAACATCCCAGGTCAACCGTACCAGATATTGTCCGCTTTGTCCACACACCCGGACTCACGGTTTTTAAAACGCGTCTGGTAGAGGAGGTATCCAGTCCCTTATAAGACAACTTTTGTTCCCCTCCCCAACCAATGTGGGATCTTACAATCCACCCCCCTTGGGAGCCCAGCGTCCTCGCTGACACATTAGTCCGGTTCCCGACTCTGATACCAACTTGTAACACCCTAAAAATTGGGGTAAAATAAAACTTAAAATTTCTGCAATATAACGCCTAAAATAAGGCGAATCCAAAACCTGTAAACATGACGACTAAAACCCAAAAGAGTCGGGGTAGTTCTATAATGAAGTAGCGGAATAAATAAGACATATACATGACAACCTATTTAATCTAGTACAATTAACAACTAGATTAAGGTGGGTGTCACTATGACTTCAAAACGCTCTTTCTCGATTTCCCAAAATGCCCGGTCCAAGGAGGGATCCTAGGTGCGATCCCAGAGAATCAAGGGGCCCTACTCGCACCACTAGCAGAACCTGTGAACCATTTAAACATGAACACAAGTGTTAGAACGAAGTCTAACGGTTGTTATGCCGGTACTAGTATAATGTAGATAAGAACAATAATTAAATGTTACCAGCGCCCATGCATTGAGATCAATGCCAAAACCTCCCAAATCAGGACATTGAAATTTCTTGTACATTTATAACACAGATATTTTCCAAATAAATATGATTACGTGAACGTACTTGAATTACTATGATTATAATGATCAATGGACCGTATGAGTATGTTTCTTGTGTAAATCTAGTGTTGCTTATTTCCATTTCCTTCCTTATTTGTGTGGCAGATCTGAAATGGTAAATACTCGGAGTTGACCACTGAACGAGGGAGAAATGCTTGAGGATATTTCGTCTAACCTGAATCCTGTAGCCCGGGTGGCGACTATAGTTCCTCCCGGAATGCTACCAATATTTACCGGACCTGTGGAACACATACCGAGAGTGGAGTTGGCATCCACAAATCCAGTCATTCAGGATGCAAACCCGCGAGCCGATATGATGGCCAGTGTTATGCAGATGGTAACATCGTCCATGGAAAAGCAACAAGAAGCATTCCTGAAAATGTTGGAAGATAGAGATGCCAGTCTTCGGAGGCCGGAGGTGGTGGCAGAGAACGCGGTAGCCGGCTCAGGTGGTACCGAGGGTGAGAACCGTACTGATGGAGTGGTGGTCTTAGAGACAAGGCAAACAGGAAAGGGTTGCTCGTATAAATCCTTCATGGGGTGTAAGCCGCCAGAGTTCGCCGGGGCCGATGATCCTGTGGCTTGCATGGAATGGTTGAGGGAAATTGAGCAGGCCTTCAGGTCTTGCGGATGTGATAAGGGTCAGAAGGTAAATTTTGGTTCGCAAATGCTTTGAGGTGCGACTTTGATTTGGTGGGATGTCCACACCGCAACCATAGGGGAGACCGTTTTAGCAAAGATGTCTTGGGTTACGTTTAAAGAGAAGGTTATGGAGGAGTACTGCAACGAACAGGAAATGGATTTGATTGAAGAAGAGTTCTGAGCTCTAACAAAAGGGGAACAAACGGTGAAAATGTATACCCATCTCTTCATGGAGAAGCTGAATCTAGTGGGGCACGTGGCCTCGACCGAGAAAGATAAGATAAAGGCCTACCTGAAGGGCCTACCTGCGGATATGGGGAATAGAGTCCGCAACTCTAAAGCCACAAATCTTCGGGAGTATATAGAGGAAGCCAAGATAATGGAAAGGGTCTACTCCAAGGACCAAGAAGAGAAGACAAAGACCGCGGAAAAGAGGAAAGGAGAGGCGCCGCCAAGTTCGTTCAAGAAACCGAGGTTTCAACCTAACGTGAGAAGCTTTGATAATCGCCGGGAGGCGAAATGGTGTTCTAAGTGCAAAAACAAGCACTTTGGTCCTTGCAACTCCAACTCCAACTCCAACTCCATCCAAGTCTCGTGTTACAAGTGTAGCAAACCGGGTCACACAAGTCTAAATTGTCCCATGCCGGGGACCCTCTGTTACGAATGCAAGGAACCTAGTTACATAAAAATGGATTGCCCTAAGCTAAGGTGTGGAGCGAGAGGAGGAAACCCACCAACTCAACCAATGAAGGAAACCATCCCTAAGGCTCAAGGGAGGGCCTTTCAAATGTCGAGAGAGGAAGCGAAGGAGATCGCTGACGTGGTGTCGGGTACGTTCTTACTCAACTCCCTTGCTGCTAAGGTACTATTTGATTCCGGTGCAAATTTCTCTTTCGTGTCGTTTGATTTTTGCAAAGATTTAAATATGCCTACTAGTACTCTTAGCGATGCATTGGTAGTAGAAATAGCGAATGGGGAAGGAGTGATCCTACGTGAAGTGTTGGAAAGGTGTCATCTAGATATTAGTGGGGAACTCTTCGAAGTGGACCTACTTCCTATGGCAATTGGGAGCTTCGATGTGGTGATTGGGATGGACTGGTTGTCACGACACAAGGCAGAAATCTTATGCTCAAAGAAGTTGATCCGATTACCTACCGTGAGCGGTGGGTTTGTCTTTGTCTATGGGGAGAAGCGTAAGGGTGAAGTAGCTCTTATTTCTTCCATCAAGGCAAGTAAGTGCCTTGCGAAGAATTGCCCTTCGTTCCTTGCCTACGTGTTGGATGCCAAGGCAGAGAAGAAAAAGATTGAAGACGTTCGAGTCGTTAGCGAGTATCCAGACGTATTTCCTGATGATCTTCCGGGTTTTCCACCCGACCGCCAGGTGGAGTTCCGAATCGATTTAATCCCGGGTGCAGCGCCGATTGCCCGTGCACCGTACCGTCTTGCTCCGACCAAAATGCAAGAAATGATGTTTCAACTCCAAGAGTTGTTGGAGAAGGGATTCGTGAGGCCGAGTTCCTCGCCTTGGGGAGCTCTGGTACTCTTTATCAAGAAGAAGGACGGGTCGATGCGGATGTGCATCGACTATCGAGAGTTGCACAAGGTGACCGTAAAGAACAAGTATTCGTTACCTCGAATCGATGACCTCTTCGACCAACTACAAGGAGTCGGATGTTTCTCCAAGATCGATCGGGTTATCATCAGGTGAAGGTTAGAGAAGAAGACATTTCCAAGACCGCCTTTAGAACTCGTTATGGTCACTACGAGTTCCTGGTTATGCCTTTTGGGCTAACTAACGCTCCAGCGGTATTCATGGATTTGATGAACCGAGTTTGCCGACCTTTCCTAGACAAGTCGGTCATAGTGTTCATCGATGATATCTTGGTGTACTCGAGGAGTGACGAAGAGCACGAAGTGTACCCTTTTTACCGATCATAAAAGCCTGAAGTATGTCTTCGACCAGAAAGATTTGAATATGCGACAGAGGAGATGGCTTGAGCTACTCAAGGATTATGACTGTGAACTTCAATACCACCCCGGAAAAGCAAATGTGGTCGTGGACGCCTTGAGTCAGAAGGAGTATAGTTGTGGGGTTCAAGCCACCTTTGCAAGGGTGGATGTGGTCTCAAGTTTGATTGATAAAATCAAATCATCATAGTCGGAAGCACTTCTTGAAGTCAACCTCAAAAGTGAAATCATGGTGAAGCAACATCTCCAATTGACCGAGGATGGAAGGGGTTTGAAATTGTATCAGGGACGAATTTGGGTGCCAAATATTGGAGGATGTCGGAGCCTACTATTAGAGGACGCGCACAAGTCCAAGTACTCGATACATCCGGGAAGCACTAAGATGTATCGGTATTTGAAGCTCAACTATTGGTGGCCAGTGATGAAACTAGATGTGGTTAGTTATGTGGGGCAATGCATAACTTGCCTACAAGTGAAGGCGGAGCACCAACGACCATACGGTAGTCTCCAATCCTTGGAAATACCGGAGTGGAAGTAGGAGCACATCACCATGGACTTTGTAACCAAACTACCGAGGACTTTAAAGAACCACGATACCATTTGGGTAATAGTGGATCGTTTGACCAAGAGCGCGCATTTCTTGTCTATGCGAGAGACCCTACCGATGGACAAGTTGGCCAAACTTTACATAGATGAAGTAGTCTCGAGGCATGGAGTGCCACTTTCTATTGTGTCCGACCGGGATAGCCGTTTCACGTCACACTTTTGGGATAGTTTACAGAAGGAATTGGGCACAAGGGTTAAATTGAGTACCGCCTATCACCCGCAGACAGACGAACAAAGCGAGAGGACCATCCAGACCCTCGAGGATATGTTGAGGTCGTGTGTCATCGATTTTGGGGGAAATTGGGATGCATACCTTCCACTAGTGGAATTCGCCTACAACAACAGTTATCACTCAAGTATTGGCATGGAGCCATTCGAAGCATTGTATGGAAGGAAGTGTAGGACACCCGTGTGTTGGTTGGAAGCGGGTGAGAAACAATTTGCCAGACCGAAGATCGTTCAAGAGACGGCCGACAAAGTGAAGGTCATCAGAGAGCGGTTGAAAGCGGCACAAGATCGGCAAAAGAGCTACGCGGACAAAAAGAGGAGGCCGGTCGAATTCCAAGTGGGGGAACGGGTGATGCTGAAAGTATCACCATGGAAATGATTGATAAGGTTCGAAAGCGGGGGAAGCTCAGTCCCCGTTTCCTTGGGCCTTTCACTATCCTGGAACGTATTGGTCTACAAGCCTACAAGTTGGATCTTCCGCCGAAGATGGACGAAATTCACCCCACCTTTCATGTGTGCTACTTGCGAAAATGCCTAGCCGAAGAGGAGAGTGTCATCCCACTATCGGAAATAAGAGTGGACAACAATCGATGCGTAGAGGAACCCGAATCCATTCTCGAAAGAAAGACGAAGAAGCTACGGCACAAAGAAGTGGTTATGGTGAAAGTCCAATGGAAGCATCATCGCGGTACCAATGTAACGTGGGAAGCGGAAGAAGATATGAAGAGGCGATACCCTCATTTGTTTGGCTAGTTAGGATTTCGAGGACGAAATTCATTTTAAGGGGGGGAGGATTGTAACACCCCTAATTTTTAGACCTCATTGTAAAATATTAGCTATAAGTTTATGTTTAAGAGTTCCTCTTCATGTTTTTTTTTGGATCTGGGTGAAATCGGGTCGAATCGTCGGGTTTCAGCAGCTGAAAGGGGAGTCGGCGACTGTGCCCGCGATAGTGACAATGTCACTATCGCATGGGCAATGTCGCGAGGGGGTTCGAGGCTACGGTACATATGGCACGATTGTGACCAGCGATAGTGCCATGGTCACAATCGCGATGTCAAGGTCGCGAGTGTGGGGGTGGTCACGGTACAATTCCCCCGACTGTGCCCGCGATTGTGCCAAGGGCACTATCGCGTGGGCACTATCGCGCGCGGTGTCTAGACAACCAAATTCTCATTTAATGCCATTTTTGGGGTTTAGATCATTAAATGTGGTTGCAGCTCCTTGAAGACGTTTACACACACTAAAGGTGCGATTTTCACACACACTCTTCCCTTTCTCTCTTCATTAATTGTTAGGTGGGTAAATCTTTAATGGTTGGTGATTCTTAGGGTTCTATGTTCATAGGAGTATACTCTTTCAAGATCTAAGGGTGGAAGTTTCAACCCCATTCACTCCACATTTCTAGGGTTTGTTCATCTAACCTCTAGGTAAGCTTTCTTACTTATAATCACTCATACATGCTCCATTATTTGATTATTTGTGATTTATGTGGTGTTGAATGTTAACCCAAAATCTAGGGTTTTGTAGGTTTTGAGTTGAATAATCTTAAAGTGAATGGGAGGGTCTAATCATCTTGTGAGAGATCATTTATGTAAATTAATGGATGAAATATGGATTGGAATAAATGACTATACTTCCAAGGGTTAAATCCAAAGACATATATTTCTATCAGCAGTTGGAGCCAAATTATTATTTGGGAATCTATATGTGGCTAAATGGACTATAGTTATTTATGAGGAATATGTATCAAGTATAATTGGGTTATTTATTGACAAATTGCTTGCATGAAAGGTTTTATCCCTACTTGTTCATGATCTAAATGGAAGGTCTTATGTTTATTTCCTTGTGCACGAGGATTTAGATGATATGCAAAGTATATTGCCTTGGGCATTGCGAGTAGACAATAGGGGACGCAAGTCCCTTAGTTGGAACTCGACTAGATTGGATAGGCACCCTTGCCTATAAGACCTTGAGGTGTAACCCGACGGGGTAAGCGCTAGAGGCAGAGACGGTTTGAGGATTGTGATGCCCGCCGTGACATGGGAATTAGAACCGGGGCTGGACGGTGAAATCCAATCTTCATCGCGGGATTTCCCCGTTTTATTTGGAAAATATCTATGTTATAAATGTACAGGAAATTTCAATGTCCCGATTTGGGAGGTTTTGGCATTGATCTCAATGCATGGGCCCCGGTAACATTTAATTATTGTTCTTATCTACATTATACTAGTACCGGCGTAACAACCGTTAGACTTCGTTCTAACACTTGTGTTCATGTTTAAATGGTTCACAGGTTCCGCTAGTGGTGCGAGTAGGGCCCCTTGATTCGCCGGGATCGCACCTAGGATTCCTCCTTGGACCGAGCGTTTTGGGAAATCGAGAAAGAGCGTTTTGAAGTCATAGTGACACCCACCTTAATCTAGTTGTTAATTGTACTAAATTAAATAGGTTGTCATGTATATGTCTTATTTATTCTGCTACTTCATTATAGAACTACCCCGACTCTTTTGGGTTTTAGTCGTCATGTTTACAGGTTTTGCATTCGCCTTATTTTAAGCGTTATATTGCAGAAATTTTAAGTTTTATTTTACCCCAATTTTTAGGGTGTTACAGCATGCCAAAGTGATTATCTTAAAGTGTTTGTGTTTTGCATTAAAATGTTCAACCGCTAATAAGTTTGGTTATTTGGAAGTGTTTAACTTTGTAAACTTATAAAACACCCATCTTGGGGATTTTTGAGTATGTTGTTAAATGCATCAAAATGAAAATGGTTTGATGACTCGTTTACCTAAATGGAAAGTATTGGGTAAGAATGCATTTTTATGATTGTTGGTATTACGTGCATTTTGTATCATGAAGTGTTTTAAAATACCACCATGTGAGTCATGGGCGCTTGGTCATTCCCAACCTTGCAAACGTTTATGAATTTATGAACCTTTGGTTTTTGGGAAAAAGAGGTAACTCAAGTATTTTATTGAGTAAACCGGTGATATTGGTATTTAAATGATTTATCGTATGGGTATAAACCTCTTGAGTGGTTGTCATTTAAATGTGTGTCATGGGACGTTTTGGAAAAAGTAAATGAGATTATAAACTTGTTTGGAAAATGTTTTATGTTGGAGTTTATTCATGTAGTTGAAGCATGTGTTTGCATAAATGTGGTCGTTGCATTTTATTGCATTTTACGGATTTTAGCATATGGTCGTTTGGTTGGTTGAGCTTAAGGCTCAGTTTTTCGGATTTGTCGGGTAATGAGGACTTTTGTCCGGTTTTAATAACTTAAAGTGGAGCTTTGGGTGTGAGTTGCATTTATTGCACTTTATTTTGGAGAATACATGTTTTGAGTGTGTGTGTCATTCAATTGGAATCATGTATTTTAGACTGTAATGCATTGGATCCATAGGCATGTAAGTCAGTCGCGTTTAAGGGTGGGGACTCTTGGGATTCTCACTTTGGGAAATAATGTCGTGGTGGCATTGGTGTCGTCCCGGTTGTTTGGCGAAAAAGAACCTTTATGGGTTGTACTTCGGGACCATGGGTCTGGTGTTGGATGTCTAACTTTTGTGCACGAGGTTAGACATCGGGAGTTATCAAGTAAAGAGCTGAGGTCCTATCTTGAATGCTAGGGAGTAGGCACTAGGGGTCGAATGAGTACCCTGAGGATGAAACTCCGCTAGAGACCGAACAAGCAATAAGATCGTGTATCCTTGAGGTGTAGCTCGGCGGAGCAGGCAATAGGGGATACGGTGTTTGGGACTTGAAATAAAGTCCGACTGGAGGTGTAGCTCGACGGAGCAGGCAATACAGTCATGACTGGAGGTGTAGCTCGGTAGAGCAGGCAATATAGTCACGATCTGAGGTGTAGTTCGACAACATGGTTATGTGGCTTAACTTTTTGATCTGCCACGTACAATGGAATCGGGTCTCCACCGTCACCGAAAGGTGTTAATTGGGTATTAAAGGGGTATTATTTTATTATCCATATTTTTCGATGACGCGTTGCATATATGGGTTTGTTTACTCATGATATATGGGTTTTGTATTAAGCCCGCCCCTGTTTAGGGTGTTTCGTGAAATAAAATTCTATTTCGAATTACTATAAGTTGGGAGTTTGTTTACTTTTCACGTTTTGGGTGAATTTGGGATAAAATGGCTTTACGAAAGAAGTTCAAGTTGGGTCCCTTGTTTTTAAAGGTGTTTTTGGGAAAATGTTGTCGTTTGATATTTAAAGTAAATCTTTTGATTGTCTACGATTTAAATCGCATTCTTTCCCTTTAACAAATATATTTATTTCATGCTGTAAACTCTTGAACTCACTAGGCGTTAGCCTAAACTTTTTATTTGTCGGCATGTGCATCAGGTTTCGGATGGGGGAAATGGTTCTAGCGTTGTTGCGAAGAGTGAGTATTAGTTATAACCACGAGGGTGAGTAGCCTGGTGAAGTCTTCCGTCTTTAACTTGGGAATAGCAACTTGTATTGGGTTTTAGTAACATCCGACTCTATTTGATCTTCGTGTAAGACTTTATTTATTTGTTGATGGTTAAACCTAGATTAGTAATTCAAATTTGGACTTGTTGTAAGAGATTTTATCTTTATTTAAGGTTTTATTGAAATTTTAAATTAGTTGCTCTTTCCAATTTTAAGGGTATTACATAATATTAATTATTTAAAATCTCTTAAAAACAATCATTAAAACTTTATGTATTACATTTAATGTTATTTATTAACTTTCAATCCTTATCTTTAGCCATTTTAACTCTCCTAAAATCACTTCCGACTTCAACTTCCCTAAAATCACTTATCGCATAACTAAATACAGGATAAAAATCAAATTTTCAATATAAAAGATCTAAAATATAATTAAGAAAATCTAACAGAATATTTAATGTTTATTTTATAAAAAAAACATTATATTATTAAACCTAAAATAAATAACATTATTATTAAACTATCGAAGAAACTCTTAAAACCAAGTTTTTATGTATTAAATACTGTTTATTGATACACATTACTTAAAATTCAAGATTACAAGTCATGATCTATGAGTACAAATTTCTAAAACTATATGTTTGAATTCATAACTAACTGATAAACATCTCAATTTAAATATGAAGAATTTAAAATATATAAGATAATCATTGAATTCAAACAAAACATTTAATTTTTTTTATATAAAAAACATTATATTATTAAGCCTAAATTAAACAAATTTATAAAAAAAATTGTTATCACCCTGTCAAAACCATCCAAAAATTTTACTATAAATCGATAAAAAACAAAAAATAAAAGAAAACATTAAAATCGTGATTTATCTCGCTGCATTGTGCGAGTACGTTTCAATTAAAAATATAATATAGGGTTAAATTAAGTAATAAGAAAAAGAAGACCGCCAATGGAAACATGACACTTGGCAAAATAGGTTGATTTATTGCATTTTTTGTAAATCTCTTTTGATGTCGTTTTTTCCCTAAACCAGATTGGTTGAGATCACAAATAAAGCTAGTCTAAGGTCATACGCATACGACAATCGGTTTTTTGTCAACATACTAGTCATTCAAAAACAAGTTGAACGATGATTTATTATGTTTTTGTTTTGGTATATGATCACATTACATAAAAGAGGAGATTAAAAAGTAAAAATAAATAAACGGACGAAACAAGACCGCTTGAAGTAGCGGTACTCCACGCATTATTGATAGTACGTAACGGGAATCAGTGCTTGTCCTTGACGATGGTCACGGGGCAAGGTGCATTAGTCACCAAATAGTTTGTGACGCTGCCTAATATGATCCTGCAATATCACAAAAATACTCGTAAATGCAAACTTAATTATTTAACAGCCAGATTTGGAAACGATACCTCTAAGCTATCGTAATAATCCTAAAATAATTGATAATCAATTATTATAAATCATATATGCGAATGAACAGTTTTAGCCATCCGTGAAAACAACTTGCGCCTCCGTGCCGAGTATCTGTTATCGACTACAAGAGTTTTTTTTTTAACCGTGAGTTTCCAGGCCATTAATCTCCGGGCGACCACGAATAACCTGGAGTCATCGCGTCATCGCAGCTGAACCTCCACCGACTATAAGAGTTGGTCAAATGGATTGATGAAAACCCGGTGAACAGACTCAAAATCACACATATTCTAGAGCTTACACGTTCCAAAAATCAGCGAAAATATAAAAAAGAAACGAAAAATTGGGAGAGAAAAAACAAAGAATTTGGAATTGTTTTGATTGATTCAAAGTTGAAATAAACTAGAATGAAATCATTTAGGAACAAAGAAAAAAAAATCATTAATGGTATTGAATAATTTGACATGTAAAACATTTGTTATATTTAATAAAAATTAGCTGATAAACTAGTTATATTTGATAATATCGGAGTTGGACAAAAAAAATCATATATATTACCTCCGGAGAGTGCTGAGTCCTCTGCTACCCATGACCAATGTATCCAGCTTTAGTTCTTCAATCGCTTCAACGAGTTTCTCCCTTGCATCTCCCCAATACAATTTGGTCACAACATGAATCTAATCAAATAAATTAACCACTAATCAATAATCATTCAACACATAAATTCTGAAATTGAATTTGTAACCAAAAAACATTGATTTCGATTCAACTCATTAGATTTGACATTCGATCTGGATCCGATCAAAAGAAGTTTCACATAAAAATTTGTATATATCGAGCTAAAAAACTATAAATCTGGATCAAAAGTTTGAATCCTAACAACGAAATAATTTAATTTCAAATATGAGGATCGAACAAGAAGCAAAGTGAAAACCTCTTTTTGTCTAGCTCCTGTATCAAGCATGTCAAGCACATCAATATCCGCCTTCACGCCGTACTTCGCCATCACTTCCGGCTCACGGAACTCCGTCAATGGAATCAAAGCTGATCTCGCACCACAACACCAAATCAATCGACAGTTTTACTAAACAAAATCGAAACAATAGAAGAAATAATCAACGGATCTGAGCTTACGAGAACCAGAAGTAGCCCAAAGTTTGTTCCGAGATTCATCGCCGGAATGAGATTTGATATGAATGATGTAGAACGTATCACCTTTATCAGCTAGGTTATCGATCGCCCATTGCAAAGCAGCCTTGCTGCTGTTGGAGAAATCCATGGCCACACCTACCTTCCGATCCTTCACCATTTTTGATCGGAGATCAGAAACGCTAAATCACAAGAAGAATTAACGAAGGGTTTACCAGAGTAGAAGCTGTTGGAAAACAAAGCAAATATGGAGTTTTCTACTACTTCTTTTCCTTTTATTTGATGCTTTCATTGCCCTCTTACCCTGCAAAGCATCCACTATAAAATTAATAAAAACGTTTAATTTTTTTGTATTTTTATAAACATATTAAAAATGATAATTTACATGCTTTTTCTGGTTTTTATTATTTTTAAAAACTTGATACTTTTTTTTGAACCGTGGGTTTTTTGGGCAACTTACGCGTCCCGACTAATTCTTGGACGACCATAAATGGTCCGGAGATATACCTCCATCACAAGGATAGTAAATTTAAACAAAAAGGTATTAATTTTTTATTTTTTAAAAAGTGTATAAAAACATGGTTTTATTGATGTTGTACAACTCATTAAGCTTGGATTACAAGAAAATGATGCATGGAGCTGAAAAGGGACTGGGCTACTATTGGGGGGTGCTAAAGGTTGTCCGGGCTCTGAGCACGTCCCAAGCGGTTTCATTGAACACACTTCAACCATCTAGGCCACGTTCTAGGCGACCTTAGTTGCACGGCACAAGGCCGCCCACGCCCATCTCTGTACACGTG
Organism: Arctium minus; assembly: GCA_954870635.1. NCBI lineage: Eukaryota > Viridiplantae > Streptophyta > Magnoliopsida > Asterales > Asteraceae > Arctium > Arctium minus. Next base: position 188,785,601 of record OX941080.1, read on the forward strand.
TCGCCTTGTTCTCACTCACAACCCAAACACTAGCAACCTCCTAGGCACGCTAGGCCACAACAGGAGCCGCTCGGCCCTCTCCATTGCAGTAAGAGTTTCATAAGCCCTTTCGTTTGTTTTGAAAAAAAAAGCATAATACGATTCCTTCGATATTGGTTTTCCTTTGTTTTAGTTTAGTTACCCTATTTAGTAACGTTGTATGCAGAAACAATTGAGTAGCTAATTTGTTGATTTAAAAATCTCGTAAACACGTTGTAATCGTTCTCAGTTTGTAATTAATAAATTGATTTCTTTTTCCCTGTGGACATACACTCTCACATCGATAGTGGAACTACGTTAAATCTTGTTGTCTTGATTTATGTGCCGTTTTGATATTTGATCGTATATATGTATATATATTATTATATTACGTTTGTGGATTAGTATGAATCACATTAGACTGCAATATATAATATTTATATCTCGTTAATCTGCATGTGTTGTATTAGCACTACTACAAGAATGACTTTTTTAAACGCACATTTTTAAACGTTTTTTAAAAAAAATCGAAAAAACCGTTTAAAAAGATGGTCGCGTTTTTTAAGACTTTTTTTAAACGGTTATGCGGTTGTGGTACCGTTTAAAAAAGTCATATGACCTTTTTAAACGGTTCTTATAAAAAACCATTGAAAAAGGGATACGTATTTCACACGAATAATTGAACAAAACCGTTTAAAAAGCTGCCTAACTTTTTTACACGGTTTTTTCATACAACCGTTTAAAATACATACATCTTTTTAAATGGTTCTCTAGAAACAACCATTTAAAAAGGCCAAACACTTTTTCAAACGTTTTCCCTATCACAAAACCGTTTAAAAATGTCTTTAAAAATTTAGGTTTTTTTTATATATTCATGGCCGCCGTTTTTTTGCCTAAAAGGTCTCCCCATCTTCTTTATTCATTCTCTACACACAAATGGAGGAGCCAATATCGATAAATTGAAAGATATTAAATATTGCAAGGTATGTATTAACTGAATATTATTATGACCGGTCGTTAAATTCCACTTTATTTTCTTGTCAATCATCTCTTTTTAATGCACCATAATGGTAAAACCGAACTACATTAGTGCGTTTTTATATTTTGATAGGTTCGGAACAATTTGGTGCGAAAAAGAACAAAACGATAATTTTTGACAAATTTGCGCAATTGTGGCGTTTTGATCATATCTCAATCGTTTGATCTCCGATTTGAGTGATTCAAGATGATCTGGAAACCCAACACACAAATATACAATGTTCGTGTTTTGAGTTTTTGGTAAGTTGGAGTAAATCTGGGCCGAATCTGAAGTTGAAGTTGGGAGTACAAAGCTCGACATAAAATGAATAAAAGAATTAAAGGTGCTTCTAGGGGTGTGCAAACCCGAACCGGCCTGAGCAACCCGCCCGACCCGAGACCCGTCCAACCCGAAATTAGGCTAACCCGAAATACCCGAACCTGCCACATCCGATCCGAAATCTTTTCTCGGCTAAAACGGATCGGGGTGGGTATCCAAACCCACACCCGACCCGAAAACCCGAACTATAAATACTAAATCCTAAACCTAATTTCATAAATCAGAAACATTCTCTCGTCTCTTCTCTCTCGCTCGACTCTCGACCCAAATCATTGACCGACGACCTCTCTCACTCTTCTCGGCGTTCTCTTCTCGACCGGCGCACAGTCTCGTCTTTTTGATTTTGGTTGAAACTTGAGTTTTTGATTTTGGTTGAAACTTGAATCGCTTTGAATCCCTTCTTGTTTCGTCGACTCCAGTAAGGTTTTAGGTTTTTGATTTTGGTGGAAAAATGGTTTTGTGAATTCTGTTTATTCGGTCGGAACCCGAAGTTTATACCCGAAAACCCGTTCCCCGAACAACCCGATATCCGAAAACCCAAAGTTTATTCGGTCGGATTTCGGGGCTCTTACCCATCACCCGATATCCGATCGGGTTTTGGGTTTCAGGTCCCGACCCGACCCGACTGTTGCTCAGCCCTAGGTGCTTCTATAAAGACAGAAGAAGATGTGGCGAAATGGTAAGTGTCGTGGGTTTGCATGGATGTGGTTCCGAGATCGAGTCCTATGTGCAGCAGATCATGTGAAACAATACACAGTTTACACGAGTTTTTTTTTAAAACCGTTTAAAAAGGTATACAATTTTAAACGGGTTTTTTTGGCTATTTTAAACGGTTTAAAAACCGTTTAAAAATGTGAATTTTTTAAACGGTTCAAAAACTGTTTAAAAAAGCCCCTGACTTTTTCAAACGGTTGTAAAACCGTTTAAAAATGTCCAAAACAACCGTTTAAAATACCTATTTCTGTAGTAGTGTAGGCCAGTTTGCACCGTGGTTTATTAATCAATTTGGAACCGTAAATCATTTGAGAATGCTATATTTGAAACTGTGTCCGACCCTACAAGATGTATTTTAACAAAATAATAATACATTATCTTTTATCAAATAGAAATTAATATATTTTCTTGATTGTTCCTAAAATTCCTTTTTATATAACACAACGTGCAACTCATAACTAATGAAGTTTGGAAGACCCTTCAGATTTTATAGAAAATATAATAATTAAGAAAATTTTATTATAATATATTTTTATTTCATAAGATAAAATTAAAGTAATATATTATAAATACAGTTTCAACATAGAGTAGAACATCATAAGAGCATCTCTAATGCAAGATTTTTATAAGTAAAAAGTGAAGCGACTTGAAATAACTATCATTTATTACCAATTTTTGTACAAGAACATTTTTTTTTATCTTAAAGTGGGTGTGCAATGACAAATTTATTAGTATTTATATAAATGAGTAAGATGACAAGAAAAATAAAAAATAAATAAAAGTTGTTAATAAGAAACCTCTTTCAATTATCTAGCGAGCCTTGTCATATGTGTTTGGAAATTGAAATTTAATGTTATTTAATTAATATATAACGAATATATAAATTCGGTGATTATTTTATGTATTGAATCTATTTATTGTGCAGGAATCCTATCCATTGTGCTTGATGCTGGATGGTTTATGCACGTGACAAGATAATTATATAATTAACAAAAATAGCTTTTTATTTTATTGTAATAGGAAATTTAGGATACAGACATAAATTTATATTTATTGTAATGATAAATTTTGTTAAATCTCATTGACTTTTTAATTATAAATTTTAAGAGTTCAATATATTTATCTAGGGCTTTATACGGATGGGTTGCAAGGGTTTAAGACATCTGAACATCTCAATTTAATGTTTACCGTTTGAAAAAGAAAGTACAATCTAACCCAACTCAAGTTGTACGATTTGCATTGGGTTCGGTTGGTTGAGTTGAAACTTTGATACATCATTTACAATCTAACTTAGTGATTTTGTTTAAACGAAGTAAAATCAAAATGAGAACAAACAAATAAAGTTAACAATTACATAAAAAATAAATGGTTATTTGCATGAGACTTTCTGTTAAGGCTAACAATTACATATATTAATTAATGACTTAACAATGACATTAAATTCATTGTATGGAAAGACATTGGATTCATTGGGTTGGGTTGCATTCAAATGACCTTAACCCAATTCTAATCATACCAACAGTTTAAAAATTTTACAACTCAATTAGGTATGGAGTGACTTCGAGCTGGGTTCGGGTTGGTCGGTGTTTGTGCATCCTTGTATTTATTTTTAGACGTATTATAAATTTCAAGAGTACAACAACTATTAAACATTAAGAGTTAAGAACAAATGTTGTAAGAGTTTTGAAAACCGCATATCACAATTGATTTATTTCCAAAAAGAAAAACAATTTGATATATTATGATTTATGTATATATATGTATGATTTTTATATATTCTTATCTAAAGTAGAATGGTCGTAATATTAATAATTTACGTCATCCATGAAGAAATTATCCATGACAACGAACTCTTTAATGTTCATTTATTATTTCACATAAGATTTAATTTAGACATCATGATATATGATATGTAGTCATTTAAATTCATACGATTTGGATGGAAAAAAATAATTTATTTGAAATATTGATGTGCTTCACAACAAAAATTAATAAACCCTAACGATATCCAACTTAAAACTTATCGATTTACGAAACAATAAATGGTTTATTGGTTATCATTAAACATCAAACACATCCGAAATTATGAAATGGTTTGACAATTCTGGTTATGTTTCAAAAGTCGGTCGCATCACGTTTTGGCATAATAGTCATTAGTCAATGGTCCTCTATGTCTAAAAGTAAAATGGATAAGACATATTTAGATATATTTATGTTGGATATATTCATTTTTTAAAGATTATATAGATTGGGTTAGGTATGATCAACCCTACACCAAAAGGTATAAATATATATATATATATATATATATATTTATGAATCAAAAATAACAAAAACAAGATTCTTTTACAAATTTATGTAGAAAAACATAAAAACAACATAATCATAAAATCTTACTTGTATTCGAAGATTCGTCGTTTTAATGAAATCGATTGAGGCCCACGAAAACGCGGTGTCCTAAGACAAAGTTTTGCCCGGTGTATCGGTGTTGTCTTGAGGATACACCAATCAATTCAAGTAAGTAATTTGAATCTAGCGAATTAAACGATGTTTGATGATGGATTATGAAGGGAGAGAATCCCAGAAGAAGATGAATTTTCGTATATTATTATTATGGAAAAATGCAACAATTTATAGGTTGCAGTTTGTAACCGAAATAATTGCCAGCGCTCCGCATGACTTCTCTCGCGAGTGAACCCGCGCCAGACTCTGGACGCCAAACTATCCAGTGTTCCGCGCACCTAGCACCGCAGGTATGGTCGTACCGTAACCCTCGCCGGGCTCTGTCCATAGAGCACCACGCGTGCATCCGCGCGACTCGGGTCGCACCGTGACCCGCGCCAAGCACTGTCAAGCCTGCATCACACTTTCCACCATCAATGAATCTTGACCCCATCGAGACCCCAAGAGGCCCAAGGCCCAATCTTTGACATTTAAGATGTATATATTAATGTCAAGGAGAGCCCACCAATCACACCACAATCCAAGCCCAAGCAATTAAATTATTCATTTAATGCTCATTGATTGAAGTTTATTAAGTGGTGTAAACTTTGTCTTGGTTCCTATGTGGGACAAGGTTCCTCTATTCTACACTAAGTTCCAACAGATTGTGCAGCCCCAGTTGGCAAATGAGCGATAAGAATTTATTGAAATACAAGACAGGTCCCATGTTTAATCTCGGGTCCCCTTTAGCCTCAGTCGTTGAATGAGACAAAAGATGTCCTCTCACTTTGGTGACCTTAAATGTGGGTTCCGTGTAGGACCGCTTGGGGTTGCCGTTAATCAATTTTTTGTCCAAATATAGATACTTATTTTAGTAACAGTAAAGTCTTTCTCTTTGACAAAGGGACTCTCTTTCTTGAACAAGCACGACGTTATCAGGACAAAATCTTAACAGATGGAAAAAAATGAAAAGAAAGAGGAGCGAACAACTACTATAACATCGTTAGATGAGCTTCAGTTTGGCCCCCTAATTAATAGACCGCCCTGCTATACTAATTCCATAAACACCTAACGAATATTATTACACTTGATAATGTTGGTCAACCTATCTCTTATGTAACACCCTAAAAATAGGGATAACAAAAAATCCGAAAAACGGACATGCGGTATATAAAATTGCTACAACAAGAGCCTCCCAAAAATGGGGAAATATACAAACCTGTTTAATTACAGTTGTAATTTAACGGACAATAAATTAACAACCAACTAATCTAATTTCTACAACTAGAAAAGAGATTACAAAAGGGTTGTCATCTATAAACCCAAAAGTTCTTCTACCAAAAGTATGTCCAATTGCAAGTAATCCCCAAGCTCTCACCAAGCAATTATGCTAGCTTAGAACCGACACCGCTAGAACCTGAGATACACATCGACACCAAACAAGTGTTAGGCCAAAAAGCCTAGTGAGTTGAACAATAATAAGCATGCATGAACAGTTACAATTCTTATCAGCAGTTAACCAAAGTTCAACCAATGTGGAGTCAATAGGGGAGACCCATAACACCAATAAAGTTCCACCCAAAGAGTCGATATACCTTGATGCCATCTACCAAGAGACACCCGAAAGGCCCGACACACCCGAGGACTATAACTAAGGAAATTCCCCGAATGACGGAGGTCTAGGCACATACCATCACGGTGGCACCCAAGACTACATCCTCCTAGTGTCTACTGACTTGGTTCGTCCAACATCATGCATATAGAAGATCTCGAGGTATATTTCAACCAAACACATATCAATACCAACCATGGGTACAATGTTACCATCCTAGCACATAGGTCCAATATGAGACCCAAATACCAACATAATCAATGTTTATATATTAAATCACCAAAAAGGCATTCCAAGTAGAATTTATCATCTACTATACCACATATATCCCAAATCATGCAAACATACCAATAATGTACATTCATGGAGTAAATCCCAAATATTCGATCAATAGAGTAAATCATGGCAAAATAGTCATAAAGAGATATCCCAACATATTATTCATAAGATTATCATCAAGTATGTGAACACATAAAGGTAAACATTGTGAGAAATGTTACAATAATACAAATAGAAGATTATGATGTGTATCTAATTTTAACAAAAGGGTTAGTAAACTCACAATCTAGGTTTTGAACCAAAACCTAGAAAATAGATGAAATGGGGAGAAATGAAGCCTTGAGACTCCAAATACTTGGTTGGAAGGTCTTGAATGCACCCTTGAAGTGGTTGATTAAATGTTTGAAATCCCCCAACAACCTCTAGAGTAATAAATGAAGTAAGAGAGTGGAGAAGTGGAGAAAATCGCCCAAAATCGCTCCCAAGCAAACCCTAGACCTGGTTTTGAAGTTGTGTAATGAATAGAGGCTGAAAATGGTGTTTTTAATCGTCCAGACCATGCGGACGATAGTGACAAGGGCACTATCGCGAGTCACAATCGCAGACACATAGACACCCGCGGTACAATCCGCGCGAGTATACCTGACGATAGTGACAAATGTCACTATCGCGTGTCACTATCGCGGACCCAATCTCACTCTCGGTACACCTCCCGCGAGAGTGACCGGAGATAGTGACAATGTCACTATCGCGTGGCACTCTCGCGCCACTCTCATACCAGCCCAAAAACTTAGCCAATTTCGATAACGAGCGTGAGGTTAAAACCACTAAGATGATAAATCAATTTATGTGACATTTCAATATAATAACAATCATAAAATGCCTACAAAGGCTCATACTCTCACTAGGGGTGTCCAAAAAAACCGTTGGACCGCTCAAACCGGTCGAACCAAGTCAAACCAGACCGTTTTTGGCGGTTTAGGCGGTCTGGTCTGGTCTAAAAAATGCCAAACCAGGCGGTCCGGTCTGGTCTGCAGTTTGGAGGTTTTTTCGGGCGGTTTGGACCAAACCGACCGCCAAATATATCTATATATATATTTTTTATTTTTTTATATCATCTTTTGTTTAACCCAAATATCCAATTTATCTTTAGACTTAAATATATACAAAAAGGCCCAAAGATAATTTTAAATCGCCGTGGATTTTATTTGCACTTTGCATATTACTTTTTTTTTGTTTTGTCTTGAGATATTTTGTTTACTTTTGTGGATTTTGTTAACGTTGCTGTAGATTTTTATTTATTTCAAATGAACTCAAGCTAATGAACCTTTAAAGTTTAAATTTTTATATGTTTTTTATGTTTAAACTTTAAAACCCACTAAAAGGCCCAAACCGCCTAAACCGATCGACCAAACCGCCTAAACGCGCGGTCTGACTTGACCGGTCTGGGCACTTGATATCAAATCGCTTGGTTTGAAAAAGCAACAAACCGCCACTAGCGGTTTGGTTTGTGGTTTGAGGGGTTAAACCGCCCAAACCGGACCGCGAACACCCCTAACTCTCACATAGGCACAATTAATGTATTAAGGGAACAAATATTGTAACACCCTAAAAATAGGGATAACAAAAATCCGAAAAATGGACATGAGGTACACTAAAATTGCCATAGCAAGAGCCTCCCAAAAATGGGGAATATATAAATAACCTGTTTAATCACAATTGTAATTTAAACGGACAATAAATTAACAACCAACTAATCTAATTTCTACAACTAGAAAAGAGATTACAAAAGGGTTGTTAACTATAAACCCAACGATTCATTTTTAAAAGTAAAGAGCGTCCAAGTGCAAAATCCCCAAGCTGTCACCCCAAAGCATCTAAACCTGCTTAGGACCGGCGCCGCTAGAACCTGAGATACACATCGACACCAAACAAGTGTTAGGCAAAAAAGCCTAGTGAGTTGAACAATAATAAGCATGCATGAACAGTTACAATTCTTATCAGCAGTTAACCAGAGTTCAATATATATGTGGAGTCAATAGAGGAGACCCATAGCACCAATCAAGTTCCACCCAAGAGTCGATATACCTTGATGCCCTTCACAAGGAACATCCGAAAGGCCCGTCACACTCGAGGACTACACCAAAAGGAAATTCCTCGAATAGCGGAGGTCTAGGCACATACCGTCACAGTGGCGCCCAAGACTACATCCTCCTAGTGTCTACTGACTTGGTTCGTCCAACATAACGCATATAGGATGTCCTTTAGGTATATTTCAACCCAACATATTTCGATACCAACTACGGGTACAATATTACCATCCCAATTCCAATAAGTCTAACAAGAGACCCAAATGACCATTTTGCTTATCATGTATATTAAATATTACCACAAAGATAATCCAACTAGAAACCCTCTTCATATCGATACATGTATACATTTACCATATTCAACATATACATATTATGCATCCAAGAGGAAAAGCCCCGATACTTGCACATTTAGAGTACACCATGGTATTTCACGTATAACCACATCTCTTCATAAGAAAATCCCAAGTATTTGAACATATAGAGATAAACAACCATAAATAGAAGCATAAAATGTGTATCTAGTTTTGACAAAGGTTTAGTAAACTCACAATCTAGGTTTTGAACCAAAACCTAGAAAATATGGAAACCCTAGAAGTTTCCCAAAGGAGACTTTAAGTAGGAGAGGAGTAACTTAATAAGGATCTTCAATAAATGCACTTGGTTGATGTTTGAAGAACAAGGAATCACCCCAACAACCCAAAACCCTAGAAATAAATGTGTGTATGTTTAGAATACCCAAAAATCGCCCAAATGAGAGTTCTCCCATTTTTTTTGTAAAGTCCCAGTGAGAAATGAGGTATTAATATCTATAAAACAACATACTGGACCACGCGGGCGATAATGCCCCGCGATAGTGCCAAGGGCACTATCGCGAGTCACAATCGCGAGGCCTCTCCCGCTCACGGTACCATTTCGGCGATAGTGCCAAGGCACAATCGCTTGGCACAATCGCTGGCATCCCCCAGCCTACGGTACATCCCTGGCGATAGTGCCTCCGGCGATAGTGCCAATGGCACAATCGCCAGGCACAATCGCGCCAACCCCAAAACAGTCCGAAAACTCAACCGAAACGATAACGAGCACAAGGTTTGTATGATTAAAGATGGTAAATCAGTGTATGTGATATTTCAATATAACAACGATCATTAAATGCATATAAAGCTTCATATTTTCAAATAGATACAATTAACGTATTTAAGGGAATAAATACTTATCTTATGAATTTACGGGTGTTACAATCCTCCCCACCTAAATGGGATTTCGTCCCCGAAATCTTACCCTAAGCTAAACAAGTGAGGATACCACTTCTTCATATCATCTTCGGACTCCCAAGTAATGTTAGCACTCCGATGGTGCTTCCATTGGACTTTAACCATCACCACGTCTTTATGTCGCAACTTCTTCACTTTCGATTCCAAAATCGACTCCGGTTCCTCCACACAACGATTCCCGTTGTCTACCCGAATTTCTGACAAGGGAATCACACTTTCTTCCTCGCCTAGACACTTTCGAAGGTACCACACGTGAAACGTAGGATGTATCTCATCTATTTCCGGCGGTAAATCCAACTGGTAGGTTTGTAAACCAATTTTCTCTAAAATGACGAAAGGTCCAAGGAAACGAGGACTAATATTCCCACGCTTCCCAAAACGTATGATCCTCTTCCACGGAGATACTTTCAACATGACTCGATCGCCCACTTGAAACTCAACCGGTCTTCTCTTATTGTCCGCATAAATTTTCTGTCGGTCTTGCGCCGCCTTTAGCCGTTCTCGTATTTCTTTCACCTTGTCCGTCGTCTCTTGAACTATTTCCGGCCCGGCGAATTGCTTCTCGCCCGCTTCTAGCCAACAAACCGGGGTTCTGCACTTCCGCCCATACAATGCCTCGAACAGTGCCATTCCAATACTAGAATGGTAACTGTTGTTGTACGCGAACTTTACCAACGGTAGATGTGAATCCCAACTTCCCCCGAAGTCTATTACACACGACCTCAACATATCTTCTAACGTCTGGATTGTCCTCTCGCTTTGACCATCCGTTTGAGGATGATACGCCGTGCTCAAATTCAGTCGAGTACCCAACTCCTTTTGCAAGCTAGCCCAAAAGTTCGAAGTGAACCGACTGTCTCGATCTGATACGATAGATTGCGGAACTCCGTGCCTCGATACCACCTCATCAATATAAAGCTTGACCAATTTCTCCATTGGCAAGGTCTCCCGCATTGCAAGGAAATGCGCGCTCTTGGTCAATCGGTCAACGATTACCCAAATGGTGTCGTGCCCACGCAAAGTCTTTGGTAACTTCGTCACGAAATCCATAGTGATGTTGTCCCACTTCCACTCTGGGATGGACAACGGTTGCAAACTTCCATACAGTCTTTGGTGTTCCGCCTTGACTTGGAGACAAGTGACACATTTCTCCACGTAGCTAGCCACATCTAGCTTCATCACCGGCCACCAATAATTTAACTTTAAATCTCTATACATCTTAGTGCTACCGGGATGTATAGAATATTTCGACTTGTGCGCTTCTTCAAGAAGTAATTCCCGATTTCCTCCTAACTTCGGCACCCAAATCCGTCCTTGAAAAATCTTGAGCCCATGGCCATCTTCCGATAAGAGTTCTTTTTGCTTCACCAAGACTTCGGGTTTGAGGTTCTCTTCTTTAAGTGCTTCCACTTGACTCGCTCTTAAACTCTCCAACAAACTTGATACCACTTCGATTCTTGTAAGGGACGTCTTGACACCTCCATCATGGTTCCTTCGACTCAACGCATCCGCCACCACGTTGGTCTTACCGGGATGATAGAGTAAATCACAATCGTAATCTTTCAAGAGTTCAAGCCATCTCCTTTGCCGCATGTTGAGTTCCTTTTGATCGAAGATGTACTTGAGACTCTTGTGATTCGTGAAAAGAGTACACTTCGTCCCATACAAGTAGTGTCACCACAACTTTAGCACGAAAACTACCGCCGCTAACTCCAAATCATGAGTCGGGTAATTCTTCTCATAATCCTTTAGTTGTCGCAACGCGTAGGCTATTACTTTCCCCCTTTGCATTAGGAGACACCCAAGTCCCATCTTGGAAGCGTCGCTAAATACAACAAAGTCTTCTGATCCCTCGGGTAAGGACAAGATCGGAGCTTCGCACAACTTTCTCTTGAGCGTCTGAAAGTCTTGCTCTTGTGCATCGGTCCAAAGAAACTTAACGTTCTTCCTTGTAAGAGAAGTGAGCGGAGTCGCTACCTTGGAAAAGTCTTGAATGAAATACCGGTAGTAACCCGCCAAACCCAAGAAACTTCGAATCTCCGTCGGGCTTGTTGGAGGTTTCCAACTCATCATAGCCTCGATCTTTGCCGGATCTACCTTTACCCCGTCCTTTGATACCACATGCCCCAAGAATTGCACCTCTTGGAGCCAGAATTCGCACTTGGAGAATTTCGAAAACAACTTCTCCCTCCTTAGAACCTCTAATACTTCCCGTAAGTGTTTCCCATGCTCGGACTCATCCTTGGAATAAATTAAAATATCGTCAATGAAGACGATTACGGATTTGTCTAAGAATGGGCGGCACACACGATTCATCAAATCCATGAATACGGCCGGAGCGTTGGTTAAGCCGAAAGGCATCACCAAAAACTCATAATGGTCGTAGCGCGTTCGGAAAGCCGTTTTCGGTATGTCCTCCTTCTTCACTCTTACCTGATGATAACCGGACCGAAGGTCAATATTTGAGAAACACCCCGCACCTTGAAGTTGATTGAAGAGATTGTCGATACGAGGTAGAGGATACTTATTCTTCACCGTGACTTTGTTTAGCTCTCGGTAGTCGATACACATCCTCATGGATCCATCCTTCTTCTTCACGAACAACACCGGTGCTCCCCAAGGTGACGAACTTGGTCGAATGAAGCCCTTCTCCAACAACTCTTGAAGTTGCGTCATAATCTCCTTCATTTCTGTCGGTGCCAAACGATATGGAGCACGAGCTATCGGAGCCGCTCCCGGATCGAGGTCGATCTGAAAATCTACTTGTCGTGTCGGTGGCAACCCGGGTAGGTCTTCCGGAAAGACATCCGGAAAATCTCGCACCACTTCTACGTCTTCTACCGACTTCTTCTCTTTCTTTGCGTCTACCACATAGGCCAAATACGAAGGGTAACCCTTCGCTAGAAACTTGCGAGCTTTGAGAGATGAAATAATGGGATTATTCCTCTTTCCTTTCTCCCCATAAATGATAACCACACCATTTCCCGGCGATGGCACTTGGATCATCTTTTTAGAACAAAAGATGTCCGCCTTATGTTTTATTAATCAGTCCATGCCTATAACCACGTCGAACCCACCTATAGCCATAGGTAGTAAGTCTACTCCAAAAGGACTCCCATCAATTTCTAAAGTGCAATCACAAAAATGGTCTCGAATGATCACTTGATCTCCATTAGCTATTTCTACTACTAACGCATCGGGGAGGACACTAATAAGAGTAGTGAATTGCTTACAGAAGGTATTCGATACAAAAGAACATGTAGCACCCGAGTCAAACAAAACACGAGCCGGCAAGGAGTTTACTAGAAACGTACCTGAAACAACATCAGCGGTCTCCTTTGCCTCCTCAGTAGTCATCCGGAAAGCTCGACTCGGTGCCCTTGGTGATTGCTCGACTCTAGCCGTCGAACCCACAGAATTTCCACCATTTCCTCCTCCTAGCTTTGGGCAATTTCTTTTCATATGCCCCGACTCACCGCACTCATAACATACCGACCCCCTGATGGAGCATTCTCGAGTTGTGTGGCTCTTCTTACCACACTTGACACACCCGGCTGGACCGGAGTAAGTCCTTGTAGTGCATGGCCCTGAGTGCTTTGACTTGCACTTGTGGCACGACCGATCCTCACGACGTTGATCACCCGCCCTTCCACTCGTAAAGGGTCTTGATTGACGAACGGGCCCAGATGGCCCTTCCCACTTCCGCTTCTCACCAACATGCCTCTTCTCTTCCCTTTCAGCATTGATGTCGTCCTCAACGAGCAAAGACTCTTCGATAACCTCTTGTAAAGTCGAACACTTAGCATTTCTTACTGCCGTTCGCATCTCGGCTGGTAACCCTTGATGATAGGCCTTAATCTTAGACTTTTCATCGGGGACCAGATGTCCCACCAAGTTTAGTTTCTCCAAAAAGAGTTTGGAGTAACCAACAATAGACAGATTCCCCTTCTTTAGATCTCGGAACTCCCGCTCCAACTTGTCCATCGAACGCTCGCTACAATACTTGTCCATAATCTTCTCTTTGAACACCGACCATGTTAACTTAGCCAAAACTTCAGGAGTGAGGACTGATCGAGTGAGATTCCACCAAATCAAAGCCTCTCCCCGAAGTAGCTGAGAAGCAAACTTGACCCGCTGAGAGGGATCACACTCACTTGACTCAAAGGCCATCTCTACCTCCTTGAGCCAGTACATACAAGCCACTGGGTTATCGGAACCTGCAAACTTCTTAGTGTGGCACCCCAGAAACGCTTTGTAGGTGCACCCCTTATTCTTCGTCTTGTTCCCATCATCAGATGGGTCTTCAACAGATACCACATTTGGTCCACCCGACCCCACAACAATGTTTTCCGCCATTGTTTCAGGTTGTCGGTTGCTGGCGTCTCGATCCTCTAAGAGTTTCATGAAGAACTCTTGTTGTTGGGCCATGGCAGAGTTCATGGCCAACATCATGCTGTCCCGCAACCGGGTCTCCATAGTAACGTCCTCCATAATGGCATTATCCGCATTGAGGTTCCGACGCGGAATATGCTCAGGTCCGCCTCCCAAGATTCTGGGTACGGGAATTCCATCGGAGGTTTCCCCCACAGGAGGTCGTACAGCTGCAGATTCCACTTCTGGTTGACCCTCTGGCATGTCCGGTAATCTACTTCGAGTGTTTACCATCACAAACTGCCATACACGCACGAGAAATAGATTGAGAAAAGACTAAACGAGTTGAACTCATTGTACGTACTAATACCTTCATCAATTATCATAATAATGGCAAACCAAGTATGCTCACGTAACAATGCATTCATAATAGCAGTATCTAAGTGAAATTATGAACGAACCATACACAAGAACTCTTGTCACCGTCATCATGACTTTCAATTTAAAGTAATTCTGTAATCCTAATGCTCTCCCCACCTAGGATTGCTACCCAGTGGACAGTGAAGTCATAAAGTCTAAAGCTTAAGTCTAGATATGCTAAACAATACCTAGTTCACTTAAACTAAAGCTCTGATACCAACTTATAACACCCTAAAAATAGGGATAACAAAAATCCGAAAAATGGACATGAGGTACACTAAAATTGCCATAGCAAGAGCCTCCCAAAAATGGGGAATATATAAATAACCTGTTTAATCACAATTGTAATTTAAACGGACAATAAATTAACAACCAACTAATCTAATTTCTACAACTAGAAAAGAGATTACAAAAGGGTTGTTAACTATAAACCCAATGATTCATTTTCAAGAGTAAAGAGCGTCCAAGTGCAAAATCCCCAAGCTCTCACCCCAAAGCATCTAAACCTGCTTAGGACCGGCGCCGCTAGAACCTGAGATACACATCGAAACCAAACAAGTGTTAGGCCAAAAATCCTAGTGAGTTGAACAATAATAAGCATGCATGAACAGTTACAATTCTTATCAGCAATTAACCAGAGTTAAATATATGTGGAATCAATAGGGGAGACCCATAACATCAATCAAGTTCCACCCAAGAGTCGATATACCTTGATGCCCTTCACAAGGAACATCCGAAAGGCCCGACACACTCGAGGACTACACCAAAAGGAAATTCCTCGAATAGCGGAGGTCTAGGCACATACCGTCACAATGGCGCCCAAGACTACATCCTCCTAGTGTCTACTGACTTGGTTCGTCCAACATAACACATATAGGAGGTCTTTTAGGTATATTTCAACCCAACATATTTCGATACCAACTACGGGTACAATATTACCATCCCAATTCCAATAAGTCTAACAAGAGACCCAAATGACCATTTTGCTTATCATGTATATTAAATATTACCACAAAGATAATCCAACTAGAAACCCTCTTCATATCGATACATGTATACATTTACCATATTCAACATATACATATTATGCATCCAAGAGGAAAAGCCCCGATACTTGCACATTTAGAGTACACCATGGTATTTCACGTATAACCACATCTCTTCATAAGAAAATCCCAAGTATTTGAACATATAGAGATAAACAACCATAAATAGAAACATAAGATGTGTATCTAGTTTTGATAAAGGTTTAGTAAACTCACAATCTAGGTTTTGAACCAAAACCTAGAAAATATGGAAACCCTAGAAGTTGCCCAAAGGAGACTTGAAGTAGGAGAGGAGTAGCTTAATAAGGATCTTCAATAAATGCACTTGGTTGATGTTTGAAGAATAAGGAATCGCCCCAACAACCCAAAACCCTAGCAATAAATGTGTGTATGTTTGGAATACCCAAAAATCGCCCAAATGAGAGTTCTCAAGTTTTTTTGTAAAGTCCCAGTGAGAAATGAGGTATTAATTTCTATAAAACAGCATACTGGAACACGCGGGCGATAGTGCCAAGGGAACTATCGCGAGTCACAAGAGGCCTCCCCCGCTCACAGTACCATTTCGGCGATAGTGCCAAGGCACAATCGCGTGGCACAATCGCTGGCATCCCCCAGCCTACGGTACATCCCTGGCGATAATGCCTCCGGCGATAGTGCCAATGGCACAATCGCGCCAACCCCGAAACAGTCCGAAAACTCAACCGAAACGATAACAAGCACAAGGTTTGTATGATTAAATATGGTAAATCAGTGTATGTGATATTTCAATATAACAACGATCATTAAATGCATATAAATGTTCATATTTTCAAATAGATACAATTAACGTATTTAAGGGAATAAATACTTACCTTATGAATTTACGGGTGTTACAAATACTTACCTTGAGAATTTCCGGGTGTTACAATCCTCCCCACCTAATTGGGATTTCGTCCCCGAAATCTCATCCTAAATTAAACAAGTGAGGGTAACGCTTCTTCATATCATCTTCGGACTCCCAAGTAATGTTAGCACCCCGATGGTGCTTCCATTGGACTTTAACAATAACCACGTCCTTATGCCTCAACTTCTTCACTTTCGATTCTAAAATCGACTCCGGTTCTTCCACACAACGATTCCCATTGTCTACCCGAATTTCCGACAAAGTAATCACGCTTTCCTCCTCGGCTAGACACTTCCGAAGGTAACATACGTGAAACGTAGGATGTATTCCATCCATTTCCGATGGTAAATCCAACCGGTAGGCTTGTAAACCAATTTTCTCCAAAACAACGAAAGGTCCAAGGAAACGCGGACTAAGCTTCTCACGCTTCCCAAACCGGATAATTCCCTTCCATAGAGATACTTTCAACATGACACGGTCGCCCACTTGAAACTCGACCGATCTTCTTTTCTTGTCCGCATAACTTTTCTGTCGATCTTACGCCGCCTTTAGCCTCTCTCGGATTTCTTTCACCTTGTCCGTCGTCTCTTGAACTATTTCCGGCCCGACGAATTGTTTCTCGCCCGCTTCTAACCAACATACTGGGTTCTGCACTTCCGTCCATACAATGCCTCGAACAGTGCCATTCCGATACTATAATGGTAACTGTTGTTGTACGCAAACTCTACCAAAGGTAGATGTGAATCCCAACTTCCCCCGAAGTCTATTACACACGACCTCAACATATCTTCTAATGTTTGGATTGTCCTCTCGCTTTGACCATCCGTTTGAGGATGATATGCCGTGCTCAAATTCAGTCTAGTGCCCAACTCTTTCTGTAAGCTTGCCCAAAAGTTTGAGGTGAAGCGACTATCCCGATCCGATACGATAGATTGCGGAACTCCGTGCCTCGATACCGCCTCATCAATATAAAGTTTGGCCAATTTCTCCATTGGCAAAGTCTCACGCATTGCAAGCAAATGCGCACTCTTGGTCAGTCGGTCAACGATTACCCAAATGGTGTCGTGGCCACGCAAAGTCTTCGGTAGTTTCGTCACGAAATCCATAGTGATGTTGTCCCATTTCCACTTGGGAATGGACAATTGTAACACCCTCAAATCTGGAAATAGCAACTTATTTAAAATTTTCTAAATACATCAATAAAGGAATTATCTACAACCACAAATTAAGATTTAATCTCAATACAAACATTCATTCTATACAAAAGCCTATGATAAGAACGGGTGCTACTAAAACCCCATAATAGTCACTATCTCCAAAATTGCGGAAGACTTCACCAACTACTTACTTTTGCACGAGGGTAAGGCTCAACTCTTCGTGGCTGCTAGAACCAAAACCCAACTGGAACCTGATGCACATGCCGACAAATAAAAAGGTTAGGCTTAACGCCTAGTGAGCTCAAGAGTTTTCAACATCAATAAAGATGTCTGTGAAAATAGATAATGCTGTTTAAATCATAATCTTTCAAAAGGTGTGCTTTGAATATGCAAACGACTCATTTTCCATTAATATGCATTTTAGACAAAGAACACCAATTTGGACATTTTCCAAATCAAACTACTACCAAATGATGATACCAATGTAAACCGCCCCTTCATAAATTAGCTTTAACCCAAAACTCACTCAAAGCGCAAATATAAATTGAACTCTCCATTTAAGAAGGTACGGTTAAACCTTATATTTCAAAACACCCAAAACACGGGTGGGGCATAATACTCAACCCATAAATCAAGGGTAAAACCCAAATATACAAAACGTCACCGAAAACTTGGATAATAAAACTCAATGCCCAAAAACAACACCTTTCGGTGACGGGGGATTCCCGATTCCATAAAATGTGACGGTCCACAAAGTAAGCCCATTTTATGTTGTTATGACTAGTCATATAAACAAAAGTACACGCAAGAGATGTCAGGCTCAGTAGCTTTAAACGTACACCCACGGAAACTCGAGTTCAACCCCGTCGGGTTCCTATGTCGAGCCCCTCATCTAATATCATAATACTTGAGCACGAATGACTTATACCCACATCGGGTGCCTAACGTGCCTCGACGTGGAAAACTAATCGTCCCATGCCGGACAATAATTCCAAGCGCAAGGGATGTCAGGCTCAGTGGCTTTAAATGTACACCCACGGGATTTCGAGTTCAACCGCGAACGGTCCTTATGTCGAGTACCTCATCCAATATCGCAACCAAGGCTCTAAGTCGAGCTACCAAAACTGGACAATTGTCCGAAGACTCCAAATCAAATAAAAATACCAAGCCGCAGGCTTAGCACCCATTGACCCATTGATAAATGAAGTAAAAATACGATAAAACGCACTCAACCAACGGTTATGCAAATACAACGACTAAAAGTAAGATTAGTTCAAAACTCACATTAGTTGAGGTACCTATTTTCCAAGTGAACTTATACTCCCATATTTTCCAAATGCCTCATAACACATAATATGCATTTTCCAAATTTAACTGCTGATGAGAGTGAAAATCATGAAATGAAACTATACACGCTCTTTCAAATGCCTCACCTAGAAGTGCAAGTAATACTTTATAAAACACTCCATTTCATGAATGATGCATGAGACTCGACAAACATTTTAAAGTGTATTTCTGTGACCAAAGATCTATTTATGAAATAAGACCTCAAAACACATTCATTTGTAACACCTTTATCAAAATGCCTAAACATCCCAAATGTAGGCATTATACAAAGTTATAAAGTTAAATCCTTCCAATAATCAAAGATTAGCAAATAACCCAACATTTGATAATTTCATGTAGAACACCTAAACACTTTTAAAATAAACATTTTGGCATGTACAACGTTTTCACAAATCAACTTGAACTCACCTTGCTAGATTTAGGCTAAATCTAGATTTCACCCAACGAGCTCTTTTGAAGGCCGCTTGAATCCTCAAGCCGAAATCTTCTAAAACCTAGATCCGAACATTTCAACCCATAAATACCCATAATCAATCATAAGGAAACGTTCTCCAAACATAAAAATACCAAGATCTCAAACAAGATCAAAACCCTAATTTCTCCAAAACCATCAAATTCGAGATTTGAGATATCGAACCTTAAGAAACCACCAATGGAGCATTTATAACCTTATTACAAGAAAACTTACCCTTGAAGGCAAAGAGACTTCCGAGAACACCCAATCCAACACTTCAACCCGAGCTCCTAACCGAATGAACTTGATGAGGAAGATGAAGATGGAGGTTTTGTGGTTCAAGGTTCCAACTAGTTAGATGATGAAGAATCATGTGGTTCAAGGGGGAAAAACCATCAAAATGGGTTAGGGTTCGGTTTTAGGGTTTGGGAGAGAAAAGGGAAGAAGATAGAAATGAGAAAATGAGAAGAAATGGTGAAAATCGCAACATTTAACCCACTGGTACCCGTAGGCTATTGTGCCAGGCGATAGTGCCATGGCACAATCGCTGGCACAATCGCCAGGAATGTACCATGGGTGCTCAAGCTTTGGTGATTGTGCCAGGATATTGTGCCCTCTGGCACAATCGTTGGCATAGTCGCCCGGGTGCCCCCGAACTCCAAAAATCCGACTTTTTCAACGCCAATACTCCCGATACTCCGAGGGACTTTAAACAATGCATTCCCCAACAAAACCCCACTGTTTACAAGTCATAGAAATGTTCGGGTGACATTTACTTACCGAAATTTACGGGTGTTACAATCCTCCCAACCTTAGAATGATTTCGTCCTCGAAATCTAGATTCCCATGAAACTTTGCCCGCAGAAGGATTTCCCTTAACCCACTATCAGGACCTTTGTACTGATACACACATATGTTGCCCCTCTTGGGCACATTATACTCATAACCGAGCGAACACTTAACTCTCCAAAGTAACCTTTTACCCACAAGGTTACGGTCGTCTCCCAACCTTAGAGTGACAATTACTACCTCTAGGGTAGTTCGTGACTGTCAAGATCTGATTCTTAACAAGAATAATGAAACTCATAAACAATATTAGAGAAGTTGCGGAAAAACACTTTAATATTCAAATATCAATGTAACAGTAAAGTAGAAATCACAACTTGTAAACTTTATTGAATGATTAAAGTTACAAGCTTTCGCACAAAACCTCAATCTTGATGAACAAGCTCACCAAGACGAATTCTACTTCTCTAGAACTAAGGTTGTAAACCTTGAGGTCAATTCTCTCTCAAAACAAAAACTCAGAATACTCGTGTTACAAACTATTCTGAATAATTCTATACATATACTGAAAATAAAAGATAATTACAAAACATAAAAGATCTTCAGTATATTCTTCCATAATTATCTTCAACCTTCCATGATTATCTTCAAACCTTGATCTGCGCGGCTTACCAAGATTATCACACAAGCAGTATTAAGACATAGCAGTATTAACACTCTGAGCAGTATTAATCTTCACCAGCAGTAGTAACTATGCTTAGCAGTATTAATTTCTATAAGCAGTAGTAATTTGGCTCAGCAGTAGTAACTTGTCTCAGCAGTAGTAACCATGTTGTACTGGAAGCAGTAATCATACTTAAAAAAATATTCAGTTCCCAACAATGACCTTAACATTTCACCAATCAATTCCCTTCGGAGCATCACGGATCCGAACCCAACGTCAAAGATGGCAACCAAACTCCCATGAATCCTCAGATTCCTACTGATCCACTCCTAATATCTATAAAGACATTCTTCCAAGGCGCACCAAAACGTCCTTCATGCAACCGGTTAACACAGATTCGGCTGTCACTCAACTCCGACCCAACACCAAATCTCACAACATTCCTAAAGTAACATCCTTATCACCACAGGAATGCTTGGGCACATCGATACTCAATCCCCAATACCCAAACTCCTTTCAAAATCCATCACCGAAAGGTCACTATTTTCCATAATCCAACCGGGTTGCATATATCCATTCCAAGATCCATTGACCTCAAGAAAACAAGTCGACGCCTAGGACTAAACGGTGACCTCGAAACGTGGACATCTCGCCCAAAATTCTATTCCAGACAGATTGTCGCACCAAGGTTGACACCTAACAGAGAGCTAAAGTTTCAAATCTTACATCTCTAGCAGACAGAATTCGCGATCAAAAAATAGTGGGAATACAAATAAAGTTTCAAATCGAGTTTAAAGCTTCAGATCGTACAGATAAACACCTTTGACCAAAAAGTAACTGCAACGATATAAACATTGCTAACTCAATAAATGCATTGCGGAAATTTCTAACGGTAAAAATAATTGATTGCAATATGAACAGAACAGAAGTCCTGTTTGAAATGATGTAAATCTTTTATATATTTACTCATACCGACGTTATAATTAAATCCAAATACAAATAGTATGCAACGATTGACATTTGTATAAAGCCCAAAGATAAATTGCATGATAAGGGGTTTTCCCCAAAACAACATGTGGGATGACACCGATTAGTAAATTTACATTTAGACGTATGCAGAAATGTATGAACACATGCTCCAACCTTATTTATGTAATGCAAAATGACGTACGATGAGACGCCACAGACCCAACTGAAATTTTCGCGAAACTCATTAATGCTAAAATCATGCAGTGTCAAATTTTTATTCCTCAACAAAGTGTGCAAGATGACTATATGTTTAAAATATTAATCTTCTAAGAGTTTCCTTCTTTAATGCAATGAAAGGTAAAATGACACCTTTAACAAAATTCACATGGGACACGACGCCAAATAACTCGTAAGCTTAAAAGAATTAAAATTAAAACTCACGCATGAAAAGACATCGCATAAAACAATACTCCATGAAATTTCAACCAAATTCACATAAGCTAAAATTCTCAAGAAATTCCGACTCAACACGTGGGAATAACTTTTCCTTTAAAACCATTGACATATGTGGAGGAGATCCAATGCCTAGGTTAAAATCTCATAGCTACTTGCCCAATACTCAAATGACATTAAAACATGGATATTACAATATCCGCAAATAGCGTTAAACAAGAGACGTGAATAAAGAGATTTTTTATAACAATTTGCAATTACGTGCAACAAAACATTTTCATGAATGCTTAAGCTCACAGTTTAAAATCTGATGCGTGTTAAATGCTCTACCAAAACTTTATAATATAAACCACTTTTGTTTTACGAACATACGAAACAATTTATGCAGATTTATTTCGGAAATAAATTTAGTGCATGAATTTGATCGACACTTGGCATCATAGGACTACCCTTCCCAACAACCCGACAGACTATCGTCAAGGGGGAAAAACTATCAAAATGGGTTAGGGTTCAGTTTTAGGGTTTGGGAGAGAAAAGGGAAGAAGATAGAAATGAGAAAATGAGAAGAAATGGTGAAAATCGCAACATTTAACCCACTGGTACCCGTAGGCTATTGTGCCAGGTGATAGTGTCATGGCACAAATGCTGGCACAATCGCCAGGAATGTACCGTGGGTGCTCAAGCTTTGGAGATTGTGCCAGGCTCTTGTGCCCTCTGGCACAATCGCTGGCATAGTCGCCCGGGTGCCCTCGAACTCCAAAAATCCGACTTTTTCAACGCCTATACTCCCGATACTCCGAGGGACTTTAAACAATGCATTCCCCAACAAAACCCCACTATTTACAAGTCACAGAAATGTCTGGGTGACATTTACTTACCGAAATTTACGGGTGTTACAACAATGGTTGTAAACTTCCATACGGTCTTTGATGTTCCGCCTTGACTTGGAAGCACGTGACACACTTCTCCACATAGCTAGCCACATCTAGCTTCATCACCGGCCACCAATAATTTAACTTTAGGTCTCTATACATCTTGGTGCTACCGGGATGTATAGAATATTTCGACTTATGCGCTTCTTCAAGAAGTAACTCCCGATTTCCTCCCAACTTCGGCACCCAATTCCGTCCTTGAAAGAGCTTGAGTCCACGACCGTCTTCCGTTAAGAGTTCCCTTTGCTTCACCATGACTCCAGCTTTGAGGTTCTCTTCCTTAAGTGCTTCCACTTGACTCACCTTTATACCTTCCAACAAACTCGATACCACATCGATCCTTGTAAGGGACATTTTGACACCACCATCATAACTCCTTCGGCTCAAAGCATCCGCCACTACGTTGGCCTTACCTGGATGATAAAGTAAGTCACAATCGTAATCCTTCAAAAGCTCGAGCCATCTCCTTTGTCGCATGTTGAGTTCCTTTTGATCGAAGATGTACTTGAGACTCTTGTGATCCGTGAAAAGAGTACACTTTGTCCCATACAAGTAGTGTCGCCACAACTTTAATGTGAAAACTACCGCAACCAACTCCAAGTCATGAGTCGGATAATTCTTCTCATGATCCTTTAGTTGCCGCGACGCATAGGCTATTACTTTCCCCCGTTGCATTAGTACACACCCAAGCCCCATCTTGGAAGCGTCACTATACACAACAAAGTCTTCCGATCCTTCGGGTAAGGACAAAGTCGGAGCTTCACACAATTTCCTCTTGAGAGTTTGAAAGGCTTACTCTTATGCATCGGTCCAAATAAACTTGACGTTCTTCCTTGTGAGTGAAGTGAGCGGTGTAGCTATCTTGGAAACGTCTTGAATGAAACGTCGGTAGTAACCTGCCAAACCCAAGAAGCTTCGGATCTCTGTCGGACTTGTTGGAGGCTCCCAACTCATCATCGCCTCGATCTTTGCCGGGTCCACATTTACTCCGTCCTTTGATACCACATGCCCCAAGAATTTCACCTCTTGAAGCCAGAATTCGCACTTCGAGAATTTCACAAACAGTTTCTCCTTTCTTAGAACCTCTAATACTTCCCGTAAGTGTTTCCCATGCTCGGACTCGTCCTTTGAATATATTAAAATATCTTCGATGAAGACGATCACAGATTTATCCAAGAATGGGCGACACACACGGTTCATCAAATCCATGAATACGGCCGGAGCGTTGGTTAAGCCGAAAGGAATCACCAAGAACTCATAATGACCGTATCTCGTTCGGAATTCAGAATATCTTCTTTCTTCACTCTCACTTGATGGTATCCGGACCGAAGATCAATCTTCGAGAAACATCCCGCACCTTGGAGTTGATCAAAAAGATCGTCAATGCGAGGTAAAGGATACTTGTTCTTTACCGTGACTTTGTTTAACTCCCGGTAATCTATGCACATCCGCATGGATCCATCCTTCTTCTTCATGAACAAAACCGGTGCTCCCCAAGGTGACGAACTCGGTCGAATGAAGCCCTTCTCCAACAACTCTTGAAGTTGCATCATCATCTCTTTCATTTCTGTCGGTGCCAAACGATGTGGAGCACGAGCTATCGGAGCCGCTCCCGGGGTGAGGTCGATCTGAAACTCCACTTGCCGCTCCGGCGGTAACCCGGGTAAGTCTTCCGGAAAGACGTCCGGATAATCTTGTACGACCTTCACATCTTCTACCGATTTTTTCTCTTTCTTAGCGTCCACCACATAAGCCAGGTACGAAGGGTAACCCTTCGCTAGAAACTTGCGAGCCTTAAGAGATGAAATTATGGGATTATTCCTCTTTCTTTTCTCCCCATAAATGGTAGCCACACCATTTTCCGGCAATGACACTTGGATCATCTTTTTGGAGCAAAATATGTCAGCCTTATGCCTCACTAACCAATCCATACCTATGACCACATCGAACCCTCCTATAGCCATGGGTAGTAAATCTATTCCGAAAGAATTCTCATCGATCTCTAGAGTGCAATCACAAAAACGGTCTCGAACTATTACTTGGTCTCCATTAGCTATTTCTACTACTAGTCATCGGGAAGGACACTAATAGGAGTGGTGAATTGTTTACAGAAAGCATCCGACACAAAGGAACACGTAGCACCCGAATCAAACAAAACACGAGCTGGCAAGGAGTTTACTAGGAACGTACCCGAAACAACTTCAGCGGTCTCCTTTGCCTCCTCGGTAGTCATCCGGAAAGCTCGACTTGGCGCCCTTGGTGGTTGCTCGACTCTAGCCGTCGATCCCACAGAATTTCCACCATTTCCTCCTACTAGCTTTGGGCAATCCCTCTTCATATGCCCTGGTTCTCTGCACTCATAGCACACCGGCCCCCGGATGGGACACTCTCTCGTTGTGTGACCCTTTTTGCCACACTTAGCACAACCTACCGGACCCGAGTAGGTTCGTGTAGCACATGGGCCCGAGTGCTTATACTTGCACTTGTGGCACCACTGATCCTCCCGACGATGATCACCCGCTCTCCCGCTTACAAACGGTCTTGGTTGACGAACCGACCCAGATGGCCCTTCCCACTTTCGTTTCTCGCCAGCTAGCCTTCTCTCTTCATTCTCAGCATTGATGTCGTCCTCAATTAGCAAAGATTCTTTGATGACTTCTTGCAAAGTCAATCCCCTAGCATTCCTCACCGCCGTTCGCATCTCAACCGGTAAACCTTGCTGATTAGCCTTAATCTTCGACTTTTCATCGGGGACCAAATGTACCACCAAATCCAGTTTCTCCAAAAAGAGTTTGGAGTATCCAACAATGGACAGAGTTCCCTTCTTCAGATCTCGGAACTTCCGCTCCAGCTTGTCCAACGAACGCTCACTACAATATTTATCCATGATCTTCTCTTTGAACATCGGCCAAGTTAACTTAGCCAGAACTTCAGGAGTGAGGGCGGATCGAGTGAGATTCCACCAAATCAGAGCCTCTCCCCGAAGTAGTTAAGAAACAAACTTGACCCGTTGAGAGGGATCACACTCACTGGACTCGAAGGCCATCTCCACGTCCTTGAGCCAATACATACAAGCCACCGGGTTATCTGAACCCGCAAACTCTTTAGAGTGGCACCCTAGAAATGCCTTGTAAGTGCACCCCATTGGTCTTCGGCTTGTTCCCATTATCCGATGGTTCTTCAACAGAGACTACAACTGGTCCACCCGACCCCATAACAATGTTTTCCGCCATCGTCTCCGGTTGTCGGTTACTGGCGTCTCGATCTTCTAAAATCTTCATGAAAAACTCTTGTTGTTGGGTCATGGCAGAGTTCATGGCCAACATCATGTTATCCCGAATTCGGGTCTCCATGGTTACTTCCTCCATGATGGCATTATCCGCATTAAGGTTCCGACGCGGAATATGTTCAGGTCCTCCTCCCAAGATTATGGGTATGGGAGGTCCCTCGGTAGATACGCCCACAGGAGGTCGATCAGCTGTAGACTCCACTTCCAAGTGGCCCTCTGGTGTATTTGGAAATCTACTTCGAGTGTTTACCATTTCAAACTGCCATACATGTACGAGAAATAGATTGAGAAAAGACTAAACGAGTTGAACTCATTGTACGTACTAATACCTTCATCAATTATCATAATAATAGTAAACCAAGTATGCTCACATAACAATGCATTCATAATAGCATTAGCTAAGTGAAATTATGAACGAACCATACACAAGAATTCTTGTCACCATTATCACAACTTTCAATTAAAGTAATTCCATAATCCCAACGCTCTCCCCACCTAGGATTCCTACCCCAAGTGGACAGTGAAACTATAAAGTCTGAATCTTAAGTCTAGATATGCTAAAACAATACCTAGTTCACTTAAACTAAAGCTCTGATACCAACTTGTAACACCCTAAAAATAGGGATAACAAAAAATCCGAAAAACGGACATGCGGTATATAAAATTGCCATAGCAAAAGCCTCCCAAAAATGGGGAAATATACAAACCTGTTTAATTACAGTTGTAATTTAACGGACAATAAATTAACAACCAACTAATCTAATTTCTACAACTAGAAAAGAGATTACAAAAGGGTTGTCATCTATAAACCCAAAAGTTCTTCTACCAAAAGTATGTCCAATTGCAAGTAATCCCCAAGCTCTCACCAAGCAAGTATGCTAGCTTAGAACCGACACCGCTAGAACTTGAGATACACATCGACACCAAACAAGTGTTAGGCCAAAAAGCCTAGTGAGTTGAACAATAATAAGCATGCATGAACAGTTACAATTCTTATCAGCAGTTAACCAAAGTTTAACCAATGTGGAGTCAATAGGGGAGACCCATAGCACCAATCAAGTTCCACCCAAAGAGTCGATATATCTTGATGCCATCTACCAAGAGACACCCGAAAGGCCCGGCACACCCGAGGACTACAACTAAGGAAATTCCCCGAATGGCGGAGGTCTAGGCACATACCATCACGGTGGCACCCAAGACTACATCCTCCTAGTGTCTACTGACTTGGTTCGTCCAACATCATTGCATATAGAAGGTCTCGAGGTATATTTCAACCAAACACATATCAATACCAACCATGGGTACAATGTTACCATCCTAGCACATAGGTCCAATATGAGACCCAAATACCAACATAATCAATGTTTAGATACTAAATCACCAAAAAGGCATTCCAAGTAGAATTTATCATCTAATATACCACATATATCCCAAATCATGCCAATATACCAATAATGTACATTCATGGAGTAAATCCCAAATATTCAATCAATAGAGTAAATCATGGTAAAATAGTCATAAGAGATATCCAACATATTATTCATAAGATTATCATCAAGTATGTGAACACATAAAGGTAAAAATTGTGAGAAATGTTACAATAATACAAATAGAAGATTATGATGTGTATCTAGTTTTAACAAAAGGGTTAGTAAACTCACAATCTAGGTTTTGAACCAAAACCTAGAAAATAGATGAAATGGGGAGAAATGAAGCCTTGAGACTCCAAATACTTGGTTGGAAGGTCTTGAATGCACCCTTTAAGTAGTTGATTAAATGTTTGAAATCCCCCAACAACCTCTAGAGTAATAAATGAAGTAAGAGAGTGGAGAAGTGGAGAAAATTGCCCAAAATCGCTCCCAAGCAAACCCTATATCTGATTTTGAAGTTGTGTAATGAATGGAGGCTGAAAATGGTGTTTTTAATCGTCCAGACCACGCGGGCGATAGTGCCAAGGGCACTATCGCAAGTCACAATCGCGGACACATAGACACCCGCGGTACAATCCGCGCGAGTATGCCCGGCGATAGTGACAAATGTCACTATCGCGTGTCACTATCGCGAACCCAACCCCACTCTCGGTACACCTCCCGCGAGAGTGACCGACGATAGTGACAATGTCACTATCGCATGGCACTCTCGCGCCACTCTCATGCCAACCCAAAAACTTAGCCAATTTCGATAACGAGCGCGAGGTTAAAACCACTATGATGATAAATCAATTTGTGTGACATTTCAATATAATAACGATCATAAAATGCCTACAAAGTCTCATACTCTCACATAGGCACAATTAATGTATTAAGGGAACAAATACTTACCTTGAGAATTTTCGGGTGTTACATCTTAATATAGAATGATAAAAGTTAATTTGCATCAAAGTCGAATACGTTTGGTTTTGTCAGGTTGATTGGTTCAAAGATGAAGCCAAATCGGTTCTTTCAAACTTAAAACAATGTTGTTTTATGTTTGTATTTGAAAAAAAAACACATTCAAAGTATATATTTGGTTCATTACTAATTTACAACGGAATAATTTAGATTAATTGTCTTTGCAAGTTGCAAACCATAAGTTACCTTATCCTTAGCTCCCCTTCTCTCTTGACGTGTATTATGTATATTGTGCATAAAAATTATCCATCTTTTTAGATTTCCAAGCTTTACTTCTTATAAACACCAATCTCGTGTTAATTTTTTTAGGGAATCTAGGTTTTGTGGTTGTAAAAACATGGATAAATTTTTGGATCATAAGTTTGGTATCACTTTCCAAATACTATATTTTACCCTTAGATTGTCTTACGTTAACACGAAATTAGTATTGGGATAATCCATAAATTTCATATACAAATTAAGGCACAAACTCGTGTATATGTATTCATGAGATCAACCGTTTATGTATTTATAAGATAGATCTACTATTATGGACGGCCTAATGGTTTATATGTAATTGCATAGCAGTTAAAACCATTAATGGATAAGATTAAACGACAATTAAGTCACAAGCACTGTGCGAAGAGGTGAAACCACGATCAAAAGCTCTGGGGAGAAGGGCCAGAGGCACTGATCATCAGCCTTAGCAAACAACTCAATGTTCAAAAGCTTTAGAGAGTAGGTCTAGAGTCCAAAGGCTCTATACCAAAACTTGGGCTAAGTGAAGACTTAGAACCTCTTGTTAGAAAGATCAGAGGCTTTGAGTCCAAGGTTTTGAACAACACTTGGGCAAATTTAGCTAAGTTTAAGAAACAACTCTAAGAAAATTTTCAACTTTCTGAAACTCCTCTAGATCGTATCGAAACTTAAAATTCCTAACTAAACCTCTCCTCAAAATCCATATACCACCACTAGGGGATTTGCCCCTAGGACCCCACAAGGGACAACTGGTATAGTTGCTACCCGTTGGACCTCGCAAGGAGGCGCGACTCCCTTCCCCCACCTTATGGCGATTTAAGGTGATAAATACAACAATAGTAAGGAGCTCTTTATCAAACGCTTAACGACAAGAGTCACCACTATAATTTACCTAATGGAGTTACATTCCCGAATATCATCATTGATTGATGATAAGCGTTTATGACCTAGTAAGTACTACCAGGTAAAAGTCATCACCCTCACTTACTAGGTAAGACTCTCGATCCTTGTCTTCCCTCTTTCCGGGTAAGATTCTCGGTCCTTGTTATGTTTATCTGTTAAGGTAACTGAACTGGTAAGCACTTACTAAGTGGTCGTTTACCAAACATTTACTCGGGTAAATGTTTACCGGTAAAATTCAACACTATCACTTACTTACAGGATAATATTTTAGTCTACCAAAATGATATCCTATGCAACAAATTTTTCCTACTAAGTGTTAACCATGGTAAAAGTCATATAGCAATACAAGCAGCATGATGAGGGATGGCTGTCTAGGGACATTTTAAGGTAGGGTGGTAGGTCTGCTGGTCTTGCTTTCACCGTCACTTACCAGGTAAGAGTCTCGATCCTTGCCTTAACTCTTACCGGGTAAGATCTTGGTCCTTGCCATATTCACCGGGTAAGGTAATATGAATTGGGAAGCGCTTACTCAGGTAAGCGTTTGGTAAACGGTCCCTAAGATAAATGTTTTTTAAACAACCCCTAAATATGCACTATGCACCTCCTAACTCAAACTGTTTGCCTCGTCACTTTATCGATCTCAAGTGAATCACAATTAAATCAAAATCTATTGATGACGCTAAAATCACCAACAAAAAATTATGACAAGAATGTGGGGATAAATTGGTGTTGCATAAAAATCTTTATTGATCGTTTATGTTAAATAACTTGATAAAAAATAATTAAATAATGAATCGATTTGATACATAATTTATCTTCGATCAGTATATAAACTTTTCAGTGCATCAAATAGTGATTCTATCTAATGTAATCAATTTATATGATTCTATATATAAAAATTGTTTTCATTGATCCAATAAACGATCAAATCAGTAGATTAACAAGTTAATAACTTAATACTGGTTTACAATGTTAGAGCAATGTGCGCCGGAGGGGTGGGTGGGTAAGATTGTTAAACAAAATAAATTGTTTCAGAAATTTATTCACCTCATTCACAAACACAAATACGGAAATATAAATGTTTTAGAGGAGATAAACATATACATTTATGTAACGTACCAATTTATGAATCTGGCTACTCCAATTTTTCTAAGCACGTCTCGAAACATGTAGATCCAATATTGTGTTATTTATGATAGAATAAAATATTTGTACAATATTGGGTACACTTTAAGTTGGGTCACCACAGATTTGAAGATGAGCTCCTGTTGGGTCACCAAGGATTTTAAGATGACCTCATGTTGGGTCATCAAGGATTTGAAGGTGACTATTGGGTCTTCAAGGATTTGAAGATTGTTGGGTCTCCAAAGATCTTGAGGATGACCTCCCTCTTTGAATCATCAAGATCTTGAGGATGACCTACCGAATTCTATTTGCTATCTTCGAAACATCTTTTATACTTAGATTATTTAAGGTTCTTTGTAATAGCTTGGTCATGTTTCAAGAGATCAGTGAAGTCGAAGACCAACCGAAATCAGCAAGAAGTTAATATTCAAATACGGATCAAGATAAACTTCCAACACTCACTAAGCTATCAACCTGCCGAATTTGCTTCTCATCAATCGGCTGGTATTGTGTAACACCCCGATTTTAGAAAGGTATAATTTCAAGTTAGTATATAAATCAGTATTTGAAGAGAAATATAAGAATTAATATTTTAGGCTTGAATCTTAGATTTTATAGTCTTATTGGATGAAGAATTCAAATACGAGTCCAACGGTTCTTTCCAGAGCAAAATCGGAGTTAAAACGAAGAAGTTATGGCCAAAACAATGATCGGACGCGAGAAATGGGGGATTTCGGAGGCCCGCGGGTTGGTGGGCGACCCTAGGATGCGACCTAGGAGGCTAGGACGCGTAACCCTCTGAATTAGTGTTGAGGAAGCGCACGGTTTACCCTGCGTCTTCCAAGCCACGGGCCAAACCGCAGGAAACGACCTGAGGGTTTTATACGCGATTTTTGGAGATCTAACTTCATTTCCTCATAACTTTCTCCTCCTAAATACGATTTATGTGATTCAAGTTGTTATGGTTTCATTTTTGAGAGATCTTCAAGTATATATCAATAGATTTGAAGTTTATTGGAGTATCCAAAAGTATTTTGTGGTGGTAAGCTTCTCATCTCTCTTAATGTTAAGTTAGGGTTTGATGTTTTCATCCTCTTTCCTTTCATCCTTCAACTTGGGTGTGATTTTGATGACTTGTGTGGTGAAGGAAACTGTGTAGATGTGTTGGATCTAATATCTAGAGATGTTGCTTGGAGATTTCAAGCCTTCATCAAAGGAGATCCAAGTTTTGAGGGTAAAATCTAGATTTAACCTAAAAATTAGCAAGGTGAGTTCAAGTTGATTTGTGAAAACGGTGTACATGCCAAAATGCCTACTTTAAAGTGTCTATATGTTTTACATGAAATTATCAAATGTTGAGTTATTTGAAAAATCTTGATTATTTTGAAGTGTTTGGTTTTATAAACTTTGTAAAACACCCACGTTTGGGATTTTGAGCATTTTGACAACTAAAATTATACGCATTGGTATTTTGATGATTTATGTCACGAAGTAAGTTGGAGGATAAGTGCATTTTATTGTGTGTTTTAAATAAGTGTTTGATTTTATGTTATGAGATTTGTAGAGCTCATGACTCGATTTGGATTTTTGTAACACCCTCAAATTTGGTAAGAGCAACTAATTAAAAATCTCGATATGATATTAATTAAAGGACAAAACTTCCACTTATACATCAATCTCAACCTTATACCTCAATTTAAAATTCTATAATTAAACCACAACAATTATAAAACTATAGTCTTATATACAGGGACTAAATCGAAGTCGGGTGTTACTTAACCCAAATGCAAGTTGCTCTTCCCAAAACCAATGCGGAAGACTTCACCAAGCAAATCGCTTCTCGAGCTTACAACAAACACTCATCTCTTCATAGTGTCGCTAGCACTACCCAAAACGGAACTTGATGCACATGCTGACAAATTAAAAGGTTAGGCTAACGCCTAGTGAGTTCAAGAGTTTTAACATGAATAAATATATCTTTAAAAGAAAGAAATTTAGTTCAAATCAAGATCCTTCAAAATGATTTACTTTAGAAATGGAAACGACTCGTTTTCCCATAATATACCTCTTTAAGGACAACGCTCCAATACAACATTCTTTATAATCCGATGCAACCCAAAACTCACTCAAAACGTGAATATAAACCGACTCCCAATTTATGATAATGTAAATAACACTTCATATCCCAAAACACCCCAAAACAAGGGCGGGGATTAATACTCAACCCATAAAACATGGAATAAATTCATGTATGCAAAATGTCAACGAAAACAAATATATAAAAGACTCAGCCCGAAGACAACACCTTTCGGTGATGGGGGAGACCCGATTCCATATAATGTGACGGACACAAAGTAAGCCACACATTATGTTAAATTGGTATTAAGTATCAGGCTCTACATCTTTTAGTATACACCCATAGATACTTGCACGGAGGACTTACACCATACCAAAGATGTCTAACCGCGCCGTAATGGGGAAAACTAGCGTTCCACCATTAGACAAATAATAAAAGCATCGAGCTCGACATCTTTCAACGTACACTCATTGATACTTGCACGAAGGACTTATAACCCAATCTAATGCCTAACGTGCCGTGATGTGGAAACCAAGTCGTTCCATCATCGGACAAAGTGATAAAAGTGCTCATGGATCCATAGCAGATGGGCTAAAACATTACATGACTCAAAACGAATGAACTAACGCATTCAAAACATGTGATTCTCAAATAAGATGCAGTAAATGCAAATCATAACCAAGCGCTCTACTTTGAGCTATTAGAATCGGACAAGTGTCCCCAAGACCCAACAAAATCCAAACCGAGCCATAAGCTCAACAAATCCAAAGACCCAACGTTGAAAATCATAAAATGAAATCAAACGTAAACGACCCGCAATAATGCAACCCATGCTTCAAAACACACAAATAACTCCAACATAATTTAGATTGGGACAAAACATTTTCCAAGTGGGTTCCTACCTTTTTATTCTTTCAAATCATCCCATAACACCCAATAAAATGCATTTATACTCAAAAATATACTCCATAAAATAAATTATTAAGATACCCAAAATATATGATTTATTTATCAAAATGTCCAAAATCCCAAAGATGTGTGTTACATAAGTTTATAAAGTTAAATATACCCAAATAACCAAAACTTATCAGCAGTTAACAGTTTAATGTAAACACAAACACTTTAAAAATAAACATTTTGGCATGTACTGTAACACCCGGAAATTCTCAAGGTAAGTATTTATTCCCTTAAATATGCTAACTGTATTTACTTGAAAATACGAGACTTATATATATGCATGTGGTCATTGTTATAATGCTATGATGTTACTTGGTTAGTATAAACTTTATACCTGCTTAAACCTCGTGCTCGTTATCGTTTTCGGTGGAGTTTTCGGCCTGTTTCGAGTGCCACGCGATTGCGCCCTTGGCACTATCGCGAGGGCACTATCGCCGAATGTGTACCGTGGGTTCGAGGTTGGTCGCGATTGTGCCACGCGATTATGCCATGGCACTATCGCGGAGGGCACTATCGCGCGGTTTGTACCGTAGGTATCATGGTGCTCGCGATTGTGACTCGCGATAGTGCCAATGGCACTATCTCCGGGCACTATCGCCGTCGGGGTGCAGGGGCTTTAAATGACTTTTTATCTGATTTCAACCTCATTTCTCTTAAACCCTCTCTTTTGGTTGCGATTTTTGGAGCCTCCATTTCAGTCTCTCTTCTCCATTGACCAAACCCTAACCCTCATAAATACAATCCTTTGGTGGTTGGGTTTTGGATATAAGCATTAAACTCATCTAAAAGAAAGATTCTAGGGTTTCTCAAAGTGCATCTTCTCATCTTCAAGTCTCATCTCCTCCAACTTCTAGGGTTTCAATCTTTTCTAGGTTTTGGTATAAAACCTAGATTGTGAGTTTACTAACCTTTATTAAAACTAGATACACATCATAATCTTTTATTCATCATTTTCTATCTCTATATGTTCAAGTATTTGGGATTTCTTTATGAAGATAGTTGGAAATGTGATTATTGGTGAAATGCCATGATTTACTTTATAGGTACAAGTATTTGGGGCTTTTCTCTTGGATATATAATGGTGTACTTTTATATGATAAATGTATACATGTCTTGGTGGTAAGATTATTTCTAGTTGGAATACCATGTTGGTGATATATTCATATGTATGATGAGCATGATTGTCATTTGGGTCTCTTGTTAGACTTCTCGTGAGTAGGATGGTAATATTGTACCCGTAGTTGGTATTGAAATATGTTGGGTTGAAATATACCTAAAGGACCTCCTATATGTGTATGTTGGACGAACCAAGTGAGTAGACACTAGGAGGATGTAGTCTTGGGCGCCACCGTGATGGTATGTGCCTAGACCTCCGTCATTCGGGGTAATGCCATGGTTGTAGTCCTCGGGTGTGCCGGGCCTTTGGGTGTCACTCTTAGAAGTGGTCACTAAGGTACATTGTCTCTTTGGGTGGAACTTGATTGGTGCTATGGGTATCCCCTATTGAATCCACATATATTGAACTCTGGTTAACTGTTGATAAGAATTGTAACTGTTCATGCATGCTTATTATTGTTCAACTCACTAGGCTTTTTGGCCTAACACTTGTTTGGTGTCGATGTGTATCTCAGGTTCTAGCGGCGCCGGTCCTAAGCAGGCTTAGTTGCTTTGGGTGAGAGCTTGGGGATTTTGCACTTAGACGCTCAATACTTTTGGGAACGAACCTTTGGATTTATAGATGACAACCCTTTTGTAATCTCTTTTCTAGTTGTAGAAATTAGATTAGTTGGTTGCTATTTATCGTCCGTTAAATTACAACTGTAATTAAACAGGTTATTTATATATTCCCCATTTTTGGGAGGCTCTTGCTATGGCAATTTTAGTATACCTCATGTCTGTTTTTCGGATTTTTGTTATCCCTATTTTTAGGGTGTTACAAGTTGGTATCAGAGCTTTAGTTAAAGTGAACTAGGTATTGTTTTAGCATATCTAGACTTAAGCTTTAGACTTTATGGTTTCACTGTCCACTTGGGGTAGGAATCCTAGGTGGAGAGAGTGTTAAGATTTCGGAATTACTTTAATTGAAAGTTGTGATAATGGTGACAAGAATTCTTGTGTATGGTTCGTTCATAATTCCACTTAGCTACTGCTATTATGAATGCATTGTTACGTGAGCATGTTTGGTTTACTATTATTGTGATAATTGATGAAGGTATTAGTACGTACAATGAGTTCAACTCGTTTAGTATTTTCTCAATCTATTTCTCGTACGTTTATGGCAGATTGAAATGGTAAACACTCGGAGTAGGATGCCGGGTACACCAGAGGGCCACGTGGAGGTGGAATCTGCCGTAGATCGACCTCCTTTGGGCGTAACCATCGAGGGACCTCCCGGGCTCAATCTCTTGGGAGAAGGACCTGAACAGATTCCGCGCCGGAACCTCAACGCGGATAATGCCATCATGGAGGAAGTGACCATGGAGACCCGGATTCGGGATATCATGATGTTGGCCATGAACTCCGCCATGGCCCAACAACAAGAATTCTTCATGAAACTCTTAGAAGATCGAGACGTCAGCAATCGACAACTTGAGACAATGGCGGAAAACATTGTTGTGGGGTCGGGTGGACCAAATGTGGTATCTGTTGAAGACCCATCTGATGATGGGAACAAGACGAAGACTAAGGGGTGCACCTACAAGGCGTTTCTGGGGTGCCACCTCAAGGAGTTTGCGGGTTCCGATAACTCGGTGGCTTGTATGTACTGGCTCAAGGAGGTGGAGATGGCCTTCGAGTCCAGTGAGTGTGATCCCTCTCAACGGGTCAAGCTTGCTTCCCAGTTACTTCGGGGAGAGGCTCTGATTTGGTGGAATCTTACTCGATCCGCCCTCACCCCGGAAGTTCTGGCTAAGTTAATTTGGCCGTTAAATTACAACTGTAATTAAACGGGTTATTTATATATTCCCCATTTTTGGGAGGCTCTTGATATGGCAATTTTAGTATACCTCATGTCCGTTTTTCGAATTTTTGTTATCCCTATTTTTAGGGTGTTACATGTACACCGTTTTCACAAATCAACTTGAACTCAACTTGCTAGATTTAGGCTAAATCTAGATTTTACCCCACCTTAAGCTTTCTTGAAGAAATATGAATCCATGAGCAAAATCCTTCCAAAACCTAGATCCACAAATTTCAACCATAAATATACTTATTCAACCGAATAGAATCGTTCCCCAACACTTTACATGAAGATATCATCTATACCCAAAAACCCTAATTTTCAAAGATGAAGAATTAGAAGCTTACCTTAACCAATAGCTTGAATCTACCACCAACACACCTCTAGGTTACCAAAATACACCACAAACTCCAAATCTACAAAATGGGGAACAAGGGTGGATGAAACCCTAGATATCTTGATGAAGAAGATGAAGATGAAGATGAAGATGAGAGATTATGGTTCTAACCCCCAAGTTTGCTAGATGAAGAAGGACCACTTGATTTTAGGAGAAAGACACCTAAAATGAGTTAGGGTTTGATTTTGGGGTTTGGGGGTCGGTTTGGGAGAGAAATAGGGGAAGGATTTGAGGTTAGGGTGAAAAATGGGGTTTGGGGACGATTTTTCCCGTTTTTTTGCACACAGCGGCTCCGTGCGGGTGGCGGCGCGGGTTCACCTGCGCGGAGCACTGCCGCCCGGATTTCTTGCCCGAACACTGTTTTGGTCATAACTTCTTCGTTTTAGCTCCGATTTTGCTCCGGAAAGAACCGTTGGACTCGTAATTGAATCCTTCATCTATCAAGACTATAAAATCTAGGATTCAAGTCCAAAATCCCATATCTTATTTTTCCCTAAAATACCGATTTCTGTATTAACTTGAAATAATACCTTTCAAAAATCAGGGTGTTACAATTTTGTTGGGTCTTGGGGACACTTGTCCGATTTTAATGGCTCAGTGTAGAGTGTTTGGTCTTGATTTGTATTTACTGCATCTTATTTGAGAATTACATGTTTTGAATGTGTTAGTTCATTCGTTTTGATTCATGTAATGTTTTAGTTAGTGCAATGGATTCATAGGCACGGTGTTCTTATGTCCCGTTTTGGACAAGTTCACCACTTTGGCACGGAATAGGCATCAGGTCACCATGGTAAGTAAGGTGTGGGCCTATATGGTTGGGCAGCGTCCCATGGGCAGTAAGGTGTAATTCCCTTTGTGCATAAGTTCCCGTTTTGGAACTGGGTTCCCCTGTTTTGGAACTCTAAAAAATAGACCTAGAGGGGTTGACTTGATGTTTTTGAGCAACAGACTTAGAGGAGTTGAGCTCGGTAGGTTTTGTATGTATAATCCACATGTTTTGATTTCTTACATAGTTATGTGACCTACTTTTGTGTTCCGTCACATACTATGTAATCGGGTCTCCCCCGTCACCGCAAGGTGTTGTTTTGGTTATGGAATTTTATAATCCATGTTTTCGGTGACGTTTTGGGTATGGATTGTTATCCATGTTCTTGGGTTTTTCATACTGAACTTTATCCATGTTTTTGGAATATTTTGGGTGATAGAGTTTCTCCACGTTTTCAGTATTTGATTATTAAAGTGGCATATATGTTTTACGTAAGGTTTGGGCTTTGAATTTATATTCGAAAGAACATTTTTGTATCGTGGTAATAATCACAAAGATGGTGAATGTTGACAAGAGGTTTCTTTCAGACTTAATGTATTTCATTTTGGAAACCAAGATTTATATAACATTCTTAAAGATTATTGCTTTATATGTTTATGATGAAAACTCTTGAGCTCACTAGGCGTTAAGCCTAACTTTTTATTTGTCGGCATGTGCATCAGGTTCTGGTTGAGAATAGTCCTAGTAACACTATGAAGAGAGGAGTGCTAGTGGTGTGCTCAAGAAGCATTTAGCATTGGAGAAGTCTTCCGCTTTGGGTTGCGAAGAACAACTTGTTTTAGGGTTAAGTAGCACCCGACTTCGATTTAGGCTTTGTTAGTATTGGAGTTGTAATTGTTGAGGATAATTATGGATTTTTATATTTGAGGTGTGATGAAATTTGAATTGTATTGTATTGAGGGAGTTTGTTCTCCTTTTGATTTTATTTCGAGATTTTTAATTAGTTGATCTTACCAAATTTGAGGGTGTTACATATTGCTCCTGTCGAATCTCAGCTCTACAAATTCGGTAGGACCCTCTTCCAGCCGATTTGCTCTTGTCAAATCAGTTGGACTCCTTCATGCTGAATTTCATCTCTACAATTCGGTTGGTTCTCCATCTGTCAACTTCCTTCTGACAAAAAGATAGGAACATTCTATTGCACAGAAGATTTTCACCTGAATTATGGAATGATGGAAATATTCTCCAAAGGCTCAGAAAAATGATGTCTACCATATACAGTTCTTTAAGGTGTTGTCTTCTCAAGGTTCAAAATTTGATTTAAAATCTGATGCCCTTATGGGCCTGCTGCCCATGGCCAAAGCCACGATAGCCATGGGTCAGGGTTGGGCCTACTCGTTTCATGTGAAATTAGATTATTAGGTTGTTATCTCCAATACCTCAAATTACAACATGTATTTAACATGTGATTATTCATTCGCCATTTTTGGGAGACTCAATACTTTGGCATACTTTATATACCATTATTTCTGTTTTTGGAAAATTTTTGTTAACCCCATTTTCGGGGTGTTACATTATATTATTAAAATATTCAATATATTTTATACCAACAAAACTTTTAGACTAATTTTTAAACAATCAAACTAATTTTTTTTATATAAATGGTAATTTTCATTTTTTTTTTATGTAAAATGGCAATTTCCATCAATACGTAAAATAATAAATTTTAACAAACTTTATTTAAACTAACAATTTTTAACAAACTTTTTATAAAACTTTAAGTTCCAGTGGCTACAAACTTTATATAATACTAGAAGCGTACTCGTGCAATGTAACGAGATACATCACGGTTTTAATGTTACATTTTATTTTTTTGTCGATTTACATTACGATTTTGGATGGTTTTGAGAAAGTGATAATGTTTTTTTATAAATTTGTTTAATTTAGGCTTAATAATATAATGTTTTTTATATAAAAAGTTAAGTATTTTTTTAGAATTCAATAATTATCTTATATATTTTAATGACATCTAGAAAAAATAACCAATTACATAAATAATATAATTAAAACAAAATTATAGTAATATAATATATTAATTAATAGTGATACATGAAAAAGTCTACATAAAAGGAAGGCCCTGCACATACCAAATTGGTGGGTGTTAGAAGACTGCAGTAGTAATATGTATCTTATGCTTTGATACTTAATTGTAAATTAAGAGATTTTTAAAATCTTGCATAAAATGATGGTATATCTTGTGCCTAATAATTTGTATTTAAGAGTTTTTTATCCGTGCTTTATAATATAATATAGATGACAATTTTCAACAAACTTTTTATAAAATAATAATTTTTAATAAATTTTTTATATAATAGGATTCTCAACAAATTTTAGATAAAAAAGATGGAAGGTTTCTTTCCGTCGGTTAAAAACTAGGGGAGAACATGGTACGATATTATGTTTTTTTTTCATAAACCGTATACCAACTAATTATAATTGTTAAGTAAATTTTTCTATCATGTACCAACCAACTATATTTGATACCAATTAAATTGGTACCAACCTTTTTTGGTTGGTAAATGTTGGTACGGTTTTGTACCAACATCGCAAAGTGGAAGTTACGTATTTATTTATATTGATATCTTTAACAACTAGATCTAGATGTACTAAAACCATCGAGTATTTAAATAACATGTTGATATGTGTTATACCACTTATCCTTACCTATACATGCATTCAAACAAATTTCATATAATACAAACATTAACTAATAGTCTAATACAAGTGGTCATTGAGAATGGTGATGGACCGTGGAGGTGTGGACGAGATACAAAGGTAGTTAGGGTTAGGCAAATGAATTATTTCAAGTTCTGTATATCCATTCCATCCATATTATAGTTTAGCAAAACTGAAAATAAGATAAATAATAATTTAAAAATCGAAATATGTTGTATTATTGATTAAACTTTAGTTAATAAGTAATTGAAAAAATAAGTTGATATGGTACGGTATTACCATGTTATACGATTTTAAATATCAAGTACCAACCAAGTGTAGATAGTTGGTACCGTAATACCAATCAATTAGATTGGTACCAATTAAATTGATACGGTTGATACGAAAATTGATTGGTTTATCTTGGTCAAACACCCTATTAAAAACTTCTCTTTTGTAGAAAACAATTACTTTGTTTTTTTTCTTCCACTATTAAACTCCGATGAGTTCTCTAAATTTAAAGATTTTTATCTCTCTCTCATATTTTCATTGTTAAAAAAAAAAAAGAATCATTTGTAGCAATAAAATCTCTAAAAATCTTCATTTTCGCTATTTTACATAATATATTGGAGATGATTTTAATAGAGTAAATTACGTTTTTCGTCTATGCGGTTTGTTGAAAATTACTATTTTTGTTCTTGTACTTTTGAAATTATAATTTTCATTCTTATGGTTTATAATTCATTATTCTTTTCGTCCTTATGATTTACGATTTATTGTTTTTTTTTTCGTTCTTGTATATTAAAACTAATGGTTGTTTTAGTATGTCATACTTAAAGGTAGAAGTTAGTTTCAATGACGAAAATAGCAATGAATTCTATATCACATGGACAAAACCCACAATTTTAAAACCACAAAGACGAAAATCACAATTTTAACAAAGTATAAGAGCAAAAAACATAATTTGCTCTTTAATATGTTAGAGAAAGTTATTTATTATAATATCTCTAAAGAAAATAAAGATTTTGAAGACTTTTGCTCCAACAAAAATTTCAAAATCTTCTCCAAAATGGGGAAAGTTGCAAACATATGATAAAATTCTCCAAATATGAATATTTATTTATAATTATTAATTATGAGTGAGAACTAATACTTTATTATTCCTGCCAATAAGGGTTTTTGAAATTAATTGTATATGAGAGAAAAATAATATTTTATTAATATAATTGATGTTATAATCTCTCAAATAGAGATCCTTTTGGAGTTGAATATAGTTTCTTTTGTAGATTTTGATTTTTTATTTTGGAGAAAATTTAAAAAATCTTTTAGAAATGCTCTTATACTATCAGAAGTTATCGTCTTGTAAAAATTGTTTATTGTGTAATTAGTCAGACTGTAAAATTTGAGTTACCAGGTTATCTAAGACCAAAACATTCAAAGTTCGGATAAGTTCTAGACAAATTTAAAAATAAAACTTACTAAAAAAAGTTAGACCATTTTTAACACACTACACAAAACTAAACTCACATCTTGTAAAGTATTTTCAAAGTCAAAACATTTCAACAAATAATTTTAAAGGCAAATTTCTAATATCTAATGTTGTGTTATCGAATTTAAAAAGAAAAGAAAGGAATGAAAAAGAAAAAAAAATGTATTTATGTTTTTGAAAGCAAAAGGAAAAGGAGGAAGTAGAAGGAAAAAATAATTTTTTTATATTTACGAGCAGGAGAGAAAAGAAATAAAATTTGTCAATTTTATAAATACACCCGGATTGTAATTGATGGATGAATGTGTAATTTTATAAATATTTTTAATTGTTGTTATTTCTTTCCTTTGCTTTTATTCCATTTACTCCCATATTTGGTAGGAAAGTTTTGAGAGAGAAATCAACATTTTTTTTCATTCTTTTTTCTCCTAACAAATTTAAGAACACATAATTTTGTCTCCAACCTTTTTTCCTTAATTTCCCTCTCTTTTCTTCTGTAAAAAAAGGTGTGAAGAACACAACACAAAACATTTTTCAATCTAAAAAATTTGAATTCATTTGTAAAAGATTTATATTATATAAAATTTGAAACCTTTTTTCTTTTTCTATAAAAATTGTGACCCATTTTAAAATTATTATTAGGTGTATTCTATCTTCAATATTTTGATTCGAATATAAGATTTGATATTTTAATTGATTCATATTAATTATTTGTTGACATTCTTTATGATATGGATCCTGAGAAATATATTTTAAAGTTGTGGAGATGGTTGATTCATGATTTCTTGAATTTCAAACATTTTTGGTGTTTGCCACATAATATTATATTATATTGCGGTTCATACTTTGAATTTTATTTAATTATGATAATATTATCTATCACATAAAAGAAAATATAGATATTTATCAATAATCAAAATACATGAGATTGCCAATATAATTTACTAAAATAGTACTCGTATACTTACACCAACAAATACTTAACTAAATTCATTTAGGGGCTATTTATATTAACGTTAAGAGATAAATCTTGTTTGGCAAAAAAAAATGTCTGCATCTTAATGATTCCAAAATCCTCTGAATCATTTTGTATCTTGACCCTGCCTTAACCATTAAGAGCACTGATTTCATTCTGAACAATTAGCAAATAACCATATTTCATTTCGCACTATATCATAAGAGTCTCTTAATCATTCTGACAACTTAATCATTCTGCACCAAACCATTCAGCAACTGACAAACAAC
This sequence comes from Arctium minus, assembly GCA_954870635.1. NCBI lineage: Eukaryota > Viridiplantae > Streptophyta > Magnoliopsida > Asterales > Asteraceae > Arctium > Arctium minus. Next base: position 188,829,415 of record OX941080.1, read on the forward strand.
ACCTTAAAAATTTATTGTTAATTCTAAATATTAAAGTTGCGTCTCACCGTCCATCCTTCATTTTTTCGCTCTGAAACACCGCTCACCTACTTTACACGTCACTTCATTCCTCGCTTCCGACCCTCACCTTCCTTATGAGTAATAACTTTTATTGAGATCAAAATATTTAAATATTTTTTTTATAACAACATATTTTATAATATGACTGATTTTTATAAAAAGAGAACTTTAATACATAAGACAAATTTTCAATATACAATTTAATTGGTTTCACGATATCGATATCATCTCCTAAATATGACTACTTTTTAGACATAAATAGGTTTTACTGGATAAATGTGAGAAATTATAATAAAAAATAATGTGAGTAATATTCTTTAACAACATTTAAAAGAATATAATAAAGAGGAAAAAGACAATAAAATGGAAATAGAAGACAAAAAATTAGGATGAAAAACCGGAAGAGGATAAAAAGAGAGGGGGGGGGGGGGGGGGGGTGTTGTGGAGTGGCTTATCGACAAAAGTCAACTTTTTTTTTATTGGGTAATGTTTTCGATCATTAAAATGAATAGTTAGTAAGTGTTTTTTACCCAGTAAATGCAAATTAAGTAAAAATCTTTGTGTCACTTATCGGGTAAGATTCTCGGTCATTATCATGTTATCCCAATAAGGTAAAATGACACCTAATAAATCCGTATTCGGTAATTTCTTGTTAAATGGCCCTTTATTTTCGAAAGTAATATTTTACTAATGTACTATGTTTTTATGTAATTAAGAGAACATGGTACTTTTTTGATTCAATTAAACAGAATACTTTGTAAACAAAAAATGTTTTCTTGAAAAAAAATAACTTTGTAATTTTGAGATGTCAGATGACTTGTTATAGACATTTTAAAATGAAGATTTTAAAAGTAGGTTACGACAAATAAGAACAAAAAATGTTCAGTTTTGATGTAATGTATCAACAAAAAGCTAGGTAACAACTGTTATCATATGGAGTTGTTAGGCGTGTCGATTTCAAAGTAAGTCTTATAGCGTTTAAGAAACATAATAAAACTAATTAAAATCAGTTTTTATTATAATAAATTTTTATTTGTTTGTTAAAATCTGATTCTTTTTGGCAAGGCTTATCTTTTGGAAACCTATTCTTTCTTGGGTTCGAATCCAGGTGCTGAAAATCTTTGTGCCAATTGAAGTTTATTTGTGATAACTCCAACTTCACCCAGGGGATTAGTCGGTACACATAAATTGACTCAGAAACCTACAATTTAAAAAAAAAAGGATTCTTTCACTCTAATAAATAAATAAATAAGAATCTAACCCAATTTATTAAACATTAAAAAAGTGATTTTTGTCTTGTTTAATAGAATATAATGATCAAGTGTAATAAATTGATTTCAAAAAAAAAAAAAGTGTAATAAATTGACTAAAGTTGAATATATTTAGGTGACTTCTTTTTATCTTAAAAACCTCAATTTCTTACGGCAACTTTTTACTTTTTTTAGAATCTGATATTTGACTTTACAATGCTTTCAAAAACCAATTCTTTACAAAAACCACCTTCAAGTTTAAATACTTTCACACATAAGGTCCAACAGATTCCTTTACTTGGGCTTCATCAACTGTTCTGGTTTAGAGTCAACCTTATAATATATAAAATTGTAAGAACATCTCTAAGACATCCACAGTGTACGAGTTTTTCACTAACCTTTTTTCTTACACATTATTGTCATATCAACAACTTAAAAATCTTTATATACTTCCACTATGTGAAAAACCTCACCCAAGCTTTTTCATTAATTTTTTAAACTATTCAGGGTCCCACTTTTTTAACTTTATATCATTTTTATTCTTATTTATAAAAATAAATACATTAAAATTCATACAAATTAATAAAAATTAGGTTATTAAGAAATATATAAAAGTTGTATAAAAATTTTGTAAAATAAAAATTAAAAAATGTTAAATTTAAAAATATGTATAACCGAAAATAAAAAGTGGGTCATTAAGAAATCTGTTAAAATTGTATAAATATGTCAAATTTGAGATATTATTTTAAAAATATAAAATATAATTACTTTTATTATGTATTTATTTAATAATTATATTTAAATAGGATTACTTTAAATATATTAATAAATAAAACTGGTTAATAAATAAAATTGATTAAATACGAAACTTTTATAAAATTCTATAAAGTTAAAACTGATTAAATACGAAAAAAACTATGAAAAAGCAGGTTGTGCAGTTACGAGTTATGACGAAAAACCTCGCAAAAAACCTCAAGTGAAAAAAGCTCTCCACTATGTGAACCTCCCAAAAAGCTTTGAAAAAGCACATTGTGGATGCTCTAATAGATTCCTTAAATTTTTCCAAAATGGAGAATCAAAAGTCAAAATTTTCAAAAAATAAAAAAAATACATTCGTGTCCAACAATTCTCCATTTTGGAGAATCCAATATTAACTAAAATATTAAAATATTCATTCATCTATGAAGTAAAACCATCTCTATAAAGTTGATGGACCCATTTTCTGTACTATAAATAGGATCAATTATAACCAATGTTTTAAATGGCGTGTCGGCGAGGTCAAGCCTCAAGCCTAGTTCTCTTATTTGGATTGAAAGAAAGAAAAAACTTCCCTTTCTTTCTCTTCTTTTTTTTCCTTCGACTCTTACGAGTTATGGCGAGGTCATGCATTTTCCAAGGCATGACTTAAGGCGGAAAATCTGTATATAGTTTATCTGTATATATGTCTATGTGTGTGTTTATATCAGTGTCTTGAACAATGATGATCAAGTTATTAACAATTTAAATTTATATAAAACGATAAACATAAGAATTTCTAAATTATAATAGATACTAATGAGCAAATTCTAATCGAATTTCGAAGTACAAAAATTAGAAAAATCGAAATTAGACAAATTTGTAACGTCATAACGTGTCATGGCCCACCATAACGAGTTTGACGCCTTATCTCGACGCCAAAGGCTAAAACGTGGCGGCAAGGCCACGCCTTGACGCCATGACCCCGTTTTTTAGAACCTTGATTATAATAAGTCACACACTCATATTCCAGAAATACAAAAACAAAGAAATTCCACGGTCAAACTACCAAATATTATTTCTCTTTTTACATATTTATTTTCAGAGTTTCCTATTGATCCTCTCACTTGGTAATCATGTTTGGAGTAATCTCCATATTTGGAGAAAAAAAAACCATTCTCTCACCCACTTTCTCCATTTTGGAGATAGTTTTGGAAAAATTGTTGAAGCAAAATACTAGCTTAAAATCTTCATTTTCTCCACTTTGGAGAAGCCGTTGAAGATGCTCCAAGACATTTGTCAAATTAGAAAAGATAAAGGACTAATTACGTAAAATAAATGAATCCAGGGACTGAAAATGACAATTAAGAAATAGAATCGGGGTAATATTAAAAATATCTTCACTACAAAAGCACACAACGCAAAAAAAAACCAACATAAATTCATCAAAGAAAAGAAAAGCACAGGCGTGATCACATACGCATATAGCTTCGGCAAAATTGTAACGTCGATTGCATCAGATTTTTCCTTTCTTCTTCTTCTCTCTCTAGACGTTTTCTTGACTTGGTGGACTACATCGAAACCCACCGACTGCAGTACGTATAGCTAATGCCACGTTGAAATCGGACTTAAAATTTTCTGCTAACATCAGTTGTCGGTCGATTTATATCACTATATCATTGAATTAATCTAGTTAGGGTTTGATAGATTCAAGTAATTTTTGTTGAAAAAAACCCTTGTTCATTGTTCTTGTTTGGTGTTTGATTGAAGTTGTGCAGGGTTTGCATGATGAATAGTAGTGAACAAGCAGTGGATCATGGGAGCAATAATGTTACAGGACTTGAATTGGATTGTTGGATTAATGAACTTATTATGAATGATCACCGGAATCCTGTGGTGATTTCTGGGTAAATTTATGATTTATCTGTTATTTTCTTGTTCTTGATTTTAAGTTTTTTTTTTTTTTTTTTTTTTTTTTGAGTTAAAGTGATGTTAATTTGCATGTTGGAGCGAGTTTGGGGGGAATTTTTTTTTTTTTCACACAAGGTGTTTGTGGTAATGTCTGAATGTGATTTTTTGATTGATCAAGAACACTAATCGTATAAACAATCCCCGATTTTATCTTCTTTTTTTGTTTTTTTTTCTTTTCCGATATATTAAGCTATTTTTTTAGGTATTTTTGAGATCAATAATCGGCACAAATTCTCATAGGGCTAATTGCTCTTTGGGGAAGAATTGTCCCCAAATGCTATTATTGTATGCGATCTTTACTGTTTCGTACATATCTGTGTTTTGAACTTTTTATATGTGTAAAAACAGTACCTGTTTAAAAGAACACGAGAACCAACAAAATCATATATGATTTTACAATAACCTTTGAAAAAACCACGCAGACCTGAAGCCATGGCCAAAGTCTCCCCCCTGGCTTTTTTTGTGTGTTAATGTAAAATCATATGTGATTTTGTTGGTTCTCGTGTTCTTTTAAATATGTATTGTTCTCGTTTGAACCCGACTCTGTATGTGTATGTGTGTGTAAAGTCGCCCCCGTGGTTTTTTTTGCGCGTTAATGTAAAATCATATGTAATTTTGTTGGTTCTCGTGTTCTTTTAAATAGGTATTGTTCTCGTTTGAACCCGACTATGTATGTGTCTGTGTGTGTAAAGTCGCCCCCGTGGCTTTTTTTGCGCGTTAATGTAAAATCATATGTAATTTTGTTGGTTCTCGTGTTTTTTAAAATATGTATTGTTTTCGTTTGAACCCGACTCTGTATGTGTGTGTATATATATATATATATATATATATATATATATATATATATATATATATATATATATATATATATATATATATCAGGAACTGAATCTCATCAGATCAGTTTGAAGAAATTAACCAAGAAATGTAATGAGTTGTTGCACCAATGGTTAATTTTTGTTAAACATTGTAAAATCTTACATAAGCTAATTAATCTCTTATACCTCACTTGTTCACACTAACTTGTTTTAAATCGGCTGCATCGATCATTTTTATCTACATTATTATTACTCCGACTGCTCTTGGGTGGTTGTCGTCATGTCGAGTTGTCATTCATTTTCGATGAAAATGAAAGAAAATCTTGATCTCCAAAGAGGTCAGCCCACCGTGTGTCTGTCTTTCAGTTCCTTGACTCAGATCATATAGATCCGTAAATGGATTTGTATGTATAGCCACTTCAGTCGTGTTTGTCTTGGGATCAAACATTTTTGCTAAGTTTATAGTTACTCCACATATTTTTACATGTTTAACACCATTTCTTCCATCTGTTCTACTTCTAATTATGCTTGCTGAACATATGTTACTAATTAAGATTGCGCCACGAGGATGTAATTAATTGACATTCATCGCCTTCTTTGTTGCTTAATTACTAGCTAGATCGATTTATTGCTCATGGCCAAAGAAGAAAGTTATATATACATAACATTTGTTTTTGTATCTTCTACATGTATATATATATATATATATATATATATATGGGAAGGATTTAAATGAGAAGACATGTAATTGATAAGAGGAAGACACACAAAAAGATAGAACATATATAAAGAACTTGGTAATATTTATTGAAGGACCTTCATAGCATTTTACTTTTAAGTTTGCCTTTGAAAGAAACTTTTGGAAAAAGGGTTCCATTTTTTCTATCATCAAAAGGTCACTATTCTAAGTGATGTATTACTATATTATACATGATCACATATTTTTCAGCATTTATGTTAAATGCGGAATTAGAAACTTCGATCTCTTTTTATGTACATTCGATAAATTCTTCTGGAAAGACAGTTTTGTAGGTCGTATACCGTTGAGTTCAGGTGGATTAGGGCTACATACAGGAGTTATTAAGTACTCGTCGTGCACGTGGTTGTCTGTTCGCTTTAAGTTTTTGCGGCTGTTTGTCGTTTAGCGAACAAAATAGATATAACGTCTATTATATCCTCATCTTGTGATTATATGTTCTTGCTGTCGTCACCGGATAATCTACATTTCTTCCGTATATTATTCGTATCCTCCACATCCACGTGACTCGATCAACTTTTAGATTTTCCTTTAATTGTGAACAGGACTTGTCGCACATCCTTTGCACGCGTGTGTGATGCTCTTACTGGCTTATTTACTGAATGACCTCCTGACAAGGGTTTTTTAAATCCATGACGTTCTGACAAGTTTCTAGGTGTTCTTGTGTATGAAAGTGACATTCTTCTGTTAAACAGTGACATTCTCAGACCTGTCAGAAATGACCCTGATACTTGTATGTCAGAAATGACATGTTTCAATTATGGATAGGCCAACTGTGTGTTGATTGTGATTCTAGTGACAATTTGGTTAGCTTTAATACTAATGTTTCTTTTTGATATGCTGCAAACCTTTTCATATGATTTATGAAGTAGGGTATATACATACAAGCAAAATCTATATAAAATAGCCTTGAAATGAGAGTAACGGCTTAATTTAATTTCATGATCACCAGTTCGCCGGCAATGACCATCAATCCAAATTACCCTACTCAGCCAAACACGAGCGCTACAAATGGAGTCATGATCACCGGTGCGGCTGCAATGACCATCAATCCAAATTACGCTACTCAGCCAAACACGACCGCTACAAATGGAGTCATGATCACCGGTGCGGCTGCAATGACCACCAATCCAAATTACGCTACTCAGCCAAACACGACCGCTACAAATGGAGTCATGATCACCGGTGCGGCTGCAATGACCATCAATCCAAATTACGCTACTCAGCCAAACACGACCGCTACAAATGGAGTCATGATCACCGGTGCGGCTGCAATGACCACCAATCCAAATTACCCTACTCAGCCAAACACGACCGCTATAAATGGAGGCACAATTTTAAGAGGAGGTCCATCAGAAAATAAGGTATTCGGATAATTCCCTGATTCAGTACATCTTAACAACTTGTTTCATGTGATTTTGTTATAATAGTTCGATCATCTTCTAACTTTGCGCCATTTGTAGTTACGAAACAATGATCAAGAAGTCGAAGTGAACTTTTTTTACAAGGAAACAAAGCATTAAAAAAGTTTCTTTTTACCGATAATGTCATCAAGTAACTCTAACAAGCAAATGCCCTCCGAGTAAATCTTTGAGGCCCGATGATTATGGGTTGGGAAGTAATAATGTGTTCAATAATTTTCGGGTCATTTATGAAGAGAATGCTCAAAGTTGATAGCTTCTAATAAAATTTTACCAGAAATTTGTAACTTAAGCATGAAAAACTTATGACTTTATGGAAACAGTCATCTGGGATTCTCAAACTTAAAGCTGTATAATTGTTGTTTTTTACATGTTTCTATGCAGTCACAATCTGGAATCGCCGAGATCATGACAGCGAACAGCCACACTGCCAACAGTAGCACAGCCACACTGCCAAGATCAGGTAGCAATTGAACCTTTATTTACATGATGCCAAATATGTCTAAATGTCCTAATAAAATGCTTTTATATATATGACCAAAGAATTCTACGTTCTAAGTAAAGTGTTACAGTAATTTTATAAATAGGATGTTTTTGGCATGCTAACAAGTTTTTTAGGACACTTTTGAAATAAAGTTTGTAATAATCGTGCTTTCGTGTTGCAGGTCAAATCCTATCTGCAGCACCTAACTTTATCGCTAATCCTGTTGCACAAAGCTCTTGGTCATCTAGGACAACGGATTTAGCCCAATATCAGCCTAGCCAGCCACTCCAAAATCAACCGTTAAGACAGCAGGTCTTGACGCAAAAGGTGATCCAACATCCACAAACACATTCCTCAATGGAGCAATCGAACATCATTTTTGGTCACCAAAAGAACCAAAACCGGTTGCCATCAGACCAGCTTCGGCCCTATCAAAGGCCGATGGTTAATAGCCAAACGGGTCATTTGCAAAACCAACAGGCGTTGTGGCAACAAAGTAACACAAGTCAGTTGCAGCAGCCGCAGTCACAGCCACAGCAGCAGATGGTTCAACCGATTCAGAACTTTCAGCAGAATCAGATTAATAAAATGCAGTTACAGTTTCAACAGCCTTCAGGGAGCTCAAATAATTTGATATCAGAAGACGGGCGACATAGGTTTCAAGGATTTGCGATTGGTGATCATGGGCAGCGGAAGCCGCAAGAACAGCCACAAGGATATATTGCTACTGCCATGGCAGGTAACTCGCAAAGTTACACGCTCTGAAGCACATATATTATACATGGAATGCATATATACATGGACTTGGATCACCAACATGTTTTCGTGAGACCACATTTTTACACTTGAAACTTCACAGCAAAACACTGTGAAGGTAAAAAAAAAATCCGAACCTTCACAGCAAAAAAACACTGTCTGTGAAGGTTACCTACAGTGTTTTGCTGTGAAGTTTCAAGTGTAAAAATGTGGTCTCACGGGTCTCACGAAAACAGGTTGGTCTCACGTGAACCCAACCCTATATACGTGTTTCCACATATAAATTAAAGTTAAGCAGTCGAGATTTTTAACACTCTTAGCAGATATATTATATATGAAATGTATATATACATTTTCCATATCATCCAAGTTGATGTGTGCTTATTGTCTCATTTCTAAGTTCATCACACTTTTAGCACTTTGACTGATGATTTGTGTTTCGAGTAATTGTTTAATGTTCTTAATTAGCAGCTCCGAGCGTCTTTAAAGCTCCAAGTGAATTTCCTACTACGGCTGCTTGGAGTGAATATGCTCTCAGACAGGTAATATCGTGGTTTTGCCTGCTCAAAACTCATTTATGTGCATTAATAATCGCGGATTTTATGATTCTGATTCTGATTCTTTTGAACATGAAGCGATTGCTGATTCGAAATTGTTCAATGTGGTTTGCAGATTTTCCAAATGAAAGACAGATTCTTCACCGATCTACTCGTCATGCAGAGAAACGCCAAACAGTTCTGCATTCAGGTCCAACTTGATCACCATGCTTCACACCATTTCTCAACACGCACTACACCAAAGTCAGCTTTATAAGACGTCAACAATGTCTAAATGTCCTAACAGATTGCTTTATAAGACTTAAGTTTATAGAACTAAACAATTCTTCTTTCTTATATTAAAGTGTTTAGTATAATGTTAGGACCTATTTGGACATTATAACCAAAAATATCTAGATTTTCTAACAGATTGCTTTATAAAGTAGTTTATTAGGACATTTTTGGCGCAGTTTTTTCTTTTGTTGATGTGTGATTCTTGCTTGCAGGGAAGGGATACCGCGGCAGCAGCCAAATACGAAAGTGTCAAAAAATTCCTGGAGAAGATGATCACATTCTTAACCATCCCTACGGTCGACATGATCCCGAATAATCCCGAAAGAGTTCATGGTTACATGAATTTCATCGTGAACTACCTTCAATCGTTCCGGAACAAGAACGGTGGCGTTTCTTCGCAGCACCCGCAATTATTGATCCATCAGCCACCACAGCTGCAGCCCAGTACTGGAGCCAATGTGAAGTTGCAATACACCCCACAACAAAATCTATCTCAAGGGGTTGCAAATCTAGAAACCAACATGCTGAATTTTAACCAGAATTTCCCGTCAAGAAGGCCGCAACAACCAAGAATGGCGCCAAGTTCTTCGGTTAGTAGTGTCTCTTTTCCACCGGGTATGGATCAAAGACCCGCGAATTCACTGCATACTGGCTTATTGACGAATGTTTTAAGCGCAACACAGAAGAGTAGTAGCGGGTTGTTAACAACTACAACCGCTAATAATTTTCAATCTCGTCAGCTTAACAACCAACCTGCAGCGGTGGCCGCCGCGCATCAGAGATTGAGCTCGGAGAAACTGAAACAACCGATGCAGAAAGTGAATGATCAGCTTGCTATGTCTCCTTTGGGTACTTCAAGGATGGTGAACCAGTTTCATTCGCCTCCGTTTTCTCTAACGTCGTCAGTTGTTAAGCCAATTAATTCACCGATTAATCAGCATGCAGCTCCGGCTGGTCGATCCCCGTGGAATGCAGTTTCGTCTTCAAGAGTTGATGCAAACAATGTGTTGTCACCACAGTCGATTGCTCGTTCGCCATTTTTACAGCTGCCGGCTTCATCAACTCCTTCTCATGCTGAGAAACAGTTGTCTTCTGGTGTATCGTCGTTGTCGACTGCAGAGAGTAAGAAGCCCGAAACACCGATTATGACTGTTAAATCTGGATATCTGGGAACCATGATCAAGGACAAAGTTCCCGATACGGGTGCTGCTCCAAGAACACCAACAACTTCATCGATGGATGCCCCTAGCACGGAAAAAAGCCAAGAGTCGTCACAAGAATCTAATGATCCGCATCTTCGTTTAGTTCAAGCGGTATGTTTGTTTCGTCTTTGTACTCGTTCGTACATTACCTCACTGCAACAAAATCAGCTTTATACGATGTCAGATATGTCTAAATATCATAATAAACTATATTATAGGACGCCAAATATGTTTAAATATCCTAATAAACTGCATTATATGACTTAAGTTTATAGGACCAAACAATTGTGTTTCTTTTGTAAATGTGTTACAATAAGTTGATAGGACTACTTGAGAATCCTATAACAAGTATTTTATAACACTTTTGAGATAAAACGTTCGTATTAGTCTTTTTATATGACATTATATGAAAAAATGTCCTTTTAAAATAATTGTTCTATAAAAATATCTGTCCAAATGACACTTTTCAAAAGTGTCCTATAAAAACGATAATATGACATTTTATTTCAAAAGTTTCTTGGGATGGCTGAAAGCGTCTTATCAACTTAATACAACATTTTTACATTTTGATCCCATAAATTAATTTCTATAAAGCAATAGTCTATTATGATGATACTTGGACATATTTGATGTGCTATAAAGCGGATTTTATTGTAGTGTCTCCTAGCCTTTTTAAATCTGCAACAAGCTTTCAGAAGAACACTTTTCCCCCCAAAATAAAACCTCAAATCATGTCCATATTAGTGCTAATATGATCAAATTGATCATGTGTATTTTAACTACAACTTATGATAAATTATATATATATATATATATTTCATCATAATTTGCTACAATAATTTACAATTGTTTTCCAATTTCAGGTGAAATCATTATCATCAAAAGCATTGAGTTCTTCTTTAAATGATATCTGCTCAGCCAAGAAGGAAATGAATAGCATACCTTATTATGGTGAACCTACAAATCCCATAGCTCCATATAAAGAAATGGAACCCAATTTTCTGTTGGAATATGATAATGAACCCACAAATCTCATTTCTCCAAATCTAGAAGATGAATCCAGCTTTCTGTTAGAATATGAAAACGAGCCAGAACGAAACATGAGGCGTAAACTAAGTGTCACATCAGTGGATAGTTCATCACCGGATTTCAGCGATCTCGAGAACTTTGATCGGTTTGTTTTCGAGGAATGGGACATGGATTCAACTGGAACTTCCATGAACAAGAGGCCCAAGATTGAGGTAAAGTTTTCAAATGCTCTTATTTGATGAACCACCAATGGTTAGATTTTTGCTTTGCTTTATGAACAAATTATTGGATCAAAAGTTGTCTTAGTTGGTTAGAATACTATGCTACAATGAGGTCTTAATGACCAGATTTATATGTATATTTTGTTTTATTTATTACTTGTCCCTACAACGTACAAAATCGAGTTAATAAAAGTGTTCAAATGTTCTAATAGACTATTTTATAAGACTTAAGTTTATAGGATTAAACATTTATGTGTCATATCTAAAAGTGTTGTAATAAGTTCATAAGACGTTTTTGAGGGCCTAAACAAACTTTTTAGGATATTTTTAAAACAAAATGTCCTATTAGCCCTTTTAGAGGACACTTCTAAGGAGTGTCATTTGAGATTTGACACATCTTTTTACAGGACACTTGTTTTAAAAGACATTTTTTTCAAATAGTGTCCTGTAAACGGGCTAATAGGATACGCTATTTGAAAAATGTATTAAAAAAAGCTTTTTAAGACACCCAAAAGCGTCATATAGACTTATTACAACACCTTTAGATAGGATACCCAAATGTTTGATCTTATATATAAACTTAAGTCCTATAAAGTAGTTTATTATAGGACAATCGACATTTTTGATGTCCTATAAACCCAATTTTTTTGTAGTGTGTCCAGTCGATCTATAGTCTTGGTAAAGGTGTAACAGGGATGTTATTTCCCATGACGTTTCTTTTTTTAATCTCTTTGAGATCTACGTTATTCGAACAGTGCAAAAATGGGGCGATATTGGAGGAGATTAAAGAGATTAATGGCAAGTTACTTGAGACATCCTTGGAAGTATCTGAAGATAATATCAGCATACATGGAGATTATGAAGGAACCATAATCAGGTGTTTTTACAGAAATGTGTCTTTCCCTGAACTACAAAGTCTAATGGGAGGTGTTTCATCTGAAAAGGTAAACATTTAGAATATTGTTAGCCATTTTTTCCAATATATGTCTAAATGTCCTAATAGATTGCTTTATAGGACTTACGTTTATAAGACTAAACAATTGTATGTCCTGTGTAAAAGTATTACAATAGGATGATATGACGTATCATATAAACAACATATTTTTATATATATGACACTTGTTCAAATGATGTCATATAAAAATATTAATAGGACCTTAATTTCAAAAATGTGCTATAGCCAAAAGCGTCCTAACAACTTATAATAATACCTTTACATAAGACGTACAATTATTTTGTATTTATAAATTGAAGTCCTATAAAACAACCAAATGCTTACTTCTGAGAACCCAATGAAATTGAGGTAACCTTGAGAACTAGTGTATCACGTGCTATTTCATACATAAATTTTTTCATCTCAGACTAGGATTTAGAATATTGATTAACATAAACTCAAACAGCAGCAAAACTCTGAAATCTGAATGCATTCATATATTCTGGATCAACAGATTTGCAGACTTTCTGAACTGTACAATCTGCTGCACATTTTGAATTCTGCATAATCGTAAATGACAGCAACAACCGGACAATCGAAATCTTGCTTTTCTGGACAGCAAATATTGATGAAACTTTGATCACTTTAAGCTCGAAATCTGAATGCATTAGTAGTAAATCTGCTGTCAAAAAAAATTCTGAACAACTCTGAGTTTGAACACAGCAGCAACTTTCTGAAATCTGGAAATCTATACTTGTTTCATAATGTGAACTTTTTTAGCCTGTTTGTGAAACAAAAGTTACACGTAAAAAAAGTTCCACATTGTGAACCGAATACATATGAAGCTGAAACAAATATATGTTCATCAATACATTAAATGCTAGCCTTAGATGAGAAAAAAAAATCATGTGAAACAATACCTTAACTTAAAAGTTCTCACGGTTATCACAACATATGAAGTCCTCTTTTGATTACGCCCCTAAAACAATCTATTACTACGTACAATTAGACATATTTGTTGTCCTATAAAGCCGATTTTGTTGTAGTGAATTTAACTAAGCAGGCCCATTTAATTTGTTGTTTTATATATACATATATACACGACAGAAGCCAGAGTTCGTGATTGAGCTACTTGTTCCGGTTGATTATCCAGCTTCTTCGCCTATAGTCTCTAACCCACGCTGTAACATCCAGGGGTGAGCGAAAATTATTACCTAATCTTCAATGCTTAGTGATCGTATATTAATATATTATTGAAACGTCGTCGTTACTTTTGTGGGAAATTATGTTTATTGATTAACAACATATCTGGCAGCAGCGAACTGCCGGGGATGCTGTTTAAGGAAATGGTATCTAGATTCGAGCGATCAGTTCGCGAGCTCGGGGAGAAGATGTCGATTGGAGATATGGCACGACAATGGGATGCGTGTTGTCGTACTGTAATTATGGAATTAGCGCAACAACGAGGAGGAGGAAGCTTGGTTTCGAGTTACGGAAGGTGGGAGAGTTGCACCAACTGATGATGATTTAAAGAAAACAAAGCAAGTTGTAAATTGTTGTGCATGGAGTTTCAACTTAATATCCCTCCTGTGTGGGTTTGTTATGTTATATGTTATATGTTGTGTTTAAACTAAACCTCTGTAAGGAATATAAGTAAGTTAACTTGTAAAAGAGGTTAATATAGGCCTCTGGTGCTTTTAATACTTAATATATAATATATGCTATTATATGTGCGTGTATATATGTATAGATTAAGGTGTCGTTTGTTTTTTAGGAGGTCTGAAGTCTTATTTTACTTCTGAATTAATAAGAGGTGGTGCTGAAGTCTGAAATCTAAATCAACAAGACTGTATGTTTCTGTAACGTTTAGAGGTGCCTTAAGAGAAAGAAGAGCATATGAACTGACATGACAATAAGAGGTTTTAAGAAGTTAGGTCACCACTTCTTATTTCAGATGTATTTAAGAGTTAAGAGGTTCTGGAAACTGGAAAATGTATTTAAGAGGTGAGAGGTTCTGGAAACTGGAAAAGAAAAAAAAACAGTCTAAATGTAAAAAGGTCTGAACGATTCAGACTTAAGAGCCATTAAAAGATTTTTTTTTTTAAAACAAACAACCCCGAAGATTTGGGATTTAGAAAAAACTTTCGTGTGGTTTGTATTTTGTTATGGATTTCGTCTTTGAGGCTAATGTTTTCCTCCGTTAAGTGACCTCGTGTGCTCAGCACGGGAAGATATTTGCATGTGGGATATGACAGATTAGTGTCGGGGATGAAATCCATGACAAAATGCAAGCCACAAGCGAGTTTTTGTAATTTTTAAATCGTGGAGATTAAACCCAGATTTGCAAATTGAAGAAGGAAATTTGTAATTTAGCCTAGAACGTCCATGGGCGGGGACCTACTAAGGACCAAGAGGGGTCTCGTGCACCCGCTCAATTGATTACCATAAAAGAAAAAAAAATGTAGACGGCTTATAGGCGCATCCCCTTAATTTTGAAAGGTGCCTCAAATATTTTAATAATAGGACATATTCTTTTTTAATAATAACTTCTCTTATTGCTCTTATTTTCTTTAATCCCAAATCACTTTTATAAATGTCCTTAAATAACATTTAATAATACGTTGAGTACTCTTAATTTTGATCATTAACTTTCCCAAAAAATATAAGTTTTTCTTCTTGGTTAGTTTGTATTTTCTAATTTGCTTTTAGGTATTGATTTGATTATTGTTACATAAAATTCTAGATGCATGAAGAAGAAAAAGAAGATGCATAGTTAATTTTAATTTGCAAAACATCATATTTAATATAGAAGTTAGGATGCATAAGGAATTGAAATTGAAAACCAAGGAAAAATATCAAATACTAAAAATTGGAAAATTTATGAAATCAACCAAAATAAAATAAAATTCCATAATGGTTTAATTTAGCTAAAAACACGTTGGGCGTAAGACGTGTCCTTGTGTTTTCCTCGGGTCAAACACGTTGACTTTTCCCTCCTATCAAACCTACAATTTTTCGGCACTTTGATCTACCTCACTGCTAGAAAATGTCTTAATGCCAACCACCAATTACCGACGGCAAAAATCCGTAGGTAATCACCGACGGAATGAAGCTATTTGCGACGAATGACATATCCTTCGGTAATCCGTCGGTAAATGGGTAGGTTTTGTGCATGTTTTAAACTGGATATTAAATGAAAAATGGGCAGGTTTTGTAAAGGTTCTAAACTGAAATTATCAATTTTTAATTATTTTTTTATAAAAGTTAAATTACCGACGGATTATCCGTCGGTAAATGTTTTTAATTTTAATTTTAATTTTTTAAATACCGTAAAAAATCCGTCGCTAAATCCGTCGAAAACCATGCCCATCGGTAATCCGTCGGTGGTATGTGGCCGTCGGTGATCCGTCGGTAATATTCGTTGGTGATCCATCGGAAATGTGAACGCCGGCCATATTATTCGCGATGACTTATTTCCGACGGATTGGACTTTCACCGACAGATATTGCTGTCGGTAATAACCCTCTGTTTTGTAGTGCCTTAAAGGTGCACACACTAAAAAAAAACATGGATCCACCACTGAAAACGTCTTTCATGTTAGTTACAAAGGTTCATGTTGGTTACAAAGGTCCCTAACTTCATGATTAGGGTCATGCTATAAGGTGTGGACATTTTTATCATTTTACTTTCTATTTAATACTTCATTTTTAAAGCAGTTAAGGCAGAAAAAAATAACCCAACAAATATAATACGGTCACCTCTGCATATCTATTGTAACCTAACTAACCATGTCCCCGACAACCTTCTCCATCTCCAACAACCAAAAATGAACACTAATTAGTGGGATTAAGTTCCCATTTCAAATATATATATATGGTTGGGTTGCGATGAGAAGTTGAGTTAATGGTGAGAAGCGTGAAAAGTGGCTATCGACCATTGGATGAGAAATGGACGCACATTAAGATGAGATGCATCGAGAAATTCCCTTCTAAGCCGTAATTCATGGGAGGGCTTGAGATTAAAAGAAATCAACGGTTCAGATCCACTTCTCACGCTTCTCACCGTTACATCAACTTCTCACAAGATCATTCGCCTATATATATATATATATATTATATATATATATATATATGTATGTATATATGGGCGTTCAAATGCAACTTCTTTACATGATGCAATTAATGCAACCCCTCTATCCACTACTCATTTTATTTTCACTTTTGTAATTAAAAAAAACTGAAAATAAAATAAGTGGTGGATAGAAGGTTGTATGGGTTGCACCATGTAAAGGAGTTGCATAATAACCTACCCCTATATATATCTATATCTATACTATATTATAAAGCACGGATAAAAAACTCTTAAATACAAACTATTATGCATAAGGTACCATCATTTTATGCAAAATTTTAAAAATCTCTTAATTTACAAGTATCAAAGCATAAAATACATATTACTATTGCAGACTTCTAACACCCACCAATTTAGTATGTATAAGACCTTCCTTTTATGCAGGCTCTTCCATGTATCACTATTAATTAATATATTATATTACTATAAATTTGTTTTAATTATATTATTAAATATGTAATTGATTATTTTTTATAGATGTCATTAAAATATATAAGATAATCATTGAATTCTAACAAAATACTTAATTTTTTTTATATAAACAACATTATATTATTAAGCCTAAATTAAACAAATTTATAATAAAAAAAAAACAATATCACTTTCTCAAAACCATCCAAAATCGTGATGTAAATCGACAAAAAAACAAAAAATAAAATGAAACATTAAAATCGTGATGTATCTCGCTGCATTGCGCGAGTACGCTTCTAGTATATATAGGTCAATGTTATTTTACAAACCAGTGAAATCTAACAAATCGTGTTTTCATTGTTTAATTGAATGAAATTGTTTCATGAAATTGTTTAATATGATTAATTTGTTTCATATAATTTTTTTCTTGATAAAATTGTTTCATATAATATTGATATAATTTTTTGATTGCTTGAATGTGGTTTGTACAGTTTGTTAGATTTCGCTGGTTTGTAAAATAATCGAATATATATAGGGGTAGTTTAATTTGCAACTCATGCAACTCACATCTTAACCGTTGGATTCATGATCGACGGTTACAATACATGTGGACCCAATATTTTCAATTAAAAAAAAAACAAAATAACCGCTTATCATCCAATGGTTAAGATGTGGGTTGTATGAGTTGTAAGATTTACATGAGTTGCAAATTAACCATTTTTATTAGTACAAACTATGCAACCCAAGGGTATTTTTGTCTATTTACAAATTTCGTATTTTTAGGAAACAACCAACTTCCTTAATTATCTCTCTCCCTCTCTCTCTCTCACACACACACGATCCCCTATCACCAAGGGCGGAGCCAGGCTTGGCCCAGGATCAGCACTGGCCCACCCTGAAGTTCTATATATTTTTTTTCTAATTTTTTTTAAGCACAAGCCCAGACTCTATTACATATACAGGCCCATCCTAAAATCTCAATTAGACTCTCGCCTTGCTGTTGACCTCGTTCTCGCCCAAATCAATTCCACGACTTGACGAATGACGACACCACACGACTCCACGAGACTGGCGCCCAATACCAAAATCGAATGATCGATTACACACGAGACACTCCTCATACTCAACGAATCGTTGCCCTTCACTTGCTTTGTTTATTGATCACATATTCAAAGTGGTAACTGGTAAGTTTTTTATTTCTAGGCTTTTGTTTCTTCATTCTTGATCACAGACCACCTCTCAAAAGTCAAAATCAAAGTGATATAACACATTCTATTTTGTATTGCTTATCTGAAACATGAAAGTTTTTTTTTTTTTGTTTATGTGTAAATTTGTAATTACTTATTTACTTAATTACTTGGTAATTTGGTATTTGGAAATTGGAATTCTTCAATTTAGAAAGGATTTAAAGGAACCCATGAATCACGAATTCATGATTATTTAGTATTTTAGTCATTTAAATGTTAAACTTTTCTATTGAATGATTATACTTGACTGTGTTTGCACACAATTTGAGTATTTGACAATGTGTGAACAAAATGGAACAAACTGAGTAATTGGCAGAATGAGTGTTTGATTATTAATTGAGTATTTGGCACAAATTGGTAGTCTTTAACTTTCTATTAATAATTGATTGCGTTTGCAAATTGTTTAGAATTATTTGACTACTGTGGATAAGTTTCTAACAAAAAGAAAAACAACCGTTGATTCGGAGCCGATTAATGCTGATATTGAAAAGGATGTGTTTGCGGACGTTGAGAATCAATATATCATTGATATGTTTCAGAAAATGAAAACTCTTTGTTGAATCGTTAAGGTTAGTGCACCACTTTTGTAATATATATATTTGATTTTTGACCGAACGTTGCTATCAACATAATATCATTATATGTTTATTTTTTTGTTTTATTATTGGACCACCCTAAACAAAATCTCTGGCTCCGCCCTTGCCTGTCACCATCCACTTCCAGGCTCCGGCGACCTCCTCCCACTCCGACGACCTCCACCATTTCCGGCGAGTTTCATATGAGAAAGAACATAAGAAACTTCAAAAAAATTCACGATTCATACGAGAAAAAACATATGAAACTTCGAAAATATATGATTATTTTGAAAAAAAATCTGAATATTCATATAGGAGAAATATATGAAACTTAAAAATCCGATTATTTATACGAGAGAAAAATATATGAAACCATTTTATGAATAAATTTGAAATCGTTTAATGAAAATATATGAAATTATATAAAAATATATGAAGTTATATAAAAATATATGATTATTACGAAATTTTCACGTTTCATATGAGAAAAAACATATGAACCCATTAATGAAAATGCAGAACACCCACCGGAGTTTAGAAGGATTCGTCGGAGTTTGGTATCCTCTTCGATTTCACTTTCTTGTTCCAACTTTAGAGAGAGAGAGAGAGAGAGAGAGAGAGAGAGAGAGAGAGAGAGAGAGAGAGAGAGAGAGAGAGAGAGAGAGATAGAGAGAGAGAGAGAGAGAGACGGGTTCACTTTCTTGTTCATCATTGTGGCCGGATTCTTGTTCATCATGGCGGCCGGATTTTTGAGAGAGAGAGAGAGAGAAAGACGGTGACCGGAATTTTGAGAAAGAAAGAAAGAGATGTTGACTGAATTTTTGAGAGGAAAGAGAGATTAGGTAAAAAAGGAGATAATTAAGGAGATAATAACTATAATTAGATTAATTTAAATTAATTAATAAATTTAAAATTTGTTAAAATTATTCCCAAATTGCCCTTTCCCTATTTTTTTTAATAAATCTAAATCCTAAAAATTCTCAACCGTTGATTAAAAATTCGGATGGTCTAGATGGGTTTGTAAGTTTGCATGGTTTAAAAATTTTGCAAATGATTGTCCCTATATATATATATATATATATAAGAAAACAATAAATTATGTGCAAAATCATATTTGTAACACCCCGAGTTTCGTTTGACCAGTTTGGAAGAAGAAGCTAAGGCAGTGGCCGGCGCGAGTTGCCGCACGTCTTAGCCCGCGCGGTGCACTGCTTGTTTGGGGATTCCAGTGAGCGGTGCGAGTTTCGCCGCGACTGTACCCGCGCCCTAACCCGTGCGGTGCACTGCTTGTTTGCGAGTTCCAGGGGCGGCGCGAGTCATGACGCGACTTAGCCCGCGCCATAACCCGCGCGGTGGCCCTGAGTGGTATAAATTCGTATTTTTCTGGAAATATCTCATTTTCAAATTAATATCTCAAATATCTCTCTCTTTCTCCAGATCTTTCTCTCTCTCTCTCTTTCTTCATTTTTCATTTGAGGTTCTTTCAATCTTCCATATTTTGCTAGTATTAAGTGTTTCAAGCAAGGGTTCGGTATTGAAAGCTTCATCTTCTCCCTGAGGTCGATATCTGGTTTTTCGGGTTTTCTTCTAAAACCTATTTGGTGAGTTCCTACTACCTTTTTCTAAACTTTATACATGTCAAAGGTTACATTTTGAACTCCTATATATCTCCACGGTTTTGGATCTAAGTTTACTACATTTTGACATAACTTGAGTTTTGGGGAGATTTTAGGGTTCCCGATCATTTTCAACTAAAGCGATGGGTTCCATCTTATTTGAAGTAAAAGGATGATATACTTGCACATTTATGTGGGTTACTTGAAAGAATGTATATAAGTTCATTTTTATGATGTTCATTCTTACCAGCAGTTAAATTTGAAAATGCATTTTGATTATAAATGTTATTTGAACCATATGACTAACTATGGTTGGTCACAAATGAAATTGTGACAAGTCTAAACTATTACTAGTGGATCCCTAGGTTTTGAGTCGGCTTATATTATTGGGATGCCTATTCCCCTTTTTGTAGCTATGGATGCATTTGATCCTCGGGGGCCATTTGGTACGGTTATGTGAGACCGGTTACTAGCTATGGGTCATAATGTAGTCCTAGTGAACGAGTATGACTGGTTTCCTCGAGGGCCCTCCCTCACATCTTAGTACGGACCTTCGTTGTTTGTGGCCATGGATTCCATGTATTTAGCTCACAACTCGGATTGTAGTCTACTTTTGTGTTCTGCTACAATCCTTGGTAAATCGGGTATCCCCCGTCATCGTAAGATGAATTTTAGGACCGAATGGTCCTTATGTGACAAAGATTTCAAATGTAAACTAAAACCTTATTGAAAAGATTTCCTTTTAATGAAAATGTTTACATTTCTTGAAATTATAAACTGTATGTTCTCACTAGGCTTTAAGCCTAACACTTTTTTCTCAAATGATATGTATAACAGGTTCCTCTAGCGGTGGGTTGCCAAGGTTGTGAGTAACGAGCATGGTCTTAGAGGCATTTTTGAGATGACAAGTATTGGATGTTGGGCAATTGTTAAGTCCCATATTTTGGTGATTTTGGGTTGACAACTGATGTAATCTAGATAGTTATGTTTAGATTAGTTTGTTGTTGAATTCCATATCCATTCGCAGGTTTTGTAAAGGCTCAGTACTTTTCCCCTTTTTGGGAGGTTAATACCAAATGCAAATGTCATATTGCCAAATTTTTGAATTTTTAAATTACTCTAATTTTTAGGGTGTTACAATATTGATTCAGCATTAACGGCCCAAAAACTGGCCGCAGGCGACTTTGCCCACGATAAGTCGTAGGCAAAGTCGCGTGAATCATATATGATTTTGTACGTGAATCATATATGATTTTGTATGTACTCGTCTATTCTCGTGTTTTCTTAAATAGATATTGTTCTCGTATGAACCACCTCTCTCTCTCTCTATCTATCTACCTATATATATATATATAGGTAGAGGTTCAAACAAGAACACATTTATTTCACAAAAACGCGAACACCCTTATCACATGGGAGAGGAGATTTTCAAATATAAACCATGTAAATGTTACACATTGTACAAACCAACTTGGCCATTGATTTTTTGTTGGGGAGTGGGTGTGCAGAAAATCGATAGGTAGAGAGAAAAGATGAAGTGATCGGAACTTGGATAAGAATCCGAGATCGCGTGAGAGCTCGCTTTCCTTAAGTGATATTTCGACCCTATTCTGCCTGGGTATCACGAAATTCACTCGAGGATAATCTCAAATTCACCGGTATCGTTTTAGGCAGAAAACGATCATATTTAAACACCAAGAGAATTGTAACCGATGCTATAATATTAATGATAATAATCAACCAATTAATGTTATTGATTGTTAGTCATAAAGGTGTAGGTTACAAAAAGATTTGGGAGTTACAAAGGGATTTTGGGGGTTACAAAACGAACCTGCAGCAGTGCGTCACGCGGGTAGCCGCGTGGGTTAACCCGCGTGAGCCTATGTTCCGTCCCAATATTCCAGTGCACCACGCGGGTAGCCATGCGGGTTAACCCGCGACACAACCCGCGTGAGCCACTGTCTCCCACACGAAACAGTGCACCACGCGGGTAGTCGCGTAGGTTAACCCGCGACACAACCCGCGTGAGCCACTGTTTCGTCCCACAAACACCAAATGACTGATCAACAATCATGGGTTAAAGTTAGCTTACACGAGTATGCACTCCACACCTCCTAACTCGTGTTGTAGCTTAGCTACAAACCCCATTATTATCTTGTGAATCCAATTACACAAAATGACCGATGATTTCACTAAAATCACCAACAATTCTCCCCCATTTTAGTGCAATCATTGATTCACAAACAAAATTAATATAGCAAACAAACTCATGCATAAATGAAAATATCTAAAAGATTGAATTTCCATCTTAGTACATTACACATTTCAAATACTCGAGAATCCGGGTGTCCTATGGATTGAACCCTTCAACCCATTTGAGTACCAGAAAATAACATACACATGAATTTTAAAATTCTCTAAAGTTTAAACTTGACACTATACAGGTCGTGTGTCCTTATCTATTCGTGAGTGCATCAAAACTAAGTCCAAGCTTCTTGAAGCGGCCATACTTCACACTCATATAGGTAGTTCCTTTCATCATGCACCTGCACATGCATTTTTACAAAAGAAAAATTACCTCCTCGCTTGCAGTACCAAGCACATACCTTGGGATGATTATCTTGTGCTCCAATCCCTTAGAGTGAGCTTTCCCATTGAATTCAACTTCTAACGTTATATTAGAAGGGAATTGGGTATCTCACCGTTAGAGATTCAAATGGACTTTAATCCCACCCCGATCACCGACTTGTGAACCAAGTCCCTATCTAACCCCTTCGTCAAGTGGTCCGCTAGATTTTGTTGTGACCGAACAAATTCAACCGAAATCACCCCATTCGTGATTAGCTCACGAATCATGCTATGTCTACCACCTAAGTGTCTAGATTTGCCATTATATACTTGACTATAAGCTTTAGCCAAAGTAGCCGCACTATCACAACGGATAGAAATGGGTGATATTGGTTTCGGCCATAACGGAATTTCATGGACTAAATTCCTTAGCCACTCCGCCTCTTTACCAGCAGCGGCTAATGCCACAAATTCCAACTCCATAGTCAAACTCGTGATGCAAGTTTGCTTCTTGGAAGCCCATGAGATGGCACCTCCCCCAAGCAAGTATACCCAACCACTCGTGGAAGAATGATCTTCTAAGTTGGTAGTCCAACTTGCACCCGAATATCCCTCTAATACCGAAGGAAACCCGACATAGGACAAACCATAATCTATGGTTTTCTTCAAGTATTTAAATACTCGTCTTATCGCTTGCCAATGATGTATACTAGGATTATTAGTATACCTACTCAACTTGCCTACGGAAAAAGCGATATCCGGCCTAGTGCTTGTCATGGCATACATCAAGCATCCCATAGCCTTTGAGTACTCGAGTTGTGACACCGCTTCACCCGAATTGGGCATAAGCTTCACACTCAGATCAAATGGAGTACTCACCGGAGAACAATCAAAGCAATTAAATTTCTTTAATACTTTCTCAATATAATGAGATTGCGTAATTGCAATCCCTTTGTTCTCACGCTTGATCCTTATTCCAAGGATCACCTCTGCCCCTCCCATATCTTTCATGGAGAAATTTGATGACAAAAACTCTTTGGTTTTATCAACTTGATTTAGGTCGGTGCCAAAGATCAGCATGTCATCAATATATAAGCAAATGATTACTTCGTTTCCGGATGTGTCAAATTTGCTATATACACACTTGTCCGCTTGGTTTAACATAAAACCGTTGGACAAGATAACCTCATCAAATTTTTGATGCCATTGTTTGGGTGCTTGTTTAAGCTCATACAATGATTTTACAAGTTTACATACCTTATGCTCCATTCCGGACATAACAAAACCTTCCGGTTGTTTCATGTAAACTTCTTCCTCCAAGTCACCATTCAAGAATGTTGTTTTGACATCCATTTGGTGAATCACTAAATTGTGGATAGCTCCTAAGGCTATCAACAATCTAATCGTGAAGATTCTTGCAACCGGGGCATAGATATCAAAATAATCAATGCCTTCCCGTTGCCTAAAGCCTTGGATTACCAATCGAGCTTTGAACTTGTCGATTGATCCATCGGCTTTCATCTTCCTTTTGAAGATCCACTTGCATCCCAACGGTTTACAACCCGGTGGCAAGTCCGATAATACCCAAGTATTATTCCCCATGATGGAATCCATCTCATCATTTATTGCTTATTTCCAGAAAGCAATATCTTGAGACTTCATAACCTCATCAAATGATTTTGGATCTTCCTCAATACTATAACAGTAAGAGAATTGTGATCCAATTTCATCTCTTGATCCTTCTACCAAGTATACTTAGAAATCGGGACCAAAGGATTTTTCAATCCTTCCTCTTTTGCTCCTTCGAAGCACCGGAGATTTGGTTGGAACAATTGCTTGTTCTTCAACCTCACTAGTTACACTAGTATTTGGAACAAGATCCTTAGGCCGAGGTATTGAAGAGAATCTAGTCTCATCAAATAATGCATCTCTCGATTCTATAACGGTGTGAATCGCTATAGAATCATTAGGTTCAATAACATAGAACTTATATGCCTTGGAATGCTCGACATATCCAACAAAGATGCATTCAATACCTTTTTCACCCAAGGTTTTCCTTTTGGGTTCGGGTAGTCGAACAACCGCTCGACAACCCCAAACTCGAATATAATTCAAGTTAGGCCTTTTCTTGAACCAAAGTTCATATGGGGTAATCTTGTTCCTTTTATTGGGAACTCGATTTAATAAATAACAAGCCGTTAACATGGCTTCACCCAAAAATCCATCACTCAATCCCGAGTAGGATAACATAGAGTTCACCATTTCTTTGATAACTCTATTTTTCCTTTCCGCCACACCATTTTGTTGTGGTGTATACGGCGCCGTAGTCTCATGGATAATTCCTACGGATTGGAAAAACATGGGGTCATAATATTCCCCACCATGATCGGTGCGTAAACATTTAATTAAACCGTTCATTTGCAATTCAACCTCCGTTTTATAAACTTTAAATGTGTCCAACGCTTCATCTTTTGAGTGTAACAAATAAATATAACAAAACCGTGAAACATTGTCAATAAAAGTAACAACGTACTTTTTATTACCAAAAGACGGAGTTGAATGCAAATCACAAAGATCACTATGAATTAATTCAAGCACCGACGAATCTCTTTTCACATTAGGAAAAGATTGTCTAGTGATCTTTGTTAACATGCAAGTTTTACATTTTTCGGTTTTAACGTCAAAAGCCGGAATAAGACCGTCTTTTGACATTTCAACCATTCTTTTAAAATTAACATGACCAAGCCTTGCATGCCATAAAAAAGAATCAACACAATTCTCATTTGCAATATAAACGGAATTAGAAACACAATTCTTTTTATTCAAACTTAACATAAACATATTATTATTTAAATAACCAAATCCTACAAAAGAGCCACCTTTTGACAAGGTAAACTTTCTGGACTCAAAAACTTGCCTATATCCTAACTTATTCAAGGTACTACCGGAAACCAAATTCTTTCGAATTTGTGGCACAAACAAAACGTCTAAAAGTTCAATTATTTTATTAGAGCTAAATTCTAGTTTAACTAAGCCATGTCCAAGAATGGGAGCATTTGACTCGTTCCCCATGTGTAGCACGGATCCGTCTTCAACCGGTTCCAAAGTGGTGAACCAACGTCGATCCTTGCACACATGACTCGAGGCACCCGTGTCAATCCACCAAGCATCATCATCATCCTGCACATAAAATGATTCGGATATTAGTGGTACATAATTCAAATTTGAATTAAAACCAAAGTCAATAAATTGACCTTGCCGTGGGTGTTGATCCTTGGATCCTTGCCCACCACCACTTGCACTTGCTCCGTTCTTATTCTTGACAACCCGGCAATCCCGTTTGAGATGGTCGGTCATCCCACAAGTCCAACAAGTTAATTTAACCTTTTTGTTAGGACCTTTCTTGGCTTCATTGAACTTGCGTTTTCCCTTGAAGTTGTTGGATCTTCCCTCTCCCACCATGTTCATCGAAGGTGCAGAAACCTCTTTCATTTTAGGTTTCTCAGTCTCTTGCGCCCGAAGAGATTCCTCAATGCGCAAGTGACTACCGAGTTGTACAAGAGACAATTCTTCCTTCTTATGTTTCAACATATGTTTGAAGTCTTTCCAAGAGGGAGGCAATTTATCAATTATGCTCGATACGGAGATGGATTCGTCCATCTTCATATTGTGTTGAGCATATTGGCCTAAAATGCGTAGGAGCTCATTATATTGCTCCATCACAGGCCTTAAGCCCACCATTTTGTAATTATTAAAATTACTCACGAGGAACTTCTTACTAGAAGCATCCTCCGCCATGTATTTGGACTCAAGAGAGTCCCATAGCTCTTTAGCGGATTCAACGTTTTGATAGATATCGAAGAGGGAGTTACACATACCGTTCAAGATGTGGTCGCGACATATGTAGTCGTCGTTTTCCCATTTGCCACGACCCCGGGTCATCTCCAACGTCTCGTCCTCCATTACTTCCGGCATAAGTGTATTCAACACGTACACGACCTTCAACGTGGTCAATAAGAAGTGCATTTTCTTTTGCCATCGCCGAAAGTCAACGCCTTCGAATTTCTCCAGTTTCGTGAACTTGGTCGTCATGTCTCTCACGGATTGATCACTCACCATCTCTCAAAAAGTAAATATCACTTAAGATTGTTGGGGAGTGGGTGTGCAGAAAATCGATAGGTAGAGAGAAAAGATGAAATGATCGGAACTTGGATAAGAATCTGAGATCGCGTGAGAGCTTGTTTTTCTTAAGTGATATTTCGACCCTATTCTACCTGGGTATCACGAAATTCACTCGAGGATAATCTCAAATTCACCGGTATCGTTTTAGGCAGAAAACGATCATATTTAAACACCAAGAGAATTGTAACCGATACTATAATATTAATGATAATAATCAACCAATTAATGGTATTGATTGTTAGTCATAAAGGTGTAGGTTACAAAAAGATTTGGGAGTTACAAAAAGATTTGGGAGTTACAAAGGGATTTTGGGGGTTACAAAACGAATATGCAGCAGTGCGTCACGCGGGTTAACCCGCGGCATAACCCGCGTGAGCCTCTGTTCCGTCCCAATATTCTAGTACACCACGCGGGTAGTCGCGCGGGTTAACCCGCGACACAACCCGCGTGAGCCACTGTCTCCCACACGAAACAGTGCACCACGCGGGTAGCCGCACAGGTTAACCTGTGGCACAACCCGCGTGAGCCACTGTTTCGTCCCACAAACACCAAATGACTGATCAACAATCCTGGGTCAAAGTTAGCTTACACGAGTGTGTACTCCACACCTCCTAACTCGTGTTGTAGCTTTGCTACAAACCCCATTATTATCTTGTGAATCCAATTACACAAAATGACCGATGATTTCACTAAAAGCACCAACATTTTTTTGAATTTTGAAATTTGTAGACCGTTACCAAATCAGTTGTAGATAAGGATAAAGTAAAATTCAGAACTGATTAAATCTAAAGTGTTGACATTGATTTTGTAGTTCTTCAGTTTTTCTACTTGAAATTCTCTCCCAGTCTCACCATATATATATATATATATATATATATATATATATATATATATATATATATATATATATATATATAAGTTCTGTTAGGAACCTAGAAACTGCCTACAACGCTTCACATGAATAACATTCACCATGAATCACACATTCGTGATGAATAACACGTTTATATTCTTGATAAATATGTCACATGTCAAGCTAAGGTAGTTCCCGGGTTGCTAATTAATTTTAGGTCCCAACGAACTTGCTATTATATGTTATATATAACTAGAAGTGTATTCGCGCAATGCAGCGCGATACATCTTGATTTTAATGTTTCGTTTTATTTTTTGTCTTTGTCAATTGTATAATATGGTTTTGTGTTGTTTTGATAAAACAATAATGTTTTTTTATAAATTTCTTTAATTTAATTTTTTGTTTTAATTTAGGTTTAATAATGATGTAGTTTATTTTGGATTTAATGATGTAATGTTTTCTATAAAATAATAATTAAGTATTCTATTAAAATTCAATGATTAAACTAATTATATTTTAATTCTTTATATTTAAAAACGAGATGTTAATCCTATATTTGATAATGTTTATCAGTTAGTTATGAATTCAAAAATGCAGCTTTAAAAAGAAATACTCATGCATCAATACTTGTAATCTTAAATTTTAAGTAATGTGCATCAATAAACAGTACTTTATGCATAAAAATTTATTTTTAAGAGTTTTTCTCAAATGTTTTATAATATAATATAGATATAATATGCATGATTGTAACAACCCTCATTTCTGCCTCTAAACCGAGACCCAACGAAGGGTGTTACGAACCAAGTCTCAACCATTTATATATAATTGAAAGAAGACATTAGAAAAATGCGGAAGCAAAACATAGTTTATTTTAATCAAAACAATCCACGATAGATCATAGTTACAATGTACATATTTATATTCTAATAACACATACTAAGCTAAGTTATGAAAACCAAATTATACAAACCAAAACAACACCCGATTAGACCACGACATGAAGCTTTCGATAATCCCTTCGAGACTTCCTTTTCACCTCTCAAGTAACCTTGTCCACAACTGAGACTACAAATCTCATTTCAATGCATAAAATATTTAGAAAATCAATTCATAGCCTCAAATAAGCTATTGTATCATCGAGAGGGAAGAGGGAAGCAGGGCGACAAATAGTTGCTGGCGACAAATAGTTGCTTTCTGGTGAGTTGCTATCGCTCCTCTCCTTTCAATTGATTCGGTTCGTGTTCAGTGTGCCTTTCGCTATGCATGTAAAACATGTAAACATTATACGGTGGTTAAGACTATTTCTGATGATGTTCGGTCTAGGCTTCTCGGCTTAAATCTGAAGCCATCCCCGAATGTTGTGCATGCTAGACATGCCTGGATCCTCCCCTAGTGGTTGGTTTTCTCTTCTCTATCCCTTTTTCTTCTGTTTCTTCTCCTCTTGTTCTCTGAGCTTTGCTCTTTTTCCGGTGGTTGCTTCGGTTTAGCTTCCACCCGAGTGCTGCCTTGGTTTATTTTTTTGTCAAAAAATTTAAAAAAATCTAAAAATCAAAAAATTGTCTTTTTTTCTTGATCGGAGGGGCCGCACCCCTCTGTATCAAAAAAAACATGTAAACATTTAAGATTTCCATATTTAATCTCTCCTGGTGGGTGTCGCTCATTTCCAGCTTTTATTTGGAACCCCTCGTCAAGGATCCGGGACCATTTCTACGACCCCTTACTGCAGTTATACCGTCTCGATGATTCTTATTCCACTGGTGATCAAATTTGTTCCTTTATCATGCGTTTTAAAAATCCATATTATATGTTATACATAGCTATGTCATTAAAGATTGTCCATATTGTTTATAATAACCAAGTATGAACAAAATTTCATGAAAACATATACACAAATATGTATCTCAGGTTTGGGAATCAAACCAAAAGAAAAGATGTAACACTCTCAAATCTAGAAATAACAACTAATTTAAAAATTTTTAAATACACCAATAAATGATTCATACACAATCATAATTTAAGGTTTAACCTCAACACACACAATTTATTCTCTTCATACAGTCTATAACAAGGACGGGGCTACTAAAACCCAATAATAGTCACTATCTCCAAACTGCGGAAGACATCACCAAATACTTACACTTGCACAAAGCTAAGGTTCAACTCTTCATAGCTGCTAGAACCAAACCCCCATCTGGAACCTGATGCACATGCCGACAAGTAAAAAGGTTAGGCTTAACGCCTAGTGAGCTCAAGAGTTTTCATCATACATAAATATATCTTTAAAGGAAAAGAAATCAGTTCAAAACAAGATCTTTCAAAATGATTTACTTTAGAAATGGAAACGACTCGTTTTCCCCATAATATACCTCTTTAAGGACAACGTTCCAATACAACATTCCTTATAAACCGATGCAACCCAAAACTCACTCAAAACGTGAATATAAAACGACTCCCAATGTATGATAATTTAAATAACACTTCATATCCCAAAACACCCAAAAACACGGGTGTAGCATAATACTCAACCCAGAAATCATGGATAAGATCCATATGTACGAAACGTCACCGAAAACTTGAATACTAAAGTTCAATACCCAAAACAACACTTTTCGGTGACGGGGGAGACCCGAATTCCATCGAATGTGGAGGGCACACAAAGTTAGGCCACTTATCAATGTTATATGAGCATCACTTAGGGATAAAACAATCGTTAACATCAACCTTTCCGGGTCTATAGCTAACAAACCAACAAGCTCAACAACTCCATGTCTATTGTTTGGATAATCTTCAAGTTCAACCCCTCTAGGTCTGTACCTTGGAAATCTTCGTGTACTCATCAAGTTCAACCCCTCTGGGTCTATACCTTGGAATCCCAAAACATCCCAGTTAAGCTCGTTCACTAGAAAGTTGCAATTATTGGTCAGAAGACCCCATGCCTATTTCAAGTTACAATACGGGGATATTTATCCCACTCAAACTGACTCTTAGGCCTATGGATCCAATGCATAACAGTCTAAAACGTTACATGACTCAAATGAATGAACTAACGCATTCAAAACATGTAACTC
Organism: Arctium minus; assembly: GCA_954870635.1. NCBI lineage: Eukaryota > Viridiplantae > Streptophyta > Magnoliopsida > Asterales > Asteraceae > Arctium > Arctium minus. The sequence continues at coordinate 188,860,534 of OX941080.1, forward strand.
TCAAATAAGATGTAACTAAGTACACCATACGTCCAAGGCTCCTTAACGAGCTACCAAAACGGAACAAAAGTTCCAAAGACCCATCTGAGTGTAAACCAATCCCCAAAAGGCATAAAGAACGATTGACTAAAATACATGAGCCAATAGGGTTACAAAACCAAAATACGTCTTTTCCCAAAATCTTTCTCTCAAATCACAATTGGCCTTCGGCCCAAAATTAAAAGGTTTACCAATCCTAAAATGTTCCCAAGACCCAATAAAATCCAAACCGAGTCATAAGCTCAACAAATCCAAAGACCCAACGTTGAAAATCATAAAATGAAATCAAACGTAAATGACCCGCAATAATGCAACCCATGCTTCAAAACACACAAATAACTCCAACATAATTTAGATTGGGACAAAACATTCTCCAAGTGAGTTTATACCTTTTATCCTTTCAAATCATCCCATAACACCCAATAAAATGTATTTATACTCAAAAATATACTCCATGAAATAAATCATTAAGATACCCAAAATATATGATTTATTTATCAAAATACACAAAATCCCAAATGTGGGTGTTTTATAAGTTTATAAAGTTTAACACCTCCACATAACCAAAACTTATCAAGTGATCAGCAGTTAACAATTCCATGTAAAACATATAAACACTTTAAAATAGACATTTTGGCATGTACACCGTTTTCACAAATCAACTTGAACTCACCTTGCTAGATTTAGGCTAAATCTAGATTTTACCCCACTTTGAGTTCCTTTGAAGAAACTTGAATCTTCAAGGTCCAAAACTTCCATAAACCTAGATACATAAATTTTCCACCATTAATATACATCCCAAACCATATATAATCGATCCCCGAACATGTTACATCAAAACCTCCATTTTGGGCAAAACCCTAATTTTGGACCCAAATCTTCCAAAATCTTACAAACGGAAATCGAAGGAATCAAACCCTAGGAAACCATCAATAGAGCATTTATATCACCTAACAAGGTTTAGAGATGGAGAAAGTAAACTTACCACATAGGTTTTGGTAAAAACCTAGAAAACTCAAAAATGAGCTAGAAGTTAAAGATGAAGATGGAGATGGTGAATCCTTGATCATAGTTTTCCATTTTACCACTTGATGGTATTTATCTCCATAAAATACAAGGATTTTAGCCAAAAATAAGTTAGGGTTTGAAGGGAGAAGAGGGAAAACGTTTTGAGAGAGAATGGAGGAAGTTTAGAGAAGTGAAAATGAGAAATAGGCTGAAATTCGCGACTTAACAGCACCTGGGGCCCTGGTGCGACAATGACCAGCGCTAGGTTCCCCCAGGCCTCTGTTCCTTCTCTGCGACTGTGACAGTGCGACTATGACACGGTCATAGTCGTCGGGCATTGTAGCGGGACCTTTCCGGAGCCCCGAAACTTAACTTTTTTCAATGCCAACACTCCCAATACTCCAAGGGACTTTAAACGATGCATTTCCCAACCAAACCCCACTAATTACAAGTCACAGAAACGTCCGGGTGACATTTACTTACCGAAAATTACGGGTGTTACAAAAGATAAGTAATCACCTTGGTTTTTGGCTAAATGAAACTTAAACTCTACAATCCTCTACCCCTGCTTGATAATCTTCTCTTTCTCCTCACAAAATATAGAATTGTATGTGTGTGTGATTTTTTTCTGCTGGAGGTTGCACAAAAGGAGAGAAATAACAAGAAGAGACTACCTATTTATACCAAAGGTTGAGGAGCTTGGAACTAAGTTAGTCACTACTTGATGTGGCCTCCTCCCATGCACCATATGCCACCATAGAACACCTCAAGCTGCCACTAACAGCCCCCTATTTTTCCAGCCCCTTTTCTTTTGTCTTTAGTGCATAAATCAACTTTATTTACAGCCCTTTTCTTTGTTTATTAATACATAATAATTCTTTTATTTATTTCTATTTATTAATATCCAACAGCTTTTTCTGTTTTATTAAAATTTCAGCAGTTATGTTACTTTTTGTTTATTAGTTAAAACAGACCGTTACAAATCTCCCCTCTTTACAAAAGATTTCGTCCTCGGAATCTACTTTCTTTAGAATAGATAGGGAAACTTCGTCCTCATTTCGTTCTCATTTTCCCAAGTGGCATTGCGACCTTTATGATATTTCCACTTACTTTAACCAACAAAACCTCTTTATTCCTCAATCTTCGAATTGCTCGATCAATTATCCTTTATGGTTGTTCCACATATGTCAGGTTTTCGTTCACTCGAATCTCTTCGAATAGGACTTCCATTTCTTCATCAACCAGCCATTTCCTCAAGTTGGATACATGGAATATGTTGGGGAAATTTTCAAAATAAGTTAGAGTCTAAAATATTTTGTGTTAAGTCTTAGGAAGAGTGAATTTTTTGTCCTTATAATTAACGGTCCGTTAATTTTTCCGTTAACTCCGTTATTTAGTTAATTCGGTTATTTTTGGAGGGAAGTTGAATCATTGCACCTTTTCATGAAAGGTTGCACCTCTTCATGAAAGGTTGCACCTCTTTATGAAAGGCTACACATTTTTATTTTTTCCTCTATATATATCATCCTCTAGACACCGAAATGGGACAACTTTTTCATATACCAGATTGCTAGAGTTTGTGTTGCTATAGAAACACAAAATTCTAGTTTCTAGAAATCCTTGAAACTCAATAGTTCAACCGGATTATCACCACAAAGTGCGGTGTTGATAATTGCTCTACATACGTTGCTTCATTGTATCTTGAGAAGTAATTCGCCACAAACCCATAGCACTATGTTTTATCGAATGGTGGGGGCGAAATTGCTTTAAGGATAGAGAGATCACTCGCCTTGAAAGCAATAAGTAGTAGAATTTCTTATCTATCTATACCTTTATTTTTTAGAACCCCAAATACAACAATCTTAAAGCAATTTCCGAAGAAAGATGGCAACCAAGAATCTTCAACAAATGTCTTGTGACATCGTCAAGTTGGAACGATTTGACGGTGGAGGCTTCAAAAGGTGGCAAAAGAAAATGCAATTCTTATTGGCCACTCTAAACGTCTCTTACATCCTCACCAAACCATACCCGGAACAACACGATGACGAGACACTTGCTTCGGCACGAGAAAGGCTCAAGTTTGAGAACGATGATTTCATATGTCGCGGTCACATCCTCAACGCTATGTCTGACCCTCTATTCGATGTTTATCAAAACATCGAAACGGCGAAGGAACTTTGGAACGCTCTCGAACAAAAGTACTTCACGGAAGACGCAACAAGTAAGAAATTTATCGTTTCCAAATTTAATTCTTACAAAATGATAGATTCACGTCCTATTATGGATCAAATGTATGAAATTGAGCACATTCTTAGTATGTTCACACAACACGGCATGAAAATGGATGAATCGATCTAAGTAGCATCGATCATCGACAAACTCCCTCCCTCTTGGAAAGATGTTAAGAAAAATCTTAAACATCGTAAGAACGATTTGTCCTTAAAAGAACTTGGAAAACATCTTCTCATTGAAGAACAATATCGATTGGAAAATAAATCCAACAACGATGCTTCCAAAGTTCATGTGGTCGAGGAAAAGGGAGAGACTTCCAAAGTCGGTGGTAAGAAAAGGAAACACTACGAGGAAAATGGTAAAAAGAAAAGGAATATGAAGCACATGGTTTGTTTTAATTGCAACAAGCCCGAACATTACAAACGTAATTGTCGACTTCTCAAAAGAAGAAGGGGAAATGGTAGTGACAACACCAAGGATGGAAACTTCAAAAGCAACAACTTTGTTGCTATGATTTCCGAAGTATTCTCACTTGAGGAAGACGAATGTTGGTGGGTGGATTCAGGGGCTACCCGACATGTGTGCAACAACATGGACATGTTCAAAACGTACGAAGCTTCTAACTTCGTACTTTACATGGGAAATCACTCTACCGCTCAAGTCAAGGGAAAAGGGAAGGTTACTTTGGAATTCACATCCGGGAACAATTTGACCCTAAATGATGTTCTCCATGTTCCCGATGTCCAAAAGAACTTAGTTTCCGGATCAATCCTAAACAAACATGACTTCAAACTCATCTTCGAATCCGACAAGGTTATACTCTCTAAAGGCGGAAGATTCGTCGGCAAAGGCTATCTCACCGGAGGAATGTTTAAACTAAACATAAATGATGTTGTGAATAATATTGTGAATGATGTAAATATGATTGACATAAGCAACGCAAATAATGCGGTTGCTCCCGATGTACATATGATTGATGCTAATAGTACTATTACTAGTTCTGTTTACTTTGATTCTTCCTTACTATTGTGGCATGGTCGATTAGGTCACGTACACTTTAAACGTTTGAAAAATATGGCAAAAAGTGATTTAATTCCAAAGTTAGATGATAAAAATCATAAGTGCCTTACTTGTATGCATACTAAAATTACTAGACAACCGTTCCCTCTAGTCCAAAGATCATCTAAAATCTTAGACTTAGTGCATAGTGACATATGTGACTTACATGCTACACCCTCTCTTGGTGGCAAAAAGTACTTTGCCACTTTAACGATGATTACTCTCGATATTGCTATGTATATCTTTTACATTCAAAAGATGAAGTCCTTGAAAAGTTTAAGATCTACAAAAATGAAGTAGAACTTAAATGTGACACAAAGATAAAATGTTTAAGAACGGATAGAGGTGGTGAATATTATAACCCTAGATATTTTGAATCTACGGGAATTATTCACCAAGTGACGGCTCCGTATACACCACAACAAAATGGTATTGTGGAAAGAAAAAACCGTACCTTGATGGAAATGGCAAATTCCATGATGTCATATTTCGAATTAAGTTCTGGATTTTGGGGAGAAGCATTACTTGCATCTTGCTACATACTCAATAGAGTACCAAGCAAGAGAAGTCAAAAGACCCCTTATGAGTTATGGAATCAACGGACACCTAAACTAGATTACCTTCGGATTTGGGCATGTCGAGCAATTGTGAGACTTCCCGAATCCAAGAAGAGAAAGTTAGGAGACAAAGGTATTGAATGTATATTTTTGGGATATGCCCAAAATAGCAAAGCTTATAGATTCATGGTGGTTGAATCAAATGATCACATTTCTATTAACACCATCATAGAATCTAGAGATGCTCATTTTGACGAACAAAGGTTCAAAAGCATTCCAAAGGCACATGAGGTTTCTAAGGAAACCGTGTCTACCAAGATTCCCATAGATAATGAAAGGGAAGATGATGATTCCCCGAATCATCAAGTGATTGAACCTAGAAAAAGCAAACGTCAAAGAAGAGCAAGAAACTTTGGGCCTGACTTTGAAATGTACCTAGTTAAAGGTGATTGACATGGTTCAGTGAAAGAATATCCAATAATTTACATCTTGGATGAAGAACCACGTACATATGCGGAAGCTATGAAATCTCATGATGCATCTTTTTGGAAAGAAGCAATCAACGATGAAATGGATTCCATCAAAGGTAATAATACTTGGATCTTAGTCGACCTACCCCCTGGTTCAAAGGCCATCAAGAATAAATGGATTTTCAAAAGAAAATTAAGAGTTGATGGCAGTATTGAAAATTTTAAAACCCGATTAGTAGCTAAGGGCTTTACACAGAAAGAAGGACTAGACTATTTTGACACATATGCCCCTGTAGCACGAACATCAACCATTAGAATTTTGATTGCCTTAGCTTCCATTTATAAACTCGTAATTCACTAAATGGATGTCAAAACTGCATTAGAAGAGGAAGTATATATGGAACAACCAGAAGGTTTCATAGTTCAGGGACAAGAAAAGAAAGATTGTAAACTTATTAAGTCCTTGTATGGCCTAAAACAGACTTCCAAACAGTGGCATCAAAAATTCGACCAAATCATTCTATCGAATGGTTTCAAAATTAATGAATCAAACAAATGTGTTTATAGTCGATTTGTTAATGGTCAAGGGGTTATCATCTGCTTGTACGTGGATGATATGCTGATCTTTGGAACCGACTTAGAACAAGTGCAAATGACTAAGAAACTCTTATCTGAAAATTTTGATATGAAGGATCTGGGAGAAGCAGATGTTATTATAGGAATAAAGATTCTTAGAAATGACAATAAACTAATGCTATCCCAGTCTCACTATATTGAAAAAATATTAAAATGTTTTAATAAATTTGATTGTTTACCTGTAAGCACTCCGTTCGAAGTAGGTTCTAGATTGACGACTAATACCGATAGGGTATTAGCTCAAAATGAATATGCTAAAGTTATTGGTAGTTTAATGTATGCTATGACTTGTACTAGACCTGATATCGCCTATGCTATAGGAAGATTGAGTAGATATACTAGTAAGCCTGAAAAAGCACATTGGGATGTTGTAAATCGGGTACTCAAGTATTTGAAGAAAACCATGGATTATGGTTTGGAGTATAGTGGATATCCTTCAGTATTGGAAGGATACACCGATGCAAGTTGGATAAATGATCAAGAAGACTATGCATCTACAAGTGGATGGATTTTCACACTTGGCGTAGGTGCAGTGTCTTGGGGATCAAAGAAACAAAGTTGCATAACAGATTCTACCATGGCATCGGAATTTGTTGCTTTAGCTTCTTGTTGTAAAGAAGCAGAATGGTTAAGGGACTTGTTGATTAACATACCCTTATGGCCAAAAGCAATGCCACCAATTTCTATACACTGTGATAGTGAGGCTACACTATCAAGGGCATACAATCAAGTGTATAATGGTAAGTCCAGACATATTGGACTTAGACATAGGCAAGTAAATCAATTAATAAATCATGGGGTGATCACCATTAGTTTCTTACGATCAAGTAAGAACTTAGCAGATCCTTTCACAAAAGGATTACCAAGAAAATTGATTGAAAGCACTTCAAAAGGAATGGGTCTCAAGCCCACCTATAGATAGTCACCTATGATGGAACCTTGTCTTGACACTTGGTATTTCACCAAGTCTCAAGATTAAGTTAAAGTACATCATTTGAATGTGACTGAAAGCTCTGCAATGTTTAAAAAACCATCCCAAAGGTCAGCAGAACTTGGAACCGTAATGTGAAGAAAGGTTGAATCTAGTTCTTAATGGACTTGTAACACAGTATGTGTTGGAGTGTTCAAGTTACGGGAACACTCTTGACAAGGTCCATCTATCTGAATGTGGAAGTGAGGCCGCTTCCTATGAGCTAAAGGGCTTGGCTCTAGAACATTCTGAGAAATCAAGATATAGACCTATGGCCAGTTAACGGGTCGGCTTATAGTGGTTGAATGAATGAGAGGAAGGATATGCGTGAGGTGTTTCCGTCTAACATATAAAGGAAGATTGTTCAATAACTTTGGTTCAACCATTCTTACCCTAGTTAGATTTGAGCACTTTCACTATGTAAAGGTTCAAGGTGCAAGACTCCACCTTTACTTATGCATAACACCCCCAAGGATTTCGGAATCTGGTTAGGTCATGTCAAGTCAGTCTTTTCAAATTCGAGTCTATTTTGAAAATGGTGGGGGTTTGTTGGGGAAATTTTCAAAATAAGTTAGAGTCTAAAATATTTTGTGTTAAGTCTTAGGAAGAGTGAATTTTTTGTCCTTATAATTAACGGTCCGTTAATTTTTCCGTTAACTACGTTAGTTAGTTAATTCGGTTATTTTTTGAAGGAAGTTGAATCAATGCACCTTTTCATGAAAGGTTGCACCTCTTCATGAAAGGTTGCACCTCTTCATGAAAGGTTACACCTTTTCATTTTTTCCTCTATATATATCATCCTCTAGACACCGAAATGGGACAACTTTTTCATATACCAGATTGCTAGAGTTTGTGTTGCTATAGAAACACAAAATTCTAGTTTCTAGAAATCCTTGAAACTCAATAGTTTAACCGGATTATCACCACAAAGTGCGGTGTTGATAATTGCTCTACATACGTTGTTTCATTGTATCTTAAGAAGTAATTTGCCACAAACCCATAGCACTATGTTCTATCGAATGGTGGGGGAGAAATTGCTTTAAGGATAGAGAGATCACTCGCCTTGAAAGCAATAAGTAGTAGAATTTCTTATCTATCTATACCTTTATTTTTTAGAACCCCAAATACAACAGAATATACTATGTATCTTTGTAGCTCCGCTGGCATTTCTAACCAATAAGCCACTTCTTCGACCCTTTGAGTTATTCGAATGGGTCCTGTATAACGAGGACTCAACTCTCCCTGCTTTCTGAATCTAATCATTACGAAGACAAGTAGGAGTATCTTTATATTATATCTTCATTTTCCAATTTGTTACTTGCTCTTAATTAGTAGTAATTTATTTGCATCTTAACTCAATGAACTTCCATACTTCATAGCTATTATGTTGCCTTGTAATTGGTTTTTTTCTTTTTCTTTAATATAACTCAATTTTTCATCGAGCATTGATTATTTACTTTTTTTTCATTTCTTCCTAGGCCAAACATTTTCTCATATTTGATACATGATATACATTAGGTATTCTTTGTATGCATTGATGGGAATTCCATATGTTTGGGTCTCTTTTGTTTGCATACCTTTCCTATCGTTTCTAAGTAACCATCAACTTTTCATGAATTTGTTTGAATTGAGCTATACAAACCATATATGTTTGACACCCCTTTTATTTATCATTTTGTTTTAATGAAATTTACCAATAGTATTTACGTTATCATTCGATTACCATAATCGTGATCTTTTTGTCCTTATCAAGGTCTTGATCACAAGCACATTTTTTTTCACGTGCTTTAGTAGTCTGGTGTTTCCACAACTAGTCCATACCCGGCTCCGATGCTCACCCCTAATACCCGCTATGATAACTCTACAAACACCATAAGTATCTAATCGAGTTCTATCTTATTTATCATATATCATATATTTATCTTCTCAACTCTTGCTTTCTATATATGTAGTCACAACAATTTTCTTATATGTTTTCGTTGTGCTACTATGATATTGTGTAGATCATGACTTTTCCATAATTATTGTCGAGGATTTTTTTTCTTTGCAATTTTTTAAAAATTGCTATAAATACCTTGAGCATACGAAGTACCAACTTTCTTGTAATTTATCATACCAACTTTTTTATAATTGCTATAGATATCCATACCAAGTACTCACCAGCTACTTGAGGTCAACATACTTGTCACTCTTGATGCATTATATGCCTTATATAAAATGGTATACATGAAATTAGGTTTATATAGTACTTACCATTGCTTTACCGTCCAGCTTCGTGTACCATCTACAGGACAGAATAAGAGTTCATTGTGCTTATGAATCTACTTTAGGTGAGTCTTAAGATCATATATTTTCTAGCAATCAAACATTGTCTTTTTTGTTCTCATTCGACATTATTCTTCTGTTTTGCCATTCAACACTTCAACCTCAAATTATATTTATAACCTCAATCATAATCTGAGTCATCTTATATGATTGATCTTTCTCCAATTGATCGGACCAATTCACATAAATTGTCGATCAATTTACTGCATACCACATATATGCTCTAAATTCCAAGAATACAATGTTGTGCTTATGTGCTTACTCACATATTATGTGTGTATATATCAGAACGTCCAGACATTTCTTATCTTGTACCTCGAAAAGGTAACTTTAATCCATTGCATAATTACTTTTCGTCTCCTCCTTTGTCAATCAAACGTAATTGATTAAACTCGGTTGCAATAACTCTGATCCCATCTCGACATGTCGTCAAATGTGTCCTATATCTTTTCGTATGTACTTTCTTACCCACTGTGACATAGCCATACCTTAAGTTAATCCTTAAACATTCGGAAGTAGACGTTTTTTTTACTTCCTACATCTTGTCGATGCTACCACGCCCTAGGTCTTTATGTATTTGACAACATACATATTTTCCAACATAAGATTGTCGATGTACCAAACTCGAAGCTTGGTCCTTGCATATTAGACCACAAACCACCATCTTTGGAGTTGCTTGCAATCCTTTCCCATCCTTGAAACTGACAACTTAGGCAAATTTTTTAGAGTTCCTATACACTTACGTTGCCAATATCTACCTGAGTTTGCTTCTACCCCATATATTTTATTTTATTTTATCCGAGTTATTTCTTCTCTATTCTCTTTTAGTATGGTTGGTAAAACATTACTTAAAAGTGTTTCCATATCATGGTGTCTACTTATGTTTTCAACCCTTTCGTTCATTTACCAAATATGGTTCATTATTTGACTTGTTTAAGCTTGATTTGTGCATTTACCCTTTGATTAATCTGATGGATTTAAGAAGACATTTTTTTAAATTAATATGCTTTTTTGAATCTTTAAAGCACAATTTGATGTTTTAGGCTTTATGTAAACTTTTATTACATTTCTTAATAAGTTCTCGACATTTGACAATAGTTCACTCAACACTTAAGTGCACAAATTAATTATACATCTTATCATGCTCTACATACTTCATTACATTGCTTTTGATGGCTATCAATCATAATATGAAAGTTTTTTTTTCACAGTTGCCATACCATAGCTTCTACAATATTCATCTTCAACTACCCTCTCTTTTCTTCTTTCCAAATTGTATGCTTAAATTTATTGGGGTTTCTACTTAGGCCCTATTTGGAAACAACTTAATGGGCTTAATAAGGGCTTTATCTTATTCGGTCGGCCATATTCATGTGTTTGGAAGCAACTTAATGATTTAGGGAGCAACTTATTCGCTCAGCTTTGAGGGATGCCCTTTATGGAGACAGACATATGATTTTCATCCCTGCCCTTGTGTTCAACGGATCCTTTTGCAGACGCTCCCTCGCCTCCCACACATCTTCCCTCTCGCCGGAACATCTCTCCGTCCTCTCGTCGTCGCCCACCTCTCTACTCCTCCCACGGCGCTGGTATTTCCTCTCTACTCCTCTCTCTCACTGATTTTGGTGGTAGAAACCTACAAATCGATTAGGTTTAGGTTTGATTTTCAAACGGTTTGTTTTATGGTTTAGTTGCCATCGATTTGTTTTACGGTGTCGACAGTCCATCCATCTTCTTCCTTGCAGACTCTACCCTGGATTTAAGAAGGAAACCGAAAGGGATGTTTTTTTCTTCTTCTGAAGAATGAAAAAATGATGGGCTTGGTAACGATTCAAAATCAGGAAAAAAAAAACAATAACATGTTTGAGGAATTCGTCTCCTATGTTCTCGAAATCAAGTTTCTGTCAAATCACTTTTGAAGATTTCTGATCAAATTGTTTGGTTTCCTGCTTTTTGTGTTCTTCAATGGTGTTTTTAGTGAAGTTAAGGTTTTTGTATTTTTGGTTGTGATTCAATCTTGTTCGATTCAACAGATTTTGGTGTTCTTTAATCAATTGTTTGGGTTTGATACAACATGTTTTTGTGTTCTTTAATCAATTATCAGGGTTTGATACAACAATATGTTTTTGTGTTCTTTTGCTTGCAAGAACATGTTTTGGTGTTCTTCTATGGTTATTCTTTAATTAATTTTGTTTGGGTGTTCTTCTATGGAGTATTCTTCAATGGTGTTTGGTTAGACGTTTTTACGAACCAAAATAAATAGAAGGGTAAATTTGTTATTTTCATCACTCAGACAGTTTATTCAGATCAACAAACAAACAACAATTTTATCTAATCCATACAGTCAACTTTATCCATACAGGACTTAATGGAAAACCAACCCAAACAGCCCCTTAGTCTCGATGAATTTGGTACTATCTAACATACTTATAAGGTTGTAGAATAGGTTTAGAATAATTTTTTTCTTTCACAAAATATCCCCTGGATTATACCCTGTTAGATTATACCCTGCTGGATCATACCCTTCTGGCTTATGGCATTCTGATTCAGGGACTTTTTGCCCATAGCCTCCTGACCAACAACTTTTTTTTTCTTTTCTTTTAGTTTTTCCTCATTTTTCTATATAGGTTCAAGTCTTTTTAATACCTTATCATAAGTCTTTTGATACTCATTCATACAACATGCTTCGAAAGATTTTATACTAGGTTAGAACTTGAAATAGGGTGTGGAGTGCACACAAATATTGCCTCTGTCCTTAACTTCAAAAGCCTCTGGACCTTAAGTTCAGGAGTGACACCAAGCTTGGTAATATTCCACTATACACATCATACTCAACTAGACTTCCCCTTTTTTACGATACATTCATCATTTCAGTTACCCTCAAATAAACTTATTTATTTGGTCCCTCATTCATCCTAATAGTTAACTTGATCCATCGGTTTTCAATTTCCGTGTAGACTTTGAGTTTGAAAATTTTCAAATCCCTAAAAAAAACCTGGCTCTAATACCAAGCTTGTAACAACCCTCATTTCCACCTCTAAACCGAGACCCAGCGAAGGGTGTTACGAACCAAGTCTCAACTATTTATATATAATTGAAAGAAGACATTAGAAAATTGCAGAATCAATACATTCCACGATGGATCATAGTTACAATGTACATATTTATATTCTAATAACACATACTAAGCTAAGTTATGAAAACCAAATTATACAAACCAAAACAACACCCGATTAGACCACGAAATGAAGCTTTCGATAATCCCTTCGAGACTTCCTTTTCACCTCTCAAGTAACCTTGTCCACAACTAAGATATAATTTTTAAGCCATTGATTGACTTATGATTATAAATCTCATGCATAAAATATTTAGAAAATCAATTCATAGCCTCAAATAAGTTATTGTATCATGTATATGCATGTAAAACATGTAAACATTTAAGATTTCCAAATTTAATCTCTCCCGGTGGGTATCGCCCCTTTCCAGCTTTTATTCGGAACCCCTCGTTAAGGATCCGGGACCATTTCTACAACCCCTTACCGCGGTTATACCGTCTCGGTGATTCTTATTCCACCGGTGATCAAATTTGTTCATTTATCATGCGTTTTAAAAATACATATTATATGTTATACATAGCTATGTCATTAAAGGTTGTCCATATTGTTTATAATAACCAAGTATGAACAAAATTTCATGAAAACATATACACAAATATGTATCTCAAGTTTGGGAATCAAACCAAAAGAAAAGATAAGTAATCACCTTGGTTTTTGACTAAATGAAACTTAAACTCTGCAGCCCTCTACCCTTGTTTGCTAATTTTCTCTTTCTCCTCACAAAATATTTAATTTTATGTGTGTGTGATTGTTTTCTACTGGAGGTTGCACAAAATGAGAGAAATAACAAGAAGAGACTACCTATTTATACCAAAGGTTGAGGAGCTTGAAACTAAGTTAGTCACTACTTGATGTGGCATCCTCCCATGCACCATATGTCACCATAGAACACTAACAGCACCCTATTTTTCCAACTCCTTTTGTTTTGTCTTTAGTGCATAAATAAACTTTATTTACAGCCTCTTTTCTTTTGTCTTTAGTACATAAATCAACTTTATTTACAACTCTTTTCTTTGTTTATTAATACATAATAATTCTTTTATTTAGTTCTATTTATTAATATTCAACGGCTTCTTTTTTCTGTTATATTAAAATTTCAGCAGCTATATTACTTTTTATTTATTAGTTAAAACAGGTTCTTACAATGATTTAATATATAAATACATTGACTATTATTTTTTTACATTTCTAAAACGAAAATGAAAAAAAAAAAGGAAAGGACCAATATGCCCATGATTTTAATAGAGTTTTTTTTTTTTTAAAACAAAAGTTAGATTAAGGAACCAGATTGGTAGCAAAAATAAAACCCTACAAACCCTAGTCACAATTTTTAGATCGTAACCAAGATGAAACCATAGGGTATGAAATATTGAAATTTGTAATTAGTAGTAATATCATAGCTAAGGTGTATTTAACAGTAGGATAAAATTAATGCAAATATTCAAAATAAATAAAAATTAATTGAAAGATATACATAATAGCATTAATTTGCGACCAAAAAAATAATTATTTTTATATATGGTTAGAAAAAGACTTTGAAAACGACCTCAACCACATGAACCATAAGTAGATGAAACAATCAAGAAAACTGGAAGTTAAACCAAATCCATGGCTGCTGCTGCTGCTGCTAATAATATTTGGTCGCCCCCACTCCTCAATATCCCATTTCTACCTTCTTCTTCTTCTCTACTACTACCATCTAAATCAATCTGCCCATCTTTCCTATACAAGAATCAATTCTCATTTTCATCCAATTACAAGCCATCCGCATCGTATCGTTTTCCACCCGGCAGACGTTCCATTGACGACGAAGAAGAAGAAGGCGACGACGATGATGATGATTTAGTCGGTGGTAAGTTCACGGAGGCGGTGGCGCTATTCAACACTAGGGATTACCATGGATGCCATGACTTTCTAGAAACAATATGGAACGATTCCGAAGATCCCATCCGATCCCTTGTTCACGGGATTCTACAGTGCGCCGTGGGTTTCCATCATCTCTTCAATCAGGTTGTTATAAATGACGCTTTCATTATATTAATGAATGTTGTATTATCCAAAACGCGAAAAACAACAACTTTTTATTGTTTGAAATGTCATGAGTATTCATGTTGATAGAACCATAAAGGTGCGATGATGGAGATGGGAGAGGGAGTATGCAAGCTGCGAAAACTGAATTTGGAGAGCGGACCTTTTCATCAGTTCGAGAGAGACGTGTCTGCAGTTTTGGATTTCATTTACCAGACCCAGTTAGAGTTTGCTGCCTGTGAGTTCTCTATGTTACGTTCCTTTCTTTATCGTTCAATATAGGTTGATCGTTGGAAATCCTTTCATAGAATCCCGACAAAGACCCGACCAACCTAAAAATCTAATGCCTAATCGAGTTGAAAAATCTTCAACCTGTAGGTATTGAACCACACTCGTTTGAACCCAATCCAATCCAACCAGATGGTCCCTTTTATATGTTCCCACTTCCTAGGAATTAAAACTGTGATGTCAGCCATTGATGAAAGGCTTTCATTCCTAGATAGCCAAAATGCAGATGAATGTGAATGTGCTCTCGAAGCAATGGTTCAAATAGGGTTTCCATAAAATACCCTTGGTCTTCAGGTTTCATGGCTCACACGAGTCGTGTAGAACCTACGAGTTTTGACTCGCTTAGGGGCCGTTTACCAAACACATACCAACACTTACCCTACGGAGTAAGCATGGTAAGGTTCGAAAATCTTACACAGTAAGAGGCATATATAGCAAGGAGTAAGAATCTTACATGGTAAACGAGGGAAAAGATTCTTACTTGATAAGCGCTTACCGGGTAAAAAAACATTTACCAACAATCCATTTTGATGGCCAAGAATGTTACCCGATAAGGTAAGTAAGGGGCCGTTTACCCAAATGCTTATCCAGTAAGTGCTTACCGGTAAAATTCAACACTATCACTTATCTTACTAGGTAAGTCGTATGCAACAATTTACCCAGTAAGTGGTAACCGGGTAAGAGTCGTCACCCTCACTTACTGGATAAGACTCTTGGTCGCTGCCATCACTCTTACCGGGTAAGAGTTTTGGTCCTTGTCATTTCATCCGGTAAGGTAAAGTGACCCGATAAGCGCTTACCGGGTAAGCGTTTGGTAACCGGCCGCTAAGGGTGGTGACTCTTGACGGTAAGCGCTTACTCTGTAAGCATTTGGTAAATGGCCCCTTAGTCATCTGAACACACCTAGATGTAACATAAGCTTGCAACAGAACATACAATCATCATATAAAAGTATAAAACATGTCTAATCTTGTTAGGTAACGACGACATGTGTGTTGCTATGGATCAATCAGAGACTTCATACAAACTTCTTGGTGGTTATGGTGCTGGCCAACATCTATACTGGTTAGAAATGGATGGATCTGCAAGCTTATATATAGTCTTCTCCCCTGATAGATCTCTCACTGCTACTGCTGCTAACCAGCCAAGGGTAAGACTTCCAATTCTGTATGCTTCTCAAGAACATCTTATGGAGCTGGAGCACACTTGATATAAGTTAGTTTCTTTGATTCTTATTAAATTTCTAGTTTTGATCTCAAAGTATAAGTTTTCACTTGGTGGGGCTGTTTATAAGTCTCTGCTAGGCTGAATATAGTGAGAACATGAATGATGATAAAGATTTGTTGTTATATTTCAATTGCTATTCAGATAAAATACAAAGCAATCATGCAACCATATGTATATTAAAACCATATGCTATATGAATTTGTACCAAAAGAAAAGAAAATAATATATTTGATAAATGCAAACTCAGAGTGCTACTTTCATAAAATATATAGCACTTCCATTGCTAGAATCACCAAAACACATATTAGGTGAATCCACCTTCCAATTTACAAACAAAGTTAATAATATTACTCGACTCCTTACCATAAATTAATAAACTTGAGGGGAAAAACATACCTATAGGCGAGCCGTGCAGCAAACTCCTCTTTTTGCAACATACAAAAAGATGGCTTCCAAGATTCGGATTCCTTAGGAGTTGCTACGAGGCTCGCACAGCCCTATATGCTTGCTTCTATACATAGTAAAAATAACACAAAAGAAAGAAGGGAATGCAACCTAAGGGTAGATGGAAAGGATGGCAGGCAGATTAGCCCTTCCCTTTTCCGACGTACAAATTAATTTTCTACACCAGTAATAGTGTTGTTGGGTATGTATAATGTACAGTTACTTGGAGAATACATACAGCGGAATCAGTTAGTACCTGTTTTTGTTTTCACGAAATCAACGTTCTCTTCAGAATTCACAAGAATTTCCTAACCTCTGTTTCAACAAGCTAATGCTCTTTTTCTCCTCGAAAGCCTCTGGCAAAAGCTCCTCAAAATGCTCCAAGAACGATGACCATTCGTCTTCCTTCATTTCCTCAAATGAAACACACACCCCGGTATCATGATTGTTGTTGTGAGCCGCAAAACTCACGCTTCTTAGTATTGGTACCCCGGTTGGACCACAACCATCTTTAATATCACATTCTTGTACTAATCTCGCTAATTGTGCATCACTTAACTGACTCCTTGCTCCTTCCGATGAAAATTTCATCATTTTTGACGGTTTACCACTTGCTGGATGTGTTGAAACATCCTTGTACGGGTTCAAACCCTCTTCGTCAAATGCAAACATTTCATCGTCTTCTTTGACTTCATCACTTCCGTCAGTTGTTATCTCAACATCCAAGTTAGCCTTTGCGTTTACACAAATATTCTCCAAAATACTCCAACATTCTTCACCTCCGATGAACTCCCTTGTCATCATTTCACCTATATCCGCAAGAGAAAGTCCAGCAGCAGCCGCACTCTTCAAGAAAATAGTACAAAGTATGAAAACGCGTACAGAGCACTCCCTAATCAGAGGAAGTTCACTTCTTAGAAGTTTCGCATCTTTCAATGGATCAAGATTTGAAATGTACTCAGCTTCTGTATCAGAGAAGGGCATCGAGGCTTGGGGCCAATGCAGCCATTCAAAATATGGATCGTCTAATGACTCTGGCAAACAAAACCCGTGGTCAATTGGGACGAGGTCAGACACTCCAGCAGCATAGCTCCCGTGAAAATTCTTCACGAGCATGTTCCCTGCATGCCTATCAAGATTAAGGAGCCTAATGTCAAGTATGCCAATACGATGAACTGAACTAACAGAGAAACCAGAGGGGCCCAAATCTCCTGCATCTGTTTCGTGTTCTACATATCGTTGTATTGATGTGATTTTGAACGGCGGGGATGAAGCAAATCCCTTGTCGTTTACGTTGAATGTGACATGACAGATTTTGACCAGTGCTGATGGAGGAACACCTGCAAATCCACCATGGTCAAGCAAATAAGCAGCCAATTCTCGGAGCCCTGTTTCACCTACCCGGATGGACCGCTTCATGCCGGGCTGGCCTAGCATCCGACCCGCAAACCCTTTAGGATTATTAAATGCTAGTGGTTCTTCATCGGCTGGCTTCACAACAGCAATGGTATTGCCTTTCCTAGATTGCAAATAATAGGCACCGCCAAGACCACTTGGCACTGGCTTGGGTTTGACCCCTGATGCTAATGCAATGGCAACTTCGGCTACAAGGGCATGTACCATTGGAGCCTTACGGCCATTGATGATCTCAATTCTCGGTTTAGGTGATTCAAACTCTTCCTTGGCTTTTGTGGCCAAGGAAAGACATGGGGTGGAATAGCTTCTGTGAATATTTGTGGTAACGTCAGATGCATGTGTAATGGTATGGGTGAAATCGAGCATGGTTGGATCGAAGTGAGAGTAAGATTGGAGTCTGCATCTTGGGGGTCGGGCAAGTGGCTTAAATCCATGAGGGTGATTAACAACTACAGCCATCCTGGTGTTATATCATGCAGGTAAGAATGGCTGCAACACATGCTAAAGAGCAGGTTCTAAGAAAATTCTTCAGAGGGTTCGTCTTTCCCTAGGAGATTAGCCATCACATGTCTGCCAAAAACAGAATAATTCATAGCTACAGTTAACCAGAGTTTCCAAGGATTTCAAAACAACAAACTAAATCATATCTTCATTAATAGATCAACCATCCAATTCCAATTCCATACATGATAGATAACATTTATTCTCCTTCTACTTCACCAAAAACATCATGTCTAACATAAAGAATACCAATTTTTTTGTTAAATCATTATTATTTTGAATCAAATCGATGAAACCGATATTTAACTAATTGCTTTTTTTGTTAACAGTGAAACCAATTGATGCAGTTTGATGACCTAAAACAGATAGATAACATTCATTCTCCTTCTACTTCACCAAAAACATCATGTCTAACATAAAGAACACCAATTTTTTTGTTAAATCGTTATGATTTTGAATCAAATCTATGAAACCGATATTTAACTAATTGCATTTTTTGTTAACAGTGAAACCAATTGATGTAGTTTGATGACCTAAAACAGATAGATAACATTCATTTTCCTTCTACTTCACCAAAAACATCATGTCTAACATACAGAACACCAAATTTTTTGTTAAATCGTTATGATTTTGAATCAAATCGATTGAAATCTATATTTAACTAATTGCAATTTTTGTTAATAGTGAAACAAATCGATGCTTTGATGACCTAAAACACATATTTCATCGCGGAAACTGTACGGTAAAGAAAAATAGAAACACAAGACGTTCTTACTTTTTTGTTTGTTTGTTTGGAAAAAGGATGACGATTCTTACTTGGCATTGGCATATACTAGAAGATCGCATATGTCAACTGCAAGATCCAGGTCGCTAATCTCCGACCACCTATGAAATCAACAAACAAACAAAAAAAAACGATCCGATTAGCAAATTAGGTCAGATCTAAATTGAAGAAGGAAAAAAAAACAACAAATCGAAGAAACACATGAATTGATTGATTGATTTGATAGATAGATAGATCTTACCATCGTTAATCCCCTCGCTCCTCCGCTAAAAGATTGCCACAATTAACTGCAAGAGGAAATATTTGCATGTCAATGAAAGAGATGTAAAGAATGAAGATGATCTACTCCTCCATTTCCATTTCCATTTCCATTTCCATTTCCAATTTCAAAATGAAGATGATCACTTGGTCTTTGTGCAATACAAAAACAAAGTGTTTGGAAGGGAGGATGAGAGAAATTGACATGGAAGGAGGGAGATGGAAAAAGAGAGAGAGAGACCCTGAATACTGGTGAGGCATTCAGGGAGAGGAAATCTGCAATTTGGAGAGCGCGAGAGAAGATGAAGATGAATTCCGTCGCCCAAACAACAAACAGAAAAAAATGAAACGAACAAAAAAAAAGAAAACGAATCCCCCACCCCCTACCCTACCCTCCCCACCTCTCTTTCCGCCATTTGCATTTTTGTAAGTTACCCTTCCTTCCTACAATCCAGGCTGCCTGCCTACCCGGGTACGGGTTCAAATACGGATACTGATATTAATACGGATTCTTGTACATATATATAGAGACAGAGGTAAGTTCATACGAAAATAATATCTATTTAAGAAAACACGAGAACGGTCGAGTACATACAAAATCATATATGATTCACCGCAACTTAGAGTCACGGGCAAAGTCGTGTGTGTCCATTTTTGGCCGTTAATGCCGAATCATATATAATTTTGCACATGATTTGTTGTTTTCTTAAATAATTAGCATTTTCATTTGATTTTCTCGTTTGAACCTTCCTATATATATATATATATTCATATACACATTAGACATTGTTTATTCATATAAAAATATATACACATCGACAAGAATTACAAAGTGTATATATATATATATATATTCATATATGAATAAACACGTATACATGAATATAGTGCATTATGTTATTCGATAGTGCATATGTTATTCGACGGTGTTTATTCATGTATATGAGTATACTCATAGATAAGAATTGTAGTGTGTATTCATATATGAATAAACATGTATATGTATGAATATACTTCGTAAAGTTATTTGACATTTATATATGAATATACACACAAACAAGAATCAAAAAGTTGATTCATATATACTATATGAAAACTGAAAAACACCCTTAATAACCATTC
Organism: Arctium minus; assembly: GCA_954870635.1. Classification (NCBI taxonomy): domain Eukaryota; kingdom Viridiplantae; phylum Streptophyta; class Magnoliopsida; order Asterales; family Asteraceae; genus Arctium; species Arctium minus. Next base: position 188,881,014 of record OX941080.1, read on the forward strand.
ATTTATATTGTAAGCATATTTTGTATAAAAGTAATTTGTCTGGTATACACATGTACCATAAAATACACGTGCATAAATTCCAGGGAACATTTTCAATTACATTTATTCATATGTTCATACCTGACAAATGAAGGGTTGATAGGGTGTTTTTCAGTTTTCCCCCGAAACTAAGTCTACTAAAATAAATACATAAATATAATATATATTCATATACACATTAGTAGAATAAACTAAATCTGGTTAAAAAATTGAAAACAATAGATCGATATTTCTTTATACTTCCTAAACCATACCAAAATGTCAAAATCCAGTTTCACATTCACATGGATTGCCATTTTTATTCAACAACAAATTCAAATAAAACAATTAAAGAAAAGATTTACAACTTTTATTACAGCATTTGGGTTGACATCCATCTTATAAACACATAACACCCCTTGATGTTGATCCATTTGCTTTCAAAGATCTGAATGGCTCTCGTGGGATCGTTTACAGAACTGCAATGCTTGTGATTTTTGGATCTTGATTCGGTAAACGAATCTTCTCCTGCTCGATTCCAATTTGGTGCTGCTTCTCTGGAACAGCAGAGAGATTGGGGGGTTGCAATTGTTCACTAGGATACGATCTTGCACTCCCGCTAACTAGTCCTTTAATCGCTGTTGTAAGTTCGGTATCCTTCAACAGGGTTTCCATCGTCACATGAACACCTGAAAGGATACCAAGAAAAACCGTTACAGATATTTTTAACTCAAGAAAAAAAACTTGGAAAATGTTTGAGAAAGAACGCATTCCAAATGGGAAACATAATCACATGAGTAATAACTCGAGTTTTGATGTTAAAATTACATATCTGTCCTCATCATCGTTACATACAACTTTGCCGTCGGGTCCTAACTAGGGTGGGGGGTAAGTGGACCTTTAAGGTGGATCAAAGGCCCACAAAGTCGCCCAATGTGTTTTTAGCCAAATTCCACCGGTTCAAGGGATTTTGTCAAGTGTTTTGGTTGATTTCAAGTGATTTTTCAAGTGTTTTGGTTGATTTCCAGGGATTTTCTAAGTTTTTGGTTGATTTCGAGGGACTTTTTTGGTTTTTGGTTGATGTTCCTTGTATTTTCTTATATTCCAGAGCACTCGTCAAAGTTTAGCGTATACACCTTTCATACCCCAAAAAAATTCTAGTTACGAAAATCGGTTGAGCGGATGCACCGGACCCCGCGGGGGCCTATAGGTCCGCCCCTGGGGGGGTAAGGTTAGTGGGTCAGCAGTTAGGTTACTAGAGTCCTAAGTTGAACAAAGGGTGTGTGGTTTTTCTTACCTGCTTCTGTCTGTATTAGTGCTTACTCCTTACTCCTAACTCGCTTTTCTTGCCTCCGGTTCCTTTTTTTTTCGATTCTTTTTATTTTCTATCTCAATTTTTTAGGTAAACTCTTTTTCTTTCTACTCTTTAGGGTGAGGTGAGGTGTGCGTAGATCCCACCCCCGAACCCACCTCTGGGTAAGATATACTAGGCTCATTTTGTTTGATTTGGGTAATTTACGTATTTGATAAATAGTCAAACGTTTTACTCCTATATGCCAAGTCAAACATTGTAATTTTCTTGAGAAATGCTATGAGAATCCAATTATGCAATTTTAGCGAAGAATTAATCAGCCATATTGAGAACCTCAATATTAGCCCTAAAGGGTAACGATAAGCAATTTGAACCTTGTCGAACGTATTACGTTGATAAAAAAAGAAACCGGGAGGAAAAGAAAATGAAACTTACGGAATCGCCAATAATGCTTAGGATTCGTAGGATCATTGATCGTCTCCTCTGCCGCAGGGCGTGTCGTGTATTCTTCTTTTAATGCTAGCAAATCCTGCCAATATTTAAAATGGTTATTCGCTAATTTACACGACATGATAGAATCATAGCTAGATGTTTAAGGCAACAAATAACAGTAACGTATGAATTAATCGGTATATATAAATGGTTTTACTTCTTTTTTTTTCGGAATTTGGTATCCGATGTCTTTAGGAACATAATACCTGTAGAGGGAAAATTGCCCACATTGACGGAGCTTCTACATGCTGACGCAGGACAAAATACGCTATTTCTGGAACACATTGCTTCGGTGGCAAACTGTCGGAACCCACCATGGTTTTGAAAAACAAACGTCTTCTTTCTTCATCTTCTTCCCACCATGCACGTAAGGTTGAACAATCGTGGCATGACGGAGCACATACCTGCAAAAGGCAACATAAATAAATCATTTCAACGTAAAAGAGGACAAGAAATAGGCTTATTGACTTTTATAATCACTAGGTAATAGTGTTATATAAACATATATATATATATATATATACAAACAAACAGGCACAGGGACAAGTTCAAATGAGAACTGTAAATATTTTGAGAACCTTGGAACCAACTATTCATGTCTTATTCACGATGAATGACATGATAGATATACATGATAAAAAAATTATTCATAATGAAATCCAGGACATTCATGATAAAAATGCATGATATTCATGATGAATAATATTCACAATTATTCAAGGTTATTCATCCTAAATATTGCATAAATTCCCAGGTTCTCAAAATACTTGTGGTTCTCATTTGAACTTTCCCCAACATGCAAAAAACCAATACATAATTCATATTGGACAAGAAATGAAATCCGAAATCTTGATGTTGGTTTTCTATCCCAAACACAAAAGAAATCCCATCAGATTCGAACAATTTTGTTAAGGTGAAGGTTTGATGATTCTACTTATCATTCATGGAATAATTAACAACATATTTTAATCCTTCACGTATGTTTGAATCTTTTCTAGATTAACAAGTAACAAACTTTTATGACTTACGATTCCAAACACAAAATATACATGTATACGTGCCACCAAGTACAACGTGGTTAAACAAAAAAGGCATGTCAAGAAACATACCGTCATGTACCCATATTGAGAAGGAATACCAAAGTCCAAATCAGCTTCACTTGGCATACGTTGAATACGCAATCCTATCAATCCCAGTTCCTGCATAACCTGCAACAAGTTCATTTGAAGCATAAGTTTCGAGGAACGATGCTTAACGTAAAAACGATATAGAAGTTGCAGAGAAGAAAGATATACGGGATGAACACAAGAAGGAATTAGGCCTAGATCTTCTCCACAGGCTAGCATATCCGACGAGTTTAGGAGAGCAGGCAAAGTCTTCATGGCATTCTGGCGCCAAAGACTCTCTTGACGATGGAAATAGTAGTCGTAATACAATCTTCTGAAAATGTTTTTGCTGCAAAATTGGAAAATAATGAAAACCAAAGAAGATGAAATTTTAGAGTTATAAAGGGTAAAAGCTTCTAGTTGCATAATAAACTGATACTCCCTCCGTCCCAAAATAAGTGTCTACATTACTATTTTAGTTTGTCCCAAAATAAATGTCCACTTTCCCATTTTACCCTTAGGAGAAGATTTCTCTCTCTATAATTAAGGGGTAAAACTACCATTTTGTTAATTAAAAATTGTAATAATTACACATTCCTAAAATTGTGTGTCTTTTTATTGTGGACATTTATTTTGAGACAGAGGGAGTAATTTGTATGAATAGAATCTTTATTTGGTCCTTGTATTCGAGTGATACTTCCTTTCGTCCCAAAATAAGTGTCCACGTTTTTGTTTATGTTTGTGTCAAAATAAGTGTCAGACTTTCGAAAGTAAGTACCAACTTTCCGATTCTACCCTTAACTATGAGATGGAGAAATTCATTACTCCCTCTATTATTAAGATATGTACACCTATATCAAGTACCTGTGTTCATCCAAATCCCTGAAACTTGACGTATCTTCTAGGTTAAAACGAGGATAAAAACTTCTAGGATCCTCGGGATCTCTAATGAGCACGATATTCTGCCAAAATAATGAATGTTTATGAATTTAGTAAATCCAAACACCAGTAAAGACGATAGAAAGAATGATGAAAAAACAAAAGATTGTACGAAAGGGCGCTAATTCTAATTCCATTTTACTCGAATATATACAGCTTGATATTTTTACCTGCAGAAGTTCAAAGAGATTGCGACGCAATTTCTCTTCACTTTCCAACAACAATGACTTCTCGACAAGTGATTTCAGCTTCGCGGCAATCTTTTTCTCCGTGTTGCAATCATCCTTGAACTGCAATACCGATGGATATTATAGTGTATAAGAAAAGTAATAAATTACAAGTGGCCGAAATATATTTGATTTGTAAGCATGAAAAATGACAATCATTTGTCATTGGCTTGGGGACCGTTTGGTTTGACGGAATGTTTTTGAGAGATTTGGATTTTGTGTAAGGATTTGGAATCTTTGATGCGTTTGGTTTGTAGGATTTAAAATGGTATTAAATAATATTCTTTATAAATAATTTATAAAAAACGAATTATAAAAAAATTATAAAATTAATTAAATTACCTTATTATTAATTAATTATTAGAAAACAAGTGTTTTTAACATATTTTAAAACAGTATTACAAACAAATCCTATGAAATCCCGCAAAATACCAATTACCCCCTGGGATTTCAAAATCCCATGTTTGTGGGATGTCATTGAATTCCTGGGATTTCAATTCCGGACTTTCCTTTAAACCTGGGATTGGAATGGAATTCGATTCCAAATCCCACCAAATTCCGCAAACCAAACAAACCCGTAACGATTTGGTGAAAGAAGATAAAGTTTAGTCTTGAGAATACTACCTCATAACGATTTTTCTGAAACTCATTCATGAAATGAGAAGCAACGACTATCCAAGAAGGTCCAAATTTTTCCTGAAAAAAACAAATAACTTAAATAAATAGGACCGTCAAATAATAGATCCAATCAAAATAAGTGAAACCTAACGTGGGTGCTTCGAGTTGACAATGATAGCATTCGAATTCAGAAATCAAGAAACCTGTAAAAACTCCTGCAAAATGTACGGTTTGCTCAATCGATCAAAGTCCCATATTCCTTCTTTCTCAAGCTCTTCCTATAATTGAACAACGTTTCTAATTTACATCAAAACAACCAATGTCGTTTTTAAAGACGAGGCAATGCAAGAACGAGGACGAAAAAACACATCTTTAAATCTACCTGACTAAGAGGTATAGACGGTCGGAATTTTCCAACTAAACCCGTCATTGCATGTTCCGGAAGCTCCCAGATTCTAAAGAAACCCAATATATGATCTATCCTGTAGGCCGTGAAATAATTTGCCATCTTCGATCCCGAACAATGGATTCAACAAAGATCGAATTAGCAAAGCAGACCAAGAAAATCGAACGTAACGACACCAGAATATTGAGTGAGAAAAACCTGTGATAGACGAGCACGCCACCAAGCATAGTTATCTTTAGACATCTCCTCCCAATTGTAAGTCGGAAACCCCCAATTTTGCCCATTTTTATCGAAATAATCCGGAGGGGCGCCAGTCGAGGTGTTCATCCGGAACAAATTCGGATTTACCCAAGTATCGACACTATTTCTATCGACACCTATAGGCAAATCTCCTTTCAATACCACTCCGTTCTCTTTTGCGTATTCTGCTGCTTCGGACAACTGTCGATAAGGAAAAAAAATGTGATATCGAGTTTCTTTTTGCTACGTCGAGATACCATAAATCCATAATGCAGAAAAGCATATTAAACGTATAACTAAATAAACTTACTTGTATATGTAAATGGTATTGTACATAATAATGGAAGCATATGATGTCATAATGGAAGCTATCCTTCGATACAAGCTTCTCAAGCTGATGAAATTACGATATAGATGTCAAAAGATTAGCACGAGAGGTGTTTATAACGTTTGATATTATAATATTTACGAGCGACTTCATATCAAATAAAATCACATGAGCACCTTATCTTTTGAAAATTGACTAAATGTGCCCCATTGGCTGTGGTCCGACGTGTCAAAGAAATCTCGTAAAAAACAAAAGGCTGCATACGGTTTCAACCATTCCTGTCTCATTCAACAAAAATAGATAAATAACATCATGTTATCTGTCGGAATTTGGAATAAAAAATTCGGGTAAATTCAACGTGTACCTCATTCTCAGACAAGAAAGTCTTGAAGTTACTAGAATTTAGTATCAAATCCTTCTCCAAATCGAAAATCTTCTTGGCAATTGAAAGCTTCATAGCCATAGTAGCCTCGTAATCTACATTCTGCAACGTATTAAAATATGGGCAATCACTTTTAAGGATCTTTTAGATGAGATGATTTAACATCAAAACCCTTTTGACGAATAAATTTAGAACAACGGACAAGAGTTACTTCGACCAGACATCAACGTAACTTTTTATTCTTTTAGAGATATATAGATACTTCTTGAAACCTCTCACCAAAATTCAGAACAATATCTTTTCCCAGTAATTCGTTTATTATTTTTTGTTGCAATATTACTAATGTTACAATTTACGTGATTCAATTCAAGACATCTCGTCATGTTATTTGTTATATGTAGTCATCTTATAAAGAACGTGCCTACTAGTGAAAATGCAGTGATGAAGTCTTGTAGATAAGGATTTAAACATAAAGATTTATGATTTAAAGATTCATTTCAAGCTTATTTATATATAGAATATATTGAAAATGTTGATTTGCTTACCATTATTCAAGATCAATTCTTCAAGATTCCAAGAAAATTAAATACAGGAAAAAGAAAATTGGTGTAGATGCTCTAATGGAGGTATAAAAAAATTACCTTACAAGACACAGGATAAATTAAGCAAATCTACAAGAGCTATTCCCCGAAAACAGAATAACAAAACTCAGATAGTTTGATGAAGGAAAAACTACCTTTCCATCGAGCTCTTTCATTGCCCTCTGTATCTCTCGCTGCAAAAAAAGAGCAGATAAACGGAGCATAAGGGTACTTTTGTTTTAACTAAAGAATAAAAAGAATGGCTACAACATGTTATTATTAGCATTTAATTATTGTATATCTTCCCAAAATAAGTGGAAGTTAGTCAGGCAATTTTGTACTATATATACTGTGCATATCAATGATATCGAATCACTTCTGAAAATTATATGGTATCAGAGCCTGTGCCCTAACTCATACCGGTCGTCGCCAACCCTATCACCACCAGCCTCCGGTGGTTCTCTTCTCTCCCCTACCGTCTATTTTTTGACATCTTAATCATGGGTGAAAAAGGTGCCACCTCCAGTAAACCGGAGACATTACATCCAGTGTATACGGTTACAAACATCCAAAATAAGGTGCGTGTTTTGGATGGAACCAAGGTTTCCTACTCCTCTTGGGTGAAGTTATTTCAACTTCATGCAGTTGGCTACGATGTGCTTCATCACATTGATGGCACAAAAGCCCCGACTGAAGATTCCGATGAATATGCCGCTTGGAGAAAAGTTGATGCTATCGTCCTGCAATGGATCTACAGGTCGCTCTCGGATGAACTCCTGGTCTGTGTTCTTGAATCCAAATCCACAGCTTTTGAAGCCTGGACAAGGATCAAAAATCTTTTCCACAACAACAAAGGTGCTCGTGCCCCTGCTCTTGACCACAAGTTCTCCAACATCTCCCTACGAGCCTTTCCGACCCTCGAAGCCTACTGTCAACGTATCAAAGAACTCGTTGATCAGCTCAATGATGTCGGTTGCCCCGTCGACAAAAACCGACTTGTCCTTCAGCTTGTTCGTGGTCTTCCCGCTGAATTTGATGTTGTTGGTAGCTTTCTAAATCAACAACTTCCCCCTTGGGAGACAGCCTGCAATATGTTACAACTTGAACAGCAACGTCAATCGGCTCGAGATTCCAACTCTGTTGCTACACCAGTTAGTTGCTGCTACAGTCACTCGGGACCCTCCTCAGCGCCGTGATCACCGTCAGTCTCGTGTACCTTCCCAGCGCCGTGAACAACGTCCATCCAACAGGTCACCACCCTCGCAACCAACACGAGCCCAAAACTACTCTATGGTCAGGCCCAATGTCTGGCACACGCAACCTCCACAAGGCTACCAGACTCCCTGGTGGGCATCGACACCACCTTGCCCCTTTCCCACTCAGCCTGGTTGGGCCGGCCCAACTTGGCCCTCCTCTGCTCGAGCCCAATCTCGCCCACAGAACACAGCCGCAAACCCCACTACGCCCCAGGCTCACTTAGCCGAGGTTAACCCGCTGGAACCCACTGATCTTGGCATAGCTCTTCAGGCAATGACCTTGGACCCGGGAGATTCTCAATGGTATATGGACACCGGTGCCACCGACCACCTCACATCCGATCCAGGTAATATCCAAGTTCCCTGTGTTAATTCTATTAAATCAATTTATGTCGGGAATGGCAATCAGGTGTCGGTTCTCGGTTCGGGTCACACTACCATCCCTACCCACCCTAGACCCATTCGCCTAAATAACCTGCTTTATGTCCCAAATATTATCAAAAATCTCATTTCGGTAAGAAAAGTTACTACCGACAATTCTCTTATCGTCTCATTTGACCCTTTTGCTTTTGATTTAAAGGATCTCAAGATTGGGAAACTTCTGGGCTGCCACAATAGCACGGGCCCCCTCTACTCCTTCAACAGTCCAACCAAAGCTCCCGCTACCACTTCATTGCAACTTCTATCTCCGATGTTTGGCATGATCGCCTATGTCACCCGGGCACTCATGTTTTTGATTATTTAGTTTCCCGTAATTCTATTTCGTGTAATAAGCTCAAAAGCAATTTCGTTTGTAATGCATGCCAATTAGCTAAACACAAACGTTTACCTTTTGATACATCCTCCTCTACTACTTTACATCCGTTTGATTTAATCCATTGCGACTTATGGACCTCACCTATTGTTAGCAAAAATGGCTCAAAATATTATATAGTCCTTAATGATAATCACTCACAATTTACTTGGGCATACCCTTTAAAATACAAATCCGAGGCATTCACAATGTTCACCAGATTTCACACTTATATCCAAACCCAGTTTAACAAATCCATCAAAACCTTTCAATGTGATATGGGCGGTGAGTTTGACAACACCTCTTTTAAAAATTTTGCCCATTCTCACGGCCTTCAATTCCGATTTTCTTGCCCTCAAACTTCCCAACAAAATGTAAAATCCGAACGCATGATTCGTCGCTTAAATGAAATTATGCTAACCCTTCTTACCCGTGCCTCTCTCCCACCCACATTTTGGGATGACGCACTCCATACATCCATTTACCACAAACTACATTCTACCCACCAAACTATACAATTTTCAAACCCCTACGTCCCTCCTTTACCACAAACATCCAACTTACTCCCACCTTCGCACCTTTGGCTGCGCATGTTTTCCAAATCATTATGCTACTCGACCTCACAAACTAGCCCCACGCTCCTCCTTATGCGTGTTCCTAGGATACCCGGCTAACTACCGTGGTTATCGGTGCCTTGAACTCTCGACAAGAAAGATTTTCATCTCACGTCACGTCACCTTTGACGAGACTTCCTTCCCCTACTCATCCAACAAATCTAGCCCATCCACTACTCACCGATTTCTTGATCCCGATTCCCCATCACCCCTTCTATACACACCCTCCCTACTTGGACCACACCCCACCTCCCCATCACACCCTCCACTCACTGTTACTCCACCTACCACCCCTCAATCTCCCCCTCCCCACTTCAGCCAACCCTCACCCACCATTGTTACCTACGAGCGACGTACACCCCATCCAAATAAAAATAACCATACCCCACCTACTGTTTCTACTAACCAGACCACCCCCACCCCCTCTGATAACCCGACACCTCCACCAAAACACCCTATGATAACTCGATCACAAACTAAACTGGTACTCTCAAACCATCTATACCCTTCAACCTCAACACCACATCATCCCAACCCATCTCCCCACTGCCCAAATCCCACAATTACGCCCTCACCGACCCAAATTGGCACTCTGCCATGACTGACGAATATCGAGCTTTAATAGCAAATAACACGTGGGAACTTGTGCCTAGACCCGTTGACGCACACGTCATCTGGTGCATGTGGCTTTTCCGCCACAAATTTCATGCGGACGGTTCTTTGCAGCGATATAAAGCCCATTTAGTAGTAAACGGCAAATCACAGCAAGTTGGCATTGACTGTGACGAGACCTTTAGCCCGGTGGTTAAACCCACCACGATCCGCACCGTCCTAAGTCTCGCCACCTCTCGTTCTTGGCCTATTCACCAATTGGATGTCAAGAACACCTTTTTACACGGGGACTTACATGAAACGGTTTACATGTTTCAACCCCCAGGTTTCACGGATCGCACTAACCCCAATTATGTTTGTCGGCTCAAGAAATCTTTGTATGGCTTAAAACAAGCTCCCCGCGCATGGTATCACAGGTTTGCCACCTACCTTGTGAAGTGTGGTTTTAAAGCCACCACAAGCGACACTTCCCTTTTCGTCTACAAACGGGGCAATGACATGGCATATCTTCTACTTTATGTAGACGATATAATCCTCACAGCATCAAACACTAAACTTTTGCAGGGGTTCATTACCACACTATCCAAAGAATTCGCAATGTCGGATCTCGGACCATTACATCACTTTTTGGGCATTGAGGTTACCAAACGAAATGGAGGTCTTTTCCTCTCTCAAGCTACATATGTGGCCAATATTCTCTCTAGAGCCAACATGACAGATTGCAAACCCTGTGCGACACCAGCCGACACTGTTCCAAGTTAAGTGCCACAGCCGGTGAACCTTTAGCCGATGGCACTCTCTACCGTAGCCTCACAGGAGCACTTCAGTACCTCACATTTACTAGGTCGGACATCGCATACACTGTTCAGCAAGTCTGCCTGTTCATGCATGCCCCACGAGACATACATTTCACTTTCATGAAGCGGATATTGCGCTACCTTAAAGGTACGTTAGACCTTGGGCTCAATATTTTACCATCCAAATCGGCTAGCCTAACTGCCTACTCCGATGCCGATTGGGGTGGGTGCCCCGGCTCTCGTCGTTTGACTTCCGGTTATTGTGTCTTTTTTGGGGATAATTTGATATCCTGGTCGTCGAAACGGCAGCCCACGGTCTCTCAATCAAGTGTCGAAGCCGAATATAGAGGCGTAGCTAACACGGTTGCCGAAACCACTTGGCTGCGAAATCTGCTACTTGAGTTACACATATCATGTCACCCGAGCCACCGTGGTCTACTGTGATAACGTTTCGGCTATTTATCTTACTCAGAATCCCGTGCATCATCAGCGCACGAAACATATAGAGATTGATATTCATTTTGTGCGCGATAAAGTCCGTCTTGGTTCTGTTCGTGTTCTCCACGTCCCTTCCGATTTTCAATATGCAGATATATTTACGAAGGGACTATCTCGACAATTATTTCAGCGTTTTCGAACCAGTCTGACCATTCATCCGGCTACTGCTCTGACTGCGGGAGCCTATTAGCGGTCTATATATGGTGTATATTTGTATTATTATTAGCATTTAATTATTGTATATCTTCCCAAAATAAGTGGAAGTTAGTCAGGCAATTTTGTACTATATATACTGTGCATATCAATGATATCGAATCACTTCTGAAAATTTTAATATCTATATAGTTTACATCTTTTTTTTAAATTATTTTCAACGATCATAAGCCAATCTGATACGACCCATTTGGGATTCTTTCTTGAGTAGCATGCATCATTTTTACCCTAATGTCTCTTAGATCACATAAAAGCATGTGTGAGTTCCATTATATATATATATATATATATAGAGAGAGAGAGAGAGAGAAAGAGGGAGGTTCAAGGGAAAACTCAAAAAAATAGAAAACTGAGGAACACCCTAGTAGCCCTTGATCTGGACGGTGTGCACTTGTGCATACAAGTAAATTAAGTTGTTTTTGGTTTTTATGCACATGTACATGTTACAAATTACTTGTATGCACAAGTGCATACCGTCCAAATGAAGGGCTACCAGAGTGTTCCTCAGTTTTCCATTTTTTTGAGGTTTTCCTTTGAACTTGACCCATATATATATATATATATATATATATATTATTTACTTCAAAAAAAAGAATACAAACAACATCCTAGATACTGTATGAATAAGGTAGTAAGACCTACATTTACATCATCTGGTATATTTTCCGAAAGTGCCTGGAGTCGGAGGTATAGTGGGTGCAACGCAAATACGGAGAGCGAGCTGCATAGCGAGCAAAACATGAATCAATAATTCCAATAAATCCCTTACGTGTACCGTCATCATAAATGTAACTTTTCTTTAATCTTTTCCATACAATAATTACCATAATTTCTCACATATAAAAGAAAACTTATAATTTACAAAAAGGTAGTAGATTGAAACTAACGAAAACCATAAAAAAGTGAAAAAAAAATGAAGAGAAAAAAAAAACTACAGCTTTCGTGTTGTAGTTCATGTTAAGGAAGATTCTTGCCTGTATGGATACGAATCCCACCACATCTTGTGCACAGAAGTGTCATTTATCGGCAAAAGCTGGAGTAAATGGAATCCCGAGTCAACAGCCCAGTCAACAACTAATTTCAGATCAAGAAATTCTCCGACTCCTACATCGTCCTCTGATCTCACGGAAAACATAGGGATTGCAACACCAGCACCCCGCCACGGCATTTCCTTTGTAAACAACATTGCAGTTTGAGTACAACCCATTTTCATACACACGAAAGAGAGAGCAAATATACGTATCTTAACATCTTACTCGCATCATGCCATCTGAAAGGATAAGGTAATTTGGTCCACTGGCTGAGATGTCAACTGTTATCTCTCGATTAGAACCATATTCTAGAGAGAAATTTCCGTTCTTCCCGTATTTACAGTATTTGTATGTGAAAAAGTGTTAAGGAAGAATAAGTTGAGAGTGAAAGCTAATTATAGCAAGTAATTAGTAGACTATGAAAAGGATATTTTAAGGGGAAAGAACCCTTTGGTACGACACAGTCGCCTTCCCAAATAGATTCACCGACATAATCGAGTTTTAGTCCGTCTTGAACCTTCCATCTCCCCAGCTCTCCCGAGCTGCCAATTACATACATCTGCAGCAAAGAAAACAGGTAGAAATCAATTCACTATATATAGAGGTAGAGGAAGGTTCAGGGGAAACCCCAAAAAAATGAAAAACTGAGGAACACTCTGGTAACCGTTCATCCGGACAATATGCACATGTGCATACAGGTAATTCAAGGTAATTCAAGCTGTTTTTTGGTTTTTATGCACATCTGCATATACACGTGTGCGTGTTACAAATTACTTGTATGAACATGTGTTTACCGTCCAGATGAACAGTTACCAGGGTGTTCCTCAATTTTTCTTTTTCTTTTTTGCGGTTTTCCTGTGAACCTGACCCTATAGAGGTAACCCACATGAAAGTTAAATTTTTGGAGCTCAAATTGGACGAAAAGATAATTACTGATGTTCCGTCTGCTATATTTGGGCAGCATATCTTGAACTGGACGATAATTGAATCTGAAAACAGTTGACATTTGCGAGAAACGATATTTGCAACATTAGATCACAGTTACGAAGTGGAAGTCGATTATGTAACACCCGGAAAATTTAAAAGGTAAGTTTTCGCTCCCTTAAAACCTGTAATTGTATTAATTGAGATTACGAGGACTATTATGCGCACATGCTCACTTTGATAATGCCTTAATAATTTATGAACTGTGTATTCATGATTTCCGTCTGAACCTCGCGCTCGTAATCGAACTTGGTTAGATTTTCGGTCTGGGTTGGGTGTGCCGCGACAATGCCACACGACTGTGACCAGTGTCATTGTCGCTGGTCATTGTCGCATGGTTGGTACCGTAAGTGTGGTGAAGTCGGCGATAATGCCACCGCGACAATGCCCCTGGGCAAAGTCGCAGGACATAGTCGCGAGGTGTGTACCGTGACCCTCGGGGAGTCGGCGACTATGACACGCGACAATGCCCAGGGCATTGTCGCCGGGCAATGTCGCCCGCGGTGTCCAGTCTTCTGTTTTTAATCCAAACTTGATATCTCATTTCTCACTTCTTCATTTTCAAAACGGGAGAGCACTCCTTTGGGCGATTTTTGAGCAGCCAAGTTCCCTCCTCTTCAACACTTTAGGGTTTGGTAGTTGAGGTCATTTATGGTGCATTAAACCACCATCCAAGGTCATTCATTGAAGCATTCTACCCAAGATCTTCTCTTCTCAACCAAACTTCACCTATCATCATCTAGGGTTTCCATCTTTTCTAGGTTTTGGTCAAAAACCTAGATAGTGAGTTTACTAACCCTTTTATAAAAACTAGATACACATCATTTACTTTACTTGTTATCATTCTTGTTATTACTCAAGTGTTCTTATTTAATGTACAAGTATTTGGGGATTTCTATGGAAATATGTATGTGAGTAACCTACTATGATTCACTTATGTATATCTTGATATTATGATGATTCCTACTTGGAATGCCTTTTGGCGACCTTATATTCTCACGAAGTATTTGGATGATTACTAGGTCATATGATGGAATTACATGCTTGGGATGGTATGTTGTGTTCATGGTTGATATCCGAATATGTTGGGTTAAAACACATCTTGAGACCTCCTATTTGCATAATGTGGACGAACCAAGTCAGTGATTCACTATAGGGATGTAGGTGGGTGACGTTTGGGGAATTTCCTGAGTGGTAGTCCCCTATGTGCCTAGACCTCCGCCGTCGGGGAATTTCCTAAGCGGTAGTCCCCGATGCGTGTCGGACCTTTGGGTTGCCTTTGTTATTTGGCTTCAAGGTACATTGCCTCTTTGGGTGAACCTGATTGGAGATATGGGTCGCTCCCGTTGACTCCACATCTACGTGATTAATTGTCTAACTGCTGATAAGAACTGTAACTGTTTCTGACATGTTTTTATTTGTTCAACTCACTAGGCTTTTTGGCCTAACACTTGTTTGGTGTCGATGTGTATCTCAGGTGTTAGCGGCGCTGCTCCTAGGCAAGTTTAGATGCTTTGGGCGAGAGCTTGGGGATTTTGGCATTTGAATTTTTGTTGGAAGATTTGGGTTTATAGATGACACCCCTTTTGTAATCTCTTTTCTAGATGTAGAAATTAGATTAGTTTGTTGTTGTTTATTTATCCGTTAAATTACAATTGTGATTAAACAGGTTGGCTTATTTGTACTATTCCCCTTTTTGGGAGGCTCTTGCTATGGCAAATTATGTACCACTTCTCCTCTTTTGGAAAGTTTTTGTTATCCCTATTCTTGGGGTGTTACAGATTAATTCTTGAAAACCCGACTTTTTGACTTTAAAAATCCACATGTGCCTGTAGAATCAAATGGAGGTAGCGGGAAGTGAAAATCGTTACCTTCATGATCCAACTTATTCTGAATCGTGCCAAGTGGTCTCTCAATAGCCAATTTTCTACTCTTGCGAAAGATTACATTCTTGAATGCACTTTTAGAAGGGAGACTGTCGCTACCATTCTGCATTCGAGTATGGGATAACAATAAAGGAGTGTTATTATAAGAAGAAAATTGATATAACAAAATATCATTTAATGAAGATTCACGAAGTATAACTTAGATTTAAGACCATTTTACCAGTATGACACATTTTCGTAGTACGGACATGGAACGATGAGCATCTATAACAACAAGAAGCAGCATAAACACCCATAACATCAAAGTTGTAGTTATGATTGTTTGATGCAAGATTCAATGAAGACGACAAAGGTTGTTTCATCTTAGCATCATGACCCACGGACGACAAACTTAACATTGTTCATAAAGAGTGTTAACACGTAGCAACAAATCCTGAGCAAATTCCATAATGAGATTTCGACCTTTGTCACTACTTAATTAATGGTACAAAAACTTGAAGTGAAGAAATCAGCACTTAGGGGGAGTTTGGTTTGACAGAATGTTTTTTAGGGATATGGATTTCGTGGAAAGATTTGTAATTGAAACGAATTGGAAACTTTGGTGTGTTTGGTTTGTAGGATTTGAAATGGAATTAAATTCCATTCTTTATAGATAATTTATAAAAAACAAAAATTATAATCTATACTATATTATAAAGCACGGATAAAAAACTCTTAAATACAAATTATTAGGCATAAGGTACCATCATTTTATGCAAGATTTTAAAGATCTCTTAATTTACAAGTATCAAAGCACAAGATACATATTACTACTGTAGGCTTCTAACACCCATCAATTTGGTATGTGCAGAGTCTTCCTTTTATGCAGACATTTCCATGTATCACTATTAATTAATATGTTATATTACTATAAATTTGTTTTAATTATATTATTAAATATGTAATTGGTTATTTTTTCTAGATGTCATTAAAATATATAAGATAATCATTGAATTCTAACAAAATACTAATTTTTTTATATAAAAAATATTATACTATTAAGCCTAAATTAAACAAATTTAAAAAAAAACATTATCACTTTCTCAAAACCATCCAAAATCGTACTGTAAATCGACAAAAAAATAAAATGAAACATTAAAATCGTGATATATCTCGTTGCATTGCACGAGTACGCTTCTAGTTAATTATAAAAATAATAAAATTAGCCTTTAGTAATTGATTATTACAAAACGAATGTCTTTTAACATATTTTAAAACGTCACTACAAACAAATCCTATGAAATCCCGTGAAATACCAACTACCCCTATGGGATTTCCAAATCCAATGATTGTAGGATTTCATTGAAATTTCCCGGGATTTCAATTCCAGATTTTCCTTTAAACCAAACATGGGATCGGAATGGAATTCAATTCCCAATCCCGCTAACCAAACGTGCCCTTAGTTACAGTCCCTAGAACTAGAAGCAAACAAAGCGACCACCAAAAAACATCTTAACTTAAGCCATAAACTTTCTCATCGTTATGCCATCAAAAACGTTAATCAATCATTTCAAACACACACCAACAAACTCAACAATTCATACCTTCAACATCTCTAAACTCAATTAATAAATTAACTTGCCAAAAATGTACACAAAAGAGAAAGAGAGAGAGATATGCACCAGCCAAAGATCATGAAGCTCCACCACCTTTCCATTTTCAACTCCAACAGGAACCACCAATTTCCTCTTACTTCCAACCTCCCATCTTATCACATTTCTCTCATCATCCACTACGTAATAGTTGTACTCGCTTCGAAACCCGACTGGAACGGCCAAACTCCCGCCCCATATTAGCTCATCACCTTCATGAAAAGGGGTCAAAAGAAGACCCTTCTTCACATTTCCTGAACCAAGAACCGGTTCAGAGCCACACACAACCAAAATCTGACCCCATTGAGTATAATAAGGTATCCTGAATCTCACATTCACTGATAGTAAAGGCTTGATCTCAGAAAACAGCCCCAAATTCACCATTTTTTCCCCTGAATCTGAAACAAATCCCAGATTACTTTCTCAATATATAACCAAAAAAAAAACTACAGTTTCATTAAGTTTGTACCCAAAAATGGAATTGGGGCATTTTACTACTACCCATTAAATTAAAAGGCGAAGAATTGTGTGAGAAGTTGAGGTTAACGTGAGAAGTGGAACCGAACCGTTGATCACTTTTAATCAAATATCCTCCCATGAATTGCACCTTATAATTGTGGCCACCGAGATTATCAGGACTGATTTCTTACGGTAAAAATTTGCCGGGATTAATCTAGGCATAGCCTGGGACACCCTTCCAAAATAAAATGCGCCAAAGAAGGGAATTGATTTGGTGTATCTAGGTGCACCTTATCTCGGGTGCATCTCATCCTAATATGCATCCAACGACTGATAACCACTTCTCACGCTTCTCGCGTTAACCTCAACTTCTCACCCGAACCCAACCCTAAATTAGAAAATGTGTTTTAGGGATACACAACAAATTCAATCATATGGAAATGCAAATGAGATTATACCCAGAATGAAATGTTTCAAAATCTTACAAAACCCCAAATCTTGCTAGACTTATATGGTAATGAGTTGGATTAAACAGAAAAAATTGAATGATAAAGTAACCAAAATTGATGGCAACATTGATGTACCTTTGCTTGAAGTGGGAATAACTTGATGCAAGTCAAATCTTGTGAATTGAATTATAACCAAAGAAACAAATGAAGGAGAATGGCACGTTCGAATGGAGATTTTTTTATTGGGGGAAAGAGATAAAAAGAGGGGGAATATGTGTGGGTTCAGTTGGGAATTGACCAGAAGATATTGTTATGGGGAAAAGGAGAAATGTCTTCTTGTGGCTAAACGTGATTTATGAGAAGCTGCTTTCACGGGAAAGTGGCTGTGGTTGTGACTGTCAGTGACTCCATATTTATGAATTCATTCATGAGGCTTGTGGGAGTTTGCGCTTCTTTGGGACGTGTCCTTTTACTGCTAAATCATATGCGATTTCTTTATGTGACTAATCTGTTTTGTATCATACATTCTTCCATTCTTATCAAGATTATTATTACAGATTTATAAAACAATCTAATATTTTAATTTTGTGTGTATATCATACATTAGATTGATATCAATTATTGGTAAAAAAAAAAAAAAAAACCTTATGGGATGTTTGGTTCATATACTGTTTTTGAATGGAATGGAATATGTCAAAAGAATTTGACTTTAAATGAATTGGAATGTTATCGGGTTTGACCACCTATTTGGTTGACAAACATTGAAATGGAATATGTTAAAAGAATTGGAATATGTTTGTTTGGTTCACATGATGTAGCTTTGGAATTAGAATCAAATATTAGTAAATGACCAAAATACTCTTTTTTGAAAATTTTGAAACCGGAATACAACTATTGTGGTTCAGATCGGTGGTGGTTCAGGTCGGCAGTGGTTCAAACTTGTGGTGGCTCAGATCGGCGGTGGTTCATATTATCTCATATCATCGATCGTTCAGAAATATTTTTTCAATAACAAACAAAGAGGGAAACCTCTAAATGGGAAAAGAATGGAAAACATGCCGACTGAATCAGCACTAATTTAAGGTCAAATACATAATCATGTACGTTTTTTTATCAAATCTTGCTTGTAATGGTCATTTACCAACACAAATCAAGTGCACGCTAACCAAGTAAGAGTGCACTATGAGTAAGAGATTCGATCTCGACAAATGTCTCAATAAACGCCGACAGGAAATGATTGTTTACCAAATATTTGGGTAAGCACCAACTGAAACACTGACCAAGTTTGAGAACAACCCCTTCTTATAAGTTATAGGTCAACATCTCAATTGGCATATTTACGGATCAAAATGTGTTTGTAAACAACAACCCTTATTACTAGGTAAGAAGCTCTTAGGGGTTGTTTGGCAGTTGCTGAATGATTTGGTGCAGAATGATTAAGTGGTCAGAATGATTAATTGGCTCTTATGATATAGTGCGAAATGAAATATGATTGTTTGCTAAATATTCAGAATAAAATCAAGACTCTGAATGGTTAAGGCAGGGTCAAGATACAAAATCATTCAGAGAGTTTTGGAACCAATAAGAGGCAGATCTTTTTTTTACCAAACAAGATTTACCTCTTAACGATTCAGAGGTTGCCTCTTTAATGGAACCATTAAGTAGCCGTAAAAACGGTCAACAGGTAGTAAACAACCCCTTAATCCGTTTTCATGGCCCGAAAGCATGGGTTAACACAAACCAGAGTTTACCAGAATAAGAAATGGGGATACCAGAGTCCATATAAGCATAGTGGTGGGCTTGAATAGATTAGCAACAAAAAGAGAAAGTGGTACATTTGTTGGTTCATTTTCCCTTCTAACTTGATGAAGAGAATCATACACAAAACAGGGGCCACCAACGTAATCAAAGGCCCGTCACCTCCGTGACTTTGACCTGCTGAAACACACATCAACCCCCTCAACTTGTAATCGAAATATTTACAACCACGAAACAACAATTATATATCATCATCAACCACTCAGGACTGGACTGTGAGAGCACGCCCTTCTTTTTTGCATTGCTCACCCACTTGCACGCCTCCAACGTCATCGTTTCAGTTGGAAGGAATTATACAAAACATGTTTTTATGTCAACTGCCCGAGTTTGATTTATAGAATAGAATGCCCTCTCATTT
This sequence comes from Arctium minus, assembly GCA_954870635.1. NCBI lineage: Eukaryota > Viridiplantae > Streptophyta > Magnoliopsida > Asterales > Asteraceae > Arctium > Arctium minus. Next base: position 188,901,062 of record OX941080.1, read on the forward strand.
TTGCTGCAACAAGTGTACTGTGACGATAACTAGAAACAGTGGGATGCCCCTCAAATCAACACCTGCACATGCTGCTAAAAGACGAACATATTCAAGTGCTGAATTACTGAAAGACTTAAAACAATGACAGCCACGATATCGTTATTAACTTACATGATGGTTGCAAAATTGAACCTGATGGTGTCATGTCAGGAGGCTCTGTATCAGAATCACTTTTTGAAGGGGGCTGAGTATGCGCAAAAACTACATTTGGCAATGGGCTTGATGCAGGGATCGTTTCGGGTACAGGTGATGATGGTGGTGGTGGTGATCGTGGTGCCGGTGGTGGCGGTGTTGATGGTGGTGCCGGTGGTGGTAGTGGTGGCGGAAAAAATTTCGGTGGTGGTGGTGGTGGTGGAAGATTTTTCGGCCGTGGTGGTGGGGGGAGACTTGGTGGTGGTGGTGGTGGCAGAAGATTGTGTGGTGGTGGAGGTGTATGTGGTGGAAGAACTGGCTGAGAAACAGGAGAAAGTAGAGGAGGATGCTTATTTGCATTCTTGAAAGACCTCTTCTTCCTGTTGTATCCAGAGTGGCAATCTGGAGGTTTAGCATTATGAATCTTATGAGGTGCATGTGTGGGGATCGGTGAGGGTGCAGGGGAATGTTTCAATCCACCTCTTTCATTTGGTGAAGGTGGTTTTGCAGGCGGCAATTGCTTATTGTGGTGGTGATGGTGGTGGTGGTGATGATTATCATGGGGTTGAGGAGGAGGTTGAGGTAGGGGAGCTGGAGAAGGTGTCGGGGTGCCACCACCACTTGAACCGTTAAGGGAGTGTTGTAAAATAGATGAAAGACTAATTTGCTTGACCTTCCCGAATTGAGTGTTGTTCAGGCCAAGATTTTTTGTTGGAGAACCCTTAATGGTTTGAGTCAACTGTTTCAACCTTGCCATTGACGGAGTCCCGACAACCAGAACAACTGATGATTGCACGGTTGTAGGGGGAGCGACTGTTGACCCTTTTGGATTGGACAAACTAACATACAAGTTCTGCATTCCATAAGAACAAATGGAGTAAATAACAATTTTAAGTGAAGTTCAAACACATGGTATTTATTCCTGATCAAACATGCCAATATAATTATTTTATGTTTGTACTCCTTTTCAATTTATGTTTACTTGCTGTGTCTTTATCATCTTAATATGTGCGCCCTTTGGCCATAAATTACAACATTCTCCATTTTAAGATCTTCCATGAAAATTAAAACATTTTCTTTTTTTGGAAAATTCTAAAGTTGGAAGTACCTATTTCTCTATTGTCGTCAACTCATCATTGTTATTTACTACTTTGTGATGCTATTGTTTTACACCCACAAGATTCATTTATTGTGTCGTTATTGAAGGGCAATCAAGGTTTATGCCTAATCTTTTCAAGGTCAATCCAGTCATTCTTCTAGATATTTTTTCTTCATTCTCTAACAAATCGACTAATCAAATTTATGTTTACTAATCAATTCAAATCCCCAAATATACTTGATTACATTGATCCATAAAATTTCCCAAAAGGCATTCTATTATGAACAGAAAGAAATACAACTCCCTTAGTTGCATAAAAATAAAAAAGACGCGTTTATGGTCCCAATCACCAATATTCAACTTGGAAGTGTTGAATTTTTTAACATGTGTCAAGCCTTTTCTATTTATAGATCCTTTCGTAAAATGAAGTTATGGATTCTCTGCTGACACTAGTTGGTTCTGAAGTCAGTCTAGAGTTGTATAGGAGTCCATTTCACCATAAAAGTAAGTTTCCAACTTTGTTAACAGATGCAGTAATTCTAATTTCTCCTTTCTACATTTAGTGCAAAGATAATAATCAAGACAGGATTTTAGAAAAGAAATTGGGATCTGCAAGTGCAAGCTAACCCTACACTTCCCATTAGCATGCTCGAAACTACGTTTCAAGAATAAGCACACAGGGACGTGGGTGCATATTTGGATACCTGTGATGTGGTAATTCTAAAAAGATGAAAATCCAAGAGTGCATTATATATATGTGTATATATGTGCTTGGTTCTGTGTGTCTGTGTGTACAATTTTAAAAGTAAATCAAGAAAGAGACTATCTTGTAATTTGTCACTAATACAAAATGAACATACTTAATCTTAAGTCTTATAATGGATATCCAGCAATTCAGTAACAGAAGGGTGCTGAGTAGAAACAATATTTGATGGTGGTGATGATGAATAACCCACAGAAGATTCCAATTTGCTTTTCGGAATCGTAAAACACAAATAAATCATGGAAACATTCAAGAGTATTTTGGACATCCTACAGCAACTGTAATGTATGATACAAAGACAATAATAATAACAAGAGTAAATCACGGATTTGGTCCCTGCGGTTTTAAGTTTGTTTTGGATTTAGTCCCCAGAGTTTTTATTCCAAAATAGCCCCTAGAGTTTATGTTTTTGCAACGTTTTGGTCCCTACCACTATCAGCAGTTAAAAAACATCCGTTAATTGAGGGGCATTTTGGTCCTTTCCCACATTCTGTCATTTTTCACATTTAAATAAATATAATTTATATATTATATTAATAGAGGGAGGTTCAGGAAAAAATCTTAAATAAATGAAAAACTAGATTACATCTTATCAACCGCTCAATTAATTGATCTAATGGATATGATTAGATGGGTGATTACAACAATATTTTTAAATTAATAAAACCTTAACTAGACCCTATATTAACGGATGATAAAACCCCCTATTTTTTATTCGAAAAAAGAAGAAAAATAGACAAAATTCGAGCAAAATAAATTACACAAAAAAACGACCATATTTTTCTCATTAATTTGACATCCATATTGATATACTTTTCATCCGTTTTTTCGTGGTTTTTCGGTTTTCCATTTATTTAGTGCTTCCCCTGAACCTGACCCTATATTAATAAAGATATATATACACACAAAAGTGGATCACCATCCACACCCTTCCAAGATTTCGCCAGCGACAACACAACTTCGACCTCCCCCCAACAAGCTTTTGCTGCCCACCACACCTTCAACCTTCCCCAACCAACTTTCGCCAGCCACCACACCTTCAACCTCCCCAACCAACTTTCGCCGCCAATGTCACCTCCGGCGACCCAAAAACTATGATGCCCAAGCCCTCACCTCAGCTTCAACCTCCCCCTCTCCCTCCCCCAAAAAAAAAATTGTTTCTTTAGCCACCAACCTCACCGTCCTCTTACCTTGGAAACCCAAAACCAGACTCACCTCCTTTCTCAGTGAACTCCCGCCCCCCTCCTCTTTTCTCCGGCGAACCACTACCCTTTTCCAGCGAAAACCCCCAACCCCTTCCATTTCTCTGTGAAATCAAGCACGAACAGGGTGAAAACGATTTGATTTTGGAACATCCAATAGTGAAGGAGGTTATCGGTCGATTTGAGGTTTCAGGTACGTCTTCTGGTGATATGATGTTGGTTCGGAGCTTAACAAGGATGTTGGGGCTGTTGGTGATGATAATGTACTGGTTCAGTGGTTCTTCATTGATCAAAGGGGATTTTTGAAAAGGTGGAATATGGGTTGGTTCCTAGGAGCATTTGAAGACCTAATCGACTAAGATAAAAGGAGGTATAAATATGGGAACTCTTGGTACTATTGGTGGTTAGGGTTTAATTTTGATTTTGAGGTTTGGTTTGATTTTGATTTTGGGTTTAATTTTGAGTTTTTGGTGTGTTTATGTGTGTTGTGAAGATGACCGCAGAAAGGGGTGTCGCCAAAGAAGATGTTGTGAAAATGCATTTTGTCAATTGGGATACGGTATCACAATGGTTGGGTCATGGTCATGGGTGCCTGGGTGGGTGGGGGAGACCTTTTTCTTGCACAAAATCATGATCCAATATTCCCAAATAGTGGTATTTTGTGTTATTTCTATTCACATATGATTACAGGATTGAAAGAAAATGAATATCTAACACTCTTTTTAATTGTTTTTTTCAACAATTTAATAGAACTTGTTATAATAAACTAGTTAAATTTGTTATAAATATAATAAATTATTTTAAATATACGAGTATAACTTTCAAATTACTTTTGACTTCTTTTAATGAGAGAATAAGAAGAAAAATGGCAAAGGACCAAAATTCCCCTCACTTAATGAAGCATTTTAAATGTCATTAGTGGTAGAGACCAAAACGTTACGGACATGCAAACTCTGGGGGCTATTATGGCATTAAAAAAACTCTAGGGACTAAATCCAAGACAAACTTAAAACCACAGGGACCAAATCCGTAATTTACTCTAAAAATAATAACAACAATAATAATAAACTTGTAAGCTGAAATGGTCATAATCCCTCTCTGACCTTTTTGCTTATGTGGGCTTATGTGATGAGATGTGGGTAATAACTTCCCAAAATGCTGGGATCCATATTTATGTGATCATCAAGAGGTCTTCGATGATAGTGTTACAAGCCTCTTATCCACAAGTAATTGGTATGAGTAAAAGCGGAACACATCAGGAATTTAAAAGGTGAATGTCCATATTATATCTACCCTAATTAAAATAACCAACACAATTTTTTTGATCTCTTCTAATTGTTTCCTGTCAGAAATAAAACATAACTAAGAATAGAAGAATTTTATCTATTCTTTTTTTTTCTTGTTATAACCAGAGAATTATAGTAAACAAAAGATCACTATAAAAGACTGCAACAAAGACAACAGTTCTAGCAAGCAAGCCAATTGGTCAAGCTATCCAAAAAATGTTGAGGGGATATTTTAGCTATTTTGAGTCTGGTCCTCTCAGATTCTTTTCATTTGCTCCAGTATTATTAAAAAAAATGTTCTGTTTGTATTCATTAAGCAAAAATTTGGCTAGTTTGGAGGAGCAAACAAGTTGGTTGCATTAAAATGGTGGGGGAATGAATGAATAGTCAAAAAAAATCTATGAAAGGAAAATGTTGAAGGAGGTGAGGTATTGGAAGAAATGTTAAAGGCCAGTGTTAAAGGTCTGAATATTCTTCAAATACTCTGATTGTTTTCAATGAACTCAAAATTGTTGTTAACTGGGAGTAGATTGAACGATTCAATTTAGAGATTGAGCTACTATAAATGAGATAATTAAATGAAATTATATGTATACACATGTATAGATATACATATACGTACCCACATACCCATATGTATATGTTTATATATACATCTGTATATGTATACATATATGTGTGTATATAAACATCCTAGGTAATTCAAATAAGAAACTAACATAATTGAATGGCTATAAGTTACTTTGTGTAAGTTGGATTTGCATGATATTGCTTTAGGACAATGATATTCCAGCCCATCATTTCAAGCAAAACATATACCAGGCAGAGATGATACATGTGTGTGTGGTCTTAATAACGGAAATAGGAAGAAAAAGATTATTACCTCATATGTAGCAAGATGCAGCCCTGACTTTAGCTGGCTCGTCAACTCATTAAAGTTGTCAAGTATTTGTTCAATAGAAAAGTTCAATGTAAAGTTGAACAGGATCTGCACCTTTTGCAGTGGATATGCACTCTGAACAGGAGTAACAGTAATTCCTCCGACAAATTTCAGCACCTCAAAAGAAGATGGTTCCCCGAACAGAGATTCGGTCAAACTTAGAGATGATTGACGTAGAACAAGAGATTCAAAAGAAGCTCTTATTAGACTTTTGGCGTATGGCGAGATCTTAGAATTGTACTCAGCAGGATCAACACCAAATATAACCTTTGTTGTATTTGGTCTGGCAATACTTTCTGCCGTTATGATTACAACCTGAAGAAAAAATAAGTTTAATGATAGAGATGAGTGAGAAAGATCAAGAGAGAGAAAGAGCATACCTTAGTAGTTGGAACTCTTATTTCATCAAATATATCCCCCCCAAGCCGTGGAAAATCGTCTTCCAGCAAAGACAATGGTTTCTGAACCATAAAAGTTGCTACTATATCATGACCTGGAGAGTTGAAACATTAATCGCTTGCCCGAATTTTAGTTAGCTTTTAGACCATAAGATAAGAGTATTGTTTATATCTCAAGCTTTATTTGAACATCATATGCCACCTCAGACTAGATGATGGAAGGATGAAATGAAATAAAGCACTAAAAGAACAATGACATCATCAGAAAAGCATCCCAAAAGCTATCTAGTAATCCTGTAGCTCTCTTCTTCAGGGTTGACATGTAATTCTATTATATGGGTATATTATGAAAGAATATTCGAGACAGGCATGGTTAATGGATGTGATAACATGTTTGCTACATTATATCACCATAAATTAATTAGGGTGCCATGACAGTCGCTATCCTTGCAATCAACAGAATCAAGTTACAAAAACCAGAAAGAGGAATTTGTTAACCTTCACTGATAATTTCATGACATCTAGATAGGTTAGCACTAGTTGATGACCACTTTCCAAAAAATAATATCATTAGTGATGCCCTAATTATCTCACGAGCAACTCCCCCAAAAATGGATTACAGAACTACTTACGAGAAGTACACCCGGAAGAAATAACCAAACAATTACAGAGCACTCGTATGAAAGAGTTGAGCATGGAAAGACACATTAAAGTGCCAATTGGGCCATTGGCCTCTAAATTTAAATGGCCGACAACTGCCAGTTCATAGAGGACGTAGAGACAGGATATCAAAAGACATGGTGCTGGGCAAAGCAAAACAACTGATAACAACGGACAACCCACATGATTTGTTCTGTTCGAGAGAGTGATGACAGTGTAGGGGTTCACCAAGAGTAGTCTGTTTGTGGTACAGCTGCTTGCATTCCTATACATATATGTTCTGTTTGGTTTTGAGGATTCATTTTTGTTCAAATTTTATTAGAGTCCTAAGATTTAAGTTGTTCTCCACCTGGGTCCAATCAAACCTGCCACTGCACAAATTTTTTCAATTTTTCTGGTGTTTCACAGATTTTTAGTATTTGTCCCTGGTGTTGGATAAAAAGTCAGTCTACTAGAGCAAGTGAGAGGGTCACTCTTAAAGATTAAGGGAAGTACAGGGTGCCTCAGAAAAGTTGAGGACTGTTCTGTAATATTCTGGATAGTTGAGAGTAATCTTGAAGTTCCTGAATGTTTGGGCATTGTTCTGCCAGTTTCTCAGTAGGGGTTTCCTAAGAAAATCTTTATGGAATGAACAAGTTAATAAAAAAGAATTATTACATAGGAGAGGGGGAGGGGGAGCAGACGTGCACAATTACAGTGGCAGATAAGGGAGAGGCCTAACCATGAAATTGAGAATGAATTGAGCAACTAGAGGTTAGTATACGAACATGGTCAGATTACGTATTATATAGAATTCCTAGCAGACCAAAATGGTCAGGTCAGCAGAGGTCATTACTCATTCGTTTGAACAGCTCAAAACACAGCGAGTCAAACCTGGCTAACCAACTATGTTCTATTATATTTCTTTTTACAACTTCATTATTTCACTTTCTACAAACACAGGAATATGTATATTGTTGTGTATAGTGTAGTGAAGGAGAGAGACAGATCTTATTATATTTAGGAGCACGCAAAAATATTTATATATGTAGACGGGTTCATAGGGTAGAGGTGGCAATGATAGGATCAACTTACACATTCATGCATCAAAGGGATCCATAGTTTGTCACTCGGGGGTGTTATTTTCCAGGTCTTTCAGAAAAAGAGGCACATGGTCTTCCCAAATAGGTTCCATTACTCACGTAGGAAAGGAAAAGACAAAGTGGAGGCACAAAGCATGCCCACTTGAGTAACCAGCAAAAGATGCTAAACAAGTACCTTTATCCCAGGCTAAGAAGCACCAAAACTCATTTCCGGGACATTTACCTAAAGGCTAGAGCTATTCCCGAACAGGACGGACCATTAGACCCGGCCCGCTAGAAAAGTGGCCTTGGTCAACCAGTCTCTAAAGAAAAGGGCAGGCCCGGACTTGCCCATTAAAGATTAATGGGTGGACATGGGCAATGCCAAAAAATCGGGCAGAACCGTCCGGCCTTTTATATTTTTATAATTAATTATTTATTATATTTAATACTTTTTTATAAAGGTAGTGGTGGTGATGCTTTCATATTGGGCAGCTACAGTGGTGCCATTCATCTGGTAAATGACCGTACTGCAACTCTTGTTTCTAAAACCTTTTCTTGTTGGTTAGCATTCATTTTAGATTCTTTGATCCTTCTCCTGTAGCTTGTGGTTAATATTGTACACATTCTGTAATGGAAAAAAAAAAAGTTGCATCTATTTGCCATGTGACATATATTGAAGTTTAATTTGATTATCAAAATTCACCCCTAGTTATAAACATCTAGGTATGTCCTACACATTTCGTGTTAATCATTTATTTTACATAGGTTACATTTTTTCAAGTAAAATACTTGTTAGGCTCGTTAGCCATTGGGCAAGCCCGGCCCGTTTATAGGGCATGTATGGGCAACTTTTCAAGCCTGCAAATAAGAGTTTGGGTTTGCTATATAAGGTCCGTTAGTCAAAAAAATAGGTCGGCCCGGCCCAAGCCCGCAATTTAACCACCTGGGTTGAGTTGCGAGCCACTAGTAGAGTGAGCCCTTTCAGTATGTCAAAATGAATTGCAGCCTCAATGAGAGATATCAAGCTATGTTTGATGTTAAGTCCCCCACATAAATTTTTGCAAACCAAACTGGATGGACTTGTTACTCTCCCCGTGAGCATTCTCCCATTATGTCAAATTTAGACACCAACCAAACAAGGAAAAGCTACTAGAATATTTGTGAAATTTAGTGTTTCCACAGGTGCAAATTTAGTGTTTCCACAGGTGCAAGCAGCAGTTTGAATTCTGGAATCTCCACGTCAGATTCTCCAGGATTTAGCTTCTTCCCATACCTTCCCAACAGTCTATAACAATCCAAATTAACTAAACAGTCCAAGCAAGAAAACTAGGAATGCAGAAGACTTCCAATAAAAGCTTCATTACTACTTACCAAACTCAAGATACGGAAAATAGATAGACCAGTAAACAGCACATAAATTACCATTTAATCAAACACTTGCTACCTACAATTTTTCATTAGATTACTTAACAGTAAGCAATTCATTCCTAACTTGAATTTAACCACTTATATGACATAAACAACACCAGTTTTTTATCTGATTATCAATTGATCAAATGAATTGAGCGAAATCTCACTTAACACCGACATTGTAGACCTAAGTAAAACACAAGCAAATCTGAAAGAATTGAAGCAGTCTAAAGTTCAATAAGAACAAAACATCAAATCCACCAACCCCAACTGCGTCAATTCAACCCTAAACTACACAATTCAGTGCCAGATGATCAAAACTAGATTAAAATCAGATGAAGATCTATGCCTTATGAGCCTTATGAACAATGCCGAAACAATTAGATGGAGATACAAAACAGATTTGCTAACCTTTATAATGAGAATCAAGATCTAGATCTCCCTGATCTCCGTGGCGGAAAAACGGGGGCAGCCAGAAAACAGCAGAGAGCAAGACCGAGAGTCCAAGAACCAAAACAAACACACATCGAAATCGAAATAAACTAGCAATCCTAGCACAGCAGGAGGAACAATTGTCTGCATTACGAGGTGTTGATTGTGAATGAGTGATGGTTGTGGGCAAAGGCTCATCCTCCCCCTTTCCCATAGCGGGGAAAAATGTAGGATGTTTCTGATTGAATCAATCTTCTTCGCCATTGCTGGTGTGAGTTGTTGGAGCGTCCATGGCTGCAAAGATGGGGAGAGAGAGAGAGAGAGAGAGAGAGAGAGACAGAGAGAGAGAGAGAGAGAGAGGAGGGTTGGATTTTGATATAGGGTTTGAAGAGAGAGTAAAGACTAAAGAGTACAAAGAGTTTTTATTAACGTTTGGTGTTTAGTGTTTTTATTAGTGTGAGGGAAAGCGATGGATTTTTGCTTCGATTGAGATTTATCTCTATATTTAATAATTACTTAATAATTTAACGGTTTTTATGAAAATCAATTACTTAATTTTAGGTTTTGGATTTTGGATTTTTTTTTTTTTTTTTGTTCGGGTTTATTTAGTTTTGGGTTGATGTATTCATGTATTACTAGAAGCGTACTCGCGCAATGCAGCGAGATACATCACGATTTTAATGTTTCATTTTATTTTTTGGTTTTTTGTCGATTTACAGTACGATTTTGGATAATTTTGAAAAAGTAATAATGTTTTTTTATAAATTTTTTTTTAATTTAGGCTTATAATATAATGTTTTTTACATAAAAAAAATTAAGTTTTTTGTTAGAATTCAATGATTATCTTATATATTTTAATGACATCTATAAAAATAACCAATTGCATATTTAATAATATAATTAAAACAAATTTATAGTAATATAATATATTAATTAATAATGATACATAGAAAGGTCTACATAAAAGAAAGACCCTGCACATACCAAATTGATGGGTGTTAGAAGCTTGCAGTAGTAATATGTATCTTGTGCTTTGATACTTGTAAATTAAGAGATCTTTAAAATCTTGCATAAAATGATGGTACTGTGTGCCTAATAATTTGTATTTAAGAGTTTTTTATCCGTGGTTTATAATATAGTATAGATTATAATGCAATATATATACTAGAAATGTACCCTCGCAATGTAACGGGTTTCTAAAATCTAGAACTCAAACCCTCGATCATTGTTCATACTTTTTGTTAGTCTTTTTTTATTTTATTTTACGATTTTGAGAAACCTAAATTTAAAACAAAAATATAATTTTGTTTAGTTTAATTATGGTTTTTTATAAAAATTAATAATAATAAAATTTGTTACGGGTCAAAAAATGTTTAATTTTAATGATAACTATATTTAAGATATTTTATATTTAAAATTAAAAAGATAACATACTTCAATAAAAAATAAAAATAAATGTTTTATCTCGAATTTTTCTTATATTTATCGGTTAGTTATATCAATAGTTAAAAATTTTAAATATTTTAGAAAATAAAAATAAGTGCTTATCTGCATGTAGTTACACGAATTCAAACATTGAGCTTTTATAAGTTGTACTTATGTTTAATCAATTTTTACTTTTGGATTTTAAGTAAAATGCATTAATAAGTGGTATCTAATGCATAAAAATTAGTTTTTAATAGTTTAGCTTAAATGCTTTATAATATAGTATAGATATATTAGTTAAAATTCAAAATTACAAGTTAATGAAACATAATTATAACTTATTAAAGTCTCATGTTTTTATTTGTATAACTAACTGCAAATAAACATATTAAATACATGATAAACACTATGAGATAAACTACCTATTTTATTTTTTTTAAATATATTTATTAGATCAATGCATGTTTTTATAACATAATATATATATATATATATATATATATATATATATATATATTAGTTATGAGATTATAACTAATATAGATATATTAAGAGCAAATCATAAAATAAAAAATAAATATTGATAATAGTAATATTGATCAAATCGTCCAATAAATATAAAAAATAAATATTGATAATAGTAGATAATATAGATCAAATCGTCCATTAAATATAAAAAATAAATATTTATATTAATAAATGAGTATCCATTCCACAAATAGATGATGATGTGAGATATGGTGCTTGGATAAGTTGTACCAATGTATTATGAAATTGTAAATTAAGTAATTAGCTTTAATTAGTTGTATTTTGTGCTTAAAATGTTGTAATTAAGAGTTTTTTATGTTTTTTTTATAATATAGTATAGATACAGAGAGAAAAGTTCAAATGAAAACTCATTTTTCATTGTGTACATGAGAACAAATCTCAGTCACTCGATCTCTTTTGATCCAACAATTCATATTAAATATAATTTTTTATTTTAAAATGTTTAGGGTAAAAATGGAAGAAAATTTTAAACACACGTCTACCATATTTGACTTTTTATTTTATTTTTTAATTAAAAAATTTTTACCCAATTAAAGTTTAAAATAAATTATCCTAAAAATTATTAATATTTTAATCAAACAAATTATATAAAAAAACGAGAATTTTGTGCTCTTCGATATGACATCCATCGCGATATAGTTTTTTTGTCGTTTTAACCGTTTTTTACGTAAAATGTTATATATGTGTTATATTCATTATGAATATTTATGTACGTTCAAGTTTGTACAACGCCTCGACACCGTAAGTATGTAACTCGACATCACCTTCTTCAACACTTTATTCAACGTCGTAAAGCATCACGTTTCTTCAGCACCGTAAACCTAACACCCATCAAGACGAATCGAGAACATATCGAGTAATTCTATTGTGAATCGGGGAACAAAAGAGAGTGTGTCATGTCTCCACATCTTCACAAGTCATTCGTGTGTTATTCATCATGAATAATGCATCATTCAGGATTAATAGTACAACATTTAGGATGAATAATTCACGATTCATGAATTCGTGTATTATTCATCATGAATGTTGTGTAATTCATCCTGAATATTATATTATTCATCATGAATAATGAATGAACGTTCACATTTGTTATTCATACTGAATGTGGGACATTCGGGGATGCACATACATATTCATAATGAATTAAACCAAATTTCGGTTGTGAATTGGGAAACAAAAGATAGTGTGCCATGTGTCTACACCTTCACGGGTCATTCATATATTATTTATCATGAATAATGTATCATTCAGGATGAATAATAGAACATTTAGGGTGAATAATACACGATTCATGATAAATAATACATTAATCATTGATTTGTGTATTATTCATCTTGAATATTGTATTATTCATTATGAATATTGTATTATTCATCATGAATAGTGAATGAACGTTCACCTTTGTTAATCATACTGAATGTGGACATCCGATGACGTGCATGCATATTCATAATGAATATAACACATATATAGAATTTCACGTAAAAAATGGTTAAAACGAAAAAATACTGAGTATTGTATTATTCATCCTGCATATGGTATTATTCATCACGAATAATGAATGAACGTTCACCTTTGTTATTCATACTGAATGTGGACATTCGAAGACGTACATGCATATTCATAATTAATATAACACGTATATAGAATTTCATGTAAAAAAACGGTTAAAACGAAAGAAAAAAAAACTATATCGAGATGAATGTCATATCGAAAAGCACGAAATTCTCGTTTTTTTATGTAATTTGTTTGATTAAAATATTATTAATTTTTAAGATAAATTATTTTAAAGTTCAAGGGGGTAGGCGTTGATTCAAAATTACAATTTTGTCCTTAATCACTTCCCAATTAACCTTATTATGTATTAACCATTGATTAGTTTTCTAAGTTTTGATCAATAGTTAAGATTTGTTCTCATGTGCACAATGAAAAATGAGTTTTCATTTGAACCCACCCCTTATATATATATATATATATATATATATATATAGGGGGTCATTCAAGGGAGAACTAAGTTATCTGTGGTAACCGTGAGATCCAATCTTAACCACAAATCAGAAGATAAATTAGGAAATCAATAATTTTGGTAATTTTAATTAAAGGTATTTTAGGTATTTTTTTAGATCTCCTCTCTCTTCTTTTCTCTCTCCTCTCTCCATCAAATATTATTCCGCCGAATACATGATGTCCACTGTGATACACTTTATAAACATCTAAAATACGTGATGCACATTGTGATACACTTTGTAACGATCGAAAATACATTATAGCACACTATGATACCCTTTTCTAAACATCAAAAATACGTGATAGCGCACTGTGATACACTTTGTAAAGATCGAAAAAATATCGAAAGTAAGTGATGCACACTGTGATACACTTTGTAAAGATCGAAAATACATGATAGCACACTATGATACCCATTTGTAAACATCGAAAATACGTGATAGCACTATGTGATACCCTTTTGTAAAAGGAAATAAGAAAATTTAGGAATTATGTTATATTTTAGGAATTAAACAATTTTACTAAAATATCATTTTACATTTATTTAAAATTAATATTAATTATTCTAAATGTGTGGCTCATATTAGATCTTACAGTTACCACAAACTACCTAGTTCTCATTTGATTAAGCCCCTACATATATATATATATATATATATATATATATATATATATATATATATTCAATGGATTATGAGGATGAATTCAATTGATTGAGAGATAAGTATAGAAATTAGAAAACATTTTGATCGACTAAAATTTACAATTTTCAAATGATAACTAGAATCGTACTCGTGCAATACATCGAGATACATCATGATTTTAATGTTTTCTTTTATTTTTTGCCGATTTATGGTACAATTTTGGATGGTTTTGATAGAGTGATAATGATTTTTTTTATAAATTTGTTTATTTTAAGCTTAATAATATAATGTTTTTATATAAAAAAAAATTAAGTATTTTGTTACAATTCAATGACTATCTTATATTTTTTAAATTATTTATATTTAAATTGAGATGTTTATCCTGTTTTGATTATGTTTATTAGTTAGTTATGAATTCAAACATATAACTTTAGAAATTTGTACTCATGCATCATTACTTGTAATCTTGAATATTAGATAATGTGTATCAATAAACAGTACTTAATGCATAAAAAGTTGTTTTTAAAAAAAAAATCGATAGTTTAATAATAATGTAATTTATTTTATATTTATTAATATAATGTTTTTTTAAATAAACATTAAATATTCTGTTATACTTTCTTAATTATATTTTAGATTTTTTATATTTAAATTTTGATTTGTATCTTGTATTTAATTATGCAGGGAGTGATTTTAAGGATTTAAGTAGGTAGTGATTTTAGGGGAGTTAAAGTGGTTAGAGATAAGGATTGAAAATTAATAAATATATTAAATGTAATACATAAAGCTTTAATGGTTGTTTTTAAGAGATTTTAATTAATTAACATTAAATAACGGTACATTAACCTTTAGCAATTGTTTTTAATAGTTTTTTATACGTGTTTTATAATATAGTATAGAAGTTTAATAATAATTTATTTTATTTTAGATTTAATAATATAATTGTAAGTTATCATATGTCCACGACACGTGTCACACAGAGATACTGCTGAGGAGTATGTAAACCTATAGGGTCGTACACAAAGAATGCGTTTGTTTCCATTTGTAGAAACCCGGGTTTTATGAAAAATATGTGTTAAACTGTAATTATGATAATTACAGGGTGAAAACGTAATTATGTTAATTACGGGGAATTATCTGTAATTATATAATTATATTTTAAAGTTTAAAATGATAATTATATATACTTATATAATTATATTTTAAAGTTTAAAAGGATAATTATATATATACATATATATATATACATATATATATATACATATATATATATATATATGAATTTGAATTTGAATATTACAGATAATTACCAAACCTTATTTAATTCTTAATTGAATTATAATCTAACTATAATTCTTCTGATATAAATAAGAGGTTAAGCTAAATCATTTGATATACAATTGAGTTAGAAAAGTCTTTCAGAAAAATACAGAAAAGAAACCCTTTTATTTTCTGTAAAACACATATAGATCTAGGGTTATTGGGCTAGTACCCAGTGGAATTCCGCGTGTTCGTATGTGGATACCGCTAGAGGAAACCTCGATTGGTTTCTAAGTGCTCAGCTAGTTCAACGACAACAAATCTGAAAAGATACATCTCTAAACACCCTATGGTGTGGTTCTTATTTAATTAAATGCATCATTGGATCCGATTGGGTTTTAAGTTTTAGAAAAGTTTTCTATTTAATTTTGTAACCAAAATTCTTTTTAATTTCCACTGCGTATAACGGTTACAATTTATTTTAAAACCCAACAGTGGTATCAGAGTCAGGTTGAGCATTTAATTAAAAAAAAGGTGGGGGGGAAACATAAGATGTTATATGGCAATAAAATTTAGTATATATGTTTATATATTAGACTCATCATAATAAACAATATACGTTTGTATTTTTGGTTAAATAAAATAAATTAAACAAAATGAAAGGAAAAGATAAGATAAGAGGGTGTCAATTATTAAAATAAAAGAAAGTAGTCGACTCTTGTTTGATAAATTAAAAGGGTTTTCAAAACCCTAATGGGATATTTTCTATACCTGCAATCACATCTCCAAAAAGGTTTGAGAAACCTTATCAAACTCCTCTCTTTTTTCTCATGCCTTTTTCGACTTGGTTTGCGTTTGTTGCCATGTTTTATTCTCTAAGAGTTCAAATGGTCGTTTTGGATTTTGAGTCAAGACTTTATGTCGTTTGTTTTAAATCGGTTAAAACTTTGACATTAATATAATGATCACTTTATTTATGTTATTTATTTGACCAAATTATTTTAATTATGTTTAAAATTATAATTAATGGGTTAGTAACCCACAAATTATAAGATTGGGTCCAATTAAATTTAAATTGCCATATAGTATTTTGTTCCAGTTTTGGCTTTTATATTTATGTTAAATTATATCGGCCAAATATTTATATATGTATAATATATGGTTTGCCCCAAAGACTCGTGGTTGATTTATTTTTATTTTGGAAAATTAAAATGTATTAATTGCATGAGATGTAATTTTAATTTTCTAGATAGGTCCAAATATAAAATAGATTAAGATATGTTATCTTTCTATTGTAAATCATCCGAAGACGAAGTTTCAAGAAATCAAGACGGAGACCCTAGAGTTCACCAAGATGGCGAGACCAGTGGGAGAAGATTGATGATGTCCTTAGATATTGACCGCGGTTGTTGTGTTGGCTCACAACACCACATTAGGGGTAAATCCATATATTATCTTGTATGTTTATTATGTGTTTGTTTTTTATTTATTGATTTATTATTGTTATGATAATTGCAAACGCTTAAAATAAAAATCAAACGCAAAACAATTTTAAATCGGTAAATAAAATATGATATTTTAAATTGATATGTTTATCAAACTCAAACCGATTTAATAAAATAAACTTTTAAAACAAGATTTTAGAGATAAATTCAAACGTTTTAAAAGAATTAGAATGTTTTCTAAAATTAAACATTTTTAAAAATGTAAACTTAACGTTACCCATTTAAGGTACTTGTCAAGCATACAGGATCCTGGTATGGTTAGTGCTCAGCCAATCATGCCTGATGAATGTAGTGTAAGATAAGGAGCCAAATTAACGAGATTTAAGTGGACAATTGCTTGACCATTCACTTAAATAGTCGTATTTTGAACGACTGATCCTAGTAAACCCTAAGACTAGTATTTAGGTGGGATAACGATACCTTAGTATGATTTGTTTACTTGAGAATATCATAGACAATTGCTTGACCATTTATGAGTATTTTCAAGGCGTTGAATTGGGATTAAACGTGCCAATTTCAATATATGATATATTGAATAGGATCCCACGACATCTAAGAGTTATGTTGAACATAATTGGATGATGCCTACTTAAATAGCCTAATTTCATTGACAGTTGCTTGGCCATTTATGGAAGTAGCTGAAATATGGATCTTAGCTCAAATCAATTTTTTTAAAAGGTTAAATTAATTTGAGATTTTAAAAGAATTACTAAAATTGAACTTATTTTATAGATGGCCGCTAACACCTCCAACCAAACTGTATGCACAAACGGCTTATCCCAATTTACATTACGATCAATCCTTGACAAGGATAAACTGAACGGTACGAACTTCATGGATTGGTTTCGTTTCTTGAGGGCCGTCCTTAAGCACGAAAAGAAGTTATACGTTCTCGAAAACCCCCCTCTAAACCCTCCTGCCAGAAATGCTTCAGCCGAGGTCAGGGCTGCTTATGATAAGCATCTCAATGACTCACTAGATGTTAGTTGTCTGATGATAGCATCCATGACTCCCGAGCTACTGAGGGAATATGAAGACATGAATGCTTGGGATATGATATCCTCTCTGAAATCCATGTTTCAGTTACAAGCAAGGCAATAGAGGTTCAATACAGTCAGGGCATTGCATGCTTGCATGATGACTGAGGGTTCATCAGTCAATACCCACGTTTTAAGAATGAAAGGGTATATTGACCGATTAACCCGTCTTGGATACCCATTGGGTCAAGAATTGGCAACCGACATGGTTCTCAATTCTTTATCCAAGTCATATGACCAGTTCGTTCTGAACTACAATATGAATGATTTGGAGAAAACTCTTACGAATCTTCACGGCATGCTTAAAACTGTTGAGAGAAATATGAAATCCAAGTTGGATTTATCCAAACCAAAACAGGTGTTGATGATCAAACCTAAAGGTGGGATAAACAAGAAGAAAAGGGTGGTTACCAAGGGTAAAAGAAAAGTTGGACGCTCCAACAAGGAAAAGGGCAAGGGAAAGATTCCTGGGGAAGCAATTTGCTTCAACTGCAACCAGAAGGGACACTGGAAGAGAAACTGCCCCGCCCTATTGGCAGAAATGAAGAAGCAGAAGGCTAATGGAGCCGGACCTTCTGGTATGTTTACCATTGATTTATTCACTTCTGACTCTGATTATTGGGTATTGGATACTGGGTGTGGTACTCACATTTGTACTACTTTTCAGGGACTAAGAAGTGAAGAGAAAATGAAACCAGACCATATGGAGCTTCGAATGGGGAATGGAGCTAAGGTAGCTGCTATTGCTCAGGGGACTTATGACATGAAGCTTCCAAATGGTCTTATTTTAGCACTTAGTAAGTGTTTATATGTACCTAGCATTACTAGGAATATCGTTTGTTTTTCTCGTTTGCAACAAACTGGATTTATGTTTACTTTCAATAATGTTTCAATTTCAGCTTATCTTAACAATGTTTTGTATTTTGTGGCCAAACCACACAATGGTATTTATGAAATTGATATGCAAAATAGTTGTAATTATGAATCAATGTATAATGTAAACAATAAACGAATTAAGCAAGGCTTAAATCAGACCTATTTGTGGCATTGTCGTCTTGGACACATAAACAAGAAACGCATAGCCAAACTCCAGGCGAACGGAGTGTTGGAATCATGTGATGATTCATATGATGTATGCGAATCTTGCTTAATGGGCAAGATGACAAAAGCGCCTTTTAAAGGCAAACCCGAAAGGGCAACAGAGCTATTAGGGATTATACATACTGATGTGTGTGGACCCTTTAGTTCAACCACAAGAAATGGTCATCGCTACTTCATTACTTTTACTGATGACTTCAGTAGATACGGGTATGTTTACCTAATGAAAAACAAATCTGAAATCTTTGAGTTTTTTAAAGAGTTTCAGAATGAAGTAGAGAATCAACTTGGCAAAAAGATAAAGACACTTCGATCGGACCGGGGTCGGGAATATCTACGCCAAGAGTTTATTGACCATCTAAGAGATAACGGGATAGTATCCCAATTAACTCCTCCCGGAACACCGCAACATAATGGTGTGTCCGAAAGAAGAAATAGAACCTTGTTGGACATGGTTCGCTCTATGATGAGTCGTACCAATCTGCCTAAAAGTTTCTGGGGTTATGCCCTAGAAACAGCTGCCCGAATACTAAATAGTGCGCCAACCAAAAAGACCGATAAAACCCCTTTCGAACTATGGACTGGGAAGATCCCAAAACTGTCATATATGAGAATATGGGGTTGTGAAGCTTATGTTAAGCGGGAAGCTTCCGGGAAGCTTGATTCAAGGTCTGAAAAATGCATCTTTGTAGGATATCCAAAAGAGACAGTTGGATATTACTTCTACAAACCCAGCGAGAACAAAGTTTTTGTTGCGTGCCGCGGTGAGTTTCTAGAAAATGATTTTCTATCGAGAACCACAACGGGGGATACAGTAAATCTTGAAAAAAATTCAAGTGACAATCAACATGATGTTGAGCCTCAACAAGTTGTTGAAGGTAATGACAAGATACAAACAATCCGAAGATCGAATAGGAGTCGTCAAGGGCCTGAGAGATATGGTTATCTCATTGGCAATGACGATACGGTTCATGATGAACCCGTAACCTATCAGGAAGCCGTATCAGGTTTAGAATCTGATAAATGACAAGATGTCATGGAGGCTGAAATACAATCCATGTCAGATAACCAAGTTTGGAACTTGGTAGATGCACCTACCGACTGCAAAGTTGTAGGGTGCAAGTGGGTATTCAAAAAGAAAACTGACATGGATGGGATTGTACATACCTATAAGGCTAGGTTGGTAGATAAAGGTTTCACTCAGACTCATGGAGTAGATTATGATGAAACTTTTTCTCCAGTAGCCATGATTAAATCCATCAGGATACTTCTTGTCATAGCTGCATTTCATGATTATGAAATATGGCAAATGGATGTTAAAACCGCGTTCCTTAACGAAACTTTAAGCGAGGACGTGTACATGGTACAACCAGAAGGTTTTAAACATCCGAATTTTCCTGAAAAGGTATGTAAGTTGCAAAAGTTCATTTATGGACTAAAGCAAGCATCTTGTAGTTGGAATCTTTGTTTTGATGAAAAGATTAAAGAATTTGGTTTCTTAAAGAACGAAGATGAACCTTGTGTATACAAGAAAGTCAGTGGGAGCATAGTAGTATTCCTAATCCTATATGTCGATGATAAATTGATCATTAGAAATGACATCCCTACCCTTAAAGGTGTAAAAGCTTGGTTAGAGAAGTGTTTCGCGATGAAGGATCTAGGAGAAGCAACTTATATCCTTGGTATAAAGATCTATGGTGATAGATCGAAACGCTTAATTGGATTAAGCCAAAGTACATATATTGACAAGATCTTAAGATGCTTCAATATGGAGGGTTCTAAGAGAGGAAACTTGCCAATGGTACATGGTGTACATCTGAGCAAAACTCAGAGTCCTATGTCTAAAGAGGACATGAACCGCATGAAGGGTGTGTTAAGACACAACCTCATTGGATTCAAGATCATCCAATCTGAAGATCGCAATCTGAAGCTAAAGCCGGAACGTCGACTCTCGATATTAAAGTCTATGTCTATTTGTAATAAATGTCAAAGTAATCAATGTATTTGTTTATTATTGTAAAAGTTAACTTAATATCTAGTATGTTAGATATTAGTTAACTTAGTTAACTTAGTTATAATATTAGTTAGATAGATATAATATCTAATATTTAGATATTATTTAGTTTTATTGTTTTATATTACAACTTGTTGTTGCAAGTTGTAGAAAGTGTGTTCAACACACTAAGTTAGATATTAGTGTATCTCTAGTAAATCTCTCATAGATCAGATCAAGAATACACACAAAAACACACACTTAAAGGTGTAAAAGAGAGAAAACAGAGAACTCATTCAAACCTTGAATCTGATCAACCTTGTAACCGTTGTTATATATCAATACAGGTTGGTAATCGATTAATGTGTTGTTTCTAAGAACTTGATATTAGTATTGTTGGACCGACAATTGGTATCAGAGCCTGATAAAGATCAAAATCAAGTTTTTTTGTGAAAAACGTCTCTGTGTTATGTGTTCAAAATCGATTTCGAGATTTAAACTGTTTTAGGTGTTAGAATCGATCAGGTTGTGATCGAAATACATGCTAGATCGAGTTGTGTGTGATTAATTTCAGTATTAAGCTTAAATCGAGTTTCTTTTTGGTGATTTAGTGAGAAAACAGTCGAAGTGGGTAAGTTACTGTACGATCAATTTATTTCGAAAAAGTGTGTTTTAGAGAGATCGAGTGCTTACTTTCTTTTCTAAAAGTGCTTATAGACATATTGGTAGTGTTTTGGTACTGCTAATCGTTTCAGGATCAAGTTCTAGTCGATTTTCGAAGTTTAAGGACGAACATACGCAAAGCAGAAGAAGAACACACGCAAAGTCCCACTTTGCGTGTCCCAAGTGAAACGCAAAGTCCCACTTTGCGCGTCCCAAGTGAAACGCAAAGTCCCACTTTGCGCGTCCCAAGTGAAACGCAAAACCCACTTTGCGTTCCTCAAAGCAAACGCAAAGCATCTCAAAACTCCACTTCTCGGATCCAAAGGCAAACGCAAACCTCAAGCCATTGTGTTCATCTCTTCAAAAGACAAGTCTACTTTGCGCATCCCATTATAAACGTGTTAGTCCCAAAGAAGTAAACAAGTATTGTAGAAGGGGGGGGGGGTTGAATACAATAACACATAATTACTTAATTTTAATTCTTTTATTGATAATGAATATCAAGAATTACACAAAGAGAAAATAAAGATTGTTGCGGAATAAGAATAGTTAAGAACTACTCTAAACAATCTAACACTTAGAAGATATTAAGAACACAAAGACTTAAGCCTTAAGAAAATAATAGACAACTATCAACCTGCTTGAAATCTTGTGAAAGTCAAAACTTGAGCTGAAAGCGTAAGTAGCAAGGTGCTACTTCCATCCTTTATATACTATCCAATGTAATGAGTGCAAAGGACAAGTAGGAGTAAAGGCTTTGGTGGTTGAGAGGTTGACAATAAATTATAAGATATTTGATGTGACTTGTCACAATACAAAAGGTAACTTTTGTACTATGAAAGTGCAATATCAATTATAAAATATTCAAGGGACTATCTTTTTGAGATCTATTAGAAAATAAACATCTAATCAAATTAAGACTAAATGTAAATCTTCTAAAGGAAGAAAGAAGCTTCCATTCCCATTGTCAGAAGATCATTGGGAAAGAGGAAGTATGTCAAATCATGAGGATTTAACATAAATGCTCGTACTAGATAAAGAAGCAATCTGTACGAGGAAAGTTACCGAAGAAGAAATTCGGTAACTTAGGTATGTGCCGAAAGAGGAACTCGGCACAGAAGGAATGAATGCCGAACAGTAAATCGGCAAGGACAAGAATTGCCAATATAGAAATCGGCAAGGGTATGATCTGCTGAATTGAAATCGGCAGACTATGCTTAGTTCACTTTTGAAGTCCATCTCAATCCGCATTGTAGACTTCCTTCATGTTGAATTCGGTTTATCTTCGACTCACCGATCTGTTAAACTAACTAAGCTATTACAAAGAACCATAAATCAAAATACAAGGTTCAATCATCAATAAAGACTAAGGAGAGGTTATCTTCAAATCTTAGATGACCCAACAATCTCCCCCTAATCCCAAGGCTGATGAAGGTATATTTGTGGGTTACTCTCTCTCTTCTAAAGCCTACCGAGTATACAATCTAAGAAGAAAATGTATTGATGAGTCAATACATGTGAAGTTTGACGATCACAAGACATCTTCATTATCTTGTGATGATAATGAACTTCATGAATGGATTATTTCTTGTGTTGGAGAAGAATCTTTAAACATTCTCTCTTCAGGACCTCCTTATGTTCCATTTTCGGTATCTTCTTCTTCCCTACATCATAGTTCAGCAAATCCCTCTCCCGATACCGAACCCATTGCTCCTTCCGAACCCACATCTCCCACAAAACTTACCTTACATTCTTCACCTTCTTCAAATTAAACAATCCTCTGAAGGAATTTTCATTTGTCAGAATAAATATATTCGTGATCTGTTGAAAAAGTTTGATTTTGAAAATTGTTCTTCCATGAAAACTCCAATGGCACCGCCTCTAAAGATTAATGCAGATTCTACCGGCAAGTCGGTGAATATCACGAATTATAGAGGAATGATAGGGTCTCTTCTTTATCTTACTGCTAGTAGACCTGACATCATGTATGCTACGTGTCTGTGTGCACGTTATCAAGCCAATCCCTTCTTCAAATTAAACAATCCTCTGAAGGAATTTTCATTTGTCAGAATAAATATATTCGTGATCTGTTGAAAAAGTTTGATTTTGAAAATTGTTCTTCCATGAAAACTCCAATGGCACCGCCTCTAAAGATTCATGCAGATTCTACCGGCAAGTCGGTGAATATCACGAATTATAGAGGAATGATAGGGTCTCTTCTTTATCTTACTGCTAGTAGACCTGACATCATGTATGCTACGTGTCTGTGTGCACGTTATCAAGCCAATCCCAAGGAATCTCACTTGGCGGCTGTGAAACGTATTTTTCGGTACCTAAAGGGTACCATGAATCTGGGTCTTTGGTATCCCAAGGACTCAGGTTTTGATCTAATTGGCTATTCAGATTCTGACTTTGCAGGGTCTAAGGTTGACAGAAAAAGTACAACTGACAGTTGTCAATTACTTGGTGGAAACTTAGTCAGCTGGTCCAGTAAGAAGCAAAATTCGGTATCCACCTCCACTGCCGAAGCCGAATATATTGAAGCTGGAAGTTGTTGTGCTCAAATCTTGTGGATGAAGAACCAACTACAAGATTATGACAAAGTTTATTCTCATGTACCGATTCTATGTGACAATTCTAGTGCCATAGCCATTGCCAACAATCCAGTGCTGCATTCAAGATCTAAACACATTGATATTCGGTATCATTTTATAAGAGATCATATCTCTAAAGGTGATATTGAACTAAACTTCATTCCTACAGATCTTCAACTTGCAGACCTCTTTACAAAACCACTGGATGAGGCCCGTTTCAACTTCCTTGTGGGATCCTTAGGTATGCTAAATTTATGTTAAAAAAAAAATTCAATAATTGACGGTACCTCCTTACCGAAGATTACCTTTCGGCAACTAACATCGGTACACACTCTCTCTTCCTGCCGAAATCTCTTCCTTCTAATCATCGGTATCATTATATACCGAACCCAACTTCGGTTTCTTTCTTAATCGTCAAATTTCGGTATCTCTACATACCGATTTCACTTACCGGAATATCTTTCATATTTCGGTACTTCTATACTTCGGTACCTATCACCTTTGGTAAATCTTTCCACCGAAATAATCCATCCCAAATTATTTGCGTCATTCGGTATTCATTTCTACCGAAATATCCCTCATATTTCGGTACCTCTATCTTTCGGTATCTTGTATGATGTGTCATCCTTATCCACATCACACATACCGAATCAATTCGGCACCATTTCTTTACCCTATGATTGTATGACACGTGGCACCTTAGGGAACGTGTGTCAGTTGATGGGACGTCCACGACCTGACATTTCGCCGTTTTACGGCTATTCCACTTCCCAATTACGCACGTTTGCGTAACATCATTACAATTTTTTTTGTTGTTGGCTTTTGAATTTCCAAATACGCACATTTTTCCCTCTTCTTTTTAAACCTATAAATACCTCTTCTCTTTTCCTTTTTCCTCTTTACCTATTTCTCTCATCTTTTCTTTCAAAACTTCTTAAACCTGCAACTCTTTTCTTCATCAATGGCATCCTCCAAATCGACAAAGGCTTCCAAGGATACTTCTCTCACTCGAGAGTCTCTCATCTTTCATTCATGCAACCAGGTTGCTCGTCTCTCGGCGGATGCTGAACACCCAGAGTTCAACCAAGTTTCCATTTTTCTCCAACGATCTCCAATCTGCCATGCTCTCACTGCCTCCACCAAGATGAGCAAAATGCTCCTTGGTAACTTTTGGTTAACCTGTAAGTATGACTCTACTACTCACCAGGTGTCTGCTTCTGTTCTATCCTCTGAAGAGCACCCCGATCTCTCTTTTGGGGTGGATGATATTCGCTCGGTTCTTCAAATTCCAGAATTCAATGTGTATGCTCCATTTCCTACTCATCACGAGCATGATGAGGTCGTTGCTGCTCTCCAGTATGTACACGAAGGAAAGACTAAGGGTTCCGGCACTCTCCTACGAAAGAATATGGGTGCACTCTGGAACTACTTCTTCTCTCATCTTCTTTACTGTCTTTCCCATAAGACGTCGGGGTGGGATCAATCTCCAGCAGCTATTACCCGACTGGCTCATGCTCTCATTTTTATGAGGCGTATAGACTTTGCTCAGGTATTCTTCGATTCCTTGATCACCGCCATCTCTCCTCCCAGGAATCACAATGTGGCTCTTCCTCGCTTCATCTCTCTCATCATCAACCACAAGCTTTCTGCATAACTACGTGTCGATGCCGCTCTCCCCGAGCCAATGATCAAGTTTGACTTGTCCATTTCTCAAATTAGCAAGCAAACTATTTTCAAGCAAACAAAGCCTACCGACTCTCCGCTTACCTCAGGTATGCTTTCTTTCATCTCTTCTCCCAATCCGATTTGGGGAACGCTTGCCGAAGGTGAATCCGAAAGGCCTTCATTTTCTCCCAAGCCATCCAAATCGGTGGTCCCTTCTCCCCCAAAACCTTCCCGAGCTAAGATGGTGGCTATTAAAAAGAAAAAGGCCACCGGAAACATCACACTTGCTCTCATGACTCTGCCACCGACGAATCCTTCGGTGGCTACCCCAGTCATAACCCCTTCTATTTCTGTTAAGCGACGGAGCTCCAAATCCCCTCCTAAGTCTCGTTCTAAGAAACTTAGGAAACCTTCGGCCGAGACTCACACTCCATCTACCGATTCTCAACAATCGGTAGATGTTGAACTTTCCCCTCCAGGGCCACGGGGATCTGTTAAACCCTCTCCCACCTCCTCCAAACCTTCTCAACAAGATTTGGATGTACAAAAGGAGTCCCCAAATATTCCTTCTCCTCCTCCTTTTTGTGTGGAGGATGAAGATGAGTTGGTCTTCTCTCCGGACCGACATTCTGCTTCCTCACAGCACAACCTATCACCCGGGGTCAATCCCGTTGATATTGCACAATCTGGGGTTTCATCCCAGGATATGTACCGAAGGCTCTTCTCTCCCACTTCCTCTCCTACGAAGTGTTCCCCTTCTCCTTCCCCTAAGCCATCACCGAAGAAATCCCCTTCTACAAAACTTTCACCAAAGAGATCTACCTCACCCAAGCCTTCCCCTGCAAAAATGGCTGGGTCTTCTACCCAAGTACCGATCACAATATCTGCCGATTTCCTTGCCGACATAAGTGACTCCAATCGGCAGGTCCGAATGCTCGGTACCCAGTTCGAAAAGCTTCGCCAGTCTTTGCGTGAACCGGCGCTCCTCGAATCTCTGAACGCCAACAACATCTCTTTGGAGGAATTTCTGAAGCTCATCAAGGAGCAAAATTCTGAGGTTGTCGCTCTTAATCGCGACATCTTTCAGTGTTTGGATGTCATGCATAAGCAGATTGATGGTCTTCGTACTCCTCTATCAGCAGCTATGGAATCTATTCTCTAGGAGGTGGTCAGACTGAATGATCAAAATACCTCTTTGACCTTATCGATGGCTGCTCTAAAGGCCGCTTCAGATGCTCGGGATCAAGATCTTATCCATCTACGACAGCAGACTTCGGCTCAGGAATCTATTAATTCTGAAATTCTCAGTGCATTGCAGAATTTAAATAGGCGTTTTGACTCTTTGCCTGCCGATTTGGCTCAATATTGTGCTCAGTCTCTTGACATTGATATCACTGAGTCTGCATTCACTCCTGACGATCGCAGAGTTTTGGAACGTATTGATCGCCGGGTTGGCCGTGTGTCGGCTACATCTACTGTTTCTTCCCCGACTCGTACTGAGGGGGAGAAACAACCTGAGGGGGAGAAACATGCTGAGGGGGAGCAACTCCGTTCTCAGGTTCATATCAGTACGAGTCAGGAAAAACCCTCTGCTGCTGCCGAAACTACTACTACCGAATCGTCTGCCTCTACCGAACCTTCTGCTACCAAAGAGAAGGGAACCGATCACCCCACGGTGGTCGAAGAGCCTGAAGGGGAGAAAATGCCCAAAAAGGATAAGGGCAAAAGTATTATGTCACCAGATGAAGTAGCTGCTGAAGAAAAGCGTCGTAAAGATGCTCTATTAAAGAAAGCTGCGGATGGTGCTGGTCTTCATCTTCCTCCTCCAAAGGCTACCTCTCCTGATCTAGGCTTGTTTGAAGAGGAACTGAAAGCTGCAAAGCTTGCCCAGATTGCTCGTGACAGAGATGTCGAGCTAGCGCTGAAGATTGCTGCCGAAGAAAATCCTACCGACACAATCAAAACTCAGATAAGCGCTCTAGAGGATTCGGCGAAGAAAAATGAGGAAATAAAAACTTTATGTATCGACTAGTATCGCAAAACTCTCAATAGACGCCGAATCTCTGCCAAAATCACAGATGTCAAAATAATCAAACCGTCTGCAACCTGCAATGTTATTCGGCTAAAGATTACCAGGGATGATGCTTCGTTGTCTATGGATCGACTGGACTCTCTTGTTCGGTTCGGAGTATCAGAATGGGTAGAAATTGGTATCTGCTTGTTAAAAAGCCAAAGCTCTGCAAAAGCTGAGGTTGATAAATACATTGCAGATCTTCAAACCAAGTTCAGAACCTACCGAAAAAGATACAACATTGTCCATACTCCCGCCAAAGAAGAGATTATCAACAATCTAATGTCTGGTCATCCTCCTCCCAAATCGAAGTCGAAATCCAAAAAGGAAGACGTGTTTGCCCAAATGGCTAGAGAAAGAAAGGTCCCGGATACTTCAAATCTTGATCTCTCATTACCAATTCCGGTTCCTCATCCTTCAACCACTGTGATTTCTGAGCCGACTCATGGTATCTTCTTCAACAACGCGCTTGGGCAGATCTCCTTCTTCAGATCAAGCCAAATACCTATTGCTGACACAACCTTTCTCCACGGGATTATTCAAATAATTCCAATATCGGCTAGGGATCTCTATGTGGCTACCACCGACGAACTAAAGAAGAGGAATGCTGAACCGCATTTTTCTTTTGAATAAGCTCGGTGTAGTTTTATGTTTATTTTGTTCTCCTTTGTATTGTAATCTTCTTATAAAGATTAATACATTGAGTTGTTACTTTCGTAAATAGTTTGTACAAATCTTTATTTTATTCTTTTATACTTGTAAATGTCGGATACTCAAAAAAAAATCCAAAAATAAACAAAAAGAATGGTCTATGCGAAAAAGAACCCAAAAGAATATGAAAAAGGGTCAAAATGCATTATTCATTAACTTCTAAGTTGTATGAGATGTTATCATCAAATCTTAGATGACCCAACAAAACGCAAACCATACTTTGTGCTTCCAACTAGACCCGCAAACCTCAACTTTGCGCGTCCCATTAGAAACGCAAACCTCACTTTGCGCGTCCCATTAGAAACGCAAACCTCACTTTGCGCACTGTGCTTGACACGCAAACCTTGATACGCAATCCAGACTTAGAATATTTTTTCTGAGAATTTTTCGAAACTGTAATGGGGTCTTTAATTGTCATAACTTTGCGCGTCTCACATCAAACGCAAAGTCCCACTTTGCGCGTCCCAAGTGAAACGCAAAGTCCCACTTTGCGCGTCTCAAGTGAAACGCAAAGTCCAACTTTGCACTCCTCAAGTGACCCGCAAACCTCACTTTGCGCATCTCAAGAAAAACGCAAACCTCAGTTCACGTGTACCTCTTCAAGAAACGCAAAGCTCAACTTTGCGCTTCCCACTAAACCCGCAAACCTCAGTTTGCGCTTCCCACTAGACCCGCAAACCTCAGTTTGCGCTCCTCACTAGACCCGCAAACTTCCATTTGCGCTCCTCATTTGAAACGCAAACCTTCTCAAACGCAAAGCTTCTATTCCATACTTAGAATATTTTTTTCTGAGAATTTTTCAAAACTGAAATAGGGTCTTTAATTGTCATAAATTTTTTCTCTAGGGGACAAAAATTTCTTGTGTGATCAAATTTTATCTGGATTAACGATTATATTAATACAGTTTTTCTCTATATCAATACAGAATGACATCCAGAGAAGCTCTTGCAATAGGAACTGACACTAAGCCACCAGTTCTCTTTAAAGGAGAATACGAACAGTGGAAGGATCGGTTTCTGAACTTCATTGACAGACATGAGCTGGGTGATTTCATCAGAACATCTATTGAAGAAGGGGTTATGAAACCAGTCATAACGACTCGTGTAGTTGGAAATGTGCCGACTGAAGTTGAACTTAAGTTTCATGAGCTACAAGATGATAACCTTAGAAGAGCCAAAGGCGACAGATTAGCTAAGTCATACATCTTACAAGGAATCCCAAATGAAATATACGTAAAGATTGACAGCTACAAGGCCTCCGACAAAGAAATGTGGGATCAACTTGAAAAGATGATGCTGGGTTCAAAAGTTGGAAATCAGCTGAAAATCTCCAACTGCCTAAATAACTATGAAGAATTTAGAGGCAGAGTAGGAGAAACTTTAGAAGAAACCTATGATAGGTTTGTGACTTTGCTGAACGAACTTAGCAAGAACAAAGTCGACAAATCTCAAATTGAGTTGAACGTCAAGTTCCTGAGCATTCTTCAACTAGAATGGAAAAGATTTGCAAGACAGATGAAGCAGATGAAAAACTTGAATGAGATTCCACTTCACGAGGTGTATGAAACCCTCCGTCAGAATGAAGAAGAGGTGGATGAAATTCTAGCTGAGAATAGACGGAGAGGAAAGACAGTTGATGACACAGTCGCTCTTGTTGTTAAGAAGAATAATAAGTTGTGTACGAATCAGATGAAGATGAAGCTTATGCAAACTCTGACACAGATGAAAATGATCAGCTTAAGCAAGCAATGATGATGCTGACAAATGCTTTTCAGAAAAGATTCTACAAAAAGCCAACATCAAACAGTCAGAGGTACTCATCTGGTCCGAACAACTACATCCACAAGGAAAGGGTTGAAGGAAGCAGATATGAAGGAAAGAGATTTGAAGGGAAGAGAACAGAGGAAAGGAAGTCTGAAGAAAGAAGGTATCAGCCTGAAGGGAAGAGATTAGAGGAGAGGAAACCAGAAGAGAGAAAGTTCAAAGCTGAAGGATCCAGTCAAACAGAGCCACCAACGTGCTACAACTGTGGCAAAACAGGTCATTATGCCAGAGACTGTCGAAGGCCAAAAGTCAGAAACTCCGACTACTACAAGAACAAGATGCTTCTTGCAAAGCAACAGGAGGCTAGCAAAGCACTGATGGCTGAAGATGAATACTGGCTTGATCACTCAGATGATGAAGAAGAGGATGAAGAAAAGGATGAAGCCGTCAACATGTGCTTGATGGGACAGATAGAATCAGATGCTGAAGCTGATTCAGACAATGAAGAAGAGGAGGTATGTAATCTATCAGATTTAGATTTCATGAATAAAATGCATGCCATGAGTTTAAAACAAAAAGAGTTAGAATCTAATCTTAAGCAAGAAAATGGTGTCATAACTGACAAAAACCAATTGATACAGAAACTTAGCAATGAAATTGCTGAGCAGAAAGTATTAGTTGAGATTCTTCATAGAGATAATGACACCAACGCTAAGGAAAAGACAATAATTCTTAAAGAGAATTATGATCTTAAGTCTAAACTGCTAAAAAGTGAGATAGATATTTATGAGCTTACAAAATTGCATGCTTCTTGTACCAAAGAAAACTTTTCTTTACTAGGAAAATTAAAAAGTTTGGAAGATAAGTTATATAAAATGGGTCAAACTGAACAGACTATTTTCTAAACAAACCCAAAGAGGAAATAGAGAGATGGGGAATCGGTTATAAGAATCCTCATTGTCTACAAAAGGGGATGTCTGAAGTGCCAGGACTTTATGATCATCTTTCAATGCAATTAGCTCGCAGAATCCCTGAATTTAAAACTTTCTGGACTAAACTGTCAAAAGAGGATGAAGCCAATGAAACGGAAAAACGGTTGAAATCAGCTAAAGTTCATCTTTCATTTAATTATGCGAAGACGAATAATAGTTATAATGAAAGTCCAATATATCAAAAGAAGAAAACTCTTTCGAGTGATTTCTTTCCAAGTTATTCTGAAAAAAGAAATGGAGGCGAAGCCTATTCAAGGTAAACTATATGTCCCTCCTCTCGTTTTAGAAAGTAAAATTTCTGAACTCGAGAATTCTTTGTCAGATGAAAGACTTTTGATGAATATTGAGCAAAAAGTGTTTTCAACTGTGTTTTCAAATTCTGTTATTTCTAAGGCTTCAAACTCTAAAGATATGTTTGGTTCATCAAATAAAGGATTTGATTTTCTGAACTCTAACGGTAGTTTAGATAATTGTTCTGAACAATTTGACTTTAATGCAAAACTTCCTAACCATTCATCTTTTGTTAAGAAAACTTTGAGAAAAACCAGTATGCCTGTTAATAGTGCAAAATCAACGAAAGTTTTCGTTGATAAATCAGTCTCTGTGAAAGCTAAGAGTGCTAAAGGTAAGAATATATCTCAGCATTCACAGAAACCGAACATTACTGGTAATTCTAAGAAAGAGCAATCGCTTGTTGCTCCAAGGTCTAACTCACCAGTTTCACATGTTTCAGATATGAGCAAGCAAAGGCCAGAAGTAAATTCTCTGTGGCAACCAAAACGGAACCTTGACAAGACCGTTTTATCGTCTAGTAGTGTTAATTGTAATAAGACTTCGCTTAGTAAAGATGTTGTAATTGCTGATATTGATGTTTTGAACCCAAAACTTGCTGTTTCTCGTAAACAATATACAATGAAGCAATTATTTCAGTTATCTTTATCTGCTGGAAAGTCTTCTTTTTATGATAAACATATTCCTATCTCTTGTCAAGATTCTGGAGATTGGTTTGGAAATTACCATGTGCATTCATCTCATACCAATTCTTCACATGCATTTCAAAAGAAAATAGGACCCAATTTGAATTGGGTACCAAAATCTTGTGCTAACACAGAAGGACCCAAATTCCAATGGGTACCTAAAACTAAATCTGTGTTGCAGGCACACAAAGCTTAGAGAAAACGCGACTTCTGATTATGTACAGATCAGGACTCGTTCTTCAAAGTCAAAATAGGTTTTTGGATAATGCAGTTCAAAACCCGAACATCAAAGTCAAAATAGGCTTTTAAACAAATCAGTTCAAGACCCGCACTTCGATAATCAAAGTGAATATTCCAAAGTTGTCATATAAATATCTAAATTTGCAATTTCTCTTATGCAGACTAGTCATACATGGTTCTTGGATAGCGGATGTTCCAAACACATGACAGGGCAAAAAGAGATACTGTCCAATTTCAAAGACAAATTTTGTGGAACAGTAAGATTTGGCAACGACCAGTTTTCTCCAATCATGGGATACGGTGATGTACAACATGACAATATCACTATCAAGAAGGTGAGCTATGTAGAGAGCTTAGGACACAACTTGTTCAGTATAGGCCAGTTCTGCGACAAAGACTTAGAGGTCAACTTCAAAGCCAAGAGATGTTCAGTTCGCAATGAAGAAGGCGAAGAACTCTTGGTCGGTACTCGAGAATCAGACCTCTACACAATCAATTTATCAAATGTCCAGACTGACAAGCAAGTTTGTCTACTGACGAAAGCATCGATGCAACAAAGTTGGTTATGGCATCGAAGTCTCTCTCACCTCAACTTCAGGTACATCAACAATCTGGTCAGTGGAAAGCTCGTCAAAGGACTTCCAGAGCTCAAATATGAAAGAGAACATCTTTGTGCAGCTTGTGAAAAGGGGAAGATGAAGAGGGCTCCACATAAACCGAAGCCTGAGCCAAGTACTAATGCTCCGTTAGAGTTGTTGCATATGGATCAATGCGGTCCGATGCGAACTCAGAGTCTAGGCGGAAAGAAGTACATACTTGTTATTGTGGACGATTATTCACGATACACATGGGTCAAGTTTCTACGTTCAAATGATGAGACACCTGATATTCTCATAATTTTCCTAAAGACGACCCAAGTGAATCTGCAGAAACCGGTCAAGTTTCTATGAACAGATAACGGCACAGAGTTCAAGAACAACAAAGTTGAAGAATATCTCGAATCTGTCGGGATTTCACATCAATACTCTGCTGCTCGAACGCCTCAACAAAATGGAGTGGTCGAAAGAAGAAACCGAACGCTAGTCGAGGCTGCTCGTACTATGCTAAGTCACTCTGACTTACCTCTATTTTTATGGGCAGAAGCTATTTCGACCGCGTGCTACACACATAATCGATCCATGATACATCGAAGATTCAAGAAAACTTCTTATGCATTAATCAACAACCGAACACCGACAATCAAATATTTTCATATATTTGGGTGTAAGTGTTTCGTTCTAAATGACAGGGAGAATCTTAATAAGTTCAGTGCTAAGGCGGATGAAGGGATCTTCATTGGATATTCCTCGACATCAACTGCATTCCGAGTTTATCTGAAGAAGTCAAGAACGGTGATTGAAAGCATCAACGTCACCTTTGATGAAGAAATAGCTTCCGAACAACAACGTTCAGAACCCGTTATAACCGGAGTACTAGCTTCTGGGCAACTCAGTCCAGAACCTGCGTCTCAACAGAATAAATCAGACGAAGCTTCAACTTCAACTAACCATTTATCTGATTTAGATTTATTATTTGAATTGTTTTATGATGAATTTCTTGGATCTAATGTAAAGAAATCTGTTGTGGTTGACAGGATGGAAGACTTAACGACTACTCATCCAACCAGTTCAGATGACTCTATTGAATCAAACGCCCCGATTCAACAAGAAATTACAATTCAAATGCCGACTACAACAATTGAAGAAGTGTCAAATGATAAAGAGACAGAAGTAGCTGCAACAGTAGGAGATTCTGTACAGATCAATCTACAGCCAGATCAAGCTGTACCTGCTGAGCTTTCTGAACCTGCCACTTCAACTGAAACCATCATTCCTCCTGAACAATCAGAAGAAGGTACAAGTGGATTTGTAGATGATACCACTGACATACAATCATCTAATCCACTACCTCATGAACATAAATGGACCAAAGATTATCCGATAAGCCAGATAATTGGCGATCCATCAAAACCGGTGCAAACTAGGTCAGCATCAATGAACATGTGCATGCATGACTCCTTTCTGAGCAAGTTCGAGCTATCACGCGTATCGGAAGCACTTGCTGATCCAGAATGGGTGATCTCAATGCAAGAAGAGCTAAATCAGTTCGACGCACTTCAAGTCTGGAGACTTGTACCAAAGCCTATAGGTAAAACCATTATAGGTACGAAGTGGATTTTCAAGATAAAGAAAGACGAAGATGGTACCGTTATCCGAAACAAGGCAAGACTAGTAGCCAAAAGATACAGACAAGAGGAAGGAATCGACTACGACGAGACATATGCTCCTGTGGCGCGATTAGAGGCAATCAGAATGTTTCTAGCCTACGCAGCCCACAAGAACTTCACGGTCTTTCAAATGGACGTGAAGACAACATTCCTAAATGGAATTCTGAAGGAGGAAGTCTACGTCTCTCAGCCAGAGGGTTTTGTCAATCAAGAGAATCCAAATCACGTTTACATTCTCGACAAAGCACTCTACGGTCTGAAACAAGCACCTCGAGCCTGGTATGATGTCCTTTCCACTTTTCTAGTCAAGTCTGGGTTTTCAAAAGGTACGGTGGATACCACTTTGTTTATCAAAAAGGAAAAAGGCGATATCATTTTAATTCAAATCTATGTAGATGATATTATCTTTGGTTCTACAAATACTAAGTACTGTAAGAATTTTGCAAACCTTATGGTGTCTAGATTTCAGATGAACTTGATGGGAGAGATGAATTTCTTTCTCGGTTTACAAGTAAAACAATTTTCATCGGGTATTTTTATCAATCAATCAAAATACATTAGGGATATTCTTCGGAAGTTCCAAATGGAGAATTCAAAACCGATTGGTACCCCAATGGCACCAGGTACTAAAATTGGCACCGATCCTTCGGGAAAGGCTATTGATGTTAGGACTTATCGAGGGATGATAGGTTCTTTAATGTATCTTACTTCTAGTAGGCCAGATATAATGTTTTCAACATGCTTATGTGCACGATATCAGGCCAATCCTAAAGAAATCCATTTGTCTGCTGTGAAGCGCATTTTTAGGTATCTGAAGGGCACTGCAGATCTTGGTCTGTGGTATCCTAAAGATACTAGTTTTGAACTAATAGCCTACACAGATGCAAATCATGCAGGTTGTATGTTAGACAGGAAGAGCACGTCAGGACACGTACAGTTCCTCGGTGACAAGCTAGTAAGTTGGGCATCGAAGAAGCAACTTTGTGTTTCAACCTCCACGGCCGAAGCAGAATATGTAGCTGCTGCTAGCTGCTGTTCTCAGGTCTTATGGATGCGAACTCAATTGCGCGACTACGGTTTCCACTTCAACAAGATCCCGATATACTGTGACTCCAAGAGCGCCATCGCAATTACAGCGAATCCTGTTCAACACACCAAGACAAAGCACATAGACATCAGGTATCACTTTATTAAAGATCATGTTGAAAAAGGAACAATTGAACTTTTCTTTGTAAAAACTGATTATCAACTTGCCGATTTGTTCACCAAACCCTTAGACGAAAAGAGGTTCAACTTTCTTATCTCTAAGCTTGGTATGTTAAATCTTAAAATCTAATCAGTAGTTACCTATAAAAGTTCTCTAAATTGTATACTTTTTCATCATTTCTTCATTCTTAACTCTGATTGATATATGCACTTCTATCAAATGTTCATGATCCAAGGGGGAGAATGAGAAGAAATTGACATCCGGTCAACATTACTTCGAGGGGGAGCTCATAAAATTTTGCATGTACCTTTTAATGCCAAATTTTTTTTTGTAATGCAAGAATTTAGGGGGAGCTCTTCAAGTTAAGGAGTTCGGATATGACTTCTGATTATTTCTGATCAGAACTCGTACTTTAAAAAGTTTTACTGCTTTTTGTCTTTTCATTTTAAGTGAATAAATTTTACTTTGACTTGACATAAGACTTTTGCAGAATTTTTGAGAAAAGCTTACAAGTTCATATGTTTATGACTTAAAGCTTAGTTTCATGAGATGGAAGATTGTACGTTAAGGTATAATTCTATATCTTCATCTCATATATGGTTGAAAGAAGGACAACTTTCAATCATTTGAAAACATTGTTTTTAATGTTCAAACCACTTCCCAATTTTTCAGCCGATTTTATATTTTGGGAGTGTATTTTAAATGTTTTCATGATCTAAATTGTGCTTTAACTGAAATAGTTAAACCAATCTGAGCATCACATGCATCATAGGAAAACAATAATCATTGTGCTAGGAATTAACACAACTTCTATGGAATCACCTTAACCAGTGATTTCTACCCAAGAAGTTAATCCTTAGTGATTGAGTGTGCAAAGAGAATAGAAATAAGTGTGATTAGAGAAAGCAAAACGTTTAAAAGAAAGAGCGTGTGAGAACAGAGTTAAAAAGAATATCACAACTCTGCACCAACTTTTTCTGAGCCGGGTAGCCACATTACTAGTGTTTCACAATTCTTTGGTGAACATTATTGAAACAGGCAACTAACCCATGCCAACTCTTGATCAAACCTCACTATCTACTCATTTTCTTCTCAACAAGAAAGTGTTTCACATTTTCAAAGGGGACGCAACACATATGCTATCTGATTTTCATTTGGAAAATCTGGATATTGAAAAGAAGGAAGTTTGCCCCACCTTCGCACTTCAATCATGCACATTGAGTCTGTGTTTAACTTACTGTTGTCTCAGTGGTTTACACAAAATTTTGAGCCTATAAGCAATCATCAAGTGCTTAATTCTTTTAAACATAAGCACGAACACACAAGGAATTAGTTTCTTTGTCATAACGTTTATAGAAATAACCTTTGTGGTGTTTCGATGATTAAATGGAAGCCCTGGGGGAGTCAACATCAAACAGCTCCTTTCCAATGTGTATTCGTTACACACAGTGACTTAGTGTTACTGACAGACATGTTAACTGATTCATTAGTTGATTCAGGTGTTACACAACTATTTTGTCTGGATTTGAAAAGATCTGGATGAATATCTTTTCAATTGCCGGATCAGGGGCTCTAACCGCAAGATAGACATTTCTTACAAATAATTTTGATGAAGTCATTGCACTTAACATCAAAAAGGGGGAGAATGACTACACAAGAAATGACAAAGATCACATGTTTCAAGAATCACGTCAAAGACTGAATTCTTCTAAAGATTGTTAGAAAAAGACATGCTGATTTAAAAGCTAGAGAAAGAGATTGCATCTTCTGTGTTAAACAAGAAGACTGAATTGCTAAAATCATTTTCGTAATGATCTGGATCCAAAGGGGGAGATTGTTAAGACACAGCCTCATTGGATTCAAGATCATCCAATCTGAAGATCGCAATCTGAAGCTAAAGCCGGAACGTCGACTCTCGATATTAAAGTCTATGTCTATTTGTAATAAATGTCAAAGTAATCAATGTATTTGTTTATTATTGTAAAAGTTAACTTAATATCTAGTATGTTAGATATTAGTTAACTTAGTTAACTTAGTTATAATATTAGTTAGATAGATATAATATCTAATATTTAGATATTATTTAGTTTTATTGTTTTATATTACAACTTGTTGTTGCAAGTTGTAGAAAGTGTGTTCAACACACTAAGTTAGATATTAGTGTATCTCTAGTAAATCTCTCATAGATCAGATCAAGAATACACACAAAAACACACACTTAAAGGTGTAAAAGAGAGAAAACAGAGAACTCATTCAAACCTTGAATCTGATCAACCTTGTAACCGTTGTTATATATCAATACAGGTTGGTAATCGATTAATGTGTTGTTTCTAAGAACTTGATATTAGTATTGTTGGACCGACAATTGGTATCAGAGCCTGATAAAGATCAAAATCAAGTTTTTTTGTGAAAAACGTCTCTGTGTTATGTGTTCAAAATCGATTTCGAGATTTAAACTGTTTTAGGTGTTAGAATCGATCAGGTTGTGATCGAAATACATGCTAGATCGAGTTGTGTGTGATTAATTTCAGTATTAAGCTTAAATCGAGTTTCTTTTTGGTGATTTAGTGAGAAAACAGTCGAAGTGGGTAAGTTACTGTACGATCAATTTATTTCGAAAAAGTGTGTTTTAGAGAGATCGAGTGCTTACTTTCTTTTCTAAAAGTGCTTATAGACATATTGGTAGTGTTTTGGTAGTGCTTATAGACATATTGGTAATCGATTAATGTGTTGTTTCTAAGAACTTGATATTAGTATTGTTGGACCGACAATTCCCTATGCTTCGGCCATCGGTTCAATCATGTATATGTACTAGACCAGATGTCTCGTATGCCCTAAGCATGACGAGTAGGTATCAGTCAAACCCAGGTGATGCTCACTGGGTAGCAGTAAAGAATATTCTAAAGTATATGAGAAGAACCAAATAAATGTTCTTACTGTACGACTGTCAAGAAAGAGATTTGTGTATTCAAGGATACACAGATGCTAGTTTCCAAACCGACCAAGATGACTATAAATCACAGTCGGGATACGTATTTGTGTTAAACGGGGGTGTTGTGAGCTGGAAGAGCTACAAACAAAGCACAATAGCGTACTCAACTACAGAATCGGAGTACATTGCAGCGTCGGACGCTGCAAAGGAAGCTGTTTGGATGATGAAATTCATCACAGATCTGGGAGTAGTCCCTAACATATGTGACCTTGTCGAGATATATTGTGACAATGAGGGTGCCATTGCTCAGGCAAAGGAACCAAGGTCACATCAGCGCTCCAAGCATATCATGAGACGATATCACCTAATTCGAGAGATTATTGAAAGAGGTGACATAAAGATATGTAAAGTTCGATCAGAAGACAATCCAACAGATCCTCTTACCAAACCTTTGAGTCAAAGCAAGCATGATGCTCACATTAGCTCAATAGGCTTGAGGTTTTGTAATAATTTAGTCTGATTTGTAAAATTTTAGTAATCTTTTACTTTGTGAACATTAAAACAATTATGTTTTACAGTTATGGCATATTGGATATGAGTATTTAATTAAAACATTTATGTGTTCGTTTTAGCATGTTTAACTATCCTTAAATGAATATGATGATCATATTATTTAAAACTGTCCTTTATCACTTATTACTAGGGGACTAGTAATAAATCAAGATCATTATGAAGTCTGGTCATAGTCCAAGTTGGAAGTGCACTAGGTGCAACCAGAGTCACATGCGCTTGTCGGAGCACAAGGCGTTGGACAAGACCCACAGTCAAGATCACCTCATAGATCGGCGTCATAAGGTGAGTCTTGAAATAGTATAACACTATTTATCCTCAGACCTGTGATGTGCATTGGGATCTAATGCACAAAGAGTGTTATACTTTGATATAGTCTAACGTTACCCTTGACCGGGTAATCATAAGGGCTATATTAGGTATAACATGAATTGTGCAGTTAGTCGTGTACATGCAATATGGGATTTGCTCCTCTCAAGATGAGAGAAATATTTATGGGCCCCTCGATTACATATTATGATTTACATGCATGAACAAGTGGATTAGTTGGACTAATGACACTTGTATAATCAAATATGTTGGGATCGAGAAACACAATCTTTGAACTATAAATGATGAGATAGATCTATGCCTTAAGTTTAAAATCAAATATCGTGAAGCAAAAGGATAATGAATGATTATACTATATGATTGATTAGATCAATCAAATTGCTCGAAGGTAAAAGCATATTTACATAGCCTTGGGGGCGGTGACGTGTTGCTAGACGCTTACCATTGTCTGTGTTACTGTGTATCATGTGCAAGTGGGAGAATGTAAGTTATTATATGCCCACGACACGTGTCACACAGAGATACTGCTGAGGAGTATGTAAACCTATAGGGTCGTACACAAAGAATGCTTTTGTTTCCATTTGTAGAAACTCGGGTTTTATGAAAAATATGTGTTAAAATGTAATTATGATAATTACATGGTGAAAACGTAATTATGTTAATTACGGGGAATTATCTGTAATTATATAATTATATTTTAAAGTTTAAAATGATAATTATATATACTTATATAATTATATTTTAAAGTTTAAAAGGATAATTATATATACATATATATATATATGAATTTGAATTTGAATTTGAATTTGAATTTGAATATTACAGATAATTACTAAACCTTATTTAATCCTTAATTGAATTATAATCTAACCATAATTCTTCTGATATAAATAAGGGGTTAAGCTAAATCATTTGATATACAATTGAGTTAGAAAAGTCTTTCAGAAAAATACACAAAAGAAACCCTTTTCTTTTCTGTAAAACACATATAGATCTAGGGTTATTGGGCTAGCACCCGATGGAATTTCGCGTGTTCGTGCGTGGATACCGCTAGAGGAAACCTCGATTGGTTTCTAAGTGCTCAGCTAGTTCAACCACAACAGATCTGAAAAGATACATCTTTAAGCACCCTATAGGTTTACATACTGCTCAGCGTTAGCCTAACCTTTTTATTTGTCGGCATGTGCAACAGGTTTCGGTTGGGAATAATTCTAGTGACACTGTGAAGAGATGAGTGCTAGTTGTGTGCTCGAAAAGGTGATTAACTTGTTGAAGTCTTCCGCACTTATATTGGAGATAGCGATTGGTATTGGGTTATAGTAACACCCGACTTTAATTAGTCTTTATGTAAGACTTTATTTACTCGTTGATGGTTCAATCTAGAAATGTATTGCATTTACGGATTTGTAGTAAGAGATTTTATCCCTCTTTGAGGTGTTATTGAAAGTTTTAATTTAGTCACTCTTTCCAAATTTTGAGGGTGTCACAAGTTGGTATCAGAGCTTAAATTTGAGAGATTTAGGTGTTGATTTTGAATGCCTAGACTCAAACTAGCGTAATTTTAAGTGATTGAATGTGAGATTGCACAATTAGGCACTTTAAGATTTGATGATTCGAGGTGAGTGGATTTACTAGGAACGGGAATCAAGCCGAAAATAGCAAGGATGATCATGTACAGTACGTTCATAATAGCACCTGGACAGTGTTATGGTGAACCTACGAGTTTCGTGTGTATGCTTGAACTGCCTTGGTATGATAACCGTTGGAGGTAGTGAAGCATTTTCTATATGGGTAGCCATTAGATTTAGAAGGAGTTGATGATTTTAGTATTCGTTACTTGGAGTGACGGTAAGCATGGTGATTGCATTAAGTGGACAGTTTCGAGTCGGATTGATTGGTTGGATTAGAACCATAGACTTTTGGAACCGATGATATTTCGAGGAGAAATTATGAGGTGAACCTATGAAATCTTTGATTTGCGCCTTAAGATGTCGAGCATCTGGATGAAGATAGTGTAACTAAGAGATCGAGGAGCGTGGTTTCGAGGTGTTGAGTGCCGATCAAATTCATGCACGAAATGTATTTCTAAAATAAATTGTGTTATTTATTTATCATGTTTCAAAATCGTCATGTGGATTATGTTATAAATCTTGGAGCAATGTTTTAGCACACACAAGGTTGTAAACCGTGAGTTCGAGCATGCACAAAGTTGTTTTATGGCATGAGGTTGCAAGCTTTGTTGAAGATTTTCTTTATTCACATTGTTGTCTAACGTTATTTCGGGTTTTGCGACGTGTGTATTTTGATGTTGTTTAGGGACTTGGATAAGTAATTGCGGTTTACGACTTTAACATTGGATCTCCTCCACGTATGTTAAGGTTTTGGACGAAAAGTTATCTCCCATTATCTTGGTGTTTGAGTTTTATTGAGGATTTTAATTCATGCGATTTTGTGGATTTAATGGGGTGACTTTAATGGAGTCAAGTGGTATCGTTTTCCTTGAGTTTTGTGTGAGTTGCATATAGTATGCATACATGTCTATGTGGAACTTCCGTCAATAAAGTTTTAACTAGCATTTTAGAACGATAAGAGCGTATTATTATTTGGCTTTGAAATTGAAAACGACATAGATTATTTTATGTTTTAACCAAAGCGCGTACACATGTCACTTAACTAGTTTTGTGAAATAAACCGATGTATGCGAGTCACGTTGGGAAATTTTATTTTATGACATTTTATGGTTAGTACAAATGTTTCTAGAAATTGATTTCATGAATGTCCCTTCTGTAGTTTTATACAAGCGCCTTGTTATACACTGTTTTTGTACGTAAAAAACTATTTCTCATTCACTACATAAATTTATGCAAGTTGGGACCGTAGCGGTCCCTTTGAAAAAGATTGTTGCAATATCTTTCGTTGGCGTCAGTATTAGTTTGATTATTGACCAAATATTTTCCGAAATGGTTTTATATGTGTGGCGGTTGTAACCACTTGGTACACCTGCCGAGTAAACGGTAGTGGATTTTTATTCGTATGGCTAATGGTTATAAAGCTTTTACATTTAGAGGTTTTATAAAAGTTAAATTGGCATAGTAGTTTAAAAAACCTTGAACTCATTAGAGTTATAGATGTAAGCCCCCTTGTAATAGAGGTCGTGAGTAAGGACCGAAGGAGTCCTCGGGGTTTGAAGCGTTAGAGGACCTGTCTTATGGTTAGTTTTGAATCTTTGGAGTTTAGCTCATGAACTAGTTCATGCGGAGGTATTTGAGGCATTAGACTTATACTCTCTCCCAGTTAATTAAGTGATGATCTTTATGCTTCGATAAATCTTCGGGTTAAAACCGTGTACGATTGTTTGGGTTTGGTTAGTTTTGAAATTGTGGGTCATTGGTACGATGGTATGCTATGTGTTGGTAGTGTACTATCTTGATGAGTATTCGTGAATATTGATGAGGTTATGGCTGGCTAGTGAAGCTGTTTGATTTGAGGTTTTATTTCCTTGAGTAGGCGCCAACTTTCAACATAGCAACCTGGAACGAAATATTTTGTAGTATACCCGCGTTTGCAGAATGGTCATTTCGAGGATAGGCGTCAACACTCTATTTTGAGGACAATG
Organism: Arctium minus; assembly: GCA_954870635.1. Classification (NCBI taxonomy): domain Eukaryota; kingdom Viridiplantae; phylum Streptophyta; class Magnoliopsida; order Asterales; family Asteraceae; genus Arctium; species Arctium minus. The sequence continues at coordinate 188,944,605 of OX941080.1, forward strand.
ACTGTTGGTGTGCTTCAGTGTTCTTCCGTTAGATTTGGTGTGTCTGCAGGACAAGCGGTAACCTTAAGGAAATTAGATGTTGTTAATTAAGAATCAATCATTGGTGTTTCGATAATTGTCAGGACTTTCGCTGATTTGGCAATCAATGTTGAGTGCATGGCGGGAGTTGTGTAACCTTGGAGTTTGGGATAAGCGACTATCTGTAGAGTGTGTTGGTACGTTTCGGGGGAAAACATCAGACTAACGCTGGGATCTATGGAAGTTTGGGAGCCCTTGCAGGCATCGTGTCTGTGTCAGCTTTGAGGAACGAATTTAAGGTTGTGTCGGTTCAGACCAAACTAGTCGTTAGAAAAAAAATCGTCGAAGGACGGTAACTTTTTGGTTGTAAGGTTTATTAGAGACATTTGGTGAGAATGTCGAGGTAGACTTTAAGTACAAATCGATTATTGAGGAGACCTTGATGTGTCATATTTAGAGGTATCTAAGGGAGAGGTCGTTTTGGGGTATTCTTGGTGGAAAGGACTAAATAAGGTCGTGAGTTACTCTTGAGGCATTATGAGCAACATAAGGTTGGGAGGCAACCGAGATTTAATGTTAAGAAAGTGATTAAGCCAAAACTCAACTTTCATCCCGACTTGGGTGAGTTATATGGAAAGTTGAGGTAGAGTTTACGATGGCTCGTTATGAGGAACGCAGCGACAACCTCAACCGGGATGTAATCGGGTTCGTATATGAGGTAAGGTTTCGTGAAGGTATTCCTTTTGGATAGGGAATCAGTTGATCTCTCCAAGGGCGATGTTGGGTGATTGGTTGGTGCTAGATTTCGAGGACGAAATCTCTTTTAAGGTTGGGAGGATTGTAACATCCCGAATTTCGAAAAACATCATTTCAAGTTAATACATAAATCAGTAGCTTTAAAGGGAAAAATAATATTTATGATTTTGGACTTGAATCCTAGATTTTATAGTCTTGATGGATAAATGATTCAATTACGAGTCCAACGATTCTTTCCGGAGCAAAAACGGAGCTATAACGAAGAAGTTACGGCCAAAACAGTGATCGAGAAGAAAACCGGGTGAACAGTGCACTACGCGACTTATGCTGCGACTTAGGGAAGCGGGCGACTTGGCGACTTATGGTCGCGGCATAACCCGCGAAATCCCCTGGTCGAGCATAAAACCCGATTTTCAGCCCTATAACTTCATTTCCTCATAACTTTTGTCTCACAACTCCGATTTTGATGATTGAAGTTGCCATGGTTTTGTTTTTGAGAGCTCTTCAAGGATATAGAAAGAGATTTGAAGTATATTGGAATATCCAAGGGTATTTTGTGGTGGTAAGTTCCTCATCTCTCTCAATGTTAAGCTAGGGTTTGATGGTTTCATCTTTTTCCCTTTCATCATTCATCTTGGTTTGATTTTGATGACTTGTGTGGTGAAGGTGATCTTGTAGATATGTTGGATCTAATATCTAAGGAGGTTTCTTGGTGGTTCAAGCCTTCATCAATGTCGATTCAAGTTTTGGGGGTAAAACCTAGATTTAGCCTAAATCTAGCAAGGTAAGTTCAAGTTGATTTGTGAAAACGTTGTGCATGCCAAAATGTTCATTTTAAAGTGTTTATGTGTTTTACATGAAATTATCAAATGTTGGGTTATTTGGTAATCTTTGAATATTTGAAGTAGTTAACCTTATAAACTTTGTAAAACCCCCACTTTTAGGATTATTGGGCATTTTGATAAAGGTGTCACAAATGGTTATGTTTTGATGATTTATCGCATAAATAGATCTGTGGTCAAAGAAATACACTTTTAAATGTTTGTCGGGTGTTATGCATCATTCATGAAATTGGTTGTTTTATAACGTACTACTTGCACATTTATGTGAGGTACTTGAAAGAATTTATATAGTCTCATTTTATGATTTTCATTCTTATCAGCAGTTAAATTGAAAATGCATTTTGGGATATAAATGTTGTTGAAGGCTATATGTTTAGCTTTGGTTAGTCACAAATGAAATTGTGACAAGTCTAGATCATTACTAGTGGATCCCTAGGTATTGAGTCGGCTTATCTTTTGGGATGTTTTTCTCCTTGTAGCTATGGATGCATTTGATCCTCGAGTGCCCTTGGTACGGTTATGTGGGACCGGTTACTAGTCATGGATCATAATGTAGTCCTAGTGAACGAGTATGACTTGGTTTCCTCGGGTGCTCTCCCCCACATCTTAGTACGGACCGACGTTGTTCGTAGCCATGGATTCCAAGTATTTAGCTCACAACTCAGATTGTGGCTTACTCGGTGTTCCGCCACAATCCTTGGTAAAACGGGTATCCCCTGTGATCGTAAGATGAATTTTTGGACCGAACAGTCCTTATGTGGCAAATATTTCATTTGTAAACTCAACTCTCTTGCAAAGATTTCCTTTTATTACAATTGTCTTTATTTTCTTCGAATTATAAACTTAGGTGTTGTTTTGAGGTATTTAGTTTTACCCTTGTTTTCAGTGATGCTTTGAGTTTGGGTTATCTCCCTTATGCTAATTTTGGAGACTTGAGTTTACTCATATTTTGGTCGTTTGTTTTATAAAGTTACTCAAATTTCATTATTCGAGCATTACCATTATTCTCGTTTGAGTAAGTGTTAGATTGCATTATTTCATGAAAGAATGTCTTGGCGTTGAGGCGTCCATTTATAAAATGCGTTTTATTGGCAAATGAGTTGTTCTATTATTTTAAAGTAAATCATTTTAAAGGATCATGATTATAAGTTGCAATATTTTCATTTTACGTTTTCCTTTATAATCATGATATAAAACTCTTGAACTCACTAGGCGTTAGCCTAACCTTTTTATTTGTCGGCATGTGCAACAGGTTCCGGTTGGGAATAATTCTAGTGACACTGTGAAGAGATGAGTGCTAGTTGTGTGCTCGAAAAGGTGATTAACTTGTTGAAGTCTTCCGCACTTATATTGGAGATAGCGATTGGTATTGGGTTATAGTAACACCCGACTTTAGTTAGTCTTTATGTAAGACTTTATTTACTCGTTGATGGTTCAATCTAGAAATGTATTGCATTTACGGATTTGTAGTAAGAGATTTTATCCCTCTTTGAGGTGTTATTGAAAGTTTTAATTTAGCCGCTCTTTCCAAATTTTGAGGGCTTCACATATATGGTCATCGTGGTTTCACTTTCGTTATGGATTGGGTCCCTTGTTCTAACGCCGTTAATTTTAACTCCGTTAAATCAAGGATATTTTGGTCCTTTTATTTTTCTTTTAAAAAATATATAATTTTTATATTTGTAAAAAATATATAATATCAATTAGAGTGAATTGTGAATTTGGTCCCCCTGTTTTGATACTTTCTTTGACTAAGGTTCTTATGGTATGTTTATTATGGATTTGTTTCTTATGGTATTCAATTTATCTTGGTCATGGTCCCTCTGACTAACGTCTCCGTTAAATCAAATACCTTTTTAGCCATTTTGCCTAATTTTTTGTCATTTTATGATAAGAAAAATAAAAACTATGTTTTTATATACACACATGTGTATATATATATATAACGATATCAAAATAAATAAAATAGGATGGTATTGTATGATTTGATTGTTTAATTTTTTTTAAAAATTAATTATATTAAATACAATTTAATTTTATTATTTTATTGTAATGGTGGAAAAAGATATGATTTTATTGTTTTAATGTAATTAAAATTTTAATTTAAACAAATTATATCATAAAACCATATCTTATTTTATTCGACAAATCAAATCATAAAACTATATCTTATTTTATTTAGAGCGAATAAAATAAGATATAGTTTTATGATTTGATTTATTAAATTAAAATTTTAATTATGTTAAATACGGTTTAATTTTATTATTCTTTTATTATCATTGCAACAAGACAAACTTATTATCGATATTTTAACACCAAAATCATTGAGAAATGAACTCTAATTCTATCATAATAAAATTAGATGTTCCAATTTTCCTATCGTTTTTCAGTCAAACAACTCAAAATCAACTATTTAGATTTTAACGAAATGAAAGATCCATACATAATATCATATTCGTAACTTAAAATTGGTGGACGGTGGTTCACCGCTATTTGACGGAGATGATAGAGACGGGATGATGAAGTGGGTGAAGGAGATCGGAGAAGAGGGGGTCGGTGATGGTGGGTAGGTGGAGACCGAAGATGTAACACCCTAAAAAAATTGACATTTCAAAATTTGAAAATTTGACAATATAACATCTAAAATGCGAGGGTTTATAAAACCTGTAAATATATGACAACTAGACCCAAGAATGAAGGGATAGTTTGCAACAATTATAGTAGCGGAAGAATGAAATATAAAACAAACAACCTATTTAATCTAGTACAACTATTTGCTAGATTAAAAATGGGTGTCGCTATATTTTCAAAACGCTCTTCTCAATAACCCAAAATCCTGGTCCAACGAGGTTCCTAAGCGCACGACCGGTACATCAAAGTGGCTTGCGAACGCCACTAGAAAGACCTGTGAGCCAGACAAAAATACCGAATAGTGTTAGACTAACAATCCCATAAGAAGACAAGATTTAACATTTAGCACAATACACAATTGCGTCATAATAATTGTTACCGATACTTCCAAATGGTTGAACAAAAGCCAACCTTTTCTTGAAGAGTGAAAGCCCACACCTGAATAAATTCACACAAGATATACCTCTTGCAATTACAGGGGAAGCCCGTTTCCATCTTGGGTGTCAAGGACACGTGAGTGGTGACACCCGCGATGTTATTGAATCCCAATACATGCCCCAGTTCTAGTTCCCATGCCAAAGACATCACAATCCTCAAACTGTTTGTGCCTCTAATGCTTACTCCGCCGAGTTACACTCCAAGAACTTACGGACATGATTGTCTATCCAATCTGGTCGAGTTACAACTCAAAGGCTATAAAGCCCTCTATTGCCTACTCGCTAGCGGTAAAAAACGACCAACAAAGATTACCTCAAATAACCTTATCTAAATCCTCGTGTACAAGGAGTTAGATGACAATGCTTCACTTTAAAAAACGTAATGAGTTAAATGATCTTAGTAATGCATGAAACACCTTCCAATCCTTATTTCAAGTGGTTACCATAACAACTCCTACATACGTGAAGTCCAATCCATGTATACATCATTTAACTGTTCTTATCAGGTAGCAATCATGTTATGACACATTAGAGAAAAAGAGATCATGGCATTTCTCATGTATGTTAGCCAAACCCAATAAAACCTAAAATTCCAGATTTCAATCCATGAATAGAGGCCTAAATACGTAATAAGTATGTATGTATGCTTGTCAAGTATTTAAAAACGTATAAGTCAAGATAAAAGGAAAAAGACTCACCAAGTAGGGTTTGTAAAGTGATGCTCTAGATGAGGTTGGTAGAAACCCTAGATGGAGAAATCTTGAGAGGCTAGAACCCTTGAGCCTTTAATGTCTTTAACTTCAACCTTGATTTTAATGGCCACCCACTAGAATAAACGATAGGGTTTTCTTCTAATGCATTTGATAGGAAGAAGAGAGAGGTACAAAGTAGAAAATCGCCTCCCCCAAGAGAGAGATCGATCCTTCGCGGGCGACACTAACATGGGCGACTATGCCTTGGCATTGTCGCCGGGCATAGTCGCCACCCACGACCATCCTACTGCCGCTCGATGCCTAAAGAGGCAGCCGCGATAGTGACTCGAGCGACTATGCCACGACAATGTCGTCGAGCATAGTCGCGAGGTTCCCTTTCTCTCTCTTTTGCCCCTTTCGTTTCCCTTTTGATCGAAACCGACACACGATGGTCAATCTCGACATCTAAGCTAAGGTTTTACAATAAAGTCACACCAAACCCACAGTTTAAAAACATTCTAACTATTCATGAATTAACACATTTAAGCATGAAAGATAAAGATATTCATAGATGCACCAAATCATAGAGATTAAAATTATCCAAAACGTAATGAGCGAAGATAAGAGAGATCGAGACTCAAAAGGCATTCCCCACACGACTATAAATTTGCTGGTAACTTCTAAGGAAAAGAATACTTAAAGGTCTAAAAGTTCACTTAAGAAATTTGGGGTGTTACAATCCTCCCAGCCTTAGAAGATATTTCGTCCACGAAATCTTGCATCACTCAAACAAATGAGGGTAACGTCGTCTCATATCTTCTTCTGCCTCCCAAGTCACACTGGCACCTCTATGGTGTTTCCATTGTACTTTCACCATTATCACCTTTTTATGTCAGAGCTTTTTCGTCTCCCTTTCTAAGATAGATTTCGGTTCTTCCACGCATCGATTGTTGTCTACTCGAATCTCGGACAAGGGAATGACGTTTTCTTCCTCCGCCAAACATTTTCGTAGGTAGCATATATGGAATGTAGGGTGAATTCCATTCATTTCGGGTGGCAAATCTATTTTGTAAGCTTGAAGTCCCACCCACTCAATAATAGCAAAAGGGCCGAGAAAACGAGGGCTAAGTTTTCCTCGCTTTCCAAATCTTATAATTCCTTTCCACCCCTTATATCATCCCTGTTGCAACTTCCAGGTCTTAACAAATATAACCATGTAAAAGATTGAAACTAGGAACATATATACCATAAAAGTTGCAGTCTAATAGAAGTTGTTGACACTGATTAAACTTGATAGCATCCATAAGGGCAAAAAAAACTGCAAATTCCAGAAGTAGAAATAGCAAATGCGCATTGGCCAAATCCACATAAATAAAGTCCAAATGACAAAGCAACAACAACAAAACTTTTCTTGGGACTTATTCCAACACCCTTATATCTCCAATCCCAAATAATCAAAATTATGATAGCACATAAAAGGCCATATTGTTGTTGAGATCTGGTATAAGACAGGTCATTAGAACTGGCCATAAGCCAACTATCAATTATAAGACCAAAGACAGAGAATATGGCAATGACCAATAATCTTACCTGCTAAGAGTGAAAGCAATAGTCGAGAGTTCTTACCCGGTAGGTGAGGGCGACTACTCTTACCCGGTTAGCGCTAACCGGGTAGATTTCTGCCTACGATAACATTTTAATGGACTAAAATCTTACCCTATAAAGTAAGTGATAGCGGCGAATTTAACCGGTAAGTGCTTACCGAATAAGTGTTTGAGTAAACGGCCCCTAAGATAACATAACATCAGATAAGGAAATATAATTAAGACATTCTACATAACATAACATAATTGAAGGTAAGATGGAGATAGTGTATTTCTTAATCTAAGCATAACAGTGTAAGATCTGTTGAGAACACTATATACCAAAATATAGCAACATAAAAATAGTCTTGTGATTTTTGTAAATCCAAATTTTAAATACTCAATGTAGGCAAGTTACAAACTTAGATGGGGTTTGGCATGTAGAAAAAAATGCATTGTAGTGCAGGTCTCACAAATGCTAGTGGTCCTTTTGCCCGAACAGAGACCGTCCTGCTTGGATTGTGTATTTAGCCGAATGCTTGATTACCTCCCTTGTGATACAATCATTTCTCCCGTAAGAAGGGAAATATGGTTCTTGGAAAACTTACTTCAAGAGGATTTTAGTAATATTTGAGATAAGCACATAAGCAAACAAAATTGAGATAAGTAGGTAAGTAAACAAAATCGAGCCATGACAAATAATAACTTCAAACCAGGAGAAGATTGAGCAAGAGCGTAAGAGAAGAAAACCCTAAGCGTATGAGATTAGCGATTGAGTAAATGAACATGACTTCAAAGTAAATGAAATCAGCAGCAAAAGTGTCAGGATCGAAATTCTAAACAAGAATTTAAACTAAACACTCAGAAACTATGTTAAAGAAGTCGCGAGAAAACACTTTAACAGTAAATCAATCAAACAGTGTATAAACTCAAATCAAAAGTTATATTGATTTAACTTAATGATTACAAACAAAACCTCAATCTGTTAAACAAACTCAACAGACGTTCTATATTTCTCTAAAGAAAGGATTAAAACTAATCTTGAGGTTAAATCTCTCTAAACATATATGAAAAACTTGTAAAACTTGTTAAACTATCTAAGACTTCTAGACTATATATACAGAACTGATTACAAGATAATTACAAAATAAATATTGATCTTTAGCATCCATTCCATAATTATCTTCATCATTATCTTCAGCTCCTAGTCTTTCGTTCCAAGTCATCTTTATCTTCACGATTATCATTAGAAGCAACATTAATCTTCTAGCAACATTAATCTCCTCAGCAGTACTAACCATGCTTGCAGTAGTAATTCTTCAAGCAGTACTAACTCTCCAAGCAGTACTAACTATTCTTCTAGCAGTACTAACTTTTCAAGCAGTAGTAAGACTACTAACAGTATTAATATCTTCAACTAGCAGTAGTAATCTTTAAGCCCAACAGTATTATCCATCCTTAGCACATTTCAGACCCAACAATCTCCCCCTAACTTAACTTTTCAAATTGAGAAGTTAAGTTCTTTAGCATAGGGTCTTCATGATTCTTTCAAAACTTCAGCTTAATTTCCAATATTTGGATCCAGTCCCAGACTTTGATTAATTGTTCTTCTAACCACAATCCTTGCCATTTCAGAACCTGTAGAGCAGACCAACTTTGCATTCATCATCCCTTGCAACTTTGCCTTGCTGTGGTCATACACCTTGTCCACCAAGAAGTACTCATGATAGCTTTTGTCAATTGTAACCACATAGACTCCACAATTTTCAAACAACATCCAATGATCAATCTTTTTAAATCCATATTCATGATGCAAATCTTTAATCCTATGCTTCACTATTTCAGGATCAAACATCATGCATAAGTATTCCATGGCTATCTTGGTCAGACTCATTTCTGTCCCTTTCAACACATTCTCATACAGCTTTATCCCAACTTTGTACATTTCTTCCAAGTCAGCTCTGGAATAACTTCTGATTACTTTGCCCCAAGTTGTATAAACCTCAAACTGATCACCCATTCTCTTGATTCTGAAATATTCTCTTCTATTATCCTTCAGAGTATCCCAATGAATGATCTATGGTGCTTACATTGAGATAGGGTCAACTTGCACAGGTTCTTCATTAGTCACAGTCATGTACAAATTCACCTGCTCATCAGATTGTTGATCAGACTGCTCTTGACTCTTCTTTTGAGTTTCAACTTGTTCACCCTGTTTCTGCTTCTCTGATGGTTCTGCATCCATTTTCTTACTTTCCTGTTCTTTCTTTCCTTCTTCAGTTTTAGGCCTTTTTGCCTTTGGCTTGGTAGCAATGGACTTCTTTCTTTTAATAGCTCCAATCTGTTGAGCTAAAGTCTCTTCTTGCTTCACTTCTGCCTTTTCTTTGATAGGAGTGCCTTCTTCACTGTCAGGGAAGGGTTGTTGTATGTTGAGGTCATGCCTCTCTTTCATCTTCTTTTCAACTTCAACCCTTTGAGTGAAATCCTCTTTCAACTTGACCATCTCCTTCTTGTATAGCTCTTATATCCTTCCAAATGACATACTGGTAAACATTCCTTCAGGAACTCCAATAGCTCCTTTCAGAAAGTTTATCATTTTCCTTCTTTCTTGATTTGCCAGGAAGGTCTTTGAAGGCTTTCTTTGGCTTTGTTTAGTTGCTCTCAATGCCACTTTCTTAGCAGCAGCAGCAGTCTTCAATCTCCTTTGTTATTCTGCATTAATTGTTTTAGCCATTTCCAATGCAAGTTCTCTGTTTTTTGCAGATTGAATCTCTTCTTCCTTTTCCAACTCTTTTTGCAACTTTTTGGCCATTTCTTCATCAAGTTCTATTTGAGTTTGCTTCTTTGATGGCTTCTCAGACTCAATCACCTTCTCCTTCCCTTTCTTTTTGGTCTCAGTTGCACTGAATTCTTTTCTTTTCTTTTCTGTTTCAACTTCTTTGATTACCACTCCCTTGGACTTTAAAGTGGCCTTGGGAGTGTCAAGCTTTGCCTTCACCAATGTTTCAGCAATTTCAATTTCTTCCCTGGATAATTATGTTTCTGCTGCTGCAGTTACTACTTCTTGTTCAGTTTCTGATGCAGACTCAGTTACTGCTGCTTTCCCTATTTCTGCTGCTTTCACAAAAGTTTCTGCTGTTGATGTAGTTTCTACTTCTTTATCAGTTTCTACTGCTTTTGCTGTTTCTGCTGCTTGTTTCTTTTCTGCTTCACTATTCAACTCCCCCTCAAAATGAGATTCCATGCCAACAGGGATTTTCTTTTCACTTTCATCCTCTTGAGTCTCCCCCTTTTTGGAAGCATCATGATCAATGCTCCTCTTCTTCAAAACAAATTTGGTTTTCTTCTTTTTGTGCACCAATTTGAGTACCATCTTCTTCAATTTGACTATCTCTTCTTGTTGAGAGATAATCACCTGCTTCATCTCTTTTATTTCCAGATCTTGATTGTGAACTTCCAAATGAATTATACCAAGTGTGTCCATCAATTCATCATAAGTATATCTGTCCTCACCTCCTTTAGGTGTTTTTACCACCCTTGAAGAATCCTTGGATCTTTTAGTAGAGGCCTTCTGCCTAGCAGAAGCACCTGCTACCCCCGTGGTTTCTTGGCACCTGGGACCCTTAGATGATTGCTCATCTAAAGTTGCCGTGGGGAAGGTCTTAGAGATGTTCACACTGTCCCGATCCACACCTTGTGCAGAATCAGTAGTGTGAGCCTTATTGCCCACATGCTCTTCCTTCTCCTTAGAGAGCACCTTCTTGGGGTTGGGAGATACCCCTGTGGTTTCCCTTTCGATATTCTCTAATGGAGAATGCTCCATTAGAGGGCTTGCAGGCTGTTGGGATGAAAATACAGGAAGGGAAGGAACCTTCTGTACCTTTTTCCTTATATATGTTTTGGTGATGGGGGATTTTGGCTTGACAATAGGGATATGAGGAGTATCAACTGATATGAATGGTGTGGGTAGGTCATCAGTTGGGTGGTCAGATGTGAGCTTTGACACTAATGCCTCACCATGGGAATGAGACATAACCATCATTGTAGAGAATAATGGTGTCTCTTGTCCATAAAAGTCCTTACTTGGTCTTTTCATGTTGGAGAATACCTTCCCTTTGGGAGGTTTGGGTACATACACCTCTTCAAAAGAGGGTAGATCCGTCAATTCCTTTAGTAGAATCTATTGTACAAACCTAGGATACATATAAAAGCTTTTGGTTTTGGTATCCAGGTTTGACATTAAATCATTGAAAATCATTTGAGAAAAATTAAACTTTCTAGAGGTAGCTACGCAGGCTAGAGCATAAGCTAAGGTATTGCTGAACTCACTCCATCCAGTTGTTTTTCTAGAAATACAATGTTGAAGGGTATGAACAAAGAATCTCCACTGAGGTGAAAATTTGCTCTTGAAGAACTTGTAAACCTCAGTGGGACCTTCATACCCCATACGACTAATTGATTGGAAGAGATCTTCCTTGGACAGAGAGGTAATACCTGAGGCATCATCTAGTCGTAGATGAATGCGAATACAGCCTTCTATGATGGTTAGAGGTTTATCACAAACCCTTGATTTGATGACCTGATTGCCATCTTCAGTGTGAATGGAGGCATTGACCCAGAACTGACGCATGTGCTCCACATAGATTGTGGGATTGATAGTTAAAGCGTAGGCGATGTGGGAGGATTTAAGGAAATCCACAATCTGATGAAAACCTTCTGCTTGCTTGGGTTTCTGTAGCATTACCAACTCATTGTGATCATCAATAAACACCAGTCCTGCCATCTTCTTGATTGAAACTAGGGTTACGCACTGGTAAGAAAGAATTCGAGAGAAAGAGAGAGAAAGAACACTCGTAGGAAATTCAAAGAGCCGTTTGGAATTTGACGGTTAAAGAGGGTCCTTATAGGTGGAAGGTTTCATTTAGAAACAATACTAAGTACCTTAGCAGCATTAACAAGCCCGCAGTACTAACCCATATAAGCAGTAATAACATATACTAGCAGCATTAACACAGACTAGCAGTAGTAACACATACTAGCAGTAGTAATACTGTCTGGCAGTAGAAATAAGGTAAGCAGTAGTAACTTTGCATTAGCAGTATAAACCACCAAGCAATAGTAACTATACTTAACCATATTTGAACTGGCAGCAGGATTAATAGTGAGAGCAGTATTAACTTAACTAGAAGTACCAAGTTTTTAATCAGCAAGGTAATCTGAAACACTTAAACACACATAGTTAGCAGCACCATGCACAATATATTATGAGAAAGTAAACAGGAAGAAATCTATACATAAATGGTACATAAAGACAATCAGAAGAGGCTTATTCAGTATTTATCATGCCCACACTTGTGACCAAGAATGTGAATCTACCCACATCAAAAGCTTTGGTGAATAAATCAGCAAATTGGTTACTTGTGTGTACCTTCAAAACCTGAATTAGCTTCTTTTCATTGCAATCTCTAATAAAATGGTACCTTATTTCTATATGCTTGGTTTTTGAGTGCTTCACTTAATTATTAACAATGCTTATGGCACTGTTGTTATCAATGAAGATTGGAGTGCGTAGAAAAGTAACACCATAGTCCAACATCTGATTCTGAATCCATAGCACTTGTGAGCAGCAGCTTGTAGCAACTATGTACTCTGCTTCTGTTGTAGAGGTGGACACTGTGGTTTGCTTTTTACATTGCCATGAAACTAGTATTGCACCCAAAAACTGACATCCTCCTGATGTAGACTTTCTATCCAAGTTTGCACCACCCAAATCACTTTTGAAACCATACCTTTTCCACTGATCTTACCACCTGCTGGATTGTCACCAAAAGCAACATGTCCTCCATCAAACTTTTTGAAGTTTTGAAGGCAGGCCATGTTACCTGTCATGTGAATAGAGCAACCACTATCTACATGCCAAATGCTCTTCTTCTTGAGCTGTTGGTTGCCCTGCACATAAGATAAAACAGTTAGTTTTTAGGGGGAACCCAAGCCAAAGTGGTCTTGGGTTGTCCTTTCTCATCAACATATTTATAATCAGTAATCTTAGTCTGGATGAGATGATCAGATTTAGGAATCTCATGGCTGGAATACTTTGTCAAAATTATGGGCTTGGCAGCATTAACACTGGTAGCAGCACTAACCTTGTTAGCAATACTAACTTGGTTTGCAGTACTAACTTGGTTAGCAGTAGTATTGCTATCAGCAACACTATTTCTGTTAGCAGTACTATTTGAGGTAGCAGTACTAACAGGTTTCTTGACTTTTGGAACCCAAATCTTGACTAAGTTGTTTGCTTTCTTGTTCTGTGAGTTACTCCTTGACTTGCTTGGAGTATTTTCTTTTGATTTAGCAAACTTATTCTGAATATGAGATTTTGCAGTCCCAGTTTTCATTGGTACTGTTCTCATATTGGCAGCCATGTGATTTCTTGATTGCTTCCTATAACCAAATGAATTTTGTGTTTGTCTTTGAAAAGAAAATCTTTGGTTAATAGGATTGAAATAACAGTGTTTGGCTAGATGATTTAACTTGCCACAAATAAAACAAGGTTTTGGTCTATTGACTTTGCTTAGATCAATTCCCTGTTTTTGAGCCCACTGATTATTTTTGTTTCTCTGATTTCCCCTTATTTTATCATGTTTATGGGGCTTGTTCTGTTGACAAGTACAGGGATTTACAACAGAGGTTTTCATGTAGTGAACTCCCTGTACCTTTTCCTTTCCTTTCCTGGAGGTCTCAGTTTTCTCACTCTTAACAGTCTCTTTCTCTGTCTTGGACATCTCCACTTTATCACTCTTAACAAATGGTTTGTCCCCTCTCTCATTTGTAAGAATATGGTTTTCTAAGGGAATATCTTTATGGTCTTCCTTATTCTTACACTCAGAGTTCTCTTCTTCTGAATCTGCCTCAACCACTACTTTGTTTAATGGATCTACTTCTGTGGCTCCTGCAGGTAAGTCATTCTTATCCTGTCTTTCTAAGAGGTCTGAGGTGGGAGGAATATAGTTATTATTGTAAGGTGGAGGGGTGGTGTTGTAGCCTATACCTCTCTTCAGTTTGTCATGAATTTGAGATTTAAGTAAAGAGTCCATTGCTTTAGAAGCATTGGAATATTTCTCAATGTCTAGTTTGGCCTTCTCAAATTCACTCTTAACTTTTTCACACTTCTCTCTAGACTTTTCTAGTTCTATCTCTAACTGATTCTTCTCCCACTTCCAATAGTTGATATCATAAGAATGTTGAAGTTCATTGGCTTGATATGCCTTTATTTGTTCTTCAAACTTCTCAACAATCACAACATATTCTCTTCTATCTTTTTCTAACCTTTTAAGGTCATCACACATGCTCTGATTGTGATCCCTGTACTTTTTAATAGTTTCAAGACAGGTTTTAGAGCAAAGGTTAGATTTTACCTCAGTGGGGATTGCAGTGCTTGATGACTCTGAAACCTCAGCCATCAATGATTGGTTCTGAATTGCCTCATCTGCTTGATCACTCCAATCAAAGCCCATCCCTTCTTGTGAAACAAGAGCTTGAGATGAATTCCTGTTATAGTTAGTGGACTTTGGTTGTTGATTATTGCTTCCATGTTGTTGAGCAATACCTCCTCTGCACTCTCTTGCAAAGTGTCCCAGATTATGGCATTTGTAGCATTCTACTTTGGATTTATCAAATCCAACACTATATTCTCTTCTCATGGCAAAATTGTTTCTACCTGTTCTTTTGATGAATCTTTTGACTCTCATGGTGAGCATTGTCATTTGCCACTTGATATCCATCTTTTCAAGGTCATCAATATTGATCTGCTCCAGATCATCATTGATAAGAGCAGATTTAGCATGACTAGCAAGGAATGCTTCCAAAACAGAATCATTGGACCCATCCTGTTTTGGGCCATAAGCAACACTAACTGATTCTGTATTAGCAGTAGAATCAGTAGTAGATGATAGGAGGGCAACATTATGAGAGTATCCAGATGGCCTTTTCTTAGATTCAAATTCTGCTTCAAACACCCTTAGATCATTGTAGAGATCATCAAGCTCCTTATCCTCCAGATTATCATTCTGTCTAAAGGATACAGTGTACATCACCCATTATTCACCCAGAGATCTTAGAAATTTTCTGTTGACATTATCCTGGTCCATCTTGACACCAACAGTGGCCAACTCTCCAATCAACTTGTTAAATCTCTCAAAGGTTTGGGTCATGGACTCATTCTTTGTAGACATAAAATTCTCATATTGTTGTTTGAGAATTGCCTTCTGATTTCTCTTAGTGCTTTTAGTGCCTGAAAATCTCTTCTCCAATGCATTCCACAAAATTTGAGCATCATAACAGTTGCAAAACTGATGTTGGTATTCATTAGGAATTGCCAAGAGCAGAGTGCTCAAGGCTTTCATCTCAGTCTGCCTCATCTTTCTTTCTCCATCAGTCTTTGGTGGAGTTCTCTTGCCATCTGCTCCCATCTTTCCTTCATTGGAGGGAACATTCTCAATGACATCTCACATTGAGTAATCTGTAAGAAGAATATACTGCTTGATTATGATTTTCCACATGTCAAACTCATTGGGTTTGAGCATGGGAACCTTTGAAACAATAACACTGTCATGAGATCCGTCCATTATGATTTTTGATTTCTGAGTTGAAGGCTCTGATACCACTTGTCAGGATCGAAATTCTAAACAAGAATTTAAACTAAACACTCAGAAACTATGTTAAAGAAGTCGCGGAAAAACACTTTAACAGTAAATCAATCAAACAATGTATAAACTCAAATCACAAGTTATATTGATTTAACTTAATGATTACAAACAAAACCTCAATCTGTTGAACAAACTCAACAGACGTTCTATACTTCTCTAAAGAAAGGATTAAAACTAATCTTGAGGTTAATTCTCTCTAAACATATATGAAAAACTTGTAAAACTTGTTAAATTATCTAAGACTTCTAGACTATATATACATAACTGATTACAAGATAATTACAAAATAAATATTGATCTTTAGCATCCATTCCATAATTATCTTCATCGTTATCTTAAGCTCCTAGTCTTTCGTTCCAAGTCATATTTATCTTCACGATTATCATTAGAAGCAACATTAATCTTCTAGCAGCATTAATCTCCTCAGCAGTACTAACCATGCTTGCAGTAGTAATTCTTCAAGCAATACTAACTACTAGCAGTACTAACTATTCTTCTAGCAGTACTAACTTTTCAAGCAGTAGTAAGACTACTAGCAGTATTAATATCTTCAACTAGCAGTAGTAATCTTTAAGCCCAGCAGTAGTATCCATCCTTAGCACATTTCAGACCCAACAAAAAGCATGCAACAAAGAGAAGAAGGCCACATCAACAATCCAATGTTCAACCCACAATCCATCTTCCATGGCTGGTTAGAGCAAAATCACAAGAAAAAAAAGAACTTGTCTTCAATTGACAATATTTTCAAAAAAGTTACCATCCAAATCCAGAAAATCAATAAGCTTGAAGAAAAAATCCATGGCTAATTGAAAACAACAAGAGGGTTTATCAAGAGTAACAACCACACACCCTTACATTTGTATTTTGATGACTCTGCCTGTGGAAAGATAACATAGAAAATGAAATACCTTAATTTGTTGATCTACGCAACAGGGTCAGATATCTGTCACCATTTGACTCCATTGAGTAAAGATGAAGCCATGAGAAAATAGACCGTCCAGGTGACTTCTCTTCCAAAACACTTGAAGTCGATGTAAGATTTGGGGCAATAAAGGATGCCTTTTTAGTACCTTCAAAATTGCCAACATATTAAAAATATAGTCATAAACTAAATTTTACTTTTGAAGTAACAGACAAATATCCAGCATGGAAGTCTAAAGATGCCTTAATTTTAACATAATTCATCAATAGAGTGGTGTCCGAATAAAATTATTATGCCTGGTTATTGTAAAAGCCTCTCTAATCTAAGGACATCAAAGCTTAAATAACATAGTTCAAAAGGAACATATGTTGTCATTAGAGAGGATTACACTTACTACAATCGGACCAATATAACATTCCATATTCCATTCTTACCCTGCAATCGAATGAAGAAACTTCCATTACAAAAACATATTTTGGGAAGAAATTTTATTAGCAAGAGGACATTTTGAACTGAATTTAATAGCAACTTATATGAATTTTACCTTTGTCCTCTAAACTGAAAGAGATGAGCTAAGGATAGGGGCAAAGACATTAGTGTCAAATGGAGGCAAAGACATAAGGTATAATATCTCCGACAAACACATTATCAAATGCATCAAGAATTCGTTTTTCTATAAAGAAAATACTTTGAAGCAATTACTAAAAACCAAAGAAGTTTCAAACTCTACTTTTTTTTTTCATTGAGAACTTTTATCAAGAACTTTGTGTTCATAAAAACGAACAAAGAATTCAACATAAATAGTTAAAGAAATCAAACACAAGTGTAGTGGAATCAAAGAAATTTTACACAAATAGAATAATTTTGCATGTGAAATTCAGACAAGACAGATTGAGCAGAAGCCATATAAACCATCTCAGACCATGAAGGCTACGGTTTAAGATCCATAGCCACCTCCATAGCAACAAAAAAGACAATTAGAGTTCATGTCATTCTTGTCAAAAATTTGAGTAAAGAGCATTCAACATACTTGAAGTGGATCCCAATTTTGAAAATTATAAGGTTGAAAATTATAACAATTTTGAAGTGAAATTATAACAATAAAGGCCAGGACTTTGAGGGTGTTCCTAACCCAAAAAATTTAGAATTGGGGAAAACTTGGGTCACCAGATGGATCCGAAGGCCAAAACCCCTTTTTGTGTTTGCAGTTTTGTAAACAATCACATGTGACTCACTCGAATTTGGTCGCAGAGATGGATCCGACCAGCAGGTGCTTTATGGATGCATAGCATTCCGGTATGTAAACTGAAAAATATATTATTCAATTGTATCCTTAAAATTATAGATGCATAGCATTTATCAATATCTTTGGGATCAATTGTACAAGGGCAAATTGTACCAAAATGGAACCAACTTCGCTTTCATTCCTATTTTATAGAACCATGAATCAAAACTTTCGTTTTGGGAAACCACGGTTCAAAACTTCTTACTTTAAGAGACTCGGTGACCAAATTCATGTTTCCAAAATAGGAACGAAAACAAAGTTGGTTCCATTCCGGTATGTAAACTGAAAAATAAGAATCATGAAGAATTAAATCAAGTTGTTAAAACAAAATTTGAAGTGGATCAAGTTATTGGGATGATTTAGTTACCTAAATATTATTCAGAAAACCAAGATAACACGAATTTGATTCGTGAAAACCCGAATCAAGAACCGAATCTTGCTGATTTAACTTCTTTTCACATTCAAAACTTTCTTGATCATATATAAAACAAATTATCAACACCATACAAATACCAAATCAAATTAGGTTAAAATAGAACATTCGAAGAGATCAAGGCAAAACCCTAGTTCAACAAACTCATAAAATTCGACTCCAGTTCCCGTTTCAAATCATCTTCACGGTACAAAACAGATACGAGCAATTGCATTCACGTCAAGAAACATCAATAAAAAACAAAGATACCTCCAGAACTCTTCAACAATAGATAAAGTGTAGATGGGGCACATGGAACTACCCCAAGTGACTTGCTTGGCTTTAGCGGCGGGGGTATCGAACCAGAACGTCCATGAATGCTCGAGCGGATGCTGCATTAAGGTCGTACCAGGTCTGGAAGATGAAGACGACGATAGGGTTTCGACATCGCCACCGACGATCTCTCCTTCTACCAACTGCTCGTCTTCTTCTCCATCGGATCGAACAAGCCTGAGCAACGCCGATTGAGAGAAGAACCTGACCGACGGTGGTCGACGATCGAGAGCAACGCCGATTGAGAGAATAACGTCGATGATGGTAGGGTTAGGGTTTAGAAGAGTGTTATTGAAGCAAGAAGAAGAGAACGATTGGCGAGAGGGATAATGATAGATGTGAGATACTATGTTTGGATAAGTTGTATCAAAGCATTATGAAATTGTAAATTAAGTAATTGGCTTTAATTAGTAGTATTTTGTGCTTAAAATATTGTAATTAAGAGTTTTTTTATGTCTCTTTTATAATATAGTATAGATATAGATTAGATAAATTAATATATTTATATACATGGACAGAGCTATAGTGGAGTCGACGGTGGCATGTGCCACCGTATTGTTCCTCCGCCGTAAGATAAAAAAAAGTTAGGTTTGCGAAAAGTGCAACAATATCGTTTTAGCAGGTGCAACCGTATTATTTTAGAAGTGCAACCGTATCTCGTAATCAACCCAAAAAGAAACTAATAAAATCAACCAAAAAAACCGGGAAAAAACCCCTCCTGAAATCAACCAAAAAACCGGGAAAAAAACTCCTAAAATCAACAAATAAAACGAAAAAAAGTCTCAAAATCATAAAAAAAAAAAAAAAAAAAAAAAAAACTTAAAAATCCTTGAAATCAAGCACAAAAAACTTTAAACGTTGGTAAAAAAATAAAGACACAACAATAAAAACCGTATGAAAAATTTTCTGGGTCCGTCCCTGTTTATATAATAATTAAAATATATACATATATTATTTATTGGGTTTTCGAACGGGTCGGTGACCAAATATCAAACTCAATCCGAACTCAATTATCCCCAAAGGCCGGGGTTTCGGATTTTTGGATTTCGAAGTGTTTGTATTTTGCACAGACACCTTATTTTCGGTTCGAGTTTATATTATTCGGGTTTTACACACAACCTATCCAAAATGGCTATTTAAATATATTTTTTAAAATTATATTCAAAAATTAAACAATTAATACTTTTAAAATAAATATTAAGACTTAACACACACACAAAATTAGAAAAAAATAACAAATACACAGGTTTTGTTTATTGTTACAAAATTGAGAGGTTTTTTATGTTTGCTCTAAATACGTGTGGCATGTTATTGTGTTTTGGTTAAAAATGTACGAATTTTAACACCATGACTACAATGGTAATAAAATATGAACGCTTATGGATTGTTAGATATGAAATTATAGTACTTGAATTGGCAAAATCACAAAGCCACAACAAAAACCATGATGGTATTTATTTGGAAATTTATTTCTCTATTTTATCTAGCAATTTTTTTGCTTATAGATGCAAATGTGTTTTTTTGTTGAAAATGCAATAATTGGTTCTTCTGTGTTAGTGTATATATATATAAGGTCCAGGCCCACGCGTGTATAAGGCCCAGGTCCATATAGTCTCTGTATAAATACTTTGTATCTTCTAGTCTAGGTCATCTCTCTCATTATTATTTTATCGTATTGTACGTTTATTCTCTCAATCAATATATCGAAGTCTCAAGCATTCAGCATATTCATCGTCTCTTTCAATCATCATCATATTTTAACATGGTATCAGAGTTGTAGGTTTGTTTTCACAATCATCGCCATCTCGCCGTCATCGCCGTCTCGCCGCAGATACGACAATCGAAACCCTAGCCGCAGACAAATCTGCGTAGTGGTCGCCGCCCGCCCTCTCTCTCATCGCCGTCAAATCTGCGAAACCCTAGCCTCTCTCTCATCGTCGTCGCCATCGCCGCCCTCTCTGTCTTTCATCGCACGAGTACGACTTTTCTGTCTCTCATCTTCGAATCAGGTTCGTCTGTGAAGAACACCGGTCCCGGTCGAAACACCGGTCAGATACACCGGTCGCACCCTTTTTGGTCCACACCTCAGAAGAACTCCGGTCGCAAAACACCTTACCGGTTGATACCGATCGCATACACCGGTCGATACCGGTCACTACACCATATCGGTCCATATCGGTCGATATCGGTCAGGTCAGGTCCTTTTCAACTCCGGTCGACGGATACCGGTCGAGCAAGACACCGGTCACCGGTCACTTTCTGAACTGTTTCATTCATGGCTGCCAATCTCAGTCACTCAAATCCCATTTTGGTTATTTTCAATGGTAGCAACTACATCCTGTGGCATCACCATATGACAATTCTGCTAAAATCCCATGGGCTTTACACCTATGTTACTGGTGCATCCAAACTTCCAGTTCAGGCAGCAACTGAGAATGCTGTTGATTTTGCAAAACGCATGAATGAGTGGGACATCAATAATGCTCGTATTCTGGGTTTCATTAATTCCTCCACTACTCCTGAGATCAACCAACAGTTTCTTGTCTATGTCACCGCCAAAAGTCTCTGGGATTTTCTCGCCAAGCGGTACACGTCATCGGGCCTATCTCATCAGTATCAACTGTGGACTACCTTTCAGAACAAACGTCAGCTTCCTGATCAATCAGTAAACTCTTATATATCTGAAATGCAGTCTCTCAGAGATCATATAAGTCTTGGAGCACCACAATTTTTTGATGAAACGACTCAATAGTTCACAACCTACTTCAACCAGCTACATTTGATCACCATTCTGATAGGCCTTACAGATAAATTTGAGAATGTTCGTGCTTCTCTTCTTCGTAGGCAGCCCCTACCCACTCTTGAAGAAGCCATATCAGAATTGTTAAGTGAAGAAACTCGTCTTCACATGCGCTCACCGATGCCCGCTACTGATAGCGTTCTCTACACGTCTCATCCCAAGTCCAAAGGTAAATGGACCAACAGCAACCATTCCAAATATGTGGGAAAGACGAACACATCTGATTGTCCTATTCGCAAGTGCCATAGGTGTGGCATCACTCATTCGTGCCATTATGAGTCTGACTGCCCTAAGAACTCAAAGCACACTAGCCCTCAAAACCAGACTCACGCTGTTGTTGGGTCTACTATCGCTGATAACGAGGTTTCTTCAGTCTCCTCACCTGACCTCATGGAACTGATGCGTCGCAATCAGGAACTCATGGAGCATATCATGTCTGGTGCTATGGGTATGAATTCTCCACACTCAGCTGCATCAGGTAACTTATGGCTTTTTGACTCTGGGTGTTGCAATCATATGACACCCTGCACTGATGGTTTTGTTTCTAAGAAACCACCTCAACATTTTACGTCAGTACGAACTGCTGACAACACTGGCCTACCGGTATCTTTTAGTGGAAATGTCTCCACTTCTCATATGCAATTACCGGATGTTCTAAATGTCCCGAAACTATCTCTGAGCTTAGTTTCGATTGTGCAGCTTCTCGAATCTAATTTGATCATTTTATTTCATTATTCTGGTTATGTTGTACAGGATCCAAAGACCAAGCAGATCCTTGGACTCGGCCGTAAAGTTGGACGGATGATTGAAGTGGTCTACCTTCGTCTTCCATTATCCTCTTCAAGTCTTGTTGCCTCAGTTTCCAGCACTTCTTCCTTTGATTTGTGGCATGCCCGGCTAGGTCACTTGTCTCTAGCCTTAATAAAATCATTAGCTAATTTAGGGGTGTTAGGAAATTGTGTATCAACTGACAATATTTATTGTTTATCATGCAAACTTGGCAAACATCATGCTTTATCCTTTGAAACGAATGAGTTTAATTTTACTTCTTCGTTTGATTTTATTCATTCTGATGTATGGGGACCAACACCACATCCATCCATGGGGGGTGCTCGATATTTTGTTATTTTTATTGATGATCATACACGTTTCACATGGATATATCTCATGAAACATCGTTCGAAACTACCTAAAATTTATATTATGTTTGCTCGAATGATTCACACCCAATTCTCAAAATCTATAAAGATTTTTAGAGCGGACAATGCTATGGAATACAAATAGTCCTCTCTTCTCTCCTTTCTTCAATCTCGGAGGACTCTCTTTCAGTACTCTTGCCCCGGCACATCTCCTCAAAATGGTCGTGCCGAACGCAAACACCGTCATATTCTTGATACGGTTCGCACTCTTCTCATTTCCGCTAAATGTCCAGAACGTTTTTGGTGTGAAGCTGCTTTCACTGCAGTTTATACTATCAATCGTCATCCTACTTCCATCCTTAATAATAAGTCTCCTTATGAGGCTCTTCATGAGGTCACCCCTGCCTATGAACTTCTAAAAGTTTGGGGTAGTGCTTGTTTTGTTCAGTTACAATCTTATGAACATACAAAACTTGAACCTCGCTCCAGATTTTGCTGCTTCCTTGGATATGGTATTGAGCACAAGGGTTATCGCTGCTGGGATCCTATCTCCCAGCGTCTTCGTATATCTCGTCACGTTACCTTCTGGGAACATGTTCCTTTTCTTCTATATCCAAGTTTCGTGAGTCCCCTACCTTCACCGCTCCGTTCTTTACTGATGCTTTCGTCTCATTGGACTCACTCCAATCTGACATCATATCGTCTCCGCCAATTGTTCCAACATCTTCTGACTCTGCCTGTCCTTCAGAGTCTCTTACCCCTACACCACCTGCATCTCATAGTTTTCCTGATCAACATCAATCATCTGCTCCATCCGCACAACCAACATCTGAGTTGCCTGCTGAGTCTTTGGCTCTTGGAACGTCTCAATCTCCGAATGTTAGACGATCAGATCGGGTAAGACAAGTTCCTTCTCATCTCCGTGATTATCATGTTTATGCTACTTTGTTGTCCAATCACGAACCTACTTCCTACAAGGAAGCCTCCTCTAATCTTGATTGGCAGAAAGCTATAGATGAGGAACTTCAGGCTCTTGACAAAGCTCAGACATGGGACTCTATTCCTCTTCCACCGAGCAAGTCACCCATTGGTTCCAAATGGGTGTTCAAAATCAAGACAAAATCTGATGGCTCTATTGATAGGTACAAAGCTCGTCTGGTGGCAAATGGCTTCAATCAAGAGTATGACATTGATTATGAGGAGACATTTGCACCTGTTGCTCAAGTCACTTCTGTTCGCAGTCTCATAGCCATTGCAGCTACAAAACAATGGCCTCTCTTTCATATGGATGTTAAGAATGCCTTCTTGAACGGTGACTTATCTGAGGAAGTCTACATGACACCTCCTCCAGGCGTTCGACTTCCACAAGGTCATGTTTGTCATCTTCGGAAGGCTCTTTATGGACTCAAGCAAGCTCCGCGAGCTTGGTTTGAGAAGTTCAGTTCCACAGTCACCTCTCTGGGTTTCTCACCCAGCAACTATGATTCAGGACTGTCTACAGGCATAGCTAATCTCAATACATCTCTCAGCTCCTGTTTTGATATGAAGGATCTTGGCTCTTTACACTATTTTCTTGGTCTTGAGGTGCTCTCAGATCCATCGGGAATTTATCTTTGTCAAGCCAAATACACCTTAGATCTTTTGTCAAAAGCTGGGATTACTGACAACAAAACTGCATCCACTCCTCTTGAGCAAAACCTTCATTTAGCTCCGAATGCTGGACCTCCTCTGCGTGATCCTACTTTGTATCGACAGTTAGTGGGGTCACTTGTTTACCTGACAGTGACTCGTCCTGTCATTGCCTATGTTGTTCATATCGTCAGTCAGTTCATGTCTGCACCCTGTTCCGATCACTATGTTGTTGTCCTGCGCATCCTTCGATACTTAAAAAGGACCATGTTTCACGGTCTTCATTTTACATCCACATTATCCTTAACTTTGCGAGGCTTTTCTGATGCTGATTGGGACAGTGACATGATTGATCGTTGCTCCACTACCGGCTACTGTTTCTTTCTTGGAGACTCACTCATATCTTGGAGGAGCAAGAAACAATCTCTCACAGCTCGATCCAATACTGAAGCTGAGTATCGAGCACTAGCTGACACGACTCAAGAACTTGTGTGGTTACGCTGGCTACTCTCTGATATGGGGGCTCCTCAACATTCTCCAACTCCATTGTGGTGCGACAACAACAGTGCGATTCAGATCGCTCACAATGATGTCTTTCACGAGCGAACGAAGCATATTGAAATTGACTGTCACTTTGTTCGTCAACACGTGACTCGTCAAACTATCCAGCTTCTTCCTATTTCAACTATTGATCAACCGACCGAGATTTTCACTAAAGCTCATCTACCAGGACGGTTTCGTGATCTAGTTTCCAAACTCCATCTGGCTCATTCTTCTCCCGATTGAGTTTGAGGGGGGATGTTAGTGTATATATATGTATAAGGCTCAGGCCCACGCATATATAATGCCCAAACCCATATAGTTTCTGTATAAATACCTTGTATCTTCTAGTCTAGGTCATCTCTCTCATTATTATTTTATCGTATTGTACGTTTATTCTCTTAATCAATATATCGAAGTCTCAAGCCTTCAGCATATTCATCGTCTCTTTCAATCATCATCATATTTTAACATTCTGTATACTTACTTCACGGTATTTTTGATTGATTAATTTATTTATTGTTGGTTTTTTTTTTGTCATTAGACTTGTTACTCATTATGCATAACTTACCATATGCATTGTATATTTTCTAGATCTAGATGTAAACTTGCTTTTGTTGTCATTGGAGGTTATGTCATCTAGAAAGTTTTCTTATTTAAGGGTATTCCTTCACATCACAAGTATTCAACCCATATACACGTGTAATCCCATCTCCAACTGAAACCAATGAACCAATGTCGTATACTTGACTTTCATGTTCATTAAGGGACTTGGGTTGTTGTTTGGCTCTTTTTCTTTTAACCCTTATGTATTAAGTAGTTTGTATGAATTAATATAAATTGTTTATTTGTTTTGCGTTGAGTGTGAATAATATAAGTTAGAGTAAATTACATGATTGGTTCTTGTGGTTTATACAAAATTGCACTGTGCGTTCCTAATTTGAAATAATTATGGAAAATGTCCCAGTGGTTTACATTTTCACTCGCCTATGGTCCCTTTTCCCTAACACCGTTAGATGATTCCGTTAAATAGGTTAACTAGGACGACATGTTAGTCATTTTACTCATATTCATTATTTTTACATTAAAATAAAACTATAAAGTATTTATAATTATTATTATTTTGATTTTAACTTTTTAATTTTCTTTAATAAAATAAACTAAAGAACCCTAGTTGAGTTTATCTGTCCACCATAAGCCTCTCATCAATTTCTTCCAACATTACCGCCTGCAAAGACATAGCTAAAATCCCCATCTTCCTCCATCTCCGGCGAGCATCATCTTCGGACGACGACCTTCACTCTCTCCCTCTTTCGTTGTTGTGCAACCACCACATAAACCATCGTCTGGGGATGATTTACCAATCCCACTTGTTTCCGAGAAACCACACTCCCTCCACTTATTATCTCCTGCGAGGTGTGTTCCTTCTCCGACGAACACAGGGATGTATCCCTTCTCCGGGACGTATCCCCATCTGACATCGTGAAGCTCCCTCCCCAAACTATCATCTTTGGAACCACATCAATCTACATCCTCTGAAGATTCGATATGCTCCTCCCATCATCAAACCTCGATCTGCTCCTCCCCCATCTTTAAATCAAACCTTGATCTGCTCATACCCCATCGTTAAAATCAAACCTTTATCTCCCCCCCCCCCCCCCCAATCATATAACCTCTATCAAACCACAACATCATGTATCTCCTCATGGAGAAGCCTCATCACCAGTTAACCCTTCATCTCCGGTAACCACTGTTGTTCTCCGTTAAACCCTTCATCTCTTTCTCTGGTAAACTGGTGAAACCCCCTCCCATGATCTCTATCGATCCCTCGTCCCCATCTCCACAACCAGAATAAGCAAATCTAAATGTAGTGGTCATTCATCTTCATCGGTTGCCATTCATCTCCATCTCACAATCCACAATTTGGAAATGGGGATGTAAACCTATCTAGAACACATGGACGATGGGGTGATGATCACCACTTTCAAATCAGGAAACACATGGGAGATCTCCTTTTTTTTGGGTTTTTTATTTAGATTCTTGATTTCAATGTTTAATTTTTGTTTTCATTTTAGGGTGTACCACACATTTTATTGAATTTATTTATAGAAAAATGTTTGCCCCCTGTGTTTGGAGTTTGGTCGGATATGAAATTGGTCGTGTGTTTGAGTTTGGCCAGAGAAGAAATGGACTTGCGCTTTCAGTTTGGCTGGAGAAATGACGATGGGGTGGGACACATAATGTAATTTTTTAATAAAAAATGGAGAATATATAAAATGTCCAAAATGCCTTCAAAGTAAACATATTTAACATATTTTCTTAACATAGTTAGGTCAAGGGACCAAAAGCGTGTGAAAATGTAAACCACGAGGACGTTCTCCATAATTATTTTGATTTAGGGATGTATAGTGCAATTTTGTGTAAACCATAGGGAGCAATCTTGTAATTTACTCTATAAGTTATTACTTTACTCTTTTGTCTATATAAGTGTTGAATGAAAAAATAAATATACGATAATTTTTCTAAATATATATATTTTTTATCAAACTCAATGCATATTCTCAATGACAACAAACTACTAATTTATCAACTACTTTTTTTAACAATTTATGAGTTGCTTAAACAACGCCAAGGGTTTATGTTGCTTTTGACTTAATGAACTTAATAGTTGGTTGGGCTTATTCGCAAGACCTTTCGAGACGTTTATTTGTAACTTAATGAAAAATAGATGGGCTTATTTACTCATCCCAAATACCTCACTTGTCCAAATACAACCCCAAAAAATACATCCATAGGCCCTCAGATTAAATAAGTGCTCCTAGAAGGAAAAAAAACTTAGTCACTCCTTTTTCAATCCCCTCATTCACTCTCTTCTTCTTCTTAAATAAATCGATCGAGGATCGAGGATTCCGTCAACCATCTTAGAGATTCAACCACAACTATGTTATTCTTCCCAATCCCGTCGCAGCTGTAGGGCATAAAGAGAACACCACGATGGGTCTAGAGGGTTGAGCATGGAGGGGTGGTGGCTGAAAATCACAATGGGTTTAGGGTTAGTGACCGCCTGGTGGTGTTTGTTGGTCCTGGGAAGGGATGACTTACACATGAAGTGTTTGTAGAAGGGAGGGGGTTGATTACAAACACTGTAAATTTTAACTTTTTTAATCCTTATTCTATATTTTTGTATAAAAAACAAGAATTACATATTTGTTGCAGAAACTATGAAGGTAAGACCTGTGATCCTAAACAATCTGACTGGTGAAAATTTTGTTAACTGGAAGAGAGGGATCCATAAATGTTCTCTTCTAGATCTGAAGAACTATCGGAGGATGACGCCAAATTAGCTTCAAAAACATTCCAATGATGTTCTTACGATAAAATCGTGTGATTTGCATTGAATGACAATGGTGTCTTTTATAGCCACCAAAGTATTAAATGCACCATGTCCAACTTCCATGTGTGTTTTCTACTGAGTGGTTGATCCATGTTACATAATACTTTTCACTTCATCCTTTGTCATCTGATGTATACACCATTTTGTCGTACTTCATCTTTAATATGTCAAGGGAACAATAAAGCAAACAAAGTACCAAGTGAATGGAGTCTTTTTGATTTGCCTTACATGTTGTACATGTTCTCATGTTAAGGATGAAAGGTAAGTCAGTTGATGCCACAAACTTGTTGGTCAAGTTTGTACTTCAAGATTCAGCTTGCCAATAGTAGTATTTATCAGGCTACTGATTGACTTTTTACCTTGTACTGATCTTCTTTCGGCTATATGACAAACCAATCCTCTTTGGTGACGATCATGACCACACTTCAACTCATTTTTTTATTTTGCCGAGAGCTTATGTATTTTGATTAGTACAGATACATATATCCGAAAATAAGCTATAGTTTGGATTTGACCAGCTCATAAAACTTTGATTTCATCGAATGAGGGATTCTAAACATACTAATCACAAACTAGTTCATCTGATGTTATATATGAATTTGATCTTCATAGAATCAGATTATGATTGAGAACAAATCCGATGATGTTTAAGTAGGAGACAAACTTTATCATCGAATTCCTTTATTAGACATCTAATATTTTCTAATTGTTTGGTTAGATTCTTTTCGTATTGTATACAAGTACAATGGTTGAGACCAACAGTGTTGGTGTTCTTCGAAATGGAAAAAGAGGGGACGAGGAGGAGGTTTCAATGATGAGGGAAGAAGGTTCTAGCGGTGAGGGTGGAGGTGAGATGGAAAGGGGTTTTAATGAGGGGAAAAGGTTGGGAGGGTAGAGGCGTTGGTGTTCTTCAAAAATTTTGTATGGTTTTTTTACAACATATTGCATTGTTAGTCTTGTTCTCGTTTTGGTTATTACATTTGGGAAAAAATATTAATTATTATGATTTTGTATGTTTTTTTTAACAATATATTGCATTGTTAATCTTGTTCTCGTTTTGGTTATCACACTTTATTTTTTTTAATTAATTCTTATGGATTTTTGGATGATATGATGAATTTGTGATATCATGTTTTGATGTTCAAAAATAAACAAAACTTTATCAAACAACCTTGATTCAAGATGAAAGGTAAATCAGGCATTCCAGTCATTCAAATTATTGATTCAGGAAAAATGTAAACAATAACAAAAAAATTTCCAAACAGACAAAATTTCAATAGAGACGAATTTATCCATACAAATTTTAATAAAAGTTTTGGTAAACAACCCCCTAAATGATCTAACATAACAATATAAAATTAATCACATATAATTATACAACGTGATCAATTGGATTGTGTAAAAAACGCCAATAAAGTGTATAACAAAAAACAAAGTCACAAGCTACATCAGTGACTTAACACTTTATTATTCGACTTATAGTTTATGCATTGAAAATTGTACATAACTTGAGTTTTCTCACATTGCTTCAATGGTAAAGTTATATTGTATTTTTTTTTAACTTTCACAACAACAATGTTAAAAATATTAGTATCACTAATATTAAACGAATGTACACCAATACATATATGTTAATGACCTATACATCATGTATTAGGAGTTATATGCAAATACATGTTTATGATAAATTACAATAATAATAGTACAATGACTTATACATCTTCCATCAAAAGTATTAACTTTTTTCAAATATCAAGACAAAACTAAAAAACGGTTTAACAGATTTAGAAGATTTTAGTTGATAATATATCTTTGGGTGAGCATATCTATCCATCTATTTTAGCTTTTGTTACTGATTGATGCAATAATCAGAAAAATGTATTGATGATTGTCTAGTGGTGTATCTTATACTAGTTATAGACGAGAACATCATATGGATTATAAAGACCCAACCAAAAAAATAAAACAAACGGATTGCTTCCTAAATTAAAAGTTCAACGATTAATAATAATCCATGCCATAACGGTCCCAAACTTACAATAGTTAAAATCAAGGTTTGCAATAAACAACCTATACACAACTGAGATAAAAGAATAATAACTAAATGACGGTCTTCTATCCGCCCCCGCTAGATTTTCTCCTTGCCTTTAGCTGCATTGCCTATTTCACGACGGCCTGAAAAGATTTTTTTTAGTTTGAAAAAAATAGCGAGGGTTAGACCATAGGTCTAGTGAGATCCCTCTAAACAGATATGCAACAAAAATACTTTCCAGAATTATAAACAACATTTACTAATGGCACATAAATAAAACACGTTACGAACCACACGACCGTCAAAGACGGTGTGTCTAACTCGCGCTGCCTTAATGTTGGGACACACCCCCAACGACATGAACGGGCCACACTCCCCGACTTAGGTCACGTAACCCACGTATAATGTATGCATACATTTAATCAACAACAATTTATAACATACTTGAACAATTTGATAAAATCATGCCATCATAAATAATTCAACATTTAACATAAATTTCACATGCTTTCATCATCAAAAGTTTGGTTTAGAAAAACTCACCTGAAGTCCTTTACTTTAAACGCTACGTCTACTTTATAATCCGAACCAAACCTATAAAACAAGGCATCGTCCGGTAAATTTCCGATACGTTCTAATTTAGCGAAGTTTAACTTTAACACCCTCATCCCAACATCATCTAACCTTTAACCGAACTTAACCCGCTAAATCTAACTCGAGACGAAATACCAAATTCCTTAAATGATTTAATAAATTAAATAAGTTAAATAACTTTAACAATTCCTAGTAAGTGGACCTGACACTAAATCAAAGCCCTCACCAAAATATCAACTAAGTGGACCAAAATTTTCAATTTAACTCCACGTGGGCTTCGGCCCACTTTCTTAAAATAATTTTATCTTTTGACCGGAGTCTGCTGTTTTGGTTCAAAGCTACGACCGGAATGCGAGATTGACCGGAGTTCCCTTCTTCCTCTTTCAACCGGACCTGCTACATATCCACGACCGAACCCAAATAAAATCTTTGACCGGTGTGTGTGAAAGTGAGACCGGGGTTAGCCCCCAAAACCATCGACCGATATTAGAAATCTATGAATGACCGATGTGAGGTTAGTGACCGGTTAGAACTCGACCGATACCAAAATAATCGACCGGTACCACTTTTCGACCGATACATAATAATCGACAGGGAAAAACATTTCGATCGATACGTCTTAATCGACCGGTACAACAATTCGACCGGAATAAACGGACGATAAAACCCATAACTCGATTAACTCAGCCGCAGATCCTAAAAATTAAGGAAATCAAAACTTTTAATTCATATTAGATACAACAAACGAGAATCTTCAATACATCAACGATTTCCATTTATAACCAAAGTGATTGCGCACAGCTTGATCTTATTTCTACCCCAAGAATTTGGTCAGATTCAAAACTCAACTCGTAGCCTAGTTGATACGAATTAATTACTTAAAAGATGAGAGGTTTGAGTGAGAATGAAGCTTTACCTTCCACAGAAACGTTCAAAGCCTTGAAGATTCTGAGATTTCCTTCGACCCCAACCTCCTTCACTGGAAATCGACTATGCTCTTGCTCTCCTTCTCTAGCACAGGCCGCCACAAACAAACAGCACCCCCCCCCCCCAAATACTGATATTGCTAGGTTTAATATTCTATTACCAACCTTTCACCCTAGACCCCTCTTAAATGGAGCTTATACATTTCTCACCCTTCATTAACAAAATTCTATTTGAACCCGGTTGTTACATGGATTATCATTATATAGTTTATGAGTGTTAGACACTAAAAATGGTCGAGCAAGTCAGTATATTGTAAGAAGCAAGTCCAAGGGAAAAGGTTCATGGAGAAATTCAAACTTGTAAGTACCTTATAGCAATCTCAAGTACAAATTTACACTAAAAAATCCATAAGTGTTTAGAGTCTTTTACACAATTACTATACAAGCGCATACACATCTTCTTGAAAAGCTTGCACATTAAAGTTGTATCAACTACTAAGAGTTGGATTTCTCTGAGAAGTTGAGTCAACGGTGAGAAATCGTGAAAGTGATTATCAACCGTTTGATGAAAAATGAACGCATATTAGGATGAGATGCATCGAGATACGATGCACCGAGATGCACTACATCAATTCACTTTTAAGGCGCAATTCATAGGAGAGTTTGAGATTAAAATAGATCAACAGTTTAGATTCATTTATCATGTTTCTCACCGTTAACTCAACTTTTCTCACGATCATTCTCCC
Source organism: Arctium minus (assembly GCA_954870635.1). NCBI lineage: Eukaryota > Viridiplantae > Streptophyta > Magnoliopsida > Asterales > Asteraceae > Arctium > Arctium minus. The sequence goes on from OX941080.1 coordinate 188,977,021, forward strand.
AACTACCAAATACTATTTTGATTGAACAAACGTATTTTCTTAAAATGAAAGAAATATTAAAAATGACAAAATATTTTTTATTTTAAATAAAAAATATATTAAAAAAGTTGTTCTATTGAATGTTTTTGTTTTGTTAAATTGTAATTATGTTTAAATATTAACTGAAGTAGTAATTTGATTTCGTTATTCGTTTTTTTTAACATCATTTTTGGTTTATTTGTTCAAAATCATAATAGTAAACCACAAATTTGGGCTTTGTGGTTTGGCAAAAATAACATCGTTTATTCATGCAAATTTAAAATTACAAGATAGCTATCATGGTTTATTAAACGTCTGAATTTGATCCATTTTTCTTACAATCGTTAAAAAAATCCGTTAAATAAGGCGCATTTTTATTCTTTCACGATTTTTTTTACCCAATCAAAATCAATGTCATAAATCTGGTCTCTATGATATTTGATTAGGTAAAAGACAAAAAATCGACAAAAGATGAAAATGCATCTCATTTAACGATTTTTTTTAATGACTATTAGAAGAAGTGATCAAATCCAAACGTTTTTGCAAACCACGGTCACAATCTTGTAATTTCAAAATTGATAGTTTACTCAAACCACATGGACCAAATTTATAGCTTACTCAAATTATAAGTTTCATCACTATGATTTTAAAGTGATAGTTTTATCAATACTATTTATAATTTATTGCTAATTTTGTCCTTATGGCAATTCATTACAATTAACTAATTAAGTATAAACGAAAATAATAATAAATTGTAAACCGTAGGAACGAAAAAAACAATGAATCATAAATTATATGAACAAAAAATCAACTAAGGGACCGTTTACCCACATGCTTACCCGGTAAGCGCGTATCGATAAAACCAGAGGCTAATCCATAAGCTTTTATGGTTGGGGGCACGCTTAACGGTGTCGAAAAAATTTCAAAACTGAATAATTCACTTAGACCAAAACGGTTTTGGGTTTTTCGTTTTCGGCTTAAAGGGTTTAATTACCAACTAAAGATAAAGATGGTTCGGTTTTTCAGTTAATTTTTTACCGCATAAAGATAACTTAAGGAGTAGTAGGTTTTTTAAGCTCCACTCGAAAAAAGTTATACGAAACTTGAGCTCGAATAACATTTTCATGCAGGACTCAAGCTTGAATATTTTTTGATTTACCAAGCTCGAGCTCGATGTTCGTTTACGGGCTCGCACGATCAATTAACTCTTTTTATTGACTCGAGATTTATAATTTTTATATTTTATATTTCTAACGAGCCGAATCGAGTATCGATTTTATGAAGTTCGACTCGTTAAGTTAAAACGAGTTTTATTTTGTGTTTGAGACCGACTCAAGCTAGATAATTAATAAGACTGAGCTCGAGATAAACGAGTTCTAACTCAAGTAGTTGGTTAGAAGTTTGACTCGTATACACTCATATATATATATATATATATATATATATATGTGCAGCAAATTGACCGATTAAAATTTAGGATCAAGATATCAAGGTTGGGAACCTTGTTTTCATCTTGTTGGGGGGCCAATTGTAACACCCGTAATTTTCGATAATTAAAGGTCATCCGGACGTTTTTGCAACTTGTATTTGGTGGGATTTATGTTGGGAAAACATTACTTTAAGTCCCTAAGAGTTTCGGGAGTGCTGGCATAGAAAAAGTCGAGTCTCGGGACTTGATACGAGTCCGACTACAATGCCCGACGACTATGACAGTGTCATAGTCGCACGCAAGATTTAGCCCACGGTATACATTAAGCGACTATCCATGCGACAATGCCATGATAATGTAGCTTGGTGGTACCAGACACCATAAAAGTCGGATTTCAGCCATTCATCTTCATTTCTTCATGTCTTTCTCATTTCTACTCTGTTTTTGGTGATTCAAGTTGTTATGGTTTCGTTTTTTAGAGATTTTCAATGGTAGATTGTTAGTTTTAGAAATATATGAGAGTATTTGGTGGTGGATTGGAAGCAAAGATCAATTGTTCATCATCATCACCTCAATTTTCAAGAATTTTGAGGTTTTCTAGGTTTTCACCAAAACCTAAGGTGGTGTTTGGTTCGCATAATGTTTTTGGATGTAATGGAATTTGTCAAAGGAATTTGACTTTGAAGGAATTGGAATGGAACGTTGTCAGGTTTGAACACTTGTCTGGTTGAAATAATTGGAATGAAATCTGTTAAAAAAATTGGAATCTGTCTGTTTGGTTCACATAATGTAGTTTTGGAATTGGAATGAAATGTTGATAAACGACCAAAATACCCTTTTTGATAATTTTAATTTTTCTAAACAAAACATGCTTTAATAAAATAGCCATTAAAAATACTTTATTTGTAACGGTGGTTCAGATTGGTGGTGGTCAGTGGCGGTTTAGAACGGTGGTTCAGATCGGATGTGGTCGGCGGTGGTTCAGATCGGCGGTGGGCGATGGTTCAGAATGGTGGTGGCTGGTGGTGGTCGGTGGTTCAGATCAGCGGTGGTCGGTGGTGGTTGAGAACGGCGACAATCGACAGTGGTTGAGAACAATGGAGGTCGGCATTCGCCGACGGTGGTTCAAATTGGAAGTGGTCGACGGTGGTCGGTGGTGGTTCAGATTAGACCTGACAAAAACTGACACGACACGCTAACCCGACACGAACTCGACACGAAATAAACGGGTTTGGGTAATACATTTCAACTCGTTTAAGTAAACGGGTTGACACGACACGACACGAAAATTAAACGGGTAAGGTCAGGGTCAAAATTTTCAACTCAAAAATGACCCGAATAACCCGTTTATATATATATATATATATATATATATATATATATATATATATATATATATATAAGTTTTCCTTTTAATGCTTTGGATTTTTAGTTGTAACACCCTTAAAATTGGAAAGAGCAACTAATTAAAAAATTTCAATGAAACCTCAAACAAGGATAAAATCTCTTACAACAAGTCCAAACTTGAATTACTAATCTAGGTTCAACCATCAACACATAAATAAAGTCTTACACGAAGACTAAATCGAGTCGGATGTTACTAAAACCCAAACACAAGTTGCTATTCCCAAGATAAAGACGGAAGACTTCACCAGGCTACTCACCCTTGTGGATAAACTAATGCTCAACTCTTCACAACAACGCTAGAACCATTTCCCCCATCCGGAACCTGATGCACATGCCGACAAATAAAAAAGTTAGGCTAACGTCTAATGAGTTCAATAGTTTACAACATGGAATAAGTATATTTGTTAAAGGGAAAGAATGCAATTTAAATCGTGGACGATCAAAAGATTTACTTTAAATATCAAACCACAACATTTCCCAAAAACGCCTTTAAAACAAGGGACCCAACTTGACCCTTCTTTTGTAAAACCATTTTATCCCCAAGCTCACCCAAAACGTGAACGGTGAGCAAACTTAAAATAAGATTTTACTTCGCGAAACACCCCAAACGTGGGCGGGCATAATACACAACCCTCAGATCTTGGGTAAACAAACCCATATACGCAACATGTCACCGAAAGTATGGATAATAAAATAATCCCCGACAATACCCAAATAACACCTTCCGGTGACGGGGGAGACCCGATTCCATTGTACGTGGCGGAACACAAAGTTAAGCCATATAACCATGTTGTCGAACTACACCTCAGACCGTGACTGTATTGCCTGCTCTACCGAGCTACACCTCCAGTCTTGACTGTATTGCCTGCTCCGTCGAGCTACACCTCCAGTTGGACTTATTTCGAGTCCCAAACACCGTATCCCCCATTGCCTGCTCCGCCGAGCTACACCTCAAGGATACACGATCTTATTGCCTGTTCGGTCTCTAGTGGAGTTTAATCCTCAGGGTACTCATTCGACCCCTAGTGCCTACTCCCTAGCCTTCAAGATAGGAGCCTCAGCTCTTTACTTGATAACTCTCGATGTCTAACCTCGTGCACAAGAATTAGACATCCAAACACAAGACCCAATGGTCCCGAGGTACAACCTATAAAGGTTCCTCTTCACCTAACAACCGGGACGACACCAATGCCAACACGACATTATTTCCCGAAGTGGGAATCCCAAGGGTCCTCACCAATAAACACGACCGACTTACATGCCTATGGATCCAATGCATTACCGTCTAAAATACATGACTCCAAATGAATGACATACGCACTCAAAACATGCATTCCCAAAATAAAGTGCAATAAATGCAACTCACACCCAAAGCTCCTCTTTAAGTTGTTAAAACCGGACAAAAGTCCCCATTACCCGACAAAACCAAAAACTGAGCCTTAAGCTCAACCAATCAAGCGACATATGCTACAATCCGCAAAATGCAATAAAATGCAATGACCGCATTTATGCAAACACATGCTTCAACTAAATGAAATAAACTTCAACATAAAACATTTTCTAAACAAGTTTATAATCTCATCTACTATTTCCAAACGTTCCATGACCCACATTTAAATGACAATTACGCAAGAGGTTTATACCCATACAATAAATCATTTAAATACCAATATCCCCGGTTTACTCAATAAAATACTTGAGTTACATCTTTTCCCAAAACCCAAAGTTCAGAAGTTCAGAAACGTTTGCAAAGTTGGGAAAGACCAAACACCCATGGCTTACTCGTTGGTATTTTTAAAACCTTTCACGATACAAAATACACGTAATACCAACAAGCATAAAAGTGCATTCTTACCCAATACTTTCCATTTAGGTAAATAAGTCAACAAATCATTTTCATTTCGATGCATTTAACAACATACTCAAAAATCCCCAAGATGAGTGTTTTATACGTTTACAAAGTTAAATGCTTCCAAATAACCAAACTTATCAGCAGTTAGCATTTTAATATAAAACACAAACACTTTAAAATAATCATTTTGGCATGCACACAGTTTTCACAAATCAACTTGAACTCACCTTTGCTAGATTTAGGCTAAATCTAGATTTTACCCCCAACTTGAGCTTCCTTGAATAACTCCGAATCCACAAGAAAAACCTTCCAAAAACCTATCATCATAAGTTTCCAATCATAAATACACTAGTTCAACCATTTAGAATCGATCACCAAACATTTTACATCAAAATCTCCAACTTGGCCAAAACCCTAATTTTGACATAATTTCTCCAAAACCATCAAACCCGAAATTGATAAACCACACACTAGGATAATCATCAATGGAACATTTATAACTTATGTTAAGGTTTAGAAATGGAAGGGATACACTTACCACTTAGGTTTTGATGAAAACCTAAAAACCTAAAAATAAGCTTGAGGTTGAAGATGAAGATGGAGATGGTGAATCCTTGACCATAGCTTTCAATCCTACCACTTGATGATGTTTCACCTCCACAAAATCCAAGGATTTGAGCCAAAATAAGTTAGGATTTGAAGGGGAAAGAAGGAAAATGGTTTGGGAGAGAGTATAAGAAGTTTGGATGAGAAGAAATGAGGAAAATGGTTGAATTTCGTGACTTAACAGCAGTCTGCCCACTTTGGGCGACTTTGCCATGCGACAATGCCCAGGGCATCGTCGCTGGTTCTCCCAGCTTTCTTCTCGTTCACTGTTTCGGTCGTAACTTCTTCGTTATAGCTCCTTTTTTGCTCCGGAAAGGACCGTTGGACTCGTAATTGGATCATTCATCCATTAAGACTATGAAACATATGATTCATGTCCAAAATCCTATATCTTATTTTTCCCTTTAAAAATTACTGATTTCTGCATTAACTTTAAATGATACATTTTCGAAATTCGGGGTGTTACATTAGTGTTTTAGATTTGATTATAATTTTGAACTATAAATTTTGGATTTTTAATGCTTTCGTTTGAATTTTGTATTTGTATTTTTTGTGAATTTTCGATTTTTAATTTTAACTTTATAAATGTTAAACGGGTTAGGCGGGTCGTGGCGGGTTAGGCGGGTCGGGTTAGGGTTGGGATTTTCTGACCCGTTTATTAAACGGGTCGGGTTAGGGTTAGACACTTTCAACCCGTTTAACTTTGAGCCCGACACGAACCCGACACGACACGACACGTTTGTCAGGTCTAGTTCAGATCAGCAGTGGTCAGTGATGGTTTAGAATAACGGTGGTCGGTGGTCGGAGGTAGTCAGCGGTGGTCGACGGTGGTCGGCGGTGGTTCAGATGGACAGTGGTTGTAACACCCTCGAAAATGGAAAGAGCAACTAATTTAAAATTTTCAAATATACATCAGTTAAGGATATAATTTATTCTTCAAAACAACACACTAGAGTCACCAATAATATAAATCTAGGTTAAACTTCAACAATTAATAGGTCGAGCATAGTATAGAGGCTAATTAAAGTCGGGTGTTACTAAAACTCAATAGCAGTTGCTCTCCTCTAAGACTGAAGCGGAAGGCTTCATCAAGCTACTCACCCTTGCACATACTCCTAGCACTCAACACTTCACCAAAACACTAGAACCATTTGCCCCATCCGGAACCTGATGCACATTGATACGGATGTTTGCACACCTCTAGACATGTGATAATTGAATCTCAAATCAAGTATACAATGGGATCCAATATCGTCTTTTCAAGTAATAAAATGGTAAGAACCAAGTATCGTATTCCACAGGGGTAGGTATCTTATGTTGCAAGATCTCGAGATGAAAAACTAACTTCAGATGACGAGTTTGAAGACTTTGTTTGGGTTGAGTGAACAGTGATATGATTAACAAGATATATAAAGATAGAATGGGTGCAAGACTTAAAGTGAGGAGTAAACACAAATTCTGGAGGCCAATGCTATAGGAATGCTATAGCATTAGTTCAACAACAATAAATTCCACCATGTACTTTAAAGAGTATCCTTCCGTATATATACCATTGCACTGTTGTTTACCCTTCAATCAACATATGCCTATGCAAATGTCCGGACCAGTGTGAGTGTCAAATGGTTTCTTTAAAGTATATGGAAAAACAAATGCCTTTGTTTAAAAATCACCCTTCCGAGTCGATTCCCATATCATTCAAGTTGACGTGTTCTTAGTGGCTCATTCCTGAGTCCACTACACTTTAACACTTTGACTAGTGATCAACCCGTTAAGAATCAATCGGTTTGAAAAACAAAGATAGCAAGTTCCCTTGCTAGCAACTCTTCCAAATATACTTCTCGTGTCATTCAAACTGACGTGCTTTTTCATGACTTATTCCTAAGTCCATGACACTTTCACACTTTAAGAAGTGATCAATTTGTCAAGAAGTGCTTTTGGATTTATAAAACTTAAAATGACATAGTGGAACAATGTTATTGAAGAACAAATTCCACTAGTTTTTGGTTTACAACCTCCCTTTTTGTCTTACACCCAAACTATAAAATTAGCTACTCATTGCATAAAATAAATTGCAAAAAATGTAAATGACATAAAGTAAAGACATAATGTAAATGACGGAATGTAAATGACGGAAAATAAATAACGGAAAATAAATGACGGAAATGTAAAATGCAAATAAGTAAAGACAATAAGTAAATAAGGAATTTAAGGACTTAATATTAAAGTTTTCTAGAGAGGATCACGAAATCAGTTCTTCCACATAATGGAATACCAAAAAAGATCATTCAAAACAAGAGAATACTACTCCTATTTATACCAAACCAACAATGGCAAACTAGTAATAAAAATAGGAAACTTAAAATAATATAAATAACACAACAACTAAAGATATAACCAAGTATTTGTCCAACACTATGCACCTACTTCCAGCCAAAAAAATCGATTTCTAAAATATCTAAAAGATCTGGAAGGGTCAAAAGTCAATATTTCCATTTTCTTCAAAAAGTGTCCTTCAAACTTCATATTCAAAACAGTCTCCAATGCTGCAGCATCAACCTGACATTACAATAAACAAAAGATTTTAGGTTGTTTTACACAAAATAGCAACAATTAGTTAAATAATAAACTTAGCTCCATGAATGAGAAAAATAGAAAATAAGATAAGAAAATGACTCAATTATTTGGGATAAAGAAAATTTTAAATCCTAAAATATAAGAAAAATACGTAATATGTATTGAAATCTCAATACATATCACACATGCCGACAAAATCCCGAATAAAATCCGTATATTACAAAACGTAACATGGATAATAAAATAATACCATTTAATACCCAAATAACACCTACCGGTGACGGGGGAGACCCGATTCCCTGGTATGTGGCGGAACACAAAGTTAAGCTACCTAACCACGTTGTCGAACTACACCTCAGATCATAACTGTATTGCCTGCTCTGCGGAGCTACACCTCCAGTCAGACTTTATTTCAAGTCCCCAAAACATCGTATCCTCTATTGCCTGCTCCGCCGAGCGACACCTCAAGGATACACGATCTTATTATCTGTTCGGTCTCTAGTGGAGTTTCATCATTAGGGTACTCATTCGACCCCTAGTGCCTACTCCCTAACATTAAAGACAGGAGTCACAACTCCTTACTTGATAACTCCCGATGTCTAACCCTCGTGCACAATAATTAGACACCCAATCACAAGACCCATGGTCCCGAAGTACAACCTATAAAGGTTCCTCTTCGCCAAACAACCGGGACGACATTAATGTCAACATGACATCATTTCCCAAAGTGAGAATCCCAAGAGTCCTCACCATTAATTACGACTGACTTACATGTCTATGAATCCAATGCATTACAGTCTAAGATACATGACTCCAAATGAATGACACACACACTCAAACATGTATTCTCCAAAATAAAGGGCAATAAACGTATCACTCACCTAAAGCTCCTCTTTAAGCTATTAAACCGGACAAACGTCCCCAAGACTCGGTGATTACAAAAACTGAGCCTTAAGCCCAACCGACAAATGACCATATGCTAAAATTCACAAAATGCAATAAAATGCAACCGACCATGACTATGCAACCACATACTCCAAAAATGTATGAATACAATCCAATATCATTTAGACTTGAACAAATCGTTTTCTAAACAAGTTTATGACCACATATGTTTACAATATCCGAATTATTCACAAGGTTGGGAAATGTCCAAACTACAATGACTCACGCGTTGGTATTTTCAAACCATTTTACAACCCGAAATACACCTATTATTCATAACCACAAAAATGTATTTTTACCAAATACCCTCCGTTTATGAAGATGGTTATCAAATCATTTTTCATTATGATACATTTATCAACAATCCCAAAATTCCTAAAGATGGGTGTTTTACAAGTTCATGAAGTCCAACGTTTCCAAATAACCAAAACATATCAGATAATCAACAGTTAACAAATTCATGTAAAACACATAAACACTTTAAAATGAACATTTTGGCAACTCACCTTGCTAAATTTGGGCTAAATCTAGATTTCACCCCAACTTGAGCTTCCTCGAAGAAACTTGAATCCACAAGAAAACCCTTCCAAAACCTATATTCACAAGTTTCCAACCATGAATATACTCATTCAACCATTAAGAATCAATCCCCCAAACATTTTACATCAAAATACCCAACTTGACCAAAACTCTAATTTTTGACCTAATTTCTCCAAAACCATAAAATCCGAAATTTGAGAAAACAAACACTAGGAAATCATCAAGAGAACATTTCTATATTATATTAGGGTTTAGAGATGGAAGGGGTACACTTATCACTTAGGTTTTGATGAAAACCTAAAAACCTTAGCCACAACCTTAGAGAAATTGGTGGAGATGATGAACCCTTGCCTCTAGCTTCCAATCTTTACCACTTGATGATGGAACACTTCAAGAACTCAAGAAATGGACCCAAAATGAGTTTGGGTTTGAGGGGAATGAAGAAGGAACGATTTGGGAGAGAATGGGGAAGTTTGGAGAAGAGAAATGAGAAAGAAAGCTGAAAATCCCGTACTTAACAACCCCCCTTATGCCCTGGTGCGACATTGACCAGGGCATTGTCGCCTGACAATGTCTCCAGACTCCCCAGTGCTTCTGTTTTTAGCTGTGACAATGACTATGACACTATCATAGTCGTCGGGCATTGTAGTCGTGCTCGAACCAAGTCCCGAAACTCGATTTTTTCAACACCAATACCCCCGATACTCTAAGGAACTTCAAATAATGATTTCCCACTAAAAATCCCGCCATTTATGAAATACAAAAACGTCCGGGTGGCCTTTATTTATCGAAAATTACGGGTGTTACAGTGGTCGTGCGGTGGTCGGTGGTCGTCAGTGATTGGTAGTGGTTCAAAACAGCGGTGGTCGGCGGTGGTTCATATCGGCGATTATTGGTGGTCGACAATGGTCGGTAGTGGTTCAGATCGACGATGGTTCAGATCGACGGTGGTTCAGATCGGCAGTGATCGACGGTGGTTCAGATCGACAGTGATTTAGAATGACGGTGGTCGGTGGTCGGAGGTAGTCAGTGGTGGTCGACGGTGGTCGGGCGATGGTTCAGATGGACAGTGGTCGCACAGTGGTCGGTGGTCGTCAGTGACCGGTGGTGGTTCAAAACGGCGGTGGTCGGCGGTGGTTCAGATCAGCGGTTATCGGTGGTCGAGAGTGGTTCAGATCGGCGGTGGTCGGCGGGGGTTCAGAACGGCGATGGTTCAGATCGGTGGTGGTTTAGATCGACAATGGTTCAGAATGGCGGTGGTCTGTGGTGGTGGTGGTCTGTGGTGGTCAGTGGTGGTCGGCGGTGGTTTAGATCGACAGTGGTCGGCGATGGTTTAGAACAACGGTGGTCGACGGTGGTCAATGGTGGTCGACGGTGGTTTATAGAAGGAACCAATTGAGGCATGGTTATATTGGACTTATGACATATGTGGTATTATGAAAAAATGGAATTCCATTCCATCAAAATTAGGGGTGAGCATGGGTCGGGTTTGGTCGTATCGGAAGGGAAAATGGAAAACCCGATCGGGTTTTCGGGTAGGAAATAGAAGCCCCAAGTTTTGTAATCGAGTGAATCGGGTTTTAGGTTTCGGGCCTAGTCGAGTTTCGGGTTTGATCGGATCGGATTTCGAATAAATCCATTTTTTTATTTTTTATTTTTCCACCATATTTTTAGAACTCTTATGATAGTTGTGCAACAGAAAATGTGATGACCACATACAAGAAATCAAAGTGGTATCGTGAGTTTGTACCTAGATTTTGACCACAAATAAGCTATAAGATGTGATTACTGATATTGAAAACATATGGTCCAATTCTTGAACCAAGGTTAGTCGGCTCGTCTAATTCAAATGTGAGTGGGCTACAATAAAAAATAACTCCCCTATAAACTATTGCATTGGGTTTGTCACCTTACTTTAGCATTTCACAAAAAGCACCAAGGCTTCCTCTCCATTCTCATGCATTGTTTTTGCAATTTAAGTTTTCCGCATTTAGCATATATAAAGATAAGAGGATTACATATTAGATTACATAATAGGATTGAACATGACAAAAAAATATGATTAGGTATTTTTAGGAAAAGTAATTAAAAAATAGTATTTATATTTAGTTGATAAAAAATCAAGTTTCGGGTCGGATTGGGTGACGGAGATTAAGACCCTACCCGAACCTATATACCCGACCTAAATTTCGGACTTTCGGGTATCGGGTATGATCGGGTTGTTCAGGGATTTTTCGGGTTGATTTTTCGGATTTTTCGGGTACGGTCAGTTTTTGCTCACCCATAATCAAAATATCTTGTAGTTGCTAAGAAATGTTAGATTCCCTCATTTGTATATGGAATTTAGAGATTCCTTCCGTGAAAAAGAATGAACCAAACAAATGAATGAAACTTGGTCAATGGAATTCAACATTTCAATTCCATCAGAATATGCGAACCAAACGCCACCTAAGTGGTAAGTTCATCTCTTCTATTTTCAAACTTCTTTATGAATTATAAATGATCTATTGATGAGAACCTAGTGTTTTATTTCTCCAATTTCGTTTTGGAAGATTTTGAGAAAAGTTATGTCAAATTAGGTTTTTTTTGGCCAAAATGGAGATTTTGATATAAGATGTTTGGGGAATGATTATAAACAACTGGATATATGTATTTATGGTTGTAAACTTGTGGATCTAGGTTTTTAGAAGTTTTGGATTGAGGATCTAAGTTTTTTCAAAGTAGCTCAAGTTGGGGAAAATCTAGATTTAGCCTAAATCTAGCAAGGTGAGTTCAAGTTGATTTGTGAAAACGGTGTACATGCCAAAATGTCAATTTTTAAACGTTTATATGTTTTACATGAAATTATCAACTGTTGAGCTATTTCGTGTGTTTTGATTATTTTAAGTGTTTAACTTTATAAACTTTGTAAACACCCACATTTGGGATTTTGGCCATTTTGATAAATAAATCTTGAGTATTGGTATTATAATGATTTATTTTATGGAATGAGATATTTAGAGCATAAATGCACTTTTAGTGTGTGTTTTGGAGAAATGTTTGATTTTGTGTTATGGGACGTTTTTGTAAGAATAAATGGTATAAACTCACTTGGAAAATGATTTGTCCCAATCTAAACTATGTTATAGTTTATTTATGTATTTTGGAGCATAGGTTTGCATAAATGTGGGTTATTTACCTTTGATTTCATTTTATGACTTTTAAAAATTGGTCTTTTTATTAATTGAGCTTATGGCTCGGTTTGGACCTTGTTGGGTCTTGGGGACAATTGTTCGATTTTAATAGCTCAATGTAGAGCATTTTGGTTATGATTTGTAGTTACTGCATTTTATTGAGAATTATATGTTTTGAATGCGCTAGTTCATTCGTTTGGAGTCACATATTGTTCTTGATTGTAATGCAATGGATCCATAGGCACTTAAGTCTTTGCATTCAATGATGGGACGTTAGTTTCCCTCATTGTAACACATAATAGACATCAGGTCTCATGGTAAGTAAGATGTGGACCCGTAGGTTCAGACATTGTCCCATGAGCAGTAAGGTGTAATCCCAATGTGCTTGTATGTTTGGTGTGGATTTGGACATCTCAAAGTATAGACATAGGGGGGGTTGAATTTGAGTCTACACAGGCAATATATCTAGGGGTTGAGCTCGATATGTCTTATGAGTATAATCCATGCGTTCATTGGGTTTTATTATCATGTTTTCAGTGACGTTTGAGTATGAGTTGTTATCCATGATTTGTGGTTTTGGGTATTGAACTTTATCCATGTTTTTGGATATTTCGAATAATAGCATTTGAATATTAAAACTTTCAGTTATGTCTTGGGTGGGTTTTTGGGTTTCGAATTCATATTTGAAGGAACGTTTTGTATAAGGGTCTTACTCACGAAAACGGTGAGTGTTGAAAAGAGGTTGTTTTCATACTCAATGCATTTCATTTTTGGAAATCGCGATTTAAATAACATTCTTAAAGTTTATTGCTTTATATGTCCATGAGGAAAACTCTTGAACTCACTAGGCGTTAAGCCTAACCTTTTTATTTGTCAGCATGTGCATCAAGTTCCGGTCGAGGATTGGTACTAGCAACTTCGTTGAGAGATGAGTGATAGTTTTATGCATGGGAGAGAATATATCGGGTGAAGTATTCCGCATTTTAGAGATAGCGACTGTTATTGGGTTTTTAGTAACACCCATCCCTATTATAGACCTTGTATAAGGTTTGATTTTTGTTCTTTTTGAAGTTAAAACTTAAATTGTTATTGTAGGTGAATTAGTTATCTTGATTTTTTTAAATTAGTTGTTATTTACAGATTTGAGGGTGTTACACCAGTAAGAAAATTTACTACAAAAACAATTTTATAGCCTTTTAAAAAAATGGCGGGTTTTGTTGGGGGCCTAGGACCCCTATCAGCAAAGAGTGCATCCGCCCTTGGATAAAACTCGACACACTAAGGGGTAGTTTAACAAACGCTTACTCGGGTAAGTGGTTGTCAAGTCACATTATATTATCGAATGAATATGGCAAGCATTAAGAATCTTACCTTGTAAGAGCGAAGCAAGGACTGAGAGTCTTACCCGGTGAGTGTGACAACTCTTACCATGGTTAATACTTACCAGGTAAATTTGTTGCATACAATGCTATTTTTAGTGGACTAAAATCTTACCTGTAAGTAAATGTGATAGTGTTGAATTTTACTAGTAAGCATTTACCGGGTAAGTGATTAGGTAAACCCCCCTACTTACTTTATCGGGTAAGATTGTAATAATCACAATGGTATCGTATACAACAATTTACCCGGTAAGCGTTTACCGGGGTAAGAGTTGTCACTCTCACTAACCAGTAAGACTCTCCATTCTTATCATCGCTCTTATTAGGTAAGATTATATGCTCTTGCCATATTCATCTGTAAGGTAAATGCTTACCCGATAAGCACTTACCGGGTAACCAGTGGCAGACTTAGAGTATAAAAGGTGGGGGAAAGGACCCCAGTCAAAAACTCAAAAAACCAATTTTTTAAGGTTAAAAACATTTTTTTTTTAATTTATACCATAGTTCCCTCCACTGATTTTTCATATGGGACCCCATCAATCAAAAAAAGTACTTTGAAATCAATCAAAAAACCAAAAAAACTCTCAAAATCAACCAAAAAAACCAAAAAGTCCCTCAAAATCGTCAAAAAAACTTAGAAATCCATGTAATCAACCAATAAAACTTTAAAAATTCCTCGAAATGATGGAATTAAGCTAAAAATATATCGGACGACTTTGCGGCCCTTTAATCCATCTTAAAGGTGCCCCCACCAGGAAATAATCCTAGATCCGCCACTGCGGGTAACCATTTAGAGCATCTCCAAAATGAGGATTTTATTTTTTTTGTTCCAACAGATTCCCCAAAACCTTCTCCAAAATGGAGAAAGTATGAGAGAGGTGATGAAAATCTTCAAATTTGGAGATATCTCCAAAAATGATTACTTATGAGAGAGGAATCGTTTTTTATTCTTTCTACCAATGAAACTGCTTTAAATTAAATGTTTATGAGAGATAAATAATATTTTATGAGTTGTATTTAATATTTTAATAATATAGTTAATTATGTAATCTCCAAAATAGATGATCTGAAAGTGATTTTTTTTTTTGAGATTTTTACTTTTTCAATTCCCTGTTTTGAAGAAGTTGTTGGAGATGCTCTCATAAACTACTCCTAATTGTAAACTACAAGGATGAAAACCATAAATTCAAAAGCATAAGGACAAAATTAGCAATTTTCAAAAAATTCACAGGGACTAAAAACGTACTTTACTCAAATAAAAAAGTTGGGTAAAATGCGAAAAGCGTCAAAGTGTTTCACCAAAATTTTACCGACATGAAGAATTGACGAATGATATTTAAAGGCCACTTCGATCGAAACCCGCTTCGATTCGTATAATCTCTTCAACGACGCTGCAGAGACTCCGACTGTGCATCAAGTTACTGAGATTTGTTTCTTTTTAGCGTATTTGAGTTTAGGGTTTCGCTCTAACCCAACGTTCTGAGACTCGGAGTTCTTAGGGTTTTTGCTTCTATCCTTCTTGTTTTTTTCTTCACCAATCGTATAATGGCTGGGAAAACCGTGTTATCAGACGAAGAAGGTGTTCTTATAACCATCAACTTTTCAATTAACAAGCATTGTGTTTGATTTGTATGTTTCTTTACTAGGTTTTTGTTTATTTTTGCTCGATGGTTGATTATATGTATGTTTAGATGAGATTGAAGTTGAAGAGGAGGAGAGGGAAGAGCCTGATGGGGATGCAGTTGATCCTGAAGATCGTGAGGATGAGGATGACGAAGAAGATGGTATGAATTTTGTATGTTTCTTTATCAATAATGAATATTGGTGACGCTGTTGAAGCTTCTTTAGGGTTTTTTGTGTTGGTTTTATGTTTTTCCCCAGTTGTGGAAATCATAACATATCGTCCATATCAGTAAATTCGTGACGTGGAATATTATTTTTCACTCTAGTTACATTGTTACCAGTTATTTGCAGAGTAAATGAAAGTTTTGCATCTGTCATGTTTGAGTTTAGGAATTATTTTGATGGCTTGTTGGGTATATTGAAGGTCATTTGGGTTTAATCTTGTAATATTGGCATTGAATGTGTTATAGCTAGTTATAATGTTTCATGATGCATTGGGTTTATTTGGATTAGAAAAATTGGTGATGTTATTTTGGTTGCAATCATATGTGATTATGTTTTGATGTGTCCACTGTTTTTGTTTTGTTTATTTGAGTCCTAGCTTCTAATGTGATTTTGCTCATGGCCTTGTTCAGAAGAAGGAGAAGATGAGTATGAGAAAGATGGATTCATAGTGGACGATGTTGATGAAGATGAACAGGATGTGGAGGAAGAGGACAGGGCAGATAGTGATGAGGAGAGGCAAAGGAAGAAGAAAAGAAAGAAAAGGTGAATCCTTGTTATTTTTTCCCCTTTTTGTTGGTAATCGATGGCTACCATGTCTTTCTAACTTGTGCTGCACTAATCTTAAGAGAATCGGAGAAGAACTATGTTCTAGATGAAGATGACTACGAGCTCCTTCAAGACAACAACATTGGTTTTCATCGTCCAAAAGTTGTGAGTCACTTGGTCTATGTTCTTATCTTCACTTCACAATCTTGATGGTGTTTTATCAGTTGTTTTTCTTTCCATCCGTGTTTTAATGTTTTCCCTGTAAATATGTTAGGAGAGTAAAAAATTTAAGCGACTAAAAAAAGCAAGGGCTGATGCTGACGAAGGGCAATCCGGATTTTCGGATGAGGAGGAATATGATAGGAGTGGAAAGGGTGGGCGGAGTGCAGAGGAGAAACTCAAACGTAGTTTATTTGGGGATGATGAGGGTATGTTCCTTGAATTTCTAAACCAACTTTTCATTTATCGTTATCTTGAAAGGTGTAATTGTGACAATTGTAACTTGCCTATAACATTTAGGTCCTCCCATAGAGGATATTGCTGAAGAGGATCAACCTGAAGAGGAAGAGGATGGCGACATTGGTGAAGAAGAAGATGAAATGGCCGACTTCATTGTTGATGAAGAAGAGGTTGATGAACATGGAAAACCAACAAGGTGAGTCTTGCTGCGTAATAGTATGCAGATGGTTTTGTTGTTGATACCTTGTTGACACTGTCACACATAATGCAGGAGGAGGAAGGTTAACAAGAAAAAGTCTAGGCAGGCCCCAGGAGTTTCATCCACTGCAATGCAGGAGGCTCATGACATATTTGGTGATGTTGATGAGCTCTTGAGGCAACGTAAATTGGGACTAGAAAAGATCAACAGGTATGATGAAACTGGTGAATGGAGGGAAAGGAAGCTTGAAGATGAGTTCGAACCGATCATTCTTTCAGAGAAGTACATGACTGAGAAGGATGACCATATTCGGGAGATAGATATTCCAGAAAGAATGCAGGTCATGATGTTAGCATGCATATTTATGTCATTTTCCCTGTGTACACACTTTGTGTATTGATTCTGCAATTTGGATTTGTAGATATCTGAGGAAAGCACTGGTCCTCCGCCAACAGATGATATGAGTATAGACGAGCAGAGTAATTGGATTCTTAATCAACTTGGAACGAGTATGGCACCAGAAGGGCATGATCTGGCAATACGTAAGGATGACGTTATGAGGTTTTTGGAATTTATGCATGTTCAGAAATTAGATGTAAGTGTTGTCTCTTATCTCTATGATAAACCACAAAATCTTTCAAGCTTTCTTGTTGGAATCTGGGGAGCTTCTAATGTATTTGTTATCAGGTACCATTTATTGCTATGTATAGGAAGGAGGAGTGCCGGAGCCTTTTTAAGGATCCAGAGCCAAAAGCTGACGAGAATCAAAATAACTCTGACCAAAAACCCACACTGAGGTGGCACAAGGTAATTGCATATCCGTCGATTGCTCTTTTTCATTAACTTCATGTTATGAAGGAATTGATAACTTTAGGGGAGGTTGGATATACTATGCAGATACTTTGGGCTATCTTGGAGCTAGACAGAAAGTGGTTACTGCTTCAAAAACGGAAAAGTGCTCTACAGTTATACTACAACAAGCGATTTGAAGAGGAACGAATCGCTTATGATGAAACACGTCTTCATTTGAATCAGAATCTGTTCGATTCAATTACTAAGTCCCTCAAAGTTGCTGAGTCGGAAAGGGAAATCGATGATGTTGACTCAAAATTTAATCTGCACTTTCCACCTGGTGAACATAATGTGGATGAAGGACAGTTCAAGAGACCAAAGAGAAAATCACAGTATAGCATTTGTAGCAAAGCTGGACTATGGGAGGTTGCTAGCAAGTTTGGCTATAGCTCCGAGGAATTTGGATTGCTGATTTCTCTTGAACAAATGGTTAGTAAATTCTGCTTTTTGACATGCCACTTGCACAAAATGATGGACCATTGATGCTGATGCTTTGTATATGCAGCGGATGGATGAATTGGAGGATGCAAAGGAAACACCTGAAGAGGTGGCATCAACATTTACATGCGCAATGTTTCTAAATCCTCAAGATGTCCTCAGAGGCGCTAGACACATGGTATTTGCTTAATATGCTTCTTTTCCTGCTGCTTTTTCTTGTTCTTTTTAGTTCTGTTACTTTCATTGGTAATTATAATCTGATTTCGCTTGCATGTGTTCAACAACTTGTTACAGGCAGCAGTTGAGATTAGTTGTGAACCATGTGTCAGGAGACATGTACGTAGCATCTTCATGGATAACGCGGTGGTGTCAACTAGTCCCACTGCTGATGGCAATGTGGCTATAGATTCACTTCATCAATTTGCAGGGATCAAGTGGTTGAGGAACAAGCCTTTGACAAGATTTGAGGATGCACAATGGCTTCTTATTCAAAAGGCTGAGGAGGAGAAGCTTATCCAAGTTTCTGTGAAGCTTCCAGAATCCAACCATGATAAATTAATTAGTGATGCTCATGACTATTATCTTAGTGATGGTGTGAGTAAATCTGCTCAATTGTGGAACGAACAAAGGAAGCTGATTATAAAAGATGCCTTTGATGCGTTGCTTTTACCTTCTATGGCAAAAGAGGCAAGAGCCTTGCTGACCAGCAGAGCAAAAAACTGGTTACTCATGGAATATGGAAGGCTATTATGGGACAAAGTCTCCGTGGCACCTTATCAGAAACAGGGTCATGATAATTCCTCGGATGATTATGAAGTTGCACCAAGAGTTATGGCATGCTGTTGGGGCCCTGGGAAGCCCGCAACAACATTTGTGATGTTGGATTCATATGGGGAAGTCCTTGATGTGCTATATGCTGGTTCCATAAGCATACGTGGTCAAAGTGCTGCTGATCAGCAACGTAAAAAGAATGATCAGCAGCGTGTTGTTAAGTTCATGACGGATCACCAACCTCATGTTGTTGTTCTTGGAGCAGTGAATTTGTCTTGCAGTCGGCTAAAGGAGGAGATTTTTGAGGTAAATGCGTTTCTGTCATTTTTCTTGTTATCTTCACAGGTCACACATAAAGTTGCTTATTCGTCAAGAGTCAAGACTGGGTGGCACTTTCTGTTCTCTAGTTGGTTAGACTATTCATTTACAATTGTTTCTTTTACATCAATTTGCCTCTCTTTTACTGTTTTCGTTTTCATTTGATGTTGATTGTTTTTTTTTTCAATATCTTTGAAGGTTAAGTACAGATATGCACGATCTTTTATTAATTCTATTATTTCATTATCAGATCATTTTCAAGATTGTAGAAGATAACCCAAGAGATGTTGGCCATGAAATGGATGGTATAAGCATTGTATATGGTGACGAGTCTCTCCCACACTTGTATGAAAATTCTCGTATATCATCCGATCAGCTTCAGCCACAACCTGGTAATTAACTTATTATTTGTGTTTGCTGGCATATTGTTATTTAGGTCTAACTTAATCATTTTCTCAGGCATTGTTAAGCGTGCTGTGGCCCTTGGACGTTATCTTCAAAATCCATTAGCAATGGTTGCTACCCTCTGTGGACCATCAAGGGAGATATTATCCTGGAAACTTAGTCCTTTAGAAAGCTTTCTGACTGCTGATGAGAAATATGGCATGGTTGAACAAATTATGGTAGATGCCACTAACCAAGTGGGTCTCGATGTGAATTTAGCTATAAGCCATGAATGGTTATTCGCTCCTCTACAGTTTATTTCCGGGCTGGGACCCAGGAAAGCCGCGTCTCTGCAGAGGTCCTTAGTGAGAGCTAGTTCGATATATACCAGGAAGGATTTGTTGAACCATGGTCTTGGCAAAAAGGTGTTTGTAAATGCAGTTGGCTTCTTACGTGTTCGCCGAAGTGGAAATGCTGCTAGCAGTAGTCAGTTCATTGATTTGTTGGATGATACAAGAATCCACCCGGAATCATATGGTCTTGCGCAGGAGTTGGCTAAAGATATTTATAGTGCAGATGCCCAAGATGATGTGAACGACGATGATGATATGCTTGAAATGGCAATAGAGCATGTGAGAGAAAATCCTGATTTATTGAAGCGTCTTGAGGTCGATGCATATGCCAAATCCAAGAAACGGGAGAATAAGAAAGACACTCTCCATCATACGAGATTGGAGCTGATACAAGGTTTTCAGGACTGGCGAAGACAGTATGAGGAACCTAGTCTGGATGAAGAGTTTTATATGATTTCTGGGGAGACGGAGGACACGCTTTCCGAGGGTAGAATCGTGCAGGCAACGGTTCGTAGGGTTCAACCTCAAAGGGCAATATGTAATCTGGAGTCGGGATTGACTGGTATGCTCAGCAGGGAAGATTATAGTGATGACCGTAGGGACAATGATTTGACTGAAAGGTTAAGTGAAGGTGATATCCTAACGTGCAAAGTAATATCAATTCAGAAAAAAAGGCACCAGGTTTTCTTAAGCTGTAAAGAAAATGATTTAAGGAGTGACCGATCTCAAGACTTAAAAGCCATTGATCCCTACTATCATGAAGACCGTGACAATTCTGAAAATGATAAAGAAAAAGCTCGTAAAGCTAAAGAGTTGGCAAAGAAGCATTTCAAGCCAAGAATGATTGTTCATCCTCGCTTCCAGAATATTACAGCCGATGAAGCAATGGAGGTGCGTGTATACAAATTATATCGTTTATAATCGTATTAAAAATGCCTTTATTGTATCTGAAGGTCTTGGTGATTCTTGATCATTCCTGATGTCTTGCTCATTCGTCGTCACGATATTCATTACTATTTTGTGATGTTTTATTCTTACTTTTTTGTTTGATCAGATGCTGTCTGATAAGGAACCTGGTGAGAGTATTGTTCGGCCTAGCTCTCGTGGACCCTCATACTTAACTTTGACGCTCAAAATCTACGATGGTGTTTACGCTCACAAAGACATTATTGAAGGCGGAAAGGAGAACAAGGACATTACAAGTATGCTTCGCCTTGGAAAAACGCTAAAAATAGGAGAGGATGTATTTGAAGATCTAGATGAGGTCAGTCTCTAATGTTAATATCGTTTA
Source organism: Arctium minus (assembly GCA_954870635.1). NCBI lineage: Eukaryota > Viridiplantae > Streptophyta > Magnoliopsida > Asterales > Asteraceae > Arctium > Arctium minus. The sequence continues at coordinate 188,998,403 of OX941080.1, forward strand.
ACCGTGGATGTCGATCCAAAAACAGCTTTCCGTAAAATCTATCCGAGCAATGGTATTTTATGGCCAAACCGTCACTAATGGCATCACTTGTAACCATGTGTACTATTGCAGGTAATGGATCGGTATGTTGATCCATTGGTAGGCCACCTAAAGACGATGCTGGCATACCGCAAGTTTAGAGATGGGGGAAAAGCGGAAGTTGATGAGAGCTTAAGGAAAGAAAAATCTGAGAATCCATCGAGAATTGTTTACTCCTTTGGTATATCTCATGAACATCCAGGCACCCTTATCCTAACGTATATACGGAGTTCAAATCCACATCACGAGTATATTGGACTGTATCCGAAAGGGTTTAAATTCCGCAAGAAGATGTTTGAGGAAATCGACAGACTGGTGGCATATTTTCAACGACACATCGATGATCCACATGATGCAGGGCCGTCAATTCGGTCAGTTGCTGCCATGGTGCCAATGCGCAGCCCCGCAACTGGTGGTTCTAGTGGCTGGGGTGGTTCCAATAGCAATGACAGTGGCTGGAGAGGCTCGTCTGGAGATCGAGAAAGAACATCCACTCCAAGCTCTAGAAGTGGTCCGTCTTGTTCTCCCCTTTCCTCGTGAATCCCGCTAATTTTTCCGTTTTGCTCATTTTACGTTTGTGTGATGCATTGCAGGTAGAAGTGATTACAGGAACGGTGACCGTCATGATGCACATCCGAGCGGTGTGCCTAGGCCTTACGGTGGTGGCGGTGGTGGTCGTGGGCGGGGCCGGGGAGGACGAGGGTATCACAACCGAGGAAACGAGGCTGGGTCGAAGGACGGGGAAGATGGGTGGGGTAGTTTTCCAGGTGCAAAAACTCAAAATTCTCCAGGTAGGGAAGCTTTTCCTGGTGGTTGGGTTGACGGTGGCAACAAGAGAAGTTCTGTTCAATCACAAGCCGGAGGAAGTGGTGGCGGTGCTGGCTGGTCCACTGGGTGGTAGTATTAGTAGTTTTATTTCTCGTTTTACATGAATTGGAATCTTGTACTTGCAGATAATATTGTTTCCTATTCGTTTCTGTTTTAGATATAAATTTTGTTCTGGTTTGATTGAACATTGTTGCGATAGAAATATAAGATGCTGCCAAAGGTGCTCGGTTTTTACAAAATAGACGAATTGTTTTCACTTTGTGATTTTGGGATCGTTATGGGTTAAATGACCTTTTAACAGGTTTGAGAATGTCTCGAGTATACACAATGCATGAAATATGTTAAAAGGTCATGGATTTATAAAATAACCTTCACAGCTAAAACACTGTCAAAAAAACTACCGAATGAAGGCTTGTTTTTGTACCTTAATAGTGTTTTTCACTGTTTTAAAAGGCTCGCCTGCAACAGCCGCCACGACGCACCATGGCTCAAGGCTTGTGTCTCACGTCACGTCATGTTTGTGACATGTCATGACTTAATGTGCAATCTTTGTAATGCGATATTTGATTTTTCATTACGTTTTTGAGTGTCTTATTTGCTAGTTTTTTAATACATAACCTGATTTAACTTATTTATTATCATTGACTTGTTAAGTAATAGTACAAAACATATGTTTTTATATTATAATATTATATAAGACATTGAGATTTGCTGCCATAAGCCATGCCTTGAAAAACACCATGGCTCCTAAGGCTCGAGGCTTGGCCTTGCCACCCCATCACGCTATTTCAAACCTTAGTTTTTGCTGTGAAGGTTCAGTGTGTTTTTGTACTTTCGCAACTGAACTCATTAGAACCCAACTGGTAGCATGAGTACACATTCTTATAAGCATAACAAACCACTTTCTTTATCAAATCCTCATGAAGTTGTGTGGATGCATAAAAACATGATTAAACAATCTCATAAACATACAGGAATCAAGGTTCTAGTTTGTGAGTTCCATAATTGCAGATACTATGTCTCCATCTGCAGCCTTGAGAGCCTTGACTGCCTTTGATCTGGAAACCCCTGCTTGTGTCATCACCAGCTCAATATCTTTGGGCTCAACCCCACTCTCGTCAACATCTTCTTCATCATCCACCACTCTTGACTCAGCCTCGGGCTTTGATACCACGTTACCAAGGTTAGGAGGCGCTTTGAATTGCTCGGCTGCTTGACTCTGCAACTGTGAGCTCAAGTCCTCTATCTTCGCTTCACCAAATATCACATATGTATCTGAAGCAGGTGACTTGAAAACATCCGGCTTTGAGATCACAAACAGAATCTGTTTTAAAGTACTTTAATTATTAGTCAAAAAACGACGCTTATTAAACTATATGTCAAATCAAAAGCTGCTGCAAACGAACAACTAACATTCTTGCTCTTTTTGACGGTAACACGACTGACTCCAGGAATGGGCTTCATCCCGAGCTTTAACATAGCCTTCCGGCTTTTTTTCTCGCTTCTGCTTTGCCTAGACCTACCACTGGCATCTCCCTGACCTGCTTACAATACAAACCCAACCATTAATTTCTAATCACAACGATAGTAATAAATTAAAAGGAGTATTACACTTGGTTTATATCGCGATCACCATACAGAATAAAAATAATGATTCATTGTGAACATAGGCTAGTGAAGAACACTACCTTGGTAGCTGAGGTTGCTCAAGTTTGCAAAGGAAAACAATATAATGAAAATTAAAGCGATAAAGGAACTTAAATCTCTTACTTCCATAATAGAAAGACGACATCCATTTTCGCTTCAAAAGAGTTCACTTCTGATATCTTCTACAATTTAATGTAATTTTAGCAATATAAGCAATTACAGATTCTGATACTGAAAGGCACCATAGCACAGATTGCAGTGTCTTTCACATAAATCTCGATGTTGAGGTCTATTTATTTTTCATTTAGAGTTATAACAGAATTTACACAAGTAATTGACTTGCATTTACCTCTTATAGATTCAAAGTAAAGAAAATGTTGTGAGCCAAAACGCATTGCAACAATTTTAACTGGCTACCATGGTGACAAAAAGGTAATTTGACTCTTTTTTTGTTGCAAAAGCATGGCAACTTTATGAAATGAATGAGTAGCAAACATGCTTTAGCACTTCCAATTGATTGCTGAATCACAATGTTTGAAATTTCAATCAAAGATGATGAACCACTCATAAATGATTGTTAGACTACTAATTTATGCACGCAGTTTAATTACATACTCTTACCTTCAACATCGTCTTCATCATTGTCATCATCATCTTCTTCATCATCATCCTCTTCGTCTTCAACCAGCGGTTCATCATGCTGCAGAAAATATCAGTTAAACATCAGATACATTATCTATATGGTCATCAGCTATGAAACCAAAAGCTAAACCCATAAGTCTTGAAAGGATACAGTAGCAACAAACAATTAATCAGTTGACATGCTAAACCTTCAGTATGGAAAAAAGTTCTAATTTGGGCCCCAAATATCACAAATCTTACGTTGTGTTTGGTTGGGAGTGAGGAATGAAGTTTTCATAGAACCAGTTAACCAAATTTCACCAAGTCTTTTATGCATTTGGTTGTTTTTGCGTTAACTGCTGCAATGGAAGACTGATATTCCCTACCATTCATAATGAATCATCCATGCCGAATGACTAACCAAACATGATAATTTGACTATAGAATTGATCCACAAGACATTTTTTGATTCCCTACCATTCATAATGATTCATCCACTCCGAATGACTAACCAAACATGATAATTTGACTCCATAGAAGTAATTCACGAGACATTTAATTCGATCAAAACAACATTTTCATACAGCTGTTTTAGGTCAACCATTAATTAGAGACAATTACATCTGATCAAATTATAATTTTCACTTGTCCTCGTGATTTATTTCAGCATTTTGGATCCTAATAAGCCCTTTTTGAAACTTAACTTCAAGAACTAATCTCTGTAATTCAGAAAACCCTAGCAATTTCTTATGAAGAAAGTAACAATTAAATAAAATTACTTGCAACAAACAAGAAGCCTTCTAAATTATGTCCTCATTTCTTATCAATCACATTAAAATTCATTAGAAAAATAGATCTATGCAAGCATCACAAACTGTTCCGCATATATACCCAAACCTTCAGTTCATATGACGAACAATTTTCAACAATGCCGATACACAACATGTCAACATGTAGATGATATTTTTTGCCAAAACAAAAAATAATAGAATGAAAATATACACAATAATAAGCTCAATAATAGGAGTACAGTGCTAGATCAAGCGTTTTGCAGCCATATCTTACATACACGGAGACCTTAACATATTCTAAGCTTCATCGGCCTATTTCTGCTATCATTTTCATATAACATAACCTAAAATCTAAGCATCAAAAAGCATAAAATTGGTGGAGTTACTAAAACCAAAAAAATTCATTGATCGGAGAAATCTGAAACGAAAGATTGTTAGTTTCTGAATTAGTAAGAGAGATAGAGATCTTACATGAATCTTCTGTTGTTCGAGATGGGAGGCGAGGAGTTCTTCTTGAGTTTGAGCAGTCATGGTGATGCAGAGAGGGTTTGCCGATTTGAGAGCACAAGGAACGAATAAATCACAAAACCCTAAACACAAATACTATTTGGATTTTTTTAACATTCGGACAAATACTTTTAATCTTTTTCTGGATAATTATAAAAAAACGGATTTTATGTTTGTAAAAATACGTTTATTTTTGTAAATAAATTAACTTTTTAGATCATCTTTTGAAGCTAATTTCTAAAATAATCAGAATTTGTGTAAATAGTTTAGAGCATCTCCAACAGCTTCTACATTTTAGAGAAAATGAAGAAAATGGATATTTTGAGTATAAAATGAGCTTCAATAGCTTCTCCAAAACTTCTTCCAAAATGGTGAAAGTAAGAGAGATAATATATTTTTCTTCAAATTTGGAAATATTTCTAAAAATAATTACCAAGAGAGAGAAATTATTTTTTATTACATTCCACCAATAAGAAACTTTGAAATGAATTGTTTAGATGATAGAAATAATATTTTATTAAATATATATAATATTTTAATAATATAATCAATGATTTATCTCTAAAATGGAAAAGCTGTTAGAGATGATTGTAATTTTTTTTGGAGATTTTGACTTTTGGTTATGTATCTGTGTAAACTATTTTTTTCTAATTAAAAAAGAAAGAAAAATAGGATTTACGAATAATTACGTAAACCTTATTTACATAAATAATTTTTTTTATTTTTAAATTACACTTTTTATATTTATAATTAGTTATTTAATTTATTTTATATCTCTTAGTTTTTTGTTTTTTATTTTACATCTTTATCATATTAACATAAGTAAATTGTATATTAAAATAACACTATTATCATTGTATATTAAAATACATTGAAAAAAGGGAATTTAATTAAAATGGGCGTATTTCAAATCCGTATTACCCAAATACCCCAAATCTTATTCAAATCGCCGAAATACCCTTTATGTACGGGAATAGTGGCCGGGAATCCCGGGTTGGTCGTGTTCGAGGTTATGGCCGGGATTCCCGGGGTTATGGCCGGGATTCCCGGGGTTAGAGGCCGGGTTTCCCGGGGTTATCCATGAACAATGGGTTTACTTATTTTTATCATTTCATTCAAGTCAAAATCATTACTTCCAATTGGAGAGAGGCCGGGAATCCCGGGGTTACATAGTATCATATGCATACAATATACAGACACAAAGAGTGTGTATGAAATTGGTCAAAATCAATTTTCTCATGAAATTGGTCAAAATCAATTTTCTCCAAGTCAAAATCATTACTTAGGGGGTTTCCCGGACATAACCCCGGGATTCCCGGCCTCGCAACCAATCCCGGGATCGAGCCCCATCCCGGCCTCGCATCCCGGACAAAAGGGGTATTTCGGCGAATTTAACGAGATTTTGGGCATTTGGGTAATACGGATTTGAAATACGCCCATTTTAATTAATTTCCCTAAAATACACATTTTTTTTATAAATCATATGATTATAATTGTCTCATCAATACTTTTAAAATAAAATCAATACTTAATATTTTTAAATTTAATCATATTATTAAATATCATAATATTATTTTTAACGGTTGCACTTATAAAAAAAGTTGAAACAAAAATAAAAAAGAAGTTATAATTGAGTTCATCAATCAATAATGACATCGATCATTTTGTAACTCTCTGACTCCACTATTATCTTTAAATTGGGTTTATTAATGGAAAACAGTCTCAAATTTGTATACAAATAACAAACGAAAATGTGTAAATTCCAATAAGTGTAAAACTTATTTAAATTTAATTCTGGTAATTCATGAATAGGATACACGTAGAATTCCGACATAACTTTAGTTGATTACTTGTGTCGTATCACTAAAGACCTCCTAGTCATCCCAAACACTTTTGCCAAAAAAAAAGAATGTCAAGAGCTACTATATATTAAGTCTATGTTTGACAAACTAGTTGATAAGCTAACTGATAAAAAAATTACGTTTGACAAAAACTAGCTTATAAACATGTAAAATTACCAAAAATGACATCTATAAAAAACAATCAATTACAATATTTAATAATATAATTAAAACAAATTTATAGTAATAGAATATATTAATTAATACAAATAAAGTATTATGTTAATTAAAGAATTTGAAATTTATTATTATATATATATTATAAATTTTGAATTTTAAACCAAATTTAAAAAAAATCTACATTAACTTATGATTTTAAATAATCGTTACATATATATGAAAAAAATAATCAAATAATAATAATTGATAACTAAAATATATTGATCACTATTGAAAAAAATTGATATAATTATCAATAATTATAAATAATAAAAAATTAATATCAATGTATAATTAAAGTTTATGTTATAATTTTCATATAATATTAATTAATGTTTATTAATTAATAATAATAAATTTTAATAATTAATAATTAATATATAATAATGAATATTAATGAGAGCATAATTGGAATAATCACAAAAAAACTTCCCATAATCTACTCCAAGTAGTTTATCAAAAAACTAGCTTATAAGTTTATGTCCATCCAAACATGTAGTACCCAAAAAACAAACTATGCTTATTTTTGCCAAACAATGCCTAATTTTGGTTGCTTTCATTGGGTTGATTAGTACAATCATATCGTCTTGTAAAATTTATAACCCAACTAAGTTTCGGTTTAGTTTAGGTTGGGTTTCATCGGTCTAATTTTCAGGTTGAATTAAGTTGGATGGTCGGGCAATCAGGTTATTGTGCAATCCTAGTTTTGAAATTTAGTTTATTATAATTAAAAAATAATAATAAATTCGAAGGTATTTGGTTAATTTTAGAAATGTATAATTTTACTATACAACTTGCTTAACACAAGTCATATTTGACCCCATAGGCAAACATAACCGTTGTCGACAACTATGGCCTTCTCCCTCCCCTAGGTTTTTTTAATACTTTTAAGAGTATTTTCAACAGATTTTTCAAAATTTCTTTTAAAATGGAAAATCAAAATTCAAAATCTTACAAAAAAAGAAAAAAAAAATCAATTCTAACAACTTTTCCATTTTGGATATGATTATATTATTAAATTTCATACATTTAGTAAAAAAATTACTTCTCTCATTAAACAGTCAATGTTCTTATTGGTGGAAATATAAAAAAAACATTTTTTTATAAAATTCTACAAATTTGGAAAATTTCACGCTCTTTTTCTTCTTTCTCCATTTTAGATAAAAGTTTTGAAAAATCTTTTAGGATAAAAAATTTGCCCAAAATTCATCCTCCATTTTAGAATCTGTTAAGAGATGCTCTAATCTCAAAGATTTTTTTAATGAAATTTAATCCCTAAAACTTGTATTTTTATGTTTTTTAATGGGAAAGTCCGAAAAAACTTAAGAACGAACGATGATGGGGTGGCGAGGGGGTGGTGACCGGTGAAGGGGAGTGGCGTCGTTAGATATGAGGGGTTTGAATGACACAAGGTCTGAGAACGATAAAACTGATTTAAACTTTTTTTTTTCTACTTTAAAAATTTTCTAACCGATTACAATGGGTATTTTTTTTTGGGTTAAAAGGTTGTTGATAACCAATTCCCTTTCTAAAAGTTATATGGTTTATTTATTTATTTATTTTTTCCATTTAAGTATTTAAAAAGAAAAAGTTCAATGATTTATTCATTTAAAAATAAGTTTAAAAACTTAATTATTTAAAATGAAAAATTTTATCGAGTCTTTCTAAACGTTTTATTTTTCTTTACCATAACCAAATTTAAGTTATAGGTATTTCCATTTTTTCTGTTTACTATTTTTGAATAAATGACACAAAATTGTAAGTTCGGTGGTTTCTTCAACGTTACTACAGTTGACTTAAACGGCTGTCTGTTTACCTCTTAATGGTTTCATTAAGAGAGAACCTCTAAATCATTAAGAGGTAAATCTTGTTTGGCAAAAAAAAAGGTTGTCTCTTAATGGTTCCAAAATCCTTTTAATGATTTTGTATCCTGACCCTCTCTTAACCATTAAGAGCCCTGATTTCATTATGGACAATTAGCAAACAACCATATTTCATTTTACACTATATCATAAAAACCTCTTAATCATTCAAACCACTTAATCATTTGCACTAAACCATTCAACAACTGCCAAACATCACCTAAGTTTCCATTTTTTCTGTTTACTATTTTCTATCTTAATCGACTTATCTTATATAATCATTTTGGTTTAATGGCTTAACAATTAAGTCGTAAAGAAATACTCTTGTATGATTCGACAAATAAGTAAACAACCCCCTGTTAATTTGTTTAATGGTCTAGTTAAGCTATAAGTAAACATCCCCTGTTAATCTGAATGAGACTATATGAATGCAAGAAATGAACCAAATTGACCAACAACCAACCAACCTCCATTGATCTTTTATGACCATAGTCTTGTAGATACACAAAGAAAAAGAAGCAACTAACCATTTCTTTAACTTAAAAGTTGATGCAGGATGTTTCGATGGTGTCGATCGGGGATTACGATCCAAACGGCCACAAGAAAGACCACGGACCATGGCGTACTCGACTCCCTCTCCTGCTGCCGCCACTGCTTTGATGACCACGTCCACCCGACCCCTTTGGTGTCACCTCACGGCGACAAACTGGGCACGAGCTCACCTGGGCTAACCAAGGAGCGATGCATCCGGAATGATATAGATGTTTACACGGCAACTTCTTCGCACTCGACCCCAATATAAGTTTCTCTTTACAGACGGCACAATGGGAGTCGGATCGCGCATCTTTCTTTGAAATTCTAACAGTAGGCAGCGCATCGATCAACGACTTCGAAGCCGGTGGAGGAACTTCTTGATCACGACTGTTGAACTGTTCGAAAAATTCTTCGACTCCAGGTCCCACAAAGAAGTCTGCACCGTTTTCTCGCCTGAATCCAAGCACCTCGTTGAAAAGCTCGAAAAGTCCACCGTTGTTAGGGATACTAACGGGCATATCGCCGGTATAAATAGGCCAAGGTCCCCACATACTATTTTCGCCATCTTCGGAGACCGCTTCTTGTTGCTGCTCTCTGTGGTTAGAACTGTTTTGTTGTGTTTCTTGTCTTCTGAAAAGGTTTGAGAAGGTTTCCATGATGCCTGATCTCGGGTTTTGTTCTTCGACATCGATGCTTGTGGTTAGTATATTTTCGAGTTCTTGAACAAACCCTCCTCCGCATTCGCAACAAATTCGGTTTTGTCTCACTAGAGTAACTAATTGCCTGCAAGTGTAACACCAATGGGTGCTTCTACTGTTTGATGTAGTTGTTCTGTCTGGCTCCATTTGAAGATAAACTGTAGCATGTTTTTGGATTAGTTTTCTACACTTATTGGGTAAGAATTCACCTAATAGACACAAAAACACAGAGATTTACAAAAACTAACATTACAAAGAGAGAAGCATGGAGTTAAAGTTTCCAAGACCAGTTTAAGTTTAGTTCCGTTTACCAACACAAATTGGGTAAACGCTTGTGTTCTGGGTAAGAGGTTTCATTTTGGTAAGCGTTAATTGAAAATAGTTGTTTATCAAGTGCTTTGTAGTAAGTGCTTACCGATAAAATACCTTTTATCAGCTTGTGCTGACCCGGTAAATGAAATAATAATGTTGGCCGTGTAAGTGCTCGGTTAACACCATCAATCAGATCAATCTTTAGGTAAAGAGCTCAGTAAACTAAGAGGCCGTTTGGTTGTTTTTTCATTAAGTTCTATACGGATAAAGTTGTTTGTGTGGGTTAATGTGTCTATATAGATTCGGAAGGTTTTTGTTTGGGAGGTTTTTCATAGATGGAATTAGCATGTTTTTTAATTCAGAGAGACAGTTTTGGAAAAAAACTTGGCTTACTGCATAAAACTCCCTCTGGAAGCTTACTGAATAAAACACTTCAATATCATTTAGTCATCTATAGTCGACCGAATAAGCTATGAGTCTCATTAGTCACGTTAAGCTGCCAATAAACGTAAATCTGTCAAAAGAAAAGAGATAGATTTGGCCCTATTGATTACAAGCCTAGTACTTCCCAATGAACTATTGCCAAAAGTCAAAAGTGCTGCCATGGATTCTAAACATCTTTATGAAAAAAAGAAAAGTGGTGCTGAATTATTGTAACAAAATTCATATCAAATTCTGTGTCTGGGAAGAACATGTTACAAATTGATAAATGTTGGGTTGAGTGATCAATTACCAACAAAATCCTTATCCATTTTATTGCATTTTGAACGCATTGAGTTTGAATGTTTTTACATGAACTTCCAAATGAATTTTAGATCTAAGAAGGTCAACATGGAGTGTTTTTCTTAGAAAAAAGCACTGTAAAGATAGATATATTAACTCAATATACTTCCTTATGTCTATAATATAACAATCCTATAATTATTTTCATGGTTTTCAATTTGATTCGATTCGATCAGGGGACCCCAAACTATATCAAAGAATCAATAAGCATATACAGATCAGCTAAAGCTAATTCAGCCGTAAGGATCCAGATAATAGAAGCCGAGAAATGAGATAGCAAAAATGAATCAGCGAATGACGATCTAGCTCACTCAATTGAATCTGATACTACTTTCTAAACAATCGCCAATTCAATATTGCAGATTAGGATTAAGAAAGAATTGAAGATCAGACGCATAGATGAGGAATGCAATGTTGAAATGAGTGGAGATTTGAGATTGATTACCTTTGATGAAATGAATGGAGATTTGAGATTGGAACGGATTTGGAGGAGGAGGTTAGCAATGGCAGGCAGAGATGCTGTAACTCAGCACAAATGTTGAGGTGTAATGTAGTGGGGTCGTAGCTAGCCTAGGTGCTAAATTGAGCAGGGTGCGTACTGTCACCGTCAAACTTGGGATCCACGTGGTGGTGGTCATCGACTATAATTTAGAATCCACTCATAGTCGTTTCTTTTCTGATTTTGGATTTTTTATCACTACTTCCGCAATTACAGACTTGTCAAAAGACCAACTTGACTTTTAGTTGTTTAAATTGAACTAATTTCACATACACCTATTTATATCAAATCATACATTACAAATATAAAAACAAAAAGAGTAGTGTTAGATGTATGTGAGAAACAAATTAGCATGTCAGTATACATTTTTATCAATGTACATTTAGGATGCCCACATTTTCAGATATAAAAAAGGCATCATACAATCATTTTTGATTCAATACAAGACTTGTATGGAAAAAGTAGTAGAAGAAAGAGGGCAATTTCTGGTATGGTATTTAAGAGAAAGCAAGGGGATGAATGCAGTTATTTAGATATGGAGAGAATGAGAAGCAAAAGCTTAAAAAAGAAGACTTGGTCACAGATACATAGTTAAACAAGAAGAAGATTTTAAAGGATCCATCCATCACTACCGACAAATCAAATCAAACCAAACCAAACAAAAACTATAAATGAGAACGAACGACTATGATCATCACTTCACTTGGCCATCATAACCTTAACGAACTCCTCGTAGTTGATTTGACCATCACCATCAACATCCGCTTCACGGATCATTTCATCAACTTCTTCATCAGTAAGTTTCTCCCCAAGGTTTGTCATCACATGACGCAGCTCAGCAGCAGAAATGAAGCCGTTCTGATCCTTGTCAAACACTCTGAATGCCTCCTTCAACTCTTCCTCAGAGTCTGTGTCCTTCATCTTCCTTGCCATCAGGTTTAGAAACTCTGGGAAATCGATGGTTCCGTTACCATCTGCATCCACTTCATTGATCATGTCCTGAAGTTCAGCTTCTGTAGGATTTTGCCCAAGTGATCTCATCACTGTTCCAAGCTCCTTTGTTGTGATGCAACCTGCATAACACACATTTCATGTATTACAATTAGAAAGAAAAACCAAATTCCTTCCTTGGATCATATTTTTATTACATTAGGTGGGGCTTGCTTGCAATATGAAGACAGACAACAATCAAATATCTTATTCTCACTTCTACATAAAATCTGGTCAAGTGTGTCTAAAAAGTGGACCAAACTCCTAATTTCCTGTATCTATCATTAACAAGACTTATCATATCAAACAAGCTAACGAATTTAAGCAGATTATTCAATTGCTCAAGCCCATGTCCAAATCCACATCATTAAAATTCTGGTTACTATTTGTAGCCTAGCGCAACCAGAAAGACAAGGTCAAACGCCAGTAATGAATTCAAACCTAATGCAATTGTAGATTAACATCCCATTCATAAGCCGCTCAAGTGCTAGAAGGTCCCTTGGCTATTAATAAAATATGAATTCTTTTACTCCCCTAATACCATTCTTTTGATCTCTTTTTTCTTCCAGTAGTTAAGATTAGAATCATCTTTTTCCTTGTAAAATAATAAATTCATGTTAATTGTGAAGTAAAAAAAGGCCATCTGACTCTCAAAAGACAAACTAGTACACATATCTTGGAAGTACAACAACGGCTGTGTGTACCAGGCAAGATGAACAAGATCCACAGTTTTGGCATTTCAATAACTGCTAAAATCTGGGTGTGGCACACAGATGAGTTTGTGTGTGTGTAAACTAAGATAGATATGATAGCAAATTAATATCATATAGGTTTTTGAAGCCAAACCAAAACAATTCATCCAATCATATGTTGATAAACTCTATTTGGATGACATCCTAGAAGCACATAAACAGGAAGCCCAGGAATGTTGAGAAAAGCAAAACAAGAACAACAAACAGAATGTACAACATGCTCAGGAACATTGAGAAGAAACAAAACATGATAAACAAACAGGACATACGACATGCTCTAACAGAAGAGACAAGTACATATAAACAAGAAAATAGAGTAGGGTGGAGATAAGAAATTATTTGTAGTATGGAGTAAGCATATTTCATGTTCGTAAAACTATATTTAATGCCCATCAGTCCAAGTACCTGAAGTCTTTTTGTTGAGCCGGAAGTATCGGAATACTTGAATCAAGAAATCAAAATAACAAAAATGATTCCAACCATTTAAACAAACAAGCCATGCCATATTTCCCACACACAAGAAATTAATTTTAATTTTTTTTTAATTTCAATAATATGGGTTATCGATGCATGCCATGTCATATACAGTCGTACACAAGCTGCAGTGCAACCAATCTGAACCAGGTACCAATACAGCATCCTAATTCAAGTATTGCTATTTCATGGGCATCAACTAATAAAAAGAGTAAAAAAAACGAGTTCAATAACATTAAATATATCAATATTATGGGTTTCCTTGTTACAGTAACAAACAAAATGGTTCAAACTTCAAAATATATTACTCTTTTAAGAATTAAGAATTTGCTTGTACTAGAGATATTTGATTTTTGTGCAGTTCACCCGATTTAACATATTGAATATCATTTTACAGTAGTTTTTTCATTCGCTGCAAGTCAAGCACTTAAAGCAGCAAGAAAAAGAAAAGAAAAAAAGTTAAAACGAAAGAGAAGGCATCATGCATGGTGGTATCAAGAACTTCACATCAGAGTAAATGGTAATGCAAAAAAATAAGCCTCAAGAGTGCCATTCATATTGACGGATCGTACACATCACCAAATTCATGGTTCCATCTCATAATGAATCATTAGGGTGATAAAGTCTAACTTATAATCCGACATACTACATATGAACATTGTGAAGTGAATAAGTATCAAACAAAACCTCTAACAGAGTTCATATATTTTATGCATATTAGTATATTATGACAATGGAAACCATGATTTGATTCTCTTATACATCGTCTAGAGCTAATAAGTTATGTTCCGAGGGAAATGGGCATGTGGGTGGGTGGAATAATGGTAAAATTCTTAATAGAACGTTCCATCATGCTCAACAAACTGTATCCAACACATAATTGTCAAAAGTGCCAGAGGAGAGGTGAGGCAGTAGGGTTGACGAAGCACGAGGTCCATGAAACACAATTGTGTGAAAGGTGACCTGAGGCTATCATCCGGAGGGGACTAATCTTTAGGTGCTGGGTGTTGCTTCCACACCCATGATTGAAACATAGATGATGTCACCAACTTTTCACTCAAATAAATCCAGCCAGATTAATACATTATACAACAAAAAACCTAATACAGTAGAGATGAGAATCAAAAACCAGAAAAAGAAAGCATTTCGATGCTTACTCTTCTGATTTGACAGTTTGACTCACGACCCTTCTGGAATCAGTCTGGTTCTTTGATGTCAATCCTACCAGCTACAACTTCTCTATTTTTTTAATTCTGATTTTTCGACAGCTAAAATACTAAGGGTAGGCTAAATGCACCACTACCTACTAATTTCCCAGATTTCACTCTTGTTTCCTGATTCTTATGTTGGTTTTCATTTCTTTCGCTTGCCCATATGTATACATGCCAAGCCACCTACTAGAATATCAATTTATTGTTACTACTGTGACCATACAATAGTTGTAACTATTATTTTTATCATCGTTATATCTGTTCTGATATCTGAGAAAATATGCCAAGTCCATATTGATTATTGACCCCCGGTAGTCTCTACAAAGTTGAAAGAACCATCAAATTAGAAAGGAAGAAAATTTCTGCTGTTCGAAAATTTGAAATAAACCCTTATATAACAGTAAATTACTGAACTAGAAGATATTTGTGTTATAAATAAATAAATTATTCAGGGACCTAGCACCAAGCATCTAGGCACTAGGGTTTCTGCCTAGTGCCTTTGACAAACCTTGATCGAACAGCATACCAGTTAAAAAAATAGGATCTCAAATTCCAGAAAAAATGAATATCCTATTTTCCATGAGCAAGGAGGTATGGTCCCTCTTGTAGTTGTAATTTTTATCATCAAAATACTGGAATTGATCAATCTTCAATTGTCAACACAAAAAACAGAACTTCCCTCCTGTCATGTGCCCACGAGATCAATTATTAACATTCCGTAGATCAACCAATATGATTTCATCACCACATGCATTTCTCAGTATGTACCACTAGATGAGAATATCGACATGTTGATAGGGACTTTTTTATGATTATCCTTGTATATTACCTACCCTCCCTGCTAAAACAAATTTAATGTTTGACTTGACCTGTATATTAATAAAAGTTTTCCATCAATATCAAATACCTTCTAAAACATGAAAATATATATATATATATATATGGACCACAATCAATTTCATCTATATATACTAACGATTACTACCAGGCGAATTCGTAAATTTGCAAAAGAATCCTTCACCGTTGCATTTCGCTTTATTTTGGTGGAAACATCTTCTAATTTTCCTTATATCTCTTCCGTTTCCCACTAACATCTCTCTCACACATCTAGCAGATGCAAAACGCCGATACACGAAAACAAAACAAACGTTTTCATCAAATCAACTTCTAAATCACAAATAGATTCCACGAGAAAAAAAAAACACGATTCGCATCACATTAATTGGAAAATTCGCTACTAAACCAGGAATAAACCCCAGATTAATCACATAAACAAAGACATGACCGACAACACTTGCATACTACGAAAAAATTTATACTTCTATCATAATCGCAACAAGAAGAACCCATCTAAAACACAAATCAAGCACAAAAAAAAAAAAATCACATGGAATTCACTAATCAACAAAAAACCAAATCATATAGACAGCAAAACATGAAACATACCATCGCCATCCTTATCGAATAGGCTGAAGGCTTCCTTAAACTCGGAGATCTGGTCATCGGTGAGCTGATCGGCCATTTGGAGTGAAAGAAAGATTGATTGAAAGTGTGGGATGGAGAAAAAAAAAAGCGGAGAGAGAGAGAGAAAATAGGGTTGTTGATTGTAACGAATGGGTTTCAGACAAAGAATAGGGTTTATATACCAGCTTCGGTTCCGGACGTGATCGGTTTATCAAATTCGTTGCATCCGTTTTTACCGCTCTGCCCCCCTCCCTTACCTTTTACTATTTGCTTTCTTTTTGAAACATAATATGCCCTTTTTTGTTTTAATAACTTTCGAAAATACTCCTAAACTACGACCTTCTTAAAAGAAAGAAAAAAATTAATTTAAATAATTAAAACATTTATGTTGATGTAATTTTATGATTGAGTTTTGGTGAGAATGAAAGTTATAGTAAAAATGATTCTATACACTTGTATGCATATTAGGATGAGATGCACCAGATTTAATTCGCGTATTAAGGGAGATTTATGGGTGAGTTTGAGATTAAAACTGATAAATAGTTTAAATCTTTTTTTAGCTTTACTTTTTTTTCTCACACGATTCTTTGTATGTAATCTTATGCTTTGTTTGGCAAACTAGCTTATAAGCTAACTTGTAGCTAATAAGCTAGCTTTTCAAAACGCTACTTTGAGTAGCGTTTCAATAAGCTAGCTTATGGTCATCCAAACTTGTACACTAGCTTATAAGCTAGCTGGCTGAAGCTAGCTTTTTTTTTGCCAAACATAGCCTAATCGTCTTTTAAAAATATTGCATATTTTTTTATAATGATTTATTATACAGACGCAGTATCATAATTCAAAAATACTTAATTACTTTATAATTTATAATACGTATTTTAATTATTTAATGATATTCACATTTGATGTGTTAGAGCAACTCTAACCCCTGGCGAACTCAAGATTTTTGCCGAGCCGGTGTAACTTTAAAGTAGATCAAAGGTCCGTAAAGTTGTCCGGTGTGTTTTTAGCTGAATTTCATATTTTTGAGAGATTTTTAAAGTTTTTTTGGTTTGATTTTGAGGAATTTTTAAATTTTTTGGTCGATTTGTTGATTTCGACTTTCGAGAGACTTTTTCGGTTTTTTGATTGATTTCGAAGTACTTTTTTCATTTTTGTTTTTGTTGATGTTTCTTATATTCTATAATATCCCGAAACACCTCTTAGGGGCGTTTGGTTCGCATAATGTTTTTGGATGGAATGGAATCTGTTGTAACACCCTAAATTTTGGAAATAGCAACTAATTTAAAATTTCTAAATACATCGATAATTGCATCATCTACAATCACAATTTATGAATTAACTTCAATACACACGTTCAATCTATACATACAGTCTATAATAAGGATGGGTGCTACTAAAACCCAATAACGGTCACTATCTCCAATATGCGGAAGACTTCACCAACTACTCACCCTTGTGCCAAGCTAAGACTCGACTCTTCATAACTGCTAGAACCAAACTCCCAACTGGAAACTGATGCACATGCCGACAAATAAAAAGGTTAGGCTTGACGCCTAGTGAGCTCAAAAGTTTTCAACATATATAAATTAATAGTTTAGAAAGGAAGAATGTGATTAAGTTCATAATCTTTCGAAATGATATGTTTCACTTATGAAAACGACTCGTTGAACAATAACTATGCATTTTGTATGGAAGAGACACCGAGTTAGTCGTTACCCAAACCAAACTGTTTTAATGAATAAGATTCCAATATAAAACGTTCTTTCATACTTAGATTTAACCCAAAACTTGCTCAAAATGATAATAGAGAGAGAACTCTCAATTTTTATAAAATGCGGGTAAAATGTTATATCTCGAAATACCCAACACGGGTGGAACATGTTGCACAACTCATAAACCATAGATGAAAATTTATATAAATAAATATTGCCGTGAATATGAACAATAGACCCAAAACTCACGCAACCATAAAATGGAAAGAAACCAAATACTGAAAACGTAGAAATGACGCATTTCATTCAAACCTTAATATACGTGGGGAAAACCCAATATTAAAGTCATCAATTACCGTCGACCACATAAAAACCAAAGTTGGTAAAACACGACATTAACATTTAAAATACCATGAATCAACGATGAGGAGATCCGTAAATACCGAGAATAGAGAAACACGCATGTAGGTCGTTCACGCGACTTCCTTGCATGTCCTCTAAACGTTTCCATATAGGGTGGCGAGAACACGTGAATGGGGCCACCCGTAATGTTATTGGATTTCACCAACGTGCCCCGGTCCTAGTTCCCATGCCATACAAGACATCACAATCCTCGGACCTGTTGTTGCCCCTTGCCATACTCCGTCGAGTTCCACTCTAAGGTCTTACGAGCCCGGGCGCCTATCCAATCTAGACGAGTTTCAACTCTGCGGCTCGAACCGCATATTGCCTACTCGCTAGCAACCCGAGCGGTCACTAAAAGTAACCCAAACCTCAGGCCTTACACAACCGACAGACTCACGTGCCTATGGATCCATTACAACACTGTCTAACCTTACATGAATCCAATTAAATGACCAAAGCACCCAAAGCATGTAACTCACCAATGACATGAATTAATCGTCATCATACTCCAAACCCACAACGGTTATAAATTCGGACAAAAGTCCACACGACTCATTCTGTCAAAACCGAGCCAAAGGCCCAACACTTTACGTAAATCTCCAACGAAAGCCTTTATAAACATTAAAAACACGTTTAACCGACTGATGCAGACACAACGACCCAAAAAGTATAATTGACTCAAACTCAACATTGGTTGAGGCAAACCATTTTCCAAAATAGTTGTAAGTACAAAATCATATAAATGACCTTTACATCAAATGGACTCCATTTACATATATATACATCAAAGAAACATATCAAAATGATTTAATTGACAAAAAGCCCAAAATCACAAATATGCATGTGACACAAGTTTATAAAGTGAGATATAACCAAATACCCAAAACTTATCAGCAGTTAACAATTTAACGTAAAACGCAAACACTTTCAAACAAACATTTTGGCATGTACAACGTTTTCATAAATCATCTTGAACTCACCTTGTTAGGTTAAGTTAAACCTAGGTTTCAATCCCCAACCATTGGCCTCCCAAAAGCATAGACTCACCCAAAGCTTTCCGAAGACATCCATTCCAACTCTTCAACTCAAGTTTCCCAAAACCTAGATCCACACATTTCCAACCATAAATAACCGTATTCAACCATATAGAAGCATTCCCCAAATATTTTACATGAAACCTCAACTTATATCGAAACCCTAATTTTCATAAATGAAGAGAAGAGATGATTACCTCAACCACAACTTGATTCCAACAATCAAACACTTCTAGGACACCAAAATGAGCCACAACATCCCAATCTTCAAAATGGAGAAGAGATGGATGAAACCCTAGAAAACTTGGGTGAAGAAGGTGAAGATGAAATGATCTAATTCTAGCTTCCAAAACATGGTTAGAAAGTGAAGGAACACTTGGTTTTATGACAAAAACACCCAAAAATGAGTTAGGGTTCGTAATAGGATGGTGAGGTTCGGTTCTTGGGAGAGAAATACGAAGTGGGTGAAGATAACAAATGAAAGAGGCTAAAAATTCGGGATTTAAAACAACCAGGGGCCGATGGCGATTGTGCCATGCGACTATGCCCTTGGCATAATCGCTGGGCATAGTCGCCCGAAGGGGAAGCCCGCGGTACATCTCCCGCGATAGTGCCCCCGCGAGAGTGACATCCTGTCACAATCGCGGGCACAATCGCCCAGGCCATCCCGAGGGTCAAAATTCTGACTTTTCGACTCGACGCGCTTTCGGTCCAAAATCCAAAAACCTCGAACACCATTTGGATAAGAATCTATAATCCTAGCTTAACCAGATAAGGGTAGATTAAGGGTTAACCAAAATCACGGGTGTTACATCTGTCAAAGGAATTTAACTTTGAATGAATTGGAATGGAATATTGTCAGGTTTGACCACCTGTTTGGTTGACAGAATTGGAATGAAATATGTTAAATGAATTGGAATTTTTCTGTGTGGTTCACAGATTGTAGCTTCGGAATTGAAATGGAATTTTGGTAAATGACTTTAATGAAATAGTCATTAAATAGTTTAATTTTTAACTAAAATTGCTTTGATTATTTTAGCACATGAATGATAGTAGAGAGAGAGGAGAGAGATAGATAGAGGAGAGGCAAAGAGAGGAGAGAGGGAGATAAAGATAGAGGAGAGAGAGAGATGGGAGAGAGATGAGAGAGAGATATATAGAGGAGAGAGAGGGGGAGAGAGATGAGATAGAGGGGAGAGAGAGATAGTGGAGAGAGCAGAGAGCAGAGAGCAGAGAGCGGAGATAGGAGAGAAAGAGAGAATTGGTGTCTTCTGATAATCAATATCAGTAGGGTTTAGTTTGGGGTAAAGGGTAACTTTGGAATTATCAAAATATGAGATTCCATTCCATTGAAATCCTTGGGTTTTATGATGGAATATTCAAATCATGTATCAATGGAATTCAAAGATTCCATTCATTGAAAAGCTTGAACCAAACAAGGGAATGAAATCTGGTCAAAGAAATTTAACATTCCAATTCCACCAGATTCCATCACATTCTGCGAACCAAACGTCCCCTTAATGTTTACAAGTGCACCTTTCATACCTTAAAAACAATTACTTGTGAAAATAAGTTGAGCGGGTGCATGACAGCCCGCTCAAACATACATAGGCCCGCCCCTGTTGGAATATCTTCAACAGATATTGTAACACCCCGATTTCGAAAAGTATAATTTCAAGTTAATACAAAAATCGGTAATTTTGAGGGAAAAATAAGATAGAGGATTTTGGGCTTGAATCCTAGATTTTATAGTCTTGATGGATGAAGTATTCAATTACGAGTCCAACGGTTCTTTTCGGAGCAAAATCGGAGCTATAACGAAGAAGTTATGACCAAAATAGTGAACGAGAAGAAAATCGGGCGAACAGTGCACTACGCGACTTGTGTCGCGACTTAGGGCCACCAGCGCGACTTAGGGGAAGCAGGTGACTTATGTCGTGACTTAAGGTCGCGTGGTAAGTCGCGAAACTCCCTGTCGAGCATAAAACTCGATTTTCAACCCTAAAACTTCATTTCTTCATAACTTCTTCATCCCAACTACGATTTCATTGATTCTTTTTGCTATGAACTCGTTTTTAAGATAATTTCAAGATTAGAACAAGTTAATTGAAGTCTATTGGAGGATACAAGAGTATTTTGTGGTGGTAAGCTCCTCATCTCTCTCAATGTTAAGCTAGGGTTTGATGATTTCATCTTTTTCCCTTTTATCCTTCAACTTGGGTGTGATTTTGATGACTTGTGTGGTGAAGGTGATCTTGTAGATGTGTTGGATCTAATATCGACTTGTTTTCTTGAAGTCCATGAATTTGGGAATGCTTGGAAGTACCCCGTTGGGCAATGTTTTAAAAACCGGTTTTTTGGTTGACCCGGTGTGGTGACCGGGTCACGGTTCAACCGGTCCAACCGGTTCAACCAGGTGGTTGACCCGGTTTCAAGAAATTATATGTATTTTTCATTTTCTTGCATATATATATGTATGTATATATAAAACCAAGAATTTGATGTCCACAAGTTAAAACATTAAAAATACACATAACAAAAAGTTTATATCAATCCAAAAACATTAAAAAAAACACATAACAACAAGTTTTACATCAATCAAAAAACATAAAAAACAAAAATATAAGAAATTGTTTTTTTTTAACCGGGTCAACCCGGGTTTTTACCGGTTCAATCATACCGGTTCAATCGGTTCTCTCAAAAACCCGGCGGGTCGATCCGGTCCATAAATCCCCAAAAACCCGGTGATAGTTGACCCGGTCTCTTGACCGGTTCCCGGTTCAACTGGTTGAATCGGCCGGGTCGACCCGGGTTTTAAAACATTGTCGTTGGGTCTTTGGAATGTTGACCTCTCTGAGGTGGAACTTAGCAGAAGATTAGATGTTGTTGATTAAGCATCGATGTGTATAAGTTTTCCGTTGTGATAAAGGTCTTACTAAGGGAATGTTTTGAGGTTGGGGTTGGAACGGAGTTGAGTGATAGCCGGATATGTGTTAACCGGTTACCTGAAGGACGCGTTGGTGCGCCTTGGAAGAACATCTTGATCAATATTAAGAATGGATCAGTAAGAATTTGAGGATTCATGGGAGCTTGGTGTCGATTTGTGGCTTTGGGTTCAGAATCATGTGGATTTGAGGTGAATTGTCCGGTGAGATGTAGAGATCACAAACTACTCTTGAAGTAGTAAGTGTCACCCGATGTTGGGAGACAACCGTAGCCTTAAGGGTAAAGACTACTTTAGCGAGTTAAGTGTTCACTCGGACATAAATGTTATGTGCCCAAGAGGGGCGGCGGGCGTGAGTATCAGCGTGAGGGTTATGATAGTGGTTCTGGCAAGTGGAGTAAGGACAATCTATCTTGCGGGCAACGTTCCATTGAGAAGAGTAGATTTCGAGGACGAAATCGTTCTAAGGTTGGGAGGATTGTGACATCTGTAATTTTCGGTAAGTAAATGTCACCCGGACATTTCTGTGACTTGTAAACAGTGGGGTTTTGTTGGAAAATGTATTGTTTAAAGTCCCTTGGAGTATCGGGAGTATTGACAATGAAAAAGTCGAGTTTCGGGGCTCCGAAAAGGTCCCACGACAATGCCCGACGACTATGACAAGTCACAGTCGCACATGGCACAGTCGTAGAAGGGAAGCAGAAGCATGGGGCAAGCTGGAGACTATGCCAGGCGACATTGCCCTGGGCATAGTCGCTTGGAAATGTCACCAAAAGGGACCAGCCTGCTGTTAAGACGAACTTTTCAGCCTATTTCTCATTCTCACTTCTCTAAACTTCCCTCATTCTCTCTCAAAACGTTTTTCCTCTTCTCCCTTCAAACCCTAACTTATTTGTGGCTCAAATCCTTGTATTTTATGGAGAGAAAACACCATCAAGTGGTAAAATGGAAAGTTATGATAAAGGATTCACCATCCCCATCTTCATCTTCAACCTCTAGCTAATTTTTGGGTTTTCTAGGTTTTCTCCAAAACCTATATGGTAAGTTTACTTTCTCCATCTCTAAACCTTGTTAGGTGATATAAATGCTCCATTGATGGTTTTCTAGTGTTTGATTTCTTCAATTTCGGTTTGTAAGATTGTGGAAGATTTGGGTCAAAAATAGGGTTTTGACCAAAATGGAGGTTTTGATGTAAAGTGTTTGGGGATCGATTCTATACGGTGTTAGATGTATATTTATGGTGGAAAATTTATGTATCTAGGTCTATGGAAGTTTTGGACCTTGAAGATTCAAGCTTCTTCAAAGAAGCTCAAAATGGGGTAAAATCTAGATTTAGCCTAAATCTAGCAAGGTGAGTTCAAGTTGATTTGTGAAGACGGTGTACATGTCAAAATGTTTATTTTAAAGTGTTTTGTGTTTTACATGTAATTTGTTAACTGCTGATAAGTTTTGGTTATTTTGAAGTGTTCAACTTTATAAACTTATATAACATACATTCTTGGGTATTTTGATAAATAAATCATGTAGAGATGTGTCCTTCACAATTTTATATAAATGGAGTTTATTGGACGTAATTGTCATTTTGGGTACTTGATCTTATACAACTGTTTGGGAAAATGCACATCATTGTATCATAAGGTAATTTGGAAATAAGGGTATGAGTTCATTTGGAAAAGGGTTTGCCTCAACCAACTTTGTGTTTTGGGTTAATCAAACTTTTTAGTCGTTGGGTTGCATGACCGTTGATTAAAAGTGTTTTATTGTTTACACCGACATTTATTGTACGATAAAGCAATCTTTGTTGAGCTCTGGCTCGGCTTGATTTAAAATGAGTCTTGGAACATTTGTTCAATCTTGGTAGCTCGTTACGGAGCCTTGGTTGTATGGTGTACCTAGTTGCACCTTATTTGGGAATTACATGTTTTGAGTGCGTTGTCATTCTTTTGAGTCACGTAACGTTTTGACCGTAATGCATTGGATCCATAGGCATAGAGATCGGTTTATCTTGTAAATGCGGGATGAGGTCCCCGAGTTGTTATTTGGAAATAGGCATTGGTGATACGATGTAAGTTTCCAAACGAACAAGCGTATCAAGGATGGTGAGGTCCCAAGGTAAAGATACATGAATATGGTTGAACTTGGTGATTCTTTGGAACTAAAGATCCATGAATAGGGTTGATGTTCCAACGGCTAAAGATCCATGAATAAGGTTGATGCCTATGATGACTAAAGATCCATGAATAGGGTTGATGTCAATGGTTGCCCATCCTTGAAGTATGCTTATAACATAGATACGTGGCTTATCTTTATGTGCCGCCACATTCGATGGAATCGGGTCTTCCCCGTCACCGAAAGGTGTTATTTTGGGTATTGTATTTTGGTATCCATGTTTTCGGTGACATTTTATGTGTATGGGTTTTATCCATGATTTTATGAGTTGGGTAATATGTTCCACTCGTGTTTGGGTGTTTCGAGAAATACGTTTTATCTACGTTTTTATAAATTGGGAGTTCAATTTCTATTTAATGCTTTGAGTGAGTTTTGGGTTGAATTTACTCTATGAAATAATATTTTATGTCGGGGTATCCGTCTTTAAAATGTGCATATTTGGAAAATGAGTTGTCTCATATTAAAGCTAATCATTTTGAAAAATTATGGTTTAAATGTTAATCTTTACTGTCAACATTAAGTATTCAGATATGTTGAAAACTTTTGAACTCACTAGGCGTTAAGCCTAACCTTTTTATTTGTCGGCATGTGCACCAGGTTCCAGTTGGGGTTTGATTCTAGCAGCTATGAAGAGTTGAGCCTTAGCTTTGTGCAAGTGTAAGTAGTTGGTGAAGTCTTACGCAGTTTGGAGATAGTGACTATTATTGGGTTTTAGTAGCACCCGTCTTTATTATAGACTGTATGTATAAAATGAAATGTGTGTTTTGAGGTTAAATAATAAATTATGATTGGAGATGTATCATTTATCGATGTATTTAAGAAATTTTAAATTAGTTGCTATTTTCCAGAATTGAGGGTGTTACATGCATCTTTGATGATTTTTGTACAAACGAAGTCTAATTCATGATATATGCATTTTTGGTGTATTTGATTTCATAAACCATTTGGAAAATGCATGTCTCCGTGTTATGAGACATTTTGGAAACATAAGGGTATAAACCCATTTGGAAAATGATATGTCCCAATCCGTGTTGAGTTTTGAGTTAATCACATCTTTGAAGTATGTGTCTGCATAAACGTCATTTAGATGTGTTTTGTTATTTGGGGACCGTTATTTGTTGGTCTATTGGAGTTTGAGCATTTAACTCGGTTTTGACTTAAAAGAGTCTCGTGGATACTTGTCCAGTTTTAATGGCTCTATGTAGAGCCCATGTATGATTTACACCATAATGCATCTTATTGCATAATTATGATAATTACATGCTCGAGTGCGTTGGTCATTCATGTGTAGTCATGTATTGTTAGACTATGTTGCATTGGATCCATAGGCACGTAAGTCAGTCTTTATTTAATGGTCAACTGGGTATTACGGGGTTGGACTCCGGGACCCATGTTTTATGACCTTGACCTTTCAAGTGTACACTAGGACGACTGAGTTTGGTTGTGCTATTATGATGATGGGCGTTTCATAATGGGCGTTTGGGACCTCCGCCATTCGGGGTAATGCCATGGTTGTAGTCCTCGGATGTTGTCGGGCCTTTGGTGGTATTCATGGTAATAATCACTAAGGTCAGCTGTCTCATTTGGTGTAGCTTGCAGGGGGTCGTAGGGACACTTGGGCTTTCATGTCGTGAAGTGTCATATGGCTAACGTTGTATGAGTGACATACTTTTGTGTTCCTCCACTCTTAATGGATACGGGTCTCCCCCGTTGTCGGCCAACAGTATTTTGGATATTTAATTGTCCATGCTTTAATATTTGGATTTCATTCCATTTTATGGTCGCGTGAGTATTGAATTTTAGTTCCATGTTTTCGATGGCATATTGTGTTTATAAGAATTGTTTTCCATTATTTATGAGTTGAGTATTATGCCCCATTTGTGTTTTGGGTGTTTTGGGATATAAAGTTTTATATGCGTTTTTATAATTGGGAGTCCGTTTTCTATTCATGTTTGAGTGAGTTTTGGGCGGCATCATTTTATAAAGAATGTTTTGTATTGGGACGTTCGTCCTTAAAAATGCACGTTATTGGAAAACGAGTCATTTTCATAGTTAAGGGAAATCATTTTGAAAGATAATGGTTTAAACTGCATTCTTTCCTTTTAACGATATATTTATTCATGTTGAAAACTTTTGAAGTCACTAGGCGTTAGCCTAACCTTTTTTATTTGTCGGCATGTGCATCAGGTTCTGACTGGGAATAGTCCTAGTATTACTTCGATGAGAGGAGTGCTAGTAGTGTGCTCGAGACGTGCGTAGTTTTGGCGAAATCTTCCGCTTTGGTTTTATGAAGAGCAACTTGCTTTGGTGTTAAGTGGCACCCGCCTTTGGTTTAGCCCTTGTTTAACCTTGGGGTTTATTCTTGTTTAAGGTTAATTGTAGAATTTTACCTCGAGGTATGATGAACTTTTGAATTGTGTTTGATATTATAGTGAAATTTTAATTAGTTGCTCTTACCAAATTTGAGGGTGTTACAGATATGATATAGTTTCTCTATCTTCTTTCAGATTTGGAGATTTCCATTTTTCTCTATTTTAGATGAGAGTTTAGCATAGTTATTGAACCAAACTTTTTGCAAATCTCCAATTTTTCTAAAATAACATAGCTAACAGAGATACTCTTTAGATTCCAAACTCATTAGTATACTTTGGTGTGTACCAATCCATGATAATTGGAGCACTATTAAATCGAGTTCATGGAGATGGAGTACACCTCTCTATAATTGGTATGTCCTCTTTTATATATATATATATATATATATATATATATATATATATATATATATATATATATATATATATATATATATATATATATAAAAGGTTCATTTGAGAAATGCTAAAAATATGAGAATAAATAAATGATCCTAGCCCTTTATCTGGTCAACATTTGCGGTTTTGACCGTGAATCACCGGATAATTCCTTATGTGGTCTATGGAAGATGGAGAGGTAGTTTCGTAAAATACGTTAGACGAGTTCATATATGAACCTGTATGGTTCACATATGAATTGTATATTCATATATGAACTTTTTTAACAGATTCATATATGAACCTGTTAATTAGTTTAACTGGTTTACATATGAACCTAGAGTTAATTGGTTCATATATGAATCACAAATGTTCATATGTGAATCACAAAGGTTCATATATGAATCAGTTAAAAAAGTTCATATGTGAATTACACTGATTCACATATGAACATATAGTTCATATATGAACTCGTCCCGTATATTTGTAAAAATTACGAAATTGTTCTTCTATTTTTGAAATAGCCGTAACTTTTAATCAGTCAAAGACGCAATATTTGACCAGTCAAAGTCGATCTTGCCCAAATGAAAGGATAAGATTACTTCTCTACTTCTCATATATTTAGCATTTCTCAAATGAACCTCTCCATATATATATATATATATATATATATATATATATATATATATATATATATAGGGGTGAGTTATTATGCAACCTTTTACATGATGCAACCCTTGCAACCCCTTTATCCACCACACATTTTACTTTTAGTCTTTTTTCCTTTTTTTAATTACATAAATTGTGTGGTAGATAAAGGGGTTGCATGGGGTTGCACCATGTATAGAGGTTGCATTTGAAAGCTCCTCTCTCTCTCTCTCTCTCTCTCTCTATATATATATATATATATATATATAGTCGGGTTCAAACGAGAACGATACCTATTTAAAAGAACACGAGAACGACAAATCACATACAAAATCACAAGAAAACCACTCTAATTTGTGTTTTTTATGTAAAAATAAAATTGTTTCATGTATTTTCTCATTCTGATGAAATTGTTTAATGCATTTTTGTAACGCCCTAAAAAATTGGGAATTAAAAAAATTCGAAATTTCGGCAATATAACGTCTAAAATACGGAGATCTAAAATACCCTGTAAATATAAACATTAAACAAGGACAAATCCCAAATCTCAAAACAATTAAAACCCAATGAAGCCGAGATAGTTCGTACCGAAAGTAGTTGCAAGAATAAGAGACATCACAATACAACAACCTACTTAATCTAAAATGAATTACGACTAGATTAACTTTGGGTGTTGCTAATCCACCAAAAATCTCTCTTCACACGAATCCCCAAAAGACCGACACTTCAAGATCTCCTACATGCCCGGTTGACAAGCCCGACAACCTAATTTCCACCACGAGTGGGATCTGTGGGAAAACAACAATCACAATTGTTGGAAAAAGTTAGTAAAATATATGGTTTTTACTATCTTTGGACATCTTTAAATACATGTATATGTATTGTATATATCGAACTCTTAGTGGGTTTGTGTTCTCCTATATGAGAGCTTCGAAACGATATATTATGTGTCCAAAACGGAATATGTGTGAATGAGATATCGATGCTCAAAGTTGAGTACTTGGGATAAAATTGTTAAAAATCAAGTGGGTGTGTGAATGTGTCCCACATAGGAAGGAGTAAACATTCAATGGTTTATAACCATGAATGTGGGAGGGGCTTACAAGCTCCTTTGATTGGTTTTACTCCAACTCCTACCCGCGCGCAGAGGGGTGCCGATTGAGATTTTTGTAAGCTAAATCGGCTAACTTGTGTGTGGGCGCGACCTGCGGACACGAATGCAACTCCGAAATCTTGTGCTCGTGCGACTTGGTTTTTTGCGAATTTTTTGTTTTGATCCAGTGGCCCGGGCGGGTTATGCCGCGGGCTAAACCGCACGGCAACCCGCGCCGTGCACTGGATTATGGACGAGAAACAGTGCACCGAGCGGATCGTGCCGCGGGTTTACCCGCGTGGCTACCCGTGCCGCACACTGTCGTTGATTCCTTTGTAACTCCCGAATCAAACGTATTGAATACGGAAATTAATATTTTAATTACCGATTAATTATTGAATTAATCATTTCAATTTTAGGATTAATTCTTTAATTATTGGGTTTAATTATATATTAATTGTGTCGGTTTTGTTTTCAATATAAAAGGGGAGTCCGTTTGCCATTCCAAGAACACACAAAATACCGAACTCAACACATATCTCTCTGAAAGCTACTACACACACAGATTTTTTTTGGTAATCGTGGGTTTTCGGGCCAGCTTACGCGCACCGACTAATCCCCGGACGACCATGAATGGCCTGGAGTCATCGCAAGTGAACCTCCATAGCCACAAGGGCTTTGGCAGCGCCTGGATTTGAACCCTGGGTAGATGAGATCTTCCACTACATCCCCCAAAGGCTTTACCAGTGCGCCACAACCCAAGTGGTTAAACACATACACAGATTTTCGGCAACCTTTTCAGGCAAGTGGTCATCTCCGGCAGTACTGCTGCTTTGGTTGTTGTACCCTGGGAACAGACGACGAATTTGTTTAAGGGAATCGTATTACACACGAGCCTCAGCTTCGTTTAAATCATCTTCGGTTTAGTCGTTTATATTTATCATCAGTTGATTCGTCAATTTTCTTTTGTATTCGAATTATTATTAATCATTTGTTGATTTTGTAGTTTATTACATACGTTGTAATATTATATGTATTATTAAAATACATATAGAAAAACCAACAACAACAAGTGTTACGACGAAGCCTAGTGAGATCACATAAATTATATATTTCACAAAACGAGAATGTCATAATACAGTAATTCAAGACTTGTGTTACCGAACTCCATCGTCTCATGATATTATTTCCACCGCAACCATGTTTCCAAACCTGAACATAAAATACAAGAGATAACCCTTGAAAATACGGGGGATACTCGTTTCCATCGGGGTGACATATAGACGGGAGTGGAGTCACCCATGATGTTATTGGATTACACCTCATGCCCCGCTCTTAGTTCCCATGCCATCAAGACATCACAACCTCAAATCATAATCATTGCCTTTATTGCCTAATCTGTCGAGTTACACCTCAAGGTCTTACGGGACATTATTGTCTATCCATATCTAGACGAGTTACACCTCAAGAGCCCATGTCCCCACTATTGCCTACTCGCTAGCAAACCCCACAGACCAATCAATAATAGGTCCAATTAAATATAACTACTTCCTCGTGCACAAGGAGTAGAAACCCACATTCTTATCAGGTGATCACATCTTGATTAAATATACTCAAATAGACATATGTATTTCCCAAATCAACTCATTGCCACCTTAAATATCATACAAGATTTTGTAATGATAAATCAATATATTCACACTAATGACAAACCATCTTTACTTTTCACTTAGTAAATCTACATAGCCTTTATTAACCATTATGATATAGAGTTGTATCTTCTTCCACATTCCATAAGAACCTAGTCAATTAGGTCAACCGCATAGATAAGGTATCTTTAAGTATTACCTATGTAAGCATGTAGTTTAGGTCAATATTTGCTTTACATGAACCCACAACTTTAACTAGTAGAGTTTATAGAAGAAATTCACCATCTAGGGTTTACAAGGTA
This sequence comes from Arctium minus, assembly GCA_954870635.1. Taxonomy (NCBI): domain Eukaryota; kingdom Viridiplantae; phylum Streptophyta; class Magnoliopsida; order Asterales; family Asteraceae; genus Arctium; species Arctium minus. The sequence goes on from OX941080.1 coordinate 189,029,223, forward strand.
AAAACCCTAAAAGTTAGGTCAAAATCCAATTAAATGGTATACATATATAATGTAGGGAATATTGCAAGTAGTAAATGAGTAAAAGAGCATTTAAGGAGTAGAAACTCACAACCTAGGGTTTGTAGAGAGAAAACCCTAAAAATGGTAGATGGATTTGAGAGTCTTGCTTAACTTCCTGAAGCTTTAACAACCCACAAATGCAATAACTTCAATCCAACGACCCTTTTGATGGCCACTAAAAGCTAGGGTCTTGTTGGTAGCAATAAATGAAGAGGGTTGGGAGGAAAGAAGGGAGAAATCGCCTAAGAGGAGGGAGTAATCGGCCAAAGCTGATAAAAATGAAAAGTGAATCAGATTTGTGCATAAAAATCGGTTTTAACACAACAGGTGGGTGTCCACGCGCGACAATGCCCATGCGACAATGCCCGTGGCATTGTCGCCAGGGCAAAGTCGCGACCCACCTGCTCACTGGAATGTTGCGCGAAAAACAACCCCTTGACCCCCATCCGCGACATTGACCCTGCGACAACACTCGTTGGTTGCAAATAGTCTAAGGTTTATGTTATTCGATAAATGTCCATACACATACACAAGAACATTTTACACCCACATGCATATAAACTTTTTCACATACGATATAATCATGCATATGCTCAGAATATTACGCTTGGCAACTATACGCATACGGTGCAACGGTTCACAACGAAAAACCTGAGTGCTTAAAAGGAGTGTGACTCAATAGGACTTTAGGAATAGAGTGAACATTCATAAGGCCTACGGAGTTTACTTTAAAATTTTTAGGGTCTTACAATTTTCTCATTCTAATGAAACTTTTTCATTTTTACATAAAAAACACAAATATATGAAACAATTTCATCAAGGAAAGAATTATATAAATCAATTTATTGAATTTTACAAATTCATTAAATAATTTCATTAACGTAACCAATGAAATCAACAGTTTCCATGATTTTCAAAACTAAGTTAGTTTCCAAATGAAACTATATATATATATATATATATATATATATATGGGAGCGATCAATTGGAAACCAGTATTACATTGGAAACTTTGGAAACCGAAATCAACCAATCAGTGAATTTCTTTTTTTTTATTTTTATTTTTAATTGAAAAGATTATTTTTGTCTTTTACATTATTTCATAATATATATGGTAACTGTTATTATTATTATATTAATAATTATTTAATTTTAATTTAGCTTATATATGGTAATAATAATAATTGATTAATTTAAAAATGAGATATTTAATTTAGGTAAATTATTTAATTTTAATTTAGCTTATATATGGTAATAATGAAACAATAATGCTAACACGATGAACCTGATGAATCTATTTTCATTATGAAACAATAATGCTAACACGATGAACCTGATGAATCTAATTTCATATACGGATATGCAACTGAACAGGTAATGAAACAAAAATGGGAAGTTAACAAAAATGGCACAAATTCATCATGTTTCATTATGAAACAATAATGCTAACACGATGAACCTGATGAAATCTATCATCCAATGAAATCTGTAATCCAATGAAATCTGTAATCTACAAATTCATTATGTTTCATCACAATATTAGATTACGTGGGAAATTTTATAATAAAATGAAATTAAAAAAAATATTTTCTTACATTTTAAAAGAAAAATAATTTTTTTGATGAAAAGACAAATGCTCCTCGTTTTCATAGTAAAAAAAATAACAAAATTTAGATTGCGTGAGAAATTTTATTTTTGGTTTCAAGTAATCTAAATAAAATAAACCTTTCTTGCCATATTTGAGACACAAAATCAAAAGACATATTTACCCTTTTCATCTATTATTTTTATTTATTATTAATAAATTAATTAATTTACTACCATATATAATTCAAATGAATCTTAACCATTGATTATAAAGATTAATAACTAAAATTTGGTTTCCAAAGTTTCCAATGAAATTTGGTTTCCAATTGAATCAAAATAAAAGGTTTAAACTCTTAATTCTAAATCAAATAGATTGATGATACTCGAGTCTTGTACAAGAAGATATTGAATTATTGTGTTGTTCATGACAGTAGAGGTAATATACTTGATAAAACTATTCAACAATTTTTATTAAAATAGGGGTTTGAGAGGACAGTATTTTGGTATTTGTATATGATTTTTTCTGTGTAGTGCACCTTTTTTTTTCGTTTATTACTTATGTTGGAATGAATTATTTTTGATATTTTTATGTATTATTTAAAGGAAATTACAAAAAAAAATATGAATAATTGATTGAAATTGTGGAATTAATTTGTTGGATAACTGAGTCAAACTATTATATGAATTTAAATTGATTTAATTGCTTATCAATAGTAATATCGAATAAATAAAACAAACCCGATTCATGCATATCTAATCGTCAGCTGTATTAAATCAGATATATTGTACAAAACTAATTGACTTATATGGGTTGTTAAACTCCAACATCCAAATAATGATTTGATTGAATCATTTCCATCTTAATTCATTGTATTTCAACTTATGACACATCTATGATAAATACTAAAGGACCGGGTAAAAACCAAGTATAAGTAAATTAACAATTTTGAGTTTCTCTATACTAAAGTATCAATTCATATATGTGGTCTAAAACTACTAAGACATTGTTTGGCAAACTAACTTATAAGTTATCTGGTAGCTGATAAACTAGTTTTTCAAAATGCTACTATGAGTAATTTTTCAATAAGCTAGCTTATGGTTATCCAAATATGTACCAGAAAAAAAATTAGCTTATAAATTAGATTTTTTTGCCAAACATAGCCTAACTTAAAAAAAAAAGTACTTGAGTAGCAAGTCCTTGTTAAAATGATGTTACGTCAAAAACAAATAAAACATAAATTGATCAAAAAATTTATGGTTTTGACATAAAATCCATAAAAACTATGGACACGGATAACGAGAACCTGATACAGTCACTAGATATATAGATCTAAGAGCATCACCAATGCAATGTTCTTATAAGAAAAAAATATAATTACTTGTAAAAACCAACATCGTGGAGAGTTCTTATAAGAACCCGAGTTTCTCCAATAGAGGTTCTTAGAGCGTCTCCAACAACATTGCTATAATTTCTCTAAAATAGAGAACAAAAAATGAAAAGCTCTAAAAGGTATTACATTAATCTCCAACAGATTTGCTATTTTAGAGATTTTAAAACAACTTATATTATTAAAATATTCTATAATTTATCATCCCAATACACTTTAAAAAAAAATTAATATAAAAATTGAATTTCATTGATGGGATTGAATCAAATAATTATTTCTCTCATACCATCAAGTTTTAGAGAATTCTCTAAACTTTGAAAATTTTCAACTTTTCTCTGTTATAGCAAACAAGATAGCAAAACTGTTGGAGAGATTTAGAGAACAAAAATCAATTTTTTTCTATTTTAGCAATGTTGTTGGAGATGCCCTTATAAGAACCCATTTTTTGCACTTTTTGTTACCACCTCAATTCCAACTCATCAAAATAGGAAGTCGTATAAATGTTTAAAATGTTAGTTCTTGTAAGAACCTATTTTTGTGGATCCCATCTATATATACAATATTAATAATTATTATAAACTCAATAAAATAAAATAAGAAAATAAGAAAAATATCACATCTCACAAATTTCATGGTAAGAACCAAGATTCTTAATTTAAGAACCTAGAGGGGTTTGAGTTATTATAAAAACTCTTCACAATGTTAGTTCCTACAAGTTATTGTACTTTTTGCTTATAAGAACATTACATTGAGATGCTTTTAATAACAAAAGGAGGTTCTACCATTTTAAATATTTATATAAATTCTTATTTTGATGAGTTAGAAATGAGGTGACAAAAAAAAAGTTCTTATAAGAACTTGCATTGAAGATACTCTAATAATTGTTATTAGGAGTGACAATACATACGTCACTAGGCGATTAACTATCGCTATAGAATATTTATAATAAATGTTGTTTATAAATTTATTTCTTTATTAAATTAAAAAAATACTTAACTAAATTATAAAATATTGATTTTATCGAGAAATTTGTCGTGATTAGAAAAACGCGGAGTGGATGAAATTGAATCTCAAACACGGTTTGTACGCGTCGTGGATACGAAGTGGGTCTCAATCGGGTTGACCCAAATCAATCTGTGTGTGGCCCCCACGTATCACCATAATACTAGTCTTTGTCAAGTCTTTTTCAATAACTATTATAATAATATTTTTTGATATTTTTATTTATAAAATAAATAGGTTGTATAACATGTTGAAATAATTATGTTAAGAGTATAGATTTAAAAGCGATTTAACAATGGTGGATTCAGGAATTTTCCCGAGTGAGTGTACTTTTACGTTGTATTCTCGAAACTCCTTTTATGAAGGAAAGGGAAAGAAAGTAAAAAACAAACCCGTGTTCTCAAAACTTTTTTAAGAGAGAAAGAAAAGTAATGATAAGTTTTCTTCCAAAACTTTCCTTCCAAATGTGGGAGAAAAGTGAAGAAAATGAAAGAAAATAAATTAAAACCATTTAAAAAATTATTAAAATTACAAAACTACCCGACCTTTCATTAATAAATAATATATTCTTAAATGGTATATTTGTAAAAATGATATATTTCTTTTCTTTCTCTCCTGTTCAAGAACGTAAAAAACTATTTTCTTTCATTTCATTTCCTTCATTTTTGAGAACACAAATGAAAAAAATTGTTTTCCTTTATTTCCCTCCCTTTCTTTTATCTCCGGATTAGAGAACACAACGTTAAGGTGGATTGAAGGTTCATAAAGTAGTAGTTTTATCTATTCAAAAGTCAATACGAGTTGATCTAGGGAAAGCTAATTATGCCGATTTAGAGAACAAAAAACATTTTTTTTCAAATTAAATCAATCTTGATTTTTAAAATAAATATATTTTGCTTTGAAAACGAGATAAAAAAACAATTTTTAAGATGAATTTGTAATTAAAAAATAAACAAATCATGAAGAAAAGTTTTAAAATCAAAATGGGGGAGAGATAATAAGGTGTCTTGGTGTGTTGGTCTATAATTGTATTTGAGGTTATGGTTTTTTTTGAGTCTTGTAGCTAATTTTTTTTTAAATAACATTGTAGGGTCCATGGGTTGGCCATGGTAGGTGAATATTAAAAGAAAAAAAAATTAAATATTTGTTAGAAACAAGAATCAACCTTGAAACTTCTTGTATATTATCTAAGGTGTTTGTTTTGTAAGAGGTCTAAAGTCTGAAGTCTTATTTTAGTTATGATTAATAAGAGGTGGTGTGTAAAAAAAGTCTGAACTATTCAGACTTAAGAGTCATTAAGAGGTTTTTAAAAAAAAACAAACAACCCCTAAGTATCTAAATCATCTTATTCATGTTTGATATTTATTATAAATTTAGTTTCAAAATATTTAAGAACACTCTTTAAAATCAAATAGATGCACTTTTTAAACGCCTAATTTTTTTTCTCTTACGATAATTAAGTGAGCGAATACATAGGAGCCTGCTCGGCTCTTAATAGGTCCGCCCCTGGATTTAATGGTACTGATTTGATGACCTATGTCAAGTTGTTAATCAATATATTATCTACCGGTTCTCTATTCATATATTGTTTTTTTTTCCATTCAATATAACTTCAAAACTTAATGTTGTCATAAATGTTATTGTAGCATATTACTAATAAAGATAATTATAAAATAAATATTTGTTACATTAATTGAGAATTTTTGTTTTTATTACAAGAATAGGAACTAAGGGTTGGGTTCACGTGAGACCAACCTGTTTTCGTGAGACCGGTAAGACCAGAAAATAACACTAAAGCTTCACAACGATTCATTGTGAAAGAATGAAAAACAACAAATCTTCACAACAAAAAAACTGTGAAGATTTATCTTTATAATACCTTCACAATCTTTTGCTGTGAAGATTCAGTGTTATTTTTGTTGTCTTATGGGTCTCACAAAAATAGTTTGATCTTACATGATCACTAAGTCTAGGAACTAAACAAGTTTTATATTTTATCCTTAAATATAATCTATTTTACTATTTTTATTCTTATCATTAGACTTTTCCTTTTACTAGTTTTTTTTAATTTTATTTAATGAATCCATTAAAAATGATATAAAACTAAAACCAGTCAATTTCAATAACTTCTATAATTTTCTAATATAATTAAATAGTTTAAAATATTAACAAAAGTATTTTTTTTAATGTTGTTATATATTTTTAGATTTTAAAAAAATATAGATGTCATTTTCTACCACTGCCGCCCAAATGGGATAATTCTTTTTCTCTATATTGTCGTCCGCCTTTTAAAATCGTGTTTGATAAATTTAATTTTAACTTTTACTTTTAGGTCTTAATTAAAAAGGTTGAATAAATTATTCCAAATAATAATGATTTTTCAAAAATAAATATAAAAACTTTTACAAATGGTTGTTCTATCTGTTTAAGTAATACATTAGGTCAAATTATATGCATTGAATACTATTATTAGTGATAAATTAATATTTTTTATTCACTAATCTCTATTATATATATTATAAAGATTTTAAAACGATTATTTATACAAAGTGGTTTCTTGTACAATGTTATATTTACCATCCTTATACTTACTTATTTAATTTACTTTATATCCCTTATTTTTTCATTTTTCATTTTACACAATTATCATATTAACACAAATAATCGTATATGAACAAAAATGCAATGAAAAAATACGTTTCTTTTTTTACAAATTATACCATTATAATCGTCTCGTCAATGCCTTCAAAACGAACCCAATATTGAATATTTTTTAATTGAACCGTACTATTAAATATCATGAATATCTACGAATTAATTTGTTTTTTATCCATACGTTTTATTTTTTCCACCGTTAGCATATTAAAAAAACATAATCGTAAAATATATTAAAAATACGTTTCATCTTTATTATAAATTATATCATTATATTTTTTTCGTCAATAATTGTAATATAAACTAATTATTGAATATCTTTATGGGTTTAGAGTTTCATAAGTTGTGATTCTTAGGTCATGGTTATTGTTGATGACATGTCTATAAGGAAGTAACATTAATTGTTCGTTCTTTACTTACATTCCGCTGCATCGCGTGGGTATATGACTAATGATTTAATAATCGTGGGATTCTGCACATCTCGACTAATTTTATGGTTCCTAAAATCAAAAGTCAAGAAAACCTAAAGGTGTAACGTCCCAAACCCTAAAGCAGGTAATCTCTAAATCAACTTAAAGCCATGGAGGAAGTTATTGCAAATGCGGACCTATTAACTTTTTTCAAATGGTGACACAATTTGATTATAAAAAACAAAGTTATAGGTAGTTTTTACAAAAGGGAAATTGGCTGAAATAGCCATATTAGACCATAAATTGCACCTCCTAGTCATTTCTCCCCCGGTTTTACGAAAATAGACCGAGGTCCGCTATAGCGGACCTGCAGGTTCGCAATGCATCGCTAAAGGACAAAAAAAAAAACGATTCGAGCTCAAGTCCGCAATGTCAGACACGTGGCTTTGTCGTTTAGAAGACTTACCTTTGGTGCCATTGAATACACGTGTTGATTTGGGGAAGCATGAACCGAGATCCGACAAAAAAACCGACCTTAACCTTGATTTCCTTTGGATGAGGGGACCATCAGTTTAAACAAAGGGATCGATTAATTTAGAGTTTATAGACAAAATAAAGACAGGTCCGCAACGGTCAAATAGCGGACCTGCATGGTCAAATAGCGGACCTGAGTTAGCGGTTCGGATAAAGCCACATGTCGTGCATAGCGGACCTGAGCTGGAACCGTCTTTTTTTGTCCTTTAGCCTGACATTGCGTACCTGCAGGTCCGCTATAGCGGACCTAGGTCTATTTTCGTAAATCCGGGCGAGAAATGGCTAGGAGGTGCAATTTGAGGTCTAATATGGCTATTTCAGCCGATTTCCCTTTACAAAATCATCCTTGGTCTGTTGGTTGGTTTCTGGCTTTTTTGTATGTGTCATATTGTGTTCCGAGTCTCTTATCCCAAATTTTGTCTGAAACAAAATAAACCTAAAATTAAAAGCTAAAAACTAAGAAAATGATACAAATGAGATTCAAATCTGCGTCCCGAAGGAGAGAAAAGACCATGCAAACTAAGTATACCAAGAGAAACTTTGTATTATTATTGTAGTTTCAAGAAATATATGGTTGCATCTTTCACGACCCTAACTTTTTTTACATTACGACGGAGGAATGAAGCAGTGGCTCGTGCCAACGTATGCACCATAGTGGATCCGCCCTAGAGTTATTTATAGCACATAACTTTGAACTTGTAAGAAACTCATAAATCTACTTTTCTATCCATGTAGGACGGGTTGTTACATAAGCCGAAGCAAAAAAAAAACAAGAAAAAGGGTTTGAAATGAAGAATCAGAAATCCAATTGCAAAACCAGTTCTTGGTTATTTGCAAATTATAACAGCCATGTTCCTCATTTCTCTTTTTCCTTGTTCTTGTTCAAGGAATAAAATGCAGGCTTCTGCACTTACATTGACATTAAACAGCATCCCTGAGCCACTCAAGAATGCTAATTTCAAATGCGAAAAATACCCGGATTGATGGTGCCAAAGAATAACTCGAATGCCGAACCTGCAAGATGTATAAAACCGGTAAGCGTTAGATAATACTCTTCGGTTTAAGTACACCATCATTTCCAACGATAATACTTGGCTTCATTCGAAGCCTTTTCAATCGTGCTCTAGACTTGCCTTCCCTTTTATGATCTAACTAATGAAAAACATAACCCTTTACAGATCTATACAACATATATGCAGCGGAAACAGAACAAGATTTTCATTTTTTCAAATTGGTGATCGGCCAAGAATGGATTTTCAAGCGTTTATAGGGATCTAAGTTCTTGGAGCAACTTTTAAGGTTGCTTATTTTGACTCAGAGGCCATGGGTTCGAGTCATGGAGGTTACATCCAAAACATTACCTTCCATTTTGTGCAAAAAAAAGGTTTATACCCACCGGCACCTCCCAGTTCTTTGCAAAGCCAAGAAATCTTGGGAGAAAAGGGTTTGCCCTTTTTCAAGAAGTGGAGTAAAAATAAGTAGCTAAACAAATATCCAAAAGGCGGAAAATGCAGTTGGTCTTTGATGAAATATCGTGACCACAGCAATCATATCAAAACTAAGAGGTAAGAACATCTCTTCTGGTTCAAAATTTTTATCAAACCATCAACATAAAGCTGTCAAGCTACAATTATGATCAAAATGGGTGTCGATAGTTCGATTGAACCGGACTTAATCTCTAATATAACAACTTTCAGAGAAAAAGAACATTTTGACGAGGAAAAGGAAGATGTGTTACCTCTATAGTTGATGAACAGTGTAAATTTCAGGCGTTGCAGTTTCTTCGTCACATTTCTCCGATGCATTAGCACCATCTTCGTTTGTTTTAGAAAGGATGGGAGAAGGGAGAGAATTGGATGCTCCAGTCCCCTCCTTACTTCTCACGTTGTCCTCCAGGTGTTTATAATGCAAATTCTGTAAAATTTGTGGAAGTGAAAGGCCGCTTTCTTCTGCAAACTTATTTCCCATTTCGATGTCAATTTTTTTCTTTGACGTACCCCCAAGATTTGGACTAGTGGGCTCCATCACTATGCTGTCATCTTCTTGAATATATGCCCGGAAATCATTCAACGAAGGAGGGGTCTTGGAAAGAAAGACTTCTGCAAGGTTCTTTATAATTCCCTTGTGATATGAATTCTCCTTACCATATCGATATCGGAAGTTTTCATATGTTGTCTGCATTAAGAGCAAGGTTCAGCAGCGGCGGACCTAGAACTTTTTTCAAGTGGTGGAACCATTTGACTATAAAAACCGAAGCTATGAATATTTTTTACAAAATCATTAGTTCCTTGCTTTTTAAGGTCCTGTATTTCGAGTCTTTTATCCCACAAAAATTCAGGATCATAATAACCCTGAAACTAAAAGCTAAAAACTAAGAAAATGGTACAAATGAGATTCGAACCCGCTCGAAGGGGAGAAAAGACCGTGCAAACCAACTCTACCAAGAGAAACTTGTGTTATTATTGTAGTTTCAAGAAATATACGGTTGCACCGAACAAAATAAACGGCGTCACCTTTCACGACCCTAATTTTTTTACACTACGACGGAGGAACAAAGCAGTGGCATGAGCCACCGCATGCATCATAGTGGGTTCCACCCCCGAGGTTCAGATATGCATTAAATGAAAATTGGAAGTCTAGAGGTTAATATATTAGTATCTATTGATATCAAGATTTTATATTCATTCATATTTTCTCATAGAAACCGGAGAAAGTTAACCACCGCAAGTCTTAAAGTACAAGATTTTGAAGGGAAAGATTACCTGATTTGAGCAAATAAGATAGATATGGAAAATCGTAAGGCCTCCCACAAACCAAACTGCAATGAAGCAGTAAACTATTAGAAAATCTGACAAGATGTCCTTTGACATAGTCTTCAAAATCCTGTCCTCTTGTTGAGCTATGATGGCCCATGAAAATCCAAACACATATATGCACAAGATGGTTGATGTTGATATAAACATGTAGAAGAACCGATAGTTACGCTGCAACCAGATGAAGGAAAACCATTATTTTCTAATCAGCGTAACACTCTGAGTGCAACTTGTATTTATTTGAATGTGGAAAATAATGTGTTAATGACGAGCATTAATTGTTCATATATATGACTAGAGACTTACAAGTCCAATGCATTGACCAAGCCATGGACAGTGATGGTCAAATCTCCGAACACAATTATTGCAGACGGAGCAATGTGAGGCTCGGGGAGGGCGATAGAGCATACATGTATCACAGTATTTCACTTTGACAGAGTGACCGTTCACAATGACATCCTTTGTTCTTGGTAACATCATGTGAGGAGTTCTTCCATTGATCCACTCCATTGAAGGGGTGTTCATCTCATATGTTTCATCTGGATCAGGCGGTGATGCGTTTCTTGGGACTATACCAGGGTCTCTACTGGACGTCATGAAAAGAAACGTTATGTCCTGTGCAATAACGTAAATGATGTCAGATGTCTTCCTTTTCTAGATTAAACCATTTCTTGAAGATCATCCAAGAAATGTATTCTTCTATCATGATCCACTTTGAGATCTACCACCTGCAATTGTAAATTTGGAAAATGATCTTATCCTCCTTCCAACCACCATTGAAGTTTAAAATTAATAGCAACATAAAACGATGTCCATGAATTGAGCAACATAAATAATGGTTGCAATCTGCAAGGATTCACCATTTAAATTTTAATGTGATAATCAAATGACGCATGAATGTTATCAAAAAATTTGTTCTTTCATAAAGTTCATCGAAAGCAAGGGTTCTGAACAATCTGAGATTGAGTTTAAATGATGGAAACTGTAAAGAAGCTAGATTTACTTACCAAACAAGTAAGAGCAACTGCCACAATCAACACTCCGTACCAATAACCAATATATTTGCCATGTTCCTTATTATGATTGATGATGTTGTAGACTTTAATACAGAAAGATACTGCAGGGCCTACAACCAGGAGAACGGAGAAAAACAAAGAAGCCACATCGGGACCAAAGATCAATCTTCCTCCACAAAAGAATCTCTGGAACATCCGACAGAAATGAAAAGTTTCAATACAACATTGGAGACCAAAATCTCCAACAATCAACATACTTTAATGGTAACTGGGATCTTATACGGGACAGTTCCATGAATGTTCTAGGCAACTCTTTCAATATAAAAACCCAAAATCTGTGTTTGGCTACATCAACTTCGATATCAAGTTGTACGTAAGAAACAAAAAGGTTCTCTCTTGTTCTTTGAGTGTCTCCACCAGGGCCGGACCCAGAATTTGTTTTCATACGGTGGCACCATATAATATAGACAAAATAATTACAAAAAGCACGGTTTTTATCGACGTGTCTTCATCTTTTTACCGATGTTCAATATTGTCTGATGTATTTTAGCCTAATTCCACCATTTCGAGGGATTTTTAAAGGTTTTTACTTGATTTCGACGGATTTTAAGTTTTTTTTATCGATTTGAGAGGTGTTTTCCGGTTTTTTTGGTTGATTTCAAGAGTTTTTTTGTTTTTTTGGTTGATTACAAGGTACGGTCGCACTGCACCTTCTTGAAGCTTCCAAAATAATATGGTAGCACCTTCCAAAATGATACAGTTGCACCTTTCACGAACCTAAAATATTTTACCCTTCGCCGGAGAAATAATACGGTGGCACGTGCACCATACCCAACATACTAGGTTCGTCCATGGTCTCCACGTTATCTAGTGTTTCCTTCTGTAAAGATTACTTAATGCAACCAGACATAAATTGTTGTCTCTAAGGGCACAAGAAGCTTGGAGAATAAGTCCATGACAAATGGTAACAGAGCAGGTCTTTCAATTTGAAGTTGTGAAGATGATAAGCAACCTTGATGCCGCTGCTACGGAGAACCCAAAGAAGGAAGCTCACCATGAAATATCCAAAGATCTCTCAACCATGGAGGCCCATTTGACATGACACAAGTTGGTCGTAGCCAATGTTAAGGAGCATCTTGACGAGCTTGAGCAAGACTTCAAAGGGAGATACAAACAAAACAAGGTGCTTGAGAGCTTGCCATATCGTCAAGCTCCAATTGACAAGATCAAGGCCAATCTTGAGGAGACTCAATCGTATTGCCCAGTGTTTGGGAAGCTCCAAAGTTGACCAAAGTACCCAAGCCCAAAGAGTATGATGGCTTGCAAGACGAAAAGGATTGGCTACTTCATTTAGCACATGGATAGCTACTTCGAGTTACTTAACCTAGAGAAAAAGTTAAGGGACACAACAATACTCTAAACTTGACATTTTGACTGACATTTCTTCTCTTTGGTGGGTAGAAAAATACTAAAATACAAAAAGGCATAAGACCACTGATACAAGAAACACTTTCATAGCCAAACTGATAAAGCAAGTCTACCCTATGAACATCGTCCAAGAGACAAAAGAAGATAAAGAAGCTACAATACGACAAGGATTTCTCAATTCTCATGCTCAAACTTCCAAATATGCATAAAAAGGACTTGTTTTTCAACTTCTTGGATGTAATAAGACCACAAGGCGTCCAAGGTTGCAACATCGTGGAGCCAAAAACATAAGCAATGCTCTCATTATGGTTGAGGTTTTGATTGGTACAAGCACGAGGAACAACTCAAGTCTCCCAAGTCCTATGAACATCATAGGGGTAGTCATACAAATAGAGGGGGAGAGACAAACAAAGAGCTTTTCTTACATAGAGGACTGCCTGGGAAAGGGATTACCCAGAGAACATGCTAAACACAATGCTCAACAAGATGAATTCAGGAAGTGAAAGTCTACCAAGACGATCATCATCTTCTGATTGCCATATATGTAACGAGATGCATTGGTTCAAGGATTGTTTGAAGAAAAATAGTTTCCAAGACTAATGAAGCAGTTCCACACGGAAGAGAAAGAAAGATTGGGAACAATGATTGTGCATTACAATAGTGCAAAAGGAGAAAGGTGGTTAAGCACAAAAGAATGGGAGCCGCATGGGAGATCGTGAAGACACACTCACGGTGAATGCGTCGTGAAGCAATTGGAGAGATTTTCATGACCCAAGATCTCGAGTCTGGATACTCCACTAAGGCACAATGCCAACACCATCTATGCAACCAAAGGTTCACAAAGAGGGCATTCTCCAAATATAATCTAGAATAATGTAGTGTACTATATATATATATATATATATATATATATATATATATAGAGAGAGAGAGAGAGAGAGAGGTGGGTTCAAAAGAGAATGAAGGCTATTTAAAAGAATAAAGGAATAGCTCTCAGCCAATCATTTTTTATAATAATTCCGAAAATAATACTTCCCAAATTTTAGATTAAAAGGGTATTAAGGTCATTTCATATATGATATGGATTAATTTAGGAATTAGGATAATATTGACTTCCTAAAAAATAAGGGATAACAATAAATCATTTAAATCAAAATCATATTTATCATTTTTCTTTATTCAAGCAAATCGGTTAATCCATTTCGGTAATTGAGCTAATTTTGTTTGTTTTCTTTAAGCAAACCTTGAATATGCAACCCAAAATCACAGTTGATTATATGATAAATACATTGGACAACTTGTTTAGATATAATAGGCAACCCAAAATCACAAATGATTATATTGTAAAGAAATTAGACAGGTTGTTTAAGTGTAATATGCATCATTAAATCACATGTGATTATACTTTATACTAATTAGACAGATTTTTATATTTGATATATTTCACAAAATCATATGTGATTTTATGATAAATAGTTTGGATAAAATGATGTTATTAGTTTGCAACCCTAAATCACATGTGATTAGAGTACAAATGAATTAAACAAAATGCTTATCTATTATACTTAACGCCAAAATCATATGTGATTTTATGAATTAACACCAAAATTTGTATTAGGGTTTCATCAGGAGTGGGTTTAAAAAAATGGGGATTGTCTAATTTATTTGATTGAGATTGAATGAGAATTAAAGGAAATTTGGTAAGATTCTATAAATAATCAATAACATATTTTGACATATTTGCCCTTTTTACCTTATTTTTGGATATTATTATTTTTGGAATTATTCTTAACAATGATTGGTTGAGAGCTATTCTTTTAAACAGTTGTCATTCTTGTATGATCCTCCCTCTCTATATATATTAGTATATCTCTCTTATATGTTGTAAAAGCTTCATGAAATATCTATGAAGCTTAAACATTTTATGAGGACCTAAAAGCTTCATGAGTTTAGATTATTTAATAAAATGGTGGAGCACCCTATAAAAGAGGGAGAGCTCCTCATTCGTAACCATCAAACTATGATTGAGAAACATAAAGCACTAAGCCTACAACAAGTGTTCCTCTCTTGTAAAGAAAAAGTGAATTCCATATTATCTAGTGTTCCCTTTTGAGGATGCTACTGTGCTTATATACATTTGTTTCGTTTTATCATATAACGAGGGGGTTTTAGAGCTGAAAAGCAACAGAAATATTAAAAAAAATCCACAGGAAACATAAATCAGTCACCAACAATTTAATCTAAAAAGAAATGCAGATCTAGACCATTTGCCTTAACAAACATGACCATAGAACCATCAAGTGGAGTTTAATCGGCATCTTATCCTAAACAACGTCGTGGATCTTGTTAACTTGACAGTCGTGATGACAGCTACCACAATAAACAAGTATCACACAAACAAATTTTTAGTGTTTTGTTATTTTTATTAATGCATATATGCCAAACAGAAAATGTGGGGGAGGGGTGAAAGTCAGCATTCGAGGGCAAAGGGTACCCCAAAATGACAGTTTCAAGTACCTAGGCAGCTAGGCTCCATGATTAAGGACTGGAAGGTCGTGGATGCCGTTACACACCACATAAACACAGGGTGACTAAAATGGAGGGTTGCCATGAGAGTTTCGTGTGGCCGGAAGGTCCCACTAAAATTGGAGGGAAAATTCTATAGGGTACCCATCAGACCAACAATGTTGTAAGGGGATAAGTGTTGGGCGATAAAGAAGGCTCATGAAAGGAAGTTGGAAGTTGTGGAAATGAGGATGCTCAGTGGACCTGTGGCCGAACTATGTTGGACAAGATACTGAATGAGGTCCTCCGAGCAGATTTGGGAGTATCATCTATCAAAAATAAATTGATACAGAAAAGACTGCGGTGGTTTGGGCACGTTTGTAGAAGATAGATGTTGACACTAAGGTTGAGAGTCTAATGGTCGAGGGGGTTAGGAGGAGGGGCAGGCTGAGGAGGACATGGATAAACAGTTGAGGCTGGACATCGGCTTTTGAAATTTCCAAAGGCATGACCTTGTATAGGAGTTTGTGGAGTTGCAGGACTAGGGGGAGGGTTAGAGAGTAGACAACTAAGCATCAAAATCCTAGGATAGGTAGCGAGGGCTCTTTGGGGTAGTATGTAGTAGCTTTCTTGCGAGTTTAGCCGGAATGTGGTCTTTAGTTTAACTTACGTGTTAGTCGATTAGCTGTTTCGTGCTTCTCGCCTTCTCCTGATGCTTTTAATGCCCTTGTTTATTTTATTTTTCTTCATGTATTTTATTGTGCGTACTTGCTATGCATGCTCTTCATTGACTTTTCTAAACTTCATATCTTCTTTTTTGACATACTTTCGGGTCGCTTAAGATTCCAATTTTTTTACAAATCCTTTTTCTCAACCAAGGTCTTCATGGAAACAGCTACTCTACTCCTTGGTAGAGGAAAGGTCTGGAATCTGGATACATATTACCCTCCCCATACCCTACTCCATGTGGGATACTGGCTTTGCTTAGTTTGGTTCTATGCGGAAAATTGCTAGCTATCTCACACACACCACGAAGCAAAAGAAAGAAGGCCCAACAAGAGGTCTATGTATTTCTCCATGTGAATGCTCTTCTAAGCTGATATTAGGCTAATTTTAGTTTCTTTGCTATGAGGTTTCCTAAATGGATCCAAGAGTTCACTACATGCTCTTAACTCGGTTTTCTTTCCACAATAAAAAAAATTAATCAGTAAAAAGAATTATACTTGGTCTGTCCCATAAAGGAGGTTAAACTCTCTTTTTTTGGGTAAAGAAGAAGGTTAAACTCTTAAAATCAAACATATTGGCTTCTCAAATTCAAAAGCAATATCAATTTTGTTGCAGAATATACACCAGCAGATAACCGGATACTAAATTTTCATACAACTCACATGAACTCATATCATATTTCAAGTTAAAACTTCTTTGGGTTGACATCAGAAGTTGGAACTTCTACAGTTTCTGACCACATTTCAGTGCAATTAACTCAACTTTCATAGCCATTATCCTTCATCAACAAAGCAAATAGGGTATACAACTATTATAAGATCAAAGTTACTGATACTACAAAAAATTCCCAATTAACACTAGGGATTGACATAAGAAAACAGCCAATTGATTTCACAATCAGGAAAATCAAACCTGATTCCAATTCACTCAATGAGAAATAAGGGAAACGTCATGAGAACTTACATTACTTCCTTTCCAAACTTGATAGAGTCTTTTTGGCTTCTTTTTCTCTTCTGCCATAGAATTTTCACACTTTAAAATTTCGATTAGAGTTTACGAAACTTAAAAACTCTCTGCTTCTTGTGGTGATTAACTCAAAATCCATGAGAAAAACATCAAATACTTCGAAAAAAATACTCGATGTATAAAAGAAAATCAATGGTATTTCTGAGGAATCATGAAAAGAATCATTCGGAGTAGATGAAAACCACAGGGATTATGACATGAATTGGACGGATTTACCAAGATAATGTTGGTCTGATCTCTATCGCTCCGGCCAACGTAGCCGGTACGGCGGATGCTCCAATTTTCGTAGCGACATTCCCGCGGGTAACGTTACGTTATTTCCGTCAAGACGACACCTGTTATTATATTATATTATATTTTAGAGTAAACTACAGTTTTGGTCCCTCTAGTTTGTCAATTATAACAATTTTCATCTCTACAATTTTGAAAATACAAGATGTCATCGTGGTTTGCAAAAGCGTCCAAATTTGGTTTCTCCCTCTAATGGTCGATAATTTTTAACGTTTTATTATTTTATTAAAACTTAAAAATATTTTGGAGTCGTTCACTAAAAATGACATGTGTCTTACCCACCATTTCCCAGGGTTCAAAAAGGCGCGTCATGGCGCGATATGGCGTGAGACGCGTCTCCGCCGTTACGATATGAGTCATAACGTTTTGTTAAGGCGTGGCTCATGCCATGGCGGCTCAAGGCGCACCATATCGCACCATGGCGTCCGTTTTTTGTAAGGCGTCGCTATTTTTTTTTTTTACAATTTTTAACTTTTTTAAGTTTTAAAATTTAAATTGGTTAAAGGTAAAAATAAAAACTTAAGGGATGAAAAGTTAAAAGTTAAAACGTAAATTAAGTTGACTTTATTTAGACATTTTAGAAATTAGAATTGAATTCACCTGTTATTTTCTAGACTTTTTAAAAATTATTTAGACTTTATATGATATCAATATATATATATATTATCAATATATATATATATATATGAATTTAAATTATTGGATATAATTGTATTCATTGAATAAAAAAAGAAAACATATATTTATACACATACAATAAATTAATAATATTATTAATTTGTCGCTTTAGTTCACGCCTTGAAAAACGCCGCGTAAGGCTTAAGGTTTGATCTCGCCACCACGCCACACCTCACGCTATTTTGAACCTTGTCATTTCCCCAAAAAAAGTTTCACACCTCTTTTCGGTTATCTTCTCTGGCCAATTAAGTCGTTGAATTAGAGCAGAGGTGAGGAGATGATGGTGGGGTAACGGATATTGACTACACCCACCACCGTTGTTTGTAATAATTTAAAGAGTGAACTGTGGATTTGGTTCTAGTGCTTTGTTAATTTCTTTGACTACGGTCCCTATAGTATGTTTATTGTGGATTTGGTCCCTATGGTATTCAATTTATCTTGGTCATGGTCCCTCTAACTAATGCATCCGTTAACTCCATTAAATCAGGGACCATTTTAGTCATTTTGTCTAATTTGTGTCTTATTATGATAAGAAAAATAAAAAATATATTTTTAACATACATACACACATATATAGATATCAAAATAAATAAAATAGGATGTTATTGTATGACTTGATTCTTTAAATTTTTAAAAAAATTAATTATATTAAATATGATTTAAGTTTATTATTTTATTGTAATGGTGAAAAAAAATATGGTTTTATTGTTTTAATGTAACTAAAATTTTTATTTAAACAAACTAGATCATAATATTATATCTTATTTTATTTAGAACGAATAAAATAAGATATGTTTTTTATGATTTGATTTATTAAATTAAAACTTTAATTATGTTAAAGGTGATATAATTTTATTGTTCTTTTACTATCATCACAACAAATAAGCTTATTATCGATATTTTGACACCAAAATCATTGAAAATCTGATAAATGAACTCTAATTTTATCATCTTAAAATTAGAGGTTCCAATTTTCATATTGTTTTTCAGTCAAAAATTAAAAATCAACTGTTTAAATTTTAACGAAATAAAATATTTAAGTTACAAATATTTTAACCCACAATAAAATTAACAAGTGTAATAAACTAATAATTACACATTTCTAAAACTGTATGTCTTTTTTATTATTAACATTTATTTTGGGACGGAAGAAGTACCGAATAATGATAAGACCATGTCATATCTTTCTATTGATGGATGTTGTAGTTGATCTTCGCTATTTTCTAAATGCTAACATGTTTTCATGTTGGTGTTACCTGACATATGATGCTCTATATTTTGCCTTGTGGCTGTGAGTTAAAATATTCGTAACTTAAATATTTTATTTCGTTAAAATCTAAACGGTTTGTTTTGAGTTTTTTATTGAAAAACAATATGAAAATTGGAAGCTCTAATTTTGAGATGATAAAATTAGAGTTCATTTCTCAATGGTTTTCAATGATTTTGGTGTCAAAATATCGATAATAAGTTTGTTTATTGTGATAATAGTAAATAACAATAAAATTGTATCGCCTTTAACATAATTAATGTTTTAATTTAATAAATCATATCATAAAAACATATCTTATTTTATTCGCTCTAAATAAAATAAGATATAATTTTATAATCTAGTTTGTTTAAATTAAAATTTAATTACATTAAAACAAGAGTAAACTTCACTGTTGGTCCCTGATGTTTCATACTTTATTTGAAAGTGGTACCTATACTTCAATATCTCAAATAGTGGTCCCTGAGGTTTGATTTTTGCTCTGAAAGGAGGACCTCCTCACTAACCCCGTTAAAAAAACTCAGTTAGTGGGAGGGGTATTTTGGTCATTTAGCTTGTTTCCCTTAAATCAAATAAACGACTTCTTCTTTCTTTTCTTCTTGTTTCTTCTTCTTCCCAAAATCGAGTTCCCTGTTCATCTACCCAAGATCGATTCCCTGGTTCATCTACCCAAGATCGATTTTTTACAAACATTGGTTTGGTTCGATAATGGTGATTTGTCACTGTGGTGTTCAAGCAACTTTAAGAACATCATGGACAAATGCAAACTCTGGCCGTAGGTTCTACACATGTTCAAGATTGGTCAGTTTTTTTTTTCCTTTCTCAATTTCTTACATTTCTTTCTCTAAGAATGTTATGCTCTTAACAGAGTGAAGAATGGTTTCTCCCTTTTTTTTCTTTTTACAGAGTCACCAATGTTCCTTTTTTGGGTGGTTTGATCCACCAATTTGTTATCGGGCTGTAGATGTTATCCCTGGGTTGTTGAGGTCAAAGAACAGACTTGAAGAATGTATCAAAGCTAGAGAAATAAAATTTTGGAATTTGCAGCTGCTGTTGGTTCTTAGTTGGCTATATTTTGGGTTTTTCTTGTATATTTCTTTGAACTAATTGGGATTTTTAGTTAATCTCAATGTAGAATGGATGTGTTAGTGATGAACTAATGTATTTGGTTTTGTTAGTTTATGATGTAATGGATGTATTGCAAGGATGAACTCATGTATTTGGTTTTGTTAGTTTATCAATCAATTTCCTTTTTGACACATACTCTGTATTTGGTTTTGTTAGTTTATCAATCAATTGCAATTTTCTTTTTGACACATACTCTGTATTTGGTTTTGTTAGTTTTAATGTAATGTGTTGAAATATGGGTACATACAAACCACAGGACATAGAAACCAAAATATTATCAATAAATTGCAATTTCCATACTATTCTTTGTAGAAATCCAAATTGTATAGATGAACATATACAAACCACAGGACATAGAAACCAAAACATTGTCATACCATTAACTGCCATTAACATAAGTTACTTGTCCATAACATTACCAACAAAATGGTACTTTGTCCATAACAAAACATTGCCAAAACAAAGTACTACCAACCCAAACAACAACCTGTTACATAAGTTACTTGTCCAAACAACATCAACCATATGACCTAAACAAACAATAACCTAAGTTACTTAGGAGGACAAACAAACATCAACCATCAACCATAAGTTACTTGTCCAAACAAACATCAACCATATCATGCCCTACCCTGTGAAGGTCCTGCTTGGTCCTTACATGTTCTTGAATTATGTCCCTAATTCTTACACCTATCACAAGTCACAGTAGCCCCCTTCCTGGATAGTTTTCCATTGCTCCCAGATTTTGCAGACACCTCCTCAACTGTCTTCTTTCTCTTCTTCCTTGGTCTGCCAATTTGTTTATGATGCTTTGGTGGAACCAATTTGGTTGGACAACTAGATGTATCCCACAACATACTTCCATTTATTGGCTCAACCTTGAAGCTATACATCTCCTTCCATGTGCTAAGCCTGTATGAAGGATCCACCCAATCTTCAGGTAATGCATCATGGCCATTAACTGCCATATTCCAGTTGGTAGCCACAGCATGCTTGCAAGGAATTCCTGTTAATTCCCCCTCCTACAAGAGCATGTCTTTGCTCTAACATCAACTATGCACTGGTCTAGCCAAGGTCCAGACACCTATGAAAACAAACATCTATTAGCTTATGCACAAGTACACCACATGGATTGAAGAATGAAAATGCAATATACCTGGTATCTATCTCCACCATTATATACCACATGGTATTTGACTGCCTCTTTCTTGACACTGTCCATGATTTTGTTTGCAGTTGGGGTCAGTGGTCCATCACAAACATCAATTACCTTTAACACATTCACAATCCTCTTCATGAGATACACTCTTATGAACTCCAAGCAAGAATGTATTGGTTTATCCCTAGCATCAATGATTTGCCTATTGAACACCTCACACATGTTATTTAGGAGGACACCAGAGTGACATCTACCTATATTCATCAACAAACATAAGACATATTAATTGTAAGAATCTCAAACAAGTGCAAAACAATAAACATGGAAGAAGGTTCATGGTCATTAACCTGTAAAGTGTGACCTGCTCCAATGTTGAGGGGGGATCTTGTTCAACCATTCATAACAACTCAAATTGAATCTTTTCAAGTGCTCCATTGTTGTTCTAAACTGAGGGACAGTGGGAGCTGTTGCACACTGCCACAACAAATCCTTGAATGCTTTACCTCTCCATTGAAGTTTCATATTCTAATGAATGTGCCTAAGGTAGTATCTATGTTCAGCTGAGGGAAACAACCTCTGAATAGCTGGAATGATACCCTATATGCAAATCAAAAGTTGTGCACAAGTTAACAGGGAGTTGGTAAAAGTGTAGTTGGAATCACAGATAAATGGTATGCTTGTGAAGTTGGAATCATACCTTTTGCCTATCACTGATAAAAGTGAAGCTGGAATTGGATTGAAGATCAAGATCATCTCCAAGGCACTCTAAGAACCAACTCCATGAAAGTGTTGACTCAGACTCTACCACTGCATAAGCAACTGGATAGATACCATGATTTGGGTCAATACCTACTGCTGTTAGAACTTGTCCTGGAAAAGGACCCTTCATAAATGTCCCATCTAAACCCAACAAATCTCTTTTTCCAGCCTTGAATCCCCTTTTCAAAGCACCCAAACAAATGTATACCCTTTTGAATTGCCTTGTACCACTCTCGAGATTAGGCTCTGTCTCAACTTCCAATTTTATAGTGGTTTCTGGATTGCACCTCTGCACCTCTCCAAGGTAATCCCTAAGTTGATCATACTGTAATTCACAGTCTCCCCAGATGGTCTTGGTGGCTATCTGTTTTACCCTCATGGTTTTGGAAGGTGATATAAGAATCTCAAACTTCTCAGACAAGTGGCCTTGAATTGCCTTCAATGGCATATTTGGATCTACCTTCAGCTGCTGTATGATATGCTTCGAGAGAAAAGTTGCAGTAGCCATACCAACCTCCCTTGTTTGGAAACACTTGTGAGTGGAGAAGTAGGTTTTAACTCTCCAAGTTTCTTCCCTTTTACATGTTGACAGATACAAAACCTATGGACAAGTCGGCCCATTGGGCTTTTTCCATCTACTCTTTCTCCCTTTCCCAGGCCCATTAGACTCACCCTTATCCTTTAACTGAGGCAATGTCCCCCTACAAACAACCCTTATCCTTGATCTGTCATTCTTCACCACAACAATGTCCCTCCTAGTCTCAATTGAATGTTGCTTGATTAAGTTCCTTACTGTATCTTTGTTCCCAAATGTTTGGCCTAAGTAAAAGTCAACCCCATGTCCCTTAGTTGCTCTATGTCTATTTTGATGGAAATAACTACCATCTTCATCCTCATCTACAGAATCAAAATTGTCTACCTCAAAAGGGTCAATGTCACCTTGCACATTCAGTGTATCACTGTCTTCTCCACAATTAACACCTAACCACTCTCCAGATGTATCTACGTAATCTTCTATATCTACTTCAAATCCATCAAATGAATCATGATAATTGTTATCATGCCTCTCAAGTTCCCCATGGTTGCCACTTCCCTGGTTCAATGGATCTTATCCCACATATACTGCCCATGGTTACCATCTCCCTGATTCATATCAACTCCCACATCATTTACATTGTTCACATCATTTACATTGTTCACTCCTAATCCTTGGTTCACATCAACTACATTGTTCACTCCTAATCCTTGGTTCAAGTCTAACACATTGTTGGAATCAACTCTCTGGTTCAAATCAACCCCCTGTCCCACTTCTGGTAAACCAGAATCCAACCCTATGAAAGGATCAAAGCTAAAGTGAAAATGATCAGAACTTTGATTCAAGTCTAAGTTTTCAGCATTATTTGTTTTCCCATGTTCTATGAAAACATCTATTAACTTGTTGGAAGGGACATAGTTTAACAGGTTTCCAATATCCAGGTCAGTCATCAAATCTCTCAACCCTGTATCTAGGTCACTGGATGGAATCAAGAAATAGTACTGCACTATATCTCTCATTTCGTACCCTAGTGCTATCATGATTTTGTCAAATAGTCGAACAGAAAGGTGACCAGTGTTAATCAAATCAACTAAATCAGTTTTACCATTTATGTATCTTCTTCCAGGAAATGGTGTAAACACACCTCCATGGTTGATTCTTGCTGTTATCAGTGTTGGGTAAAGATCTATGATCAAAATAGAAGGTAAATAAGGTTAGTCTCACTGTAAAAATGATCGACAATGTCAGTATCAAAAAACAGAGGGAAATGCTTACTATAAACATCTGTTGGACTAAACCCTTCATGGAGTTCCCTTCTTAAAACCCACGAAGAAGATGACATTGCTTTCGAGATTTCCCCAGTTCACAGGTCGATTTGTTGTGTGAGCGATGAGTGTATCAGTGAGTGTAGTGATGGGAATGGCCGAATGGGATACCAAGAGTTGGCTAGCTACATCAATTAGCTAATTTCGTTGGTTTGAGAGGGAAACAAGCTAAATGACCAAAATACCCCTCCCACTAACTGGGTTTTTTAACGGGGTTAGTGAGGAGGTCCTCCTTTCAGAGCAAATACCAAACCTCATGGACCACTATTCTTGATATTGAAGTATAGGTACCACTTTCAAATAAAGTACGAAACATCAGGGACCAACAGTGAAGTTTACTCTTAAAACAATAAAACCATAACTTTTTCCACCATTACATAAAATAATAAAATTAAATCATATTTAATATAATTAATTTTTTTAAAAATTTAAAAAATCAAGTCATACAATAACATCATAATTTATTTATTTTGATATCTATATCTATCTATATATATGTGTGTGTGTGTGTTAAAAATATATTTTTTATTTTTCTTATCATAATAAGACATAAATTAGGCAAAATGACTAAAATGGTCCCTGATTTAATGGAGTTAACGGATGCGTTAGTCAGAGGGACCATGACCAAGATAACTTGAATATCATAGGGACCAAATCCACAATAAACATACTATAGGGACCGTAGTCAAATAAAGTAACAAAGCATGGGGACCAAATCCACAATTCATTCTAATTTAGAAAGACTTATTTTGTACATCCTTGCATACATTAAACTAAATTCCAGATCAAGGAAAACAACAAGGGAAAGGTGTGTGGTGTGGTTGGTCATGGGAAAGCAAGAGAAAGGATGAATAGGGAGGTTTAGGGGTCGTTTACTAAATATTTACCCGGGTAAGCGCTTATCGATATTATTTACCTTACGGTTCTTACCTATTGTGCATGGAAACTATCTAAAATCTTACCCGGTAAGAGTCGTGACAAAGACCTAAAGTCTTACCCAGTAAGTGAGAGAAATGAATCTTACTTCTTACCCGGTAAGCGTTTAGCGGGTTTAAGACGTTTACCAACAATCAATTTTGATGGTCGGGAATGTTATATGATAAGGTAAGTGAAGGTAATGTCCTTGCTGATAAGCACTTACCCGGTAAGCATTTTGGTAAACGACCCCTTAGGCTTGGTTGTTGTTGATCTAATTAAAGTAATGGTAGTGTTGGTCGGAGGTTGAACGGTGAGGTGATAAAGGGGCGACAAGAAAAGGGGGTCGGGAAGGGAGTTCAATTTAAGGTAAGGGTAGCGAGTTAAGTGTATCATCGGTTCTGTATTATGTATGTATGTATACATATAATTTAAAAAATAAAATATGTTTTTTAATAAAGAATGACAGAAAACTGGAAAGGTTTAAAATGTTTCCCATTTAACGGAATCTGTTAACAGGCATTAAAAGAAATGACCAAATTCAAGAGTTTTTTCAAACCATGATGACTATCTTGTATTTACAAAAATGTAAGGACCAAAAATGTCATAACTGACAAACCACAAAGACCAAAATTTTAGTTTATTCTATATTTTGGACTTTGTATATTGTTTTTATTGGTATTTAGGGTATAAAATATCATCTCAATGATCCAAAATATATTTTAGGCATTGTTTGACAAAAAAAAAGCTAGCTTATAAGTTATCTTATTTTTTTGGTACATGTTTAGATGACAATAAGTTAGCTTATTGAAAAGCTACTCTTACTAGCATTTTGCCAACTTTAATAGTTTTTTTTTTTTTCCAAATATACCCATTGCTATTTTATTTAAATGACAAAGCTACCCATTCCTCCTTAAAACAAATAACACGCTTACTGCAAATAATGTCTTTTAAACCTAACGTATTGAAATATGTTAGTGGTTATTATTGTTTTGTATTGCTAGTTATTTTAAATATGATGTTAAAAGACCTTATTATTTTTGTTGCTACGGATTTTAATATGATTTCATGTATTGGTGGTTTATTTTTATATGATATTAAAAATATGTTAATGGTTTATTTTAATTATATAATGTTAAAAACACGTTAGTATTTTATTTTAATTATATACTGTTAGAATGGAGTAATGTTAAACTTTATTTGTTTAATTATATAATGTTAAATTTGAATAATTTTTAAGCATGACTTTTTTGGTCATTTTACATTTGTCAGCTAGCTTATCAGCTAGTTTTTGCCAAACGTAACATTTTCATTAGCTAGCTTATCAGCTAGTTTGCCAAACATAGCCTAAATTTTTAGTTTTATCGTTTTATTAGGAAGGTTAAATTGTACTAAAATTAAATCTATTTTGTACTGGTTTTATTTTGAAAAATATACAATATTAATTTACTGTAATTTTTTGAGTAAAAAACTAAACATATTAGATAATTTTTTTCCTTAAGATAATTATTATATTATATTGTTTAATACGTCTTTATCAAATACACCAAGATAAAACATTTGAAAATAAGTTTTTAAAATATGAAGCAAAATAAAATACATTTTATTTTGATACAACTTGTCATATTATACATCTTTTGTTACTTTTAAAAGACAACTATAATACTTAATAAAAATAAACATTTAATTTAACCAGGTATATAAACATAAAATGTTTCATGAGCATGGTTTGATCTAAATCCGATAAAATGACTAAAATGAGACAATGCGGTTGGTTTGATTCCTTGCTAGTTTTTATTTGGTCTGAAATCTTTTGAATCGAACTCTTCAATTTTGACTAAAGTTTATATCGATTTTTTTTTGGTTATTTAGAAACTAGCTAGATTAATATTAAACAAGTAAGAGTTAATTACACTCGTGTTCACATTGGTGTTCTCTATGGTTTGCTTAAAATTTGGATTTGATCCTTAAATTTTCAATTTTACAATACTCATGATCTAAGAAGTTAACATCGTCAATTAGCAACTGTTATGAACGACAAATCAATCTTTAAGCAAACTAGAGGGAACAAAAGTGTAATTAACTATAAAATTAATCGTGACCCACATAATAGTTATTAAAAATATTTCATATAACAAAGAGTGAATTACATTGGTGGTCCCTCTGTATAACACCCTCAAATCTGGAAAGAGCAACTAAATTAAAATTTTCAATAATGCCTCAAAAATAGATAAGATCACTTATAACAAGCTCAAACTTGAAATATTAGACTAGGTCTAACCATCAACGAAAGTAAATAAATTCTTCTACAAAGACTAGTTAGAGGTCGGGTGTTAATAAAACCCGAATACAAGTTACTATTCCCAAGACAAGGCGAAAAGCTTCACCAAACTACTCACCCTCGAGCAAACGTCTAGCACCTCTCTCTCCAAGGTGTCACTAGAACCAATCCCCAAACGAACGTGTTGCACATGCCGACAAATAAAAAGGTTAGACTATCGCCTAGTGAGTTCAAGAGTTTTATATGAATAAACAAATCTTTTAAAAGGAATAACCTCCATTTAAAATTACGTTCTTTCCGATGGTTTACTTTAAACCTAAAGACAACTCTTTTCCAATATCATGCATTTTCGAAAACAAACATCTTGTTACAAACATTCTTTATAAATGATACAACCCACACTTACTCGATACAAGAATAGGGATTAGCTCCCGATTTAAGAAACGTAAGTAAAACGTTGTATCCCAAAATACCCTACACAAGAGTGAAACATGACACTCAACCCATAAGTCCTTGTTAGAAATCCATGTATGTCATACGTCAGAAAATCATAGACACTAGGCCCAATACTTACACGACCATAAGCGAAAGGAATCTAACTACCAAAACAAGGGGTTGACATAATTCATTCAGACCTTAATATACGAGGAGGGATGTCCAATATTAAGGCCCTCATTCACTGTCAACCATAAAGAACCAATGATAATAAAATGAGACATCCTTATATTTGAATTACGTATAGCCGACAATGAGGGAGACCCGTATCCGTTGAGAGTGGAGGAAACACAAAAGTATGCCACCCAATCAACGTTAATCGCATGACACCTCCCGACATCATAGTCAGGTGTCCCTACGACTTCTTTAACAAGTGTCACCCCAAGTCAGTTGATTTTGATGAACATTCTGAAGAACTCCACCCAAAGGCCCGACACACTTAAAGACTACCTCCCATGCATTACTTCAAGCGGCGGAGGTCCTAGCACCTACTTCCCCGGTAGCACTAACAGACTCAACCCTCCTAGCGATCACTTGTAAAGTTTCTGATCATAAAACATGGGTACCGGGGTTTAACCCCACATCACCCAATTGACCATCCCAAAACAAACTGACTTACGTGCCTATGGATCCAATGCAACACAGTCTAACCTTACCAGACTACACATGAATGACCAAAGCACTCGAGCCCGTAACCAACCTCAATACGCAACACAACGCATCAGTACGTACGTCATAACTGGACTATACATTGAGCCATATAAAACCGGACAAGTGTCCTCAAGACTCCTTTAAAACGACATCGAGCCAAAATACTCAAAACCTCTTTTTGACAAATGATTAACGCTTTTCAAATAATAAATGTACTCGACCCATACCATGAAATCACACGCTCCAAAATACTTGAATGGACTCTGTTTGGGTAGAAAATCCAACAGACCATCGTCGTATGACCAACAATGAATGACGCCCTTTCTCTGACGTCCTCGATTGAAATGGCTAAAACGTTTAAACCATTCCTGTCGTACGACCTAATTTCGGTTATTAATCTGCAGCATGCGTTATATCATGTTTGATGCAGGATTCAAAGACATTTATGGCTGAAGATCATAACGGAAGCCATCATCAATGACAAACATAATGGACGCTATTATCAATGTCAAAACGGTCATCCTATTGATGAACAAAATACGCATTCAAGACAAACCAACATAAATCGATTATAAATATGAAGATAGAACCTCACACCAGGGGGGCAGATTCTAGGACCTCACAAGCTCACGAATTACGCTCTCAAAGATTGCTCAGACTTTTAAAGCTCTTAAAGTATTCTGCCGTTCAACACGCGACGCACGACAGGAATTTCGATTACACACAACACACGACCATCTTTACTTTATTGTACTGTTGCAATACACTGTTAACGCTTGTTATAAAGGACGACGTCCCTGATTGACGTCCATAGTGCACGACGACTCACACTCGTCCGCGGTTTTTACCCATTTTCGGGGTTTTCCGCGTCACCAATTCTTTCGTCTTATTTGTTTTACTTTTATTATTATCGTGCGATTATCGGTGTTACTTTATTTGGTTGGATTAAGCTCCACATTTACCTTAAATTTTCTTTGGGAAATTTTTTGGCATAAACAGTTTGGCGCCCACCGTGGGGCCCCATCCAAAGGAAATCCTCGATAATCTTACGACGTACTAACATTTTCCTTCTAGTGTTTCTCTTTTGTATTCATTCAGGACAATGTCATTCCAAGGAACTCAAGATCATATTGTGGCCCAGATGAACATGGAGCTGACTGCTGCCCGCGCCCGTATTGATGCCTTAACAGCCCAGGTTCAACAAGCGTCTGAAACCATCGAGCACCTAAGAAACCAGGGTGGAAACAATGTAACGGGAACTACAAATGCTTATGCCGGTGCTTGGAACGTACCCCCTCCATTGCCTAATTATCCTCGTCCACCAGCAGTCAATCCTACGACCTTCGTAATCCCAACTATGCCTATGGCCTCTATGCCATTCAATGGATATGCCTCAGATTCCTCACAACAGACTAGCCTCAACGGATCAGGTTATGTTCCATTGGGTGTCCTAGGGGGTATCCTGATAGATCCCGTTGCGCAACGATTGAAGCTTCTGGAAGAGCAGAATGAACGTGTCTTGTCGATGCTGGCCAAATTATCAGGGGCAGCAA
Source organism: Arctium minus (assembly GCA_954870635.1). Taxonomy (NCBI): domain Eukaryota; kingdom Viridiplantae; phylum Streptophyta; class Magnoliopsida; order Asterales; family Asteraceae; genus Arctium; species Arctium minus. Next base: position 189,059,410 of record OX941080.1, read on the forward strand.
TCCCAGTCAATGTCGAGCCACGTGCAGGATTTCAGGCGTCCCCATTCGTTGATGAAATCGCGTTGGTGGACGTCCCAAAGAAGTATAATATCCCGACTTTCACCCCAAAATATTCAGGTGTCACTGATCCGACAGAACACGTCGCCCAATACAAATAACTTATGTGGACCGTCTCAATACCGCACCAGTTTCAAGAAGTCTGCATGTGCAAGAGTTTTGGAGCGACCTTGACTGGAGCAACATTACAATGGTTGATCAATCTCAAACCCAAAACCATCGGGTCTTTTGCAGAATTGGTGAACCAATTTTCTCAACAGTTCGCTAGCAGCCGAAAAATGGAAAAACAGACGAGCGATCTTTACTACGTCGTACAGAAAAATGGAGAGTCCATTCGGGACTATTTTAACCGATTTAACGCGGAAATGATCGGTATTCGAAATTGCGACGTAAAAACAGCCATTGAAGCATACAAACGGGGTTTGGACGATAGCTCAGGGTTATATCTCGACCTTACAAAATATCCTCCAGAAACCTTCGAAGACGTACAAGCAAGGACGCTCGCTCATATGAGGGTCGAGGATGACCTCGCTTTTAGAAATAAACACTCGAGCGACAAGAAAGGCCTAGGTATTAAAAAGTCGGACTTCAAACCAAGGCCGGTCTGTCGATCAGAGTCTGCCAGACATATTTCAAATGTCAGCTTTGAAAAGAAAGGGCCGACGACTTGCAAATCTGTCCAGTATCCTAAGGTATCATCTTATGGCTTCCCTGGATCAGCCAAGGATGTCGTCGCGTCCCTGAAGCAGCTACAACAAAACATTCGATGGCCAAAGAAAAGCGATAGAGACAATGATAAGAAAGACAAAACAAAATGGTGCGATTTCCATGATGACTTCGATCATGTAACGGACGATTATATCGCCCTAAAGAAAGAATTGTCTTGGCTCAACTCGAAAGGTTATTTACAAGAATTGACGGGAAAAAAGGACATGCATCCCACGTCCCCAGAGCATGCCAAGGTGATTAATTGTATCACAGGAGGTTCTGATGTCTGTGGGACTACATATTCAGCTGCCAAGAGACATGCTAGTCGTGGTCCTGACGACCGACCAATTCCAAAGGAGGCAAGATCAAAGGAGAACGCGAGCTTAGAAGTTATGCCCTTGACGTTCGACCAAACAGATCTCGACGACGTACATCAAAAACATCACGACGGACTAATTATCCAATTGAGCACTGGAAATTGCCTGACAAAGAGAATACTCGTCGACGGAGGTAGTTCCGCTAACATTATCTTTTTTGATGCAGTAAAAGCTATGGGGATCGACAAATCCGAAATTACCCGACGCTCGACTACACTCGTCGGATTTAACGGAGGAGCGACAAATACCATAGGGGAAATCACACTACCAGTATATGCTAAAGGAATCAACAGGCAGACGAAGTTCAACGTCGTCGACTGTTCATCGGCTTATAACGTCATCCTTGGGCGACCATGGATCCACGATATGAAAGTCGTACCCTCGACGTACCACCAAACCTTGAAATTCCCTACGCAATGGGGAGTACAGGAGATCAAAGGCGAAAGAAAAGTCGCTAGGGAATGTTACAAAGTCTCTTTGAAGCCCCCGAAGCAGACAGTATATCAATTACAGAGCTAGGACGTTCCTAGGACTGATGACGATTGTCGCTTGGAAACTGTCGTCCTAAACCAGGATAAGCCTGATCATATGGTCTACATAGGTTCGACACTCGATCCATCCTTTAAAAAGAGACTAATTTCTTTTTTGCAGGACCACTATGACTGCTTTGCATGGACGCACGAAGACATGGTGGGTATCGATCCGAGTATTATTTCCCATAAACTCAACATCGATCCATCATTTAAACCCGTCCAACAGAAAAGACGAAAATTTTCTCCTGAAAGAAATAAAGTCATCAACGACGAAGTTGATAATTTGCTTAAAACAGGAAAAATACGAGAAGTCAAATATCCTGATTGGCTCGCCAACATTGTTGTCGTTCAAAAGAAAAATGGCAAATGGAGAGTATGCATTGATTTCACAGACCTTAACAAGGCCTGTCCAAAAGATCCATTTCCATTACCACACATCGATTCTATGGTCGACGCTACAGCTGGACACAAATTGCTTACCTTTATGGACGCGTATTCTGGATATAACCAGATATTGATGCATCCCGACGATCAGGAAAAAACGGCCTTTATGACCGATAAAGGTATTTATTGTTATAAAGCGATGCCTTTTGGTCTTAAGAATGCAGGTTCGACGTATCAGCGGCTAGTGAATATGATGTTCAAAGAACATTTGGGCGACACTATGGAGGTAAACATCGACGACATGCTCGTCAAATCGAAGCATACGGATGATCACATAGAACATTTGAAGCAATCGTTCGACATTTTGCGGGAATATAAAATGAAGTTGAATCCGACAAAATGTTCTTTTGGAGTTCGAGCTGGCAAATTCCTCGGTTACATGGTCACACGACGAGGAATCAAAGCTAACCCAGATCAAATTAAAGCAATTATCAAAATAAAATCGCCCAGAAATTTTAAAGAAGTCCAACGCCTAACGGGACGTGTAACAGCATTAAACCGATTCATCTCTCGGTCGTCCGACAGATGTCACTTATTCTAAAACGTCTTGCGAAAAAATAAAGGATTCGAATGGACCGATAAGCATGAGGAGGCGTTGCAGCAACTCAAGGAATACATGACATCACCCCCTTCCTCTCCAAACCCGAGAAAGATGAAATTCTTCAACTCTACTTAGCCGTCAGTGCCAATTCGGTGAGTGCAGTCCTTACCCGAGAAGCTGACGGACGACAATTGCCGATTTACTATGTAAGTAAAACTCTACTAGACGCTGAAACCAGGTACTCATCTATGGAAAAACTCTTGCTTTCATTAGTTATGTCCGCTAAGAAATTACGGCATTATTTTGAATCACATCTTATAACTGTTGTAACTAACTTTCCATTGAAGTCTGTGTTAAGAAAACCCGAACTAACAGGACGACTAGCCAAATGGAGCGTCTACCTCAGTAGTTACGATTTGGATTTAAAGCCTAAAACGGCGATCAAATCACAGGTCTTGGCAGATTTTGTTACAGATTTCAGTCCAGAACTAGAAGAAGTGACGATGTCCGACGAGCTATTTGTGACGACTTTGACGACACTACTTGGACGCTCGACGTCGATGGATCGTCGAACATACGAGGAACAGGCCTGGGTGTCGTCCTACGGTCCCCACAAGGGGGCAAGATAGTATACTCCATACGGTGCGACTTCAAGGCAGCAAATAATGAGGCAGAATATGAAGCCCTGATTGCAGGAATCAAAATTGCTCATGAATTGGGGGCAATGCATCTGCGTGTTCGAAGCGACTCGTCCCTAGTCGTTAACCAAGTCACTGGAGAGTTCGCAGCAAAAGATTCGAGGATGATTGCCTATTATAAAATAGTAAAAGAAGAAGCAAAGAAGTTCAGTCGCTTCATAATTGAGCAGGTACCAAGAGATCAGAACACTAAAGCTGACGCACTAGCCAATTTGGGGTCAACACTTAATCAAACGACATTCGACAGTATTCCAATAGTCCACCTCGCAACATCGTCCATCGAAGACAATGGTAATACTTTGATCGCACCGATTGAGGAAGAAAACTCTTGGTCGGACGACATTAAAAATTATCTAGAGAACGATCAATTACCTGATGACAGAATGGAAGCAAGAAAGGTCAGGTTTAAAGCATCAAGGTACGTCGTGATTAGAGGACAATTATATCGAAGATCTTCAACTGGTTTGAATCTACGATGTATTACCAACAAGACGCAAGTCCAAAAAATCTTACAGGACATGCACGACGGTGAATGCGGAAATCACTCAGGGAGTCGCAGTCTAGCCAACAGGATATCACGACAAGGTTATTATTGGCCGACACTAAGGCAAGATGCAATCAGGTATGTACAGTCGTGCGACGTATGTCAGCGACACGCAGGTATGTCTCATAAACCATCTGAACCCTTGCACTCGACTTTATTCCCATGGCCCTTTATGAAATGGGGAATGGATATCGTCGGGAAACTACCACCTGCCCCCGGGCAAAAGGTATTTCTTCTAGTTTTAACATATTATTTCTCTAAATGGATAGAAGCAGCGACTTTCTCCCAGGTTCGGGACAAATAAGTCATTTCTTTTATCCAAACTAACATCATTTGCAGGTTTGGAATTCCGTCCGAAATAACGTGCGACAATGGGACACAATTCATCAGTGATCGGACGCGAAAATTCTGTGAAAAAAGGAGCATTAAGTTGGTAACGTCGACACCTCGATACCCCCAGTCGAATGGCCTTGCCGAGTCAAGTAATAAAACTATCATCAATTCGATCAAGAAAAGACTCAAAGCTGCCAAAGGAAAGTGGGTAGAAGAATTACCCTCCGTTCTATGGGCCAATCGTACGACACCACGTACGTCCACAGGACAAACCCCCTTTTCATTAGTCTATGGATGCGAAGCTGTGTTACCTATTAAGGTACGACTACCGACTTCGAGACATACGTCCGTCGAGCATAACTTGGTCGACCTGAGCTATGACCTCGATGCTTTAGAAGAATTTAGAGAAACAACACACATCCGCATGGCATCGCAGAAACAAGCGGTCGAACGACATTTCAACAAAAATGTCCAAATCAAAGTTTTCCAAGAAGGCGGCCACGTCTTACGCCGAGTGTTCCAAAACACTCAAGAACTCAACGCAGGTAAACTTTCCACTAAGTGGGAAGGCCCTTATCAAATCTCTGGCGTCGTAGGTAAAGGAGCTTATAAAATCCAAACCCTTGACGGTCGAGATATCCCACGAAGTTGGAATGCAGTTCATTTAAAAAAGTATTTCTTTTAAATTCCGAATTCGTTTCATTGGATTATTTCTTAAAAAGATTACTAACTTAAGCATCAGAGGGTCGTTGGTCAAACCAACGACCACCCCGCTAACGTTGTTCTTCGCAGGGACGCACGGCTTAGTTAAGATTTTCATGTCGAGTAATACTCATACGATCGCATGTATATGGTTGGTCGTAATTGTTGATAAAGGTTAATTTTTTACATTTGACTTCCGATACTTATATTCGAAAACCATTATTACAATTGCACTTGTTCGATCGTAAAACTCAGTTGATTTCATTATAGCATGTTAATGAATGATGGTTTGGTACAAAAGAGACTTTGTCATTAGAAGAGAAAATTACAAAGTTAAGGGACGACCACAGACGGCCGACCCCTAGATAATAGATCCAAAAAGCTAAGAAGGAGGAACGTCAGACTGTTCCTACACGTCATCAGTCTCTGCTGCTGCCGCCTCTTCTCCACCGTCACTTCCCTCTAATTCATCGTCTTCGTCAAGGTCCCTTTCAGTCCCCATGGTGTCAAGGTAGGTCTTGAGCTCCTCAGCGGCCGACGCCATAGGATTTTTACCAGTCAGATGATGCCTCATCAAGGCAGCCCGGGCCGTGAAGCGAGAGAAGGCTTCAATTTGCCTTTTCTCAGTCTCCAGGTCCTTGACATCGCCCTCCAGCTCCTCGACCCTCTTTTTGAGGGACGTGACTTCATCAACAGAAGTAGCAGCAGTAGTGACGACTTTAATCTTCTCGACCTCCAATTTGGTCGACAACGCCTCGAGCTCAAGGAGACGATCCCTGAGCTTAATCTTCTCACGATCTGAAATCTCCAGTAGACTCCGGGCATCGGTGAGTTCAGCCTCAAGACCCTCAGCCTTCGCCTTCTCGGACTCGACCGTCTTCAGGGCGACCCTCTCCCTATTGAGAGCTTCGTCGGCCCTTTTCTTGACGTCTGGGAAGGACGTCTTGAGACCTTCCATCTGAGCGAAGAAGCTCAGACAGGATTGAAAAGTCTGTTCGACAAAAAGAAAATAGTTAATGACAAGAGAAACAAGTAACAAAGAAAAATAAATAATGAAGAAAACAAAAAATGGGTACACTCACCATAAAAGATAGGCCAGCAACATGCGTTCCAGTATCCTCGACTCGAGAATCCTTGTATCGTTCATAAAAGGTCGGGAGAAGGAATTTCCCTAAATGAGGAAAAATGACGTCCCTCTCAAGGACGTCATTAGCCATGAAATCACGAGGGAGATTGACTTTGAACGTCATTTCCCCCACTTTTTCCTTGTTCTTCTCCTCACCCTTAGAAGAGGAAGACGATGCAAGGACGGGCTTGTTAACACCCGACACCCCCGACGTTGGGGCGTCCTTCGTCACTTTGGTCGAGCCTTCAAGCTCAACTCCAGCAACGGTTCCTTTCACCGGTGTCGTCCCTGCAAGGGACGACAAAGTAACGTCACCCGTCTTCTTGGGTGAGGACCGAGGTTTGCCTCGGACACGTCTGGGTCTACCCCCGTAGAAGGGGCAGATCTCTTCCTCGAATTTTCCCTGCCTTGACGAGCAAGCTCCAGTTGCTCGGCTCGCTTAAGGGCAGATGACTTTACAGTTGGGTCCTCTGAATAAAGAGAGCAAGTTAAAAAAAAAATGACGTACGGTATAAAAGTGAAAAGTACTGTCGAGCGACTTACCGGTCATTTCTTCTTCTCTCTCTTCTTCCTTTTCTTCCTCTTCTTTCCTCTCTTCCTCTCTTCTCCTCTCTTCTTCTCGACGTGAATCCTCGACGGACGTCGTTTCAATAACCTCGACAGGCGTATCCTCGATGGACGTCACGGAGAATGAACGATCAGTGATACTCCTTCTCAAGATCCTCTGAATCTTGATGTGGGAATCACTATTCGGCTTCACCACAGTGAAATCAATTGCTGTCAAACAGAAAAACAAACCATCAGAATAACAAAACAAAAAAGTAAATGAACGCACGACAAAGCAACAAACTTACCCGATTCATTCCATCCAGATGACAACCATTGGCTGTCCTCATCACTCATGTACGCCACTTGGATGAAGACGTACTGGCGTTTCCAACCACGGTCGTTCACCGCGGTATTATGCACCAGCACGTTGTCTCCCTTCGTTCGAGGGAATAAACTATACCGATGATAGTTATCCGCCCGAACGCTGTAAGCGGCCAAAAGGTCATTCAGATTGAACGGAGCCCCCTAGTCGGCCGAGAGACGCTCGATGACCTGGACAATTCGCCATAACTGAGGCATCAACTGTCCAGGCGTCAATTCGAACTCGTTCAAAAATGCCCTGGCCAAAGGACTAAATGTCCAAGTAAACCCTATCTTGAAGGGATACTCATATAAAACACAGTACCCCTTCGGAACCTCGTCCGGCCTTAAGTCCTCCGGCGTCATCAGATTAACTCCATCTGGAATCCTGGCTAAATTTTTGAAATAATCTTGGTTTTCCTCTTCCCTATATACACTCGCAGGTTCGGTTGTCATATGAAAGTCCGGTATATTCAGGGTCGCACGCCAATAACTAAGAATATCCCAAGTCGTCCTAGGTTTTCTAGCTATGGACTTCCTATGCATGTAATTAACACAAAGGGAAAAATGAAGAATCGTACCTTAAGTAGAACTCTAAAACCTCGAACTTAGAATGGAAAAGATTCTGATTAATCGGAAGAAGTATCTCGCCGGAGGTATGTGATCTCTAAGGGAAGCGTAAAAAAGGAAAAGATTGAAGACAATATTTATTTATACTAAAAATCGGAAATCGAATCGCCGGAAATTCGAGTCGCCAATTGACATGTGTCGTCTGTGTCAGAAAACCTCTCGAATATGTCCATCAAAGGCTTGACATCTGTCCAATATTAGCTGTCCGCGCCGTTTATTCTGCAAGACGTGACGTCATTGTCCAGTTGGAAGCGAACTAATTCGGTTTCATGCGAACTACTCGCGTTCTTTTATGACACGTGTCTTGATTTTTAAATTTAAATTTCACAAAAGTTGTCGCTTGAAATTTAAATTTGGGGGCAAACTGTTTGGGTAGAAAATCCAACAGACCATCGTCGTATGACCAACAATGAATGACGCCCTTTCTCTGACGTCCTCGATTGAAATGGCTAAAACGTTTAAACCATTCCTGTCGTACGACCTAATTTCGGTTATTAATCTGCAGCATGCGTTATATCATGTTTGATGCAGGATTCAAAGACATTTATGGCTGAAGATCATAACGGAAGCCATCATCAATAACAAACATAACATACGCTATTATCAATGTCAAAACGGTCATCCTATTGATGAACAAAATACGCATTCAAGACAAACCAACATAAATCGATTATAAATATGAAGATAGAACCTCACACCAGGGGGCAAATTCTAAGACCTCACAAGCTCACGAATTACGCTCTCAAAGATTGCTCAGACTTTCAAAGCTCTTAAAGTATTCTGTCGTTCAACACGCGACGCACGACAGGAATTTCGATTACACACAACACACGACCATCTTTACTTTATTGTACTTTTGCAATACACTGTTAACGCTTGTTATAAAGGACGACGTCCCTGATTGACGTCCATAGTACACGACGACTCACACTCGTCCGCGTTTTTTACCCATTTTCGGGGTTTTCCGTGTCACCAATTCTTTCGTCTTATTTGTTTTACTTTTATTATCATCGTGCGATTATCGGTGTTACTTTCTTTGGTTGGATTAAGCTCCACATTTACCTTAAATTATCTTTGGGAATTTTTTTTGGCATAAACAGACTCCAACACAATTTAAGTCGGGACAAAAGGTTTTCAAAATAGATTTATACTCTTTATCCTTTCAAAACGTCCCATAATACAAAATTAAACCTTTTACCCAAACAAACGCTAAAAATGCCTTTTAACCAGATAAACTCATTTATGCAATAAATTACCAACCACACCTATTTATGACTCATTTATCAAAATCCCCAATATGGGTGTTTTACAAGGTTTATAAAACTAAGCGTCGAATACTCAAATCGTCAACTCTTTCTAATGGTTACTCATTCAGAAACTTCTTCACTACCCCAACGGTTATCGTACCAAGGCAGTTCAAGCATACATATGTAACGAGTAGGCTCACCATAACACTGGCCATGTGCTATTATGAACGTACTGTTGTTAGGGCTAGTTTGTTAGTTAAATAGAAGTTCAGGGTATAAATTGTCAATTATTCATAGTTGTAAGCTTGTTGGGCCTAAAAGCCCTTAAGCCCGTCAGGCCTGCGTGCCTAAGTATTTAAAGTTGTTTTCTATTTCATTTGTGAGGTTAGAAGTTCATAATTTCATTATTCAGTTTTCTAGTCATTAGGTTTACAAATCCTTATCAGAAATTCTCTCTGTAAACCTAAACCCTTTGAAGTAATATCAATCATATGACTAGTTGTTGTGGCCTATAATCTGTTCATCTTTGATTGCTGATTATTCTGTTTTGCACTGCACTGGGATCTACAACTGTACATGATCATCCTTGCCATTTTCGGCGTGATTCCCGTTCCTAGTGAATCCACTTACCTCGAATCATCAAATCTTAAAGTGCCTAATGGTGTGATCTCACATTCAAACGCTTAAATTACGCTAGTTTGAGTCTAGGCATTCCAAAATCAATACCTAAATCTCTCAAACTTAAGCTCTGATACCAATTTGTAACATCCTCAAATATGGAAATAGCAACTAATTAAAAAATTTCTAAATACATCAATGAATGATTCATCTACAATCACAAATTAAGATTTAACCTCAATACACACATTTATTCTACACATATAGTTTACAATAAGGACGGGTGTTAGTAAAACCCAATAATAGTCACTATCTCCAACTGTGGAAGACTTTACCAAACTACTTACTCTCGTGTAAATCTAATGCTCAACTCCTCATAGCACTTGCAAGAACCAAACCCTAACTGGAACCTGATGCACATGCCGACAAATAAAAAGGTTAGGCTTAACGCCTAGTGAGCTCACGAGTTTTCATTAGAGATAAATAAAGCATTAACTTTAAGAATGTTATTTAAAATCATGATTTCCAAAATGCAATACATTTGATTTGAAAGCAACCAAAAATGAAATACATTAAATCTCAAAACAGTCTCCTTTCATCATTCACCCTTTTCGTGATTAAAAATCATAAACAAACGCCTCTTTAAATAAAGCCAAAACCCAAAGCGCACGTAAAACATAACTGACATTATAATGGTTAAACACTGAAAACGTAGATAACTCCAACTTCCAAAACATCCTAATAACTCGAATGAATTTCAATATCCAAAGCCTCAAAACATAGATAAATACCCATAATCAAACGTCCCCGAAAACGTGGATTATAAAACACCATAACCAAAACAACACCTATCGGTGATGGGGAAAACTCGATTACATTGTACGTGACGGAACACAAACGTAAGTCACATAACTATGTAGGAAATCAAAACATGTGGGTTACACATAAAACACCACCGAGCTCAACTCCTCTGAGTCTATCACTCGAAAACATCAAGTCAACTCCTCTGAGTCTATTCCTGAAAGTTCCAAAACAGGGGAACTTATGCACAAGGGAATTACACCTTACTGCCCATGAGACGCTGCCCGACCGTATAGGTCCACACCTTACTTATCATGGTGATCCGATGCCTATTCCGTGCCAAATGGTGAACCAAATGCCCAAAATGAGGACATAGGAACACCGTGCCTATGGATCCATTGCACTAACTAAACCATTACATGACTCAAAACGAATGAACTAATGCATTCAAAACATGTAATTATCAACTAAGATGCAGTAAATGCAAATCATAACCAAACGCTCAACATTGAGCTATTAAAAGCGGACAAGTGTCCTCAAAACCCAACAAAATCCAAACCGAGCCATAAGCTCAACAAATCCAAAGACCCAACGTTGAAATTCATAAAATGAAATCAAACATAAACAACCCGTACTTATGTACACCCATGCTCCAAAACATATAATTAACTCCAACGTAGTTTAGATTGGGACAAATCATTTTCCAAGTGAGTTTATAACATTTACCTTTCAAAACGTCCCATAACACAAAACCATGCATTTCTCCAATACACAAAATGAAATACATCTATACTCAAAATCTACTTCCATAAAATAAATCATTAAAATACCAACATATATGATTTATTTATCATAATGCCCAAAATTCCAAAGATGTGTGCTATATAAGTTTATAAAGTTAAACACTTTCAAAATAACCAAACTTATCAGCAGTTAACAATTTCATGTAAAACACAAAACACTTTAAAATAAACATTTTGGTATGTACATCGTTTTCACAAATCAACTTGAACTCACCTTGCTAGGTCAAGTTAAACCTAGGTTTCAATCCCAAACCATTGGCCTCCAAAAGCATAGATCCCACCCAAAGCTTTCCGAAGACATCCATTCCAACTCTTCAACTCAAGCTTCCAAAACCTATATCCACACATTTCCGACCATAAGTAATCATATTCAACCATAAATAACTGTTCCCCAAACATTTTACACAATATCTCATCATATAACCAAAACCCTAATTTCCATAAATGAAGAGAACAAGAGGTTACCTTAACCATAACTCCAATCCACCAACCAAAATACTTTTAGATCACCAAGATGAGTTATGCACTCTCAATCTTCAAGAACAAAGAAAAGGGTTGGGTGAAAACCCTAGAAATTGATGAAGGTGATGAAGAGGATGAAGATGGAGATGGTGAATAAATGCTCAACTTGAACCATTTGATGAAATACCCAACAACTAACAACAAATTAGGTGGTTGATGAGTTCAAGAACCCTAGGTTCGTTTTTTTTATGAAAAGGGAGAAGTTGAGAGAGAATGAAAAAGAAGAGGATGAGAAAGATATGAGAAATGGAGTCAAAAATCGGATTTAATTCAACCCGCTCGCGACCTTGCCACGCGAGAGTGACATGAGTCACTATCGCGAGGCACTCTCACGGGGAATGTACCGCGAGTTTTGGTGTTTCCCGCGATTGTGCCACGCGATAGTGACACATGTCACTATCGCGAGTCACTCTCGCGCCAGACGTACCGAACCCAGAAAAGGTCAAAACTCGAGATTCTCGCATGGGTCGATTTAAGGTTCGAAAGTACAACTTACTTCACCCAAAAAGATAGACGGAAGGTGAAGAGATGACTGGAGATGAATGGAAACTTACTAAGCGAAATCCGGGTGTTACAAAGGAGATGAAGGGTTCCAAGCTTTCTTAACAACTCTTTAGCTTAGTGATGAAGATTCTTCATAAACCTCAAGGATTGTGGCCTCCAATGGTTGAAAACCCTAAATAACTCAAAAGGATTCGTTTTGGGAGAGAAAGGAGAAAAGAGGGTGAAGAATAAGTGAAATGGGAGTAAAATCGAATTTTAATCAAAGCCTGGGGCCGACCGCGACATTGCCACGCGACCTTGCCACGTGGCACAATTGCTGGCAATGTCGCCAGGATTGTACCGTGGGTGCTCCCTTAGCCGCGACTTTGCCCCGCGAGAGTGCCCTGTGGCAAAATCACGGGCATTGTCGCCGAAGGCCTGCCGTCGCCCGAAATTTTCCGGTTTTCGACCGAAACTCTCTCATCGCTTTGAAGATCAAAAGTAGGTCATTTACTTTCCAAAGCTTACGCTCGTAAACCACAAGATGGGCTTGGAAATTTACGGGTGTTACAATCTGTAACTCCCCTAAAATTCGAAAATAACAGACAAATTAAAACTTCCGAAAACTCTTAAATACAAAGCTTTGAAATAACAAATATCTAAAGTTACAGGGAAAAAAATCACTATAACAACGTATCAGAGTTCTAACAAAACTATCTAGTCCCACAAACAGGGACAACTTTAGTTGGGTGTTACTAAACCACCAAAGCTGTTATCTTCACCAAACCGGATGGCGTCACTAAAGTCATCCTACCGGAACTTCTACCAAGCTTCACTCGCCACACAGATCCATCTAAGCCCACTTAGCTCACCATCAGATCAGGACGAAGACTCCCAGAATTCGGGGTGTTACAATCCTGCCCACCTTGAAAATGATTTCGTCCTCGAAATCTTGACCCGGAATCCCCAAAACTCCACAGGGCACGGGGCATTTCTAACGAATCCCAATCTGCCAAAAACGCGTCGCATTCAGACTTTGGCTCCTTAGCCGAAAACATAGATCTCGCTCTTACTAGCAATCCTTACCAACAAGCAAGCATTGGTCAAAGGGTACCACACCCTTTTTACTCTGCAACGCATTCTCACACACACTTAGCAGGGTTACGAGAAGTGGTTCCACCACCTTATTGGCAATAACAATTCTTCCCACAGTCTTTCACCCGAAAGACTTGGGAGAATTATCTGATCTCCAAACCTTCAACTATTCCTTGTTCCACGAGATTTTGGGAAGATTCGTCGACCTACCGGTCCCCATATGTTCGAAGGATGCACCCTCGATTCGCACTTTCTGGTGGATTCCCTTAAAACCCCCAATTAAGAGTTTGGGTTAAGAACAACCCTACGGATGACCCTTGCCATAAGACTCTCTAACGAAGACCCAAACCTAGGGTTACCTCTCACCACTCTAAAAATCATTCCTAAAAGCGTCACTGATCTCAACTTAGCTTTCGCCCAAACAAGCTGTAAGGAAAGTCCAGCACACCAATAAAAGATAGAATCACTAACAAATAAAGGCAAGACCCTAAACATGAGCCATCAACAAGATCACTAAAGTTCCCAACCTTTCTTAGAGTTAACAATCCTCCAAAATTTCCACAATCCTTATGGCATTTACAGCTTATTTCCATCCCTTGCCTAGAAGGTCCCTCTAGGCTCCTAATTGACTGCACTCTAACCTATTTACTTGGTCATACCTGACCGAGTATCGAAACCACTTGGAGGTTTATTCAACTTATCATAATAGAGGGTGTCTTACCTTACAATGCGCCAAAATCTTAAGTCTAGGATTTGGTTGGGTCTGCAATTCCGCGATAGCCTCGAGTCGACCAACTCATGGATTCACTAACTTTTAAAAGTCTCGCTTAGCGGAGTCTTCCAAAATGTCACACAGATCTCTTTGCGTTCTATGACCAAGTACTATCCACTGCTTATCTTATTAGCTTCTATAGACCACATCCATAATTCTTAGCGGTCGCTTGCCAACGACTCCTTCTACGGTCACGGGTGGAAACATTTTATTGATCTTTTTAAGCAAACCGACACTCGACTCGCCTCAGGAAACCTCCTCTAACACCGGTACTATTTAACTCCAATTACTAAAGTCTTCGATTTAAATTCTTATGTTGGTTTTTCAATTAAAATAACCACATCAATCGGTCACCAACCCCGGAGCTTACCTCTCAAAACTCCTACTCTATCCCTATTATCGATTCAAGCCTCGACTACATGACTTAACACTCAAAGCCCTCGTACCTACCCCCATAGGGCTCCCAGAAACGCTATCAACATCGATCTCTAGCATCAGGTACCAGAAACTGGCACCAATTATCCATTAAACGAGATAACGACAACCATTCTAACAAAGACTCGAACACGATAGCTTAACTACCCTATGGAACGCAACAAGTGGGGAACGTACCTGTCGTCACCGACATGCCATCCCAGCCTGGGCCCGCTGTGCCCGCTTCCTGATCCTTCACTGATCCCTGCACGAGGGCAATCCTTCTTGATATGACCCGACTCTTTGCATACAAATCAGATAGTGCCCTTGATGGAACAATCCCGATGGGAGTGACCTAAAATGCCACACTTGAGACACGTCAAAGGGTTGGGGTTGCACCTCCCCGCATGCTTGGCTTGACATTCACGACACCACTTCGACTTCCTGCGATGGCTACTTCTCTTTTCTTCTTCATAATTATGGTGTTCATGGGGTGGACTCCTCTGGTCCTCCCGTTTCCTCTTCTCTGAAAACTCTGCCTCTTCTTCTTCACCCCGGGAATGAACGTCTTCCATAAAATACGATTCTTCTATCGCTTCCCGAAGAGTGGAAGCCTTGGAACATCAGACCATCGCCTTCATACTAGCGGACAATCCATTCATGTAAGCCTTGACTCTGTCCTTCTCACTCGGAACGGTGTGTCCTACTAGATCCAATTTTTCCATGAAGAGATTTGCGTATTCCCTCACCGACATATCTCCATTCTTCAGGGCTCGGAACTCATCTTCTATTATGTCTATCGCCCTTTCGTTACAATATTCGTCCAACACTTCCTTCTTGAATGCGTCCCACGTTAGTGACGAAGCAGTAACAGTCCCCATAGCGGTTTTGGTGACGTTCCAGCAAGTAAGAGCCCGACCCCTCATCATGCGGGAGGCAAATTTCACCTTTTGCCCCTCCTCACACTCGCTAGTGTCAAATGCTTGTTCCATCTCTTGGATCCAATTCAAGCACGCCACTGGACTGTCAGTCCCCGAAAACTCTGGCGGCTTGCTGCACAGAAAGTTATTGTATGCGCAGGCCCTCTCGTTATATTTCATGTTAGCATCAACAAGATCCTCCATCCGGATCACATTCCCCGTGTCACCGAGACTCCACACATCAGTCTCGATAATTATTTCATGTCTCCGGTCATTGGCATCTCTGATCTCTAATGCCTTCATTATCCTTTCCTCTTGTTGCTCCATAGCCGACTTCATCAATCGAACCACGTTATCAACAACTCGCCTTGAGGATTCGCCTCTTGAGTTTGCGTTTCTCTTCCTGCATCCGCCATTCTTTTCTGACACACACGAGAATGAGATTAAGAATCTTAGACCAATACTATAGTCACAACTTATGTCATACTAATGCACATCTTAAGCATCATAATAATGGTAGAGTCAAGCACGCTCACGTAACAGTATATTCATAATAGCAGTAGCTGAGTGAAATTATGAACATAATATACATAAGGATCCTCGTCACCATAGCCACGACCTATAACTAGTGCATTTCTATCGACCACCGCAACCCACACTCATCTTAGAAGTTCTACCCATAACGAGCAAGTCATAACTTAAAGTCTCAGCTTAAGTCTAGGGATCTAAGATCCATACCTAGTTCACTTAAAACTAGAGCTCTGATACCAACTTGTAACTCCCCTAAAATTCGAAAATAGCAGACAAATTAAAACTTCCGAAAACTCTTAAATACAAAGCATTGAAATAACAAATATCTAAAGTTACAAGGAAAAAAATCACTATAACAATGTATCAGAGTTCTAACGAAACTATCTAGTCCCACAAACAGGGACAACTTTAGTTGGGTGTTACTAAACCACCAAAGCTGCTATCTTCACCAAACCGGATGGCGTCACTAAATCCATCTTACCGGAACTTCTACCAAGCTCCACTCGCCACACAGATCCATCTAAGACCTGATATACATGTCGAAAAGAAAAGGTGTTAGGCTTAACGCCTAGTGAGTTAAAGCAGTTTTCACCACATAAATCATAAAACATTTAAAATGAACATTTTACTCTGAATAAGGCCATTTTAGAAATACTGATTATAAAGAGGATTTATTTGCAAATCAAGTTACTTATAATTTCCAAACACCCATTTTAAATAATTAATCGACACCCAAATTTCCCCAAAACGCACCCACACGGTATTTCGTCAAACGACTCTTTGTGTAAATAAAATGGTACGTTTTAACAGTGAAGGTATGGGTAAGGGAATACCCAAAATAACATATTTCAGTGACCGGGGAGACCCGATTCCATCGAATGTGGCGGGCACACAAAGTTAAGCCACTTATCAATGTTCTCGAGTTTCGCATAAACCATGGATCCCCGTATCCGGCTCATCTGAGCTACCACCGCAAGATACCCAAATGACCTAGCGTCTACTCGACCTCTAGATGAGTCTCACCACAAAGTCACAAGTCCTCGTATCCGACTTACCATGGCCACCACCGCAAGACTTAGCTCAGTATACGACTCTCCAAGAGCACCACCGCAAACTAATATAACAACATGACTTGGGGACCACTCACTAGACTCAAACATGGACATCAAAACTCCATGATGAACATAACGACTCATATGCCTATGGATCCAATGTATTACAGTCTAAACATTACATGACTCCATATGAATGAACTAACGCATCAAAAACATGTAATAACCAACATTTGTATAATAATTGCATTTCCACAAAACACTCTATAAGGAGCCATTTAAACCGGACAACGTCCCAAAACCCGTTAGTGTACAAATCAAGCCGTAAGGTGTCATAAAACATTTGATACTCAAATAGAGCCAATATGGCTACGTAAGCCGATGTACAACTTTATCAAACATTCCCAATTGAAAAGGTATCCGTTCTAACAACTCACACTTTTATAGTTTTCAACTATAATACCTGTAGATTAAGTAAAGCCCCAAAATGACCATATTTCCATGATCGTTCTTAACATCCCCAACTCACACTAAAATTCCATTTGAAATCATTTGTACTCCAAATCTTCCCATATTAGGGACCCAAACAACATAATACCCAACTTCTTTAAATATTCATAAAACATGAATGGTAGATCAAAATCCCCTTTTTAGTGACTCAAACACCTCGTAAAATATTGTGACTCGTTTCCAAGGATTTATAACTCAAATATATGTAGTGTACAAATATTCACAAAACTTATCAAAATGAGGTAAACTCATGGATATACTTTTAAAACCCAAAATATGTGCATTTTGACATGTATATAGTTTTTCAAAACAACTAGAACTCACCTTGCTAGATTTAGACTAAATCTAGGTTTTTACCCCAAACTTGAGCTTTCTTGATGAAGGTTTCAGATCCACAAATATCCACCACAAGAACTTTATCTAGGTCATAAACAAATCAAAACACAACGAGAGTAATTTCCAACATCAGATCCACACTAATCTTTACTAAAACCCACATCTCTAAAATAACCAAAATAGATCGAACCTCATAATACGAGAGATACATCACGGGAGATGTTCTAAGAGGTTAAGATAAGAGGTTTTATAGTAACAAAGGTCCAGAAATAGTTAGAGTAACTTACAAATTGATCTCTTGGAAAAACTCCAAGATATGGTCAACAATGGTGAGGAGATGATGAAGAAGATGAAAGTGATCATCTTGGGTTGATGATGAAGACTTGAGGAAGGAAATGGTTGAACACTTCAATGGAACTCCAAAATTGGATCTAACCCTAGTTTTCTTGTTGGGAGAGTTTTAGAAGAAGATGAGATGAGATAAATGGGTTGAAAGCCGGTTTTCCCCCTTTTTAGACGTGCAGGGGCTCCGCACGGGTGGCGGCGCGACTTGACCCGCGCGAAGAACCGCGCAGGGTTCTAGGGTTGGGACGGGACAGAGACCCACGCGGGTGACCACGCGGTGAGCCGCACGGAACACTGCCGACTCTTTCTCTCTTGCCATCCTCTTAACCACTTAGCTCACCATCAGATCTGGACGAAGACTCCTAGAATTCGGGGTATTACACAATCCTCCCAACCTTAAAACGATTTCGTCCCCGAAATCTATGTCTCACCCAAGACATCTCATTACCACCCTTAACACTCATTGGGTTTCCTCGGTTCCCAATAAGGTTCTAAACTAACCATAAACCCCAAAGATGCCATTTTCCCAAAACGACCGTCTCCCTTTCTAAGGGGTTGTCTCTGATCCTCTTTATCCTTTTACTACAACTTGATGACTTCCTTGCTGCAACTGCTAGTCTGAGTTCCGATAAGACTTTTACATGGAATGTCCACCTTGACCTGGTACATTCAGACTAGAGTGGAAATTGAATTTTACTAGGGTAATTTCCGATTATATGATCTCGGTTGTCTCCCAACCTTAAGCGACACGTACTACCTCAAGAGTAGTTTGTGACCTCAACTTCTCATTGAACAATACACCTCCGCTCAACATACTTCTTAACCCAAACCAAAGTTCGACATTAACCTCTAAGGAATCCTCTAAATTCTTAATACTCGGTTTTTGATATTGATCAGGCCGTCATTCCTAGGCGTACCAATACGCTCTCCAGGTAGTTGGTTAATGCAGATCCGGCTATCCCGCAATCCCGCTCTACTCCTAGCCTTAAAACATTCCATCAGCAAAGATATTTACCACATCGGGGAAGTTCATACCCATCGATACTTAATTACCCACATCTAATCTTCCTTTAAATTCCACCACCGAGAGATCAACATTTCTCATGATCCAACCGGGATACTTCCAAACATTCCAAGATTCATTGGCTTCACGAAACGAGTCGACGCTTAATATCAAAATGGTGACATAAAAAACGTGGACATCCCGCCCCAAGATTTCATTCCAGACGTATTGTCATGGTCAAATTAACACTTAACAAGGTACTAAGATTCCAAATCTTACATTTCTAACAAACGAATCACCCATCCAACTAATCAAATCCGACCAAACGTAAATAATCACACGAGATCTTATCCGCAGGTTTACCGAAAGATAAAGATCATTTCTTAATTAACCGGGGGACATAATCTAATACCTCCACTCTCCATGCATGACCCGATTCAAAAACTGAAACCCAAATTCAAGGTTGACCACCAGTCGGATCATCCGACGCTTCAAATCCCAAGGTCTCCTCTAGTCCCTTCATTGCAAATCCTTTCGCGATAGGGGTCTTAAATCTATAGCTCTAATGAGTTCAAGGTTTTTCAACCAGTATGCCAATTTGAAATTTATAAAACTTTCAAATACATAAGTTTTATAACCATTAATCGTGCGGTAAAAATACACTACCGTTTATTCGATTGGTTTCAAAATTGATCACCAACACTACGCATATAAAACCATTTACAAAACTCATTTGATCAGTACTTACGTTAATATGGTTAATAATGAAAGATGTGCAGCAAAATTTTCAACCATGGTCACAGCATGTATAAATTTATATTATGCATATGAAAATAATTTTCCGCACTATAACATGTGCAATAAAGGTTTGTACAACTCCCAAAGAAAAATTTTACAACTTCAACTTTAAAATCTTTTCCTTTAAAAATACAAAACGTCGGAGGATAAAATCCCCAACAAAACCCATATGCGTCCGTTTATATCCCAATTTAGCAACACGATAGGAACGTAAATAAATTTCTAAATCGAGTTCACAGATAAAACGCACTTGTTCAAAGCGGTAGCTACAATGACATGTAAACCGATAATTCATTTAATGCATTGCAGAAAACTTATGACAGCAACCAGATTCGGGTTTTTTGTTTTTTTTTGATTAAGTTCTTATTTTGTATTGTAAATTTTTTGATGAATTTGTTCTTTATGTTAATGCAAATTTTCTTGATATTTTTCATGGTTAATTTGGATTTAAACTTGATGAAATCCCCAATCCATAATTTCTGTTTAGTCTGAAGAAATCTGTGATTATTACTGCTTTGTCAAACTCGTCTGCATCTTTATGAATGATGTTCTTCATTCGGGCTTTGAAGTTGATTTGAAATTAATAAGAGTCAGCATCGGTGGGAGTAAGAAGGTAAAAAAAAACTTTTTTGCCCTCACGTGCAACGAACATGATGTCACTTAACGGCAGTAACACTATTGGTGCTAAGCCGAGGGACCATGAGTGTTATAAAAATGAAAAGTTAAGGACCTTAAGTGTAGATAGATTGTTTGAGGGATCATATCCAAATTTGAAGCAAACCACAGGGACCACCAATGTAATTCACACTATACCAAATCATAAAACAAATTTCTTAAATTAAAGTATATATATATATATATATATATATATATATATATATATATATTAAATAAAAATCTTTATTTAAAAAACTATTAAATTAACAAAATGATCACTTTAGGGTTAGAAAATCCCAAATTTAAGAAAAACAAAAGAAATTAAGAGTAGTTCTTGTATCTTTTGGGTTGAATATCGAAATATGTAAGTAAAGTGTTAAAAATTATTAATATATAGTCAAATTACAAATAATTAAAATTAATACAAAAAAACAACACCGTTTTGGACATATACAATTGTTACACTATTTTAACTTTTAAAACATGATTTTTTTTTCATAACAAATTAATTATTTATCCTAACGAACACAATTTAATACATAACTATCACTTGCTAACGGTACTTAATTTTCATTATTTTGTTTACATATTTCAATGCCCAACCCAAAAAGATATGTGAATTTCTCTTGATTTCCTTCATTTTTCCTGAACTTGAATTTTGTAAAGCAAAAATCATTTCAATTTAATATTTTTTAAAAATAAATTTAAAGATTTTTATTTGATTATGTACTCTAATTTAAAAAATCTTATTTGTGATCGGATATGCAAAGTACTGTTAATAAAAAAAATTTATAAAAAAAAATATGAAGCACGTATAATTTTAGAGTGAATTACACTTTTGGTACATGTAGTTGTCCAAAGAATGATTCGTCCTTCATAACGGTTGCTAACTGACGATGTTAAGTTCATGAAACATGAGTATTATAAGACATTGAAAAGTTAAGAACCATCAATGTAGATAGTTATTTTAGAGACAAAATACACTTTTTGAGTAAACCGTATGAACCACCGGTGCAATTCACTATAGATAATATAATATAATGACAAAAAGGTAAAAAATAAAATATCCCTCATTTTAACGAATACTTTTAATTTTTAACTATGTTAATAGAGGTGTACAAAGGTAGGTTTGTTCGAAACATTTAAACAACTCAATCCCAATTACGACGGTTTGAAAAAAAAATCTCAACCGAACCTAATCCAACCCTTGCGGTTAGGGACGGGTTGGGTTGGGAGTTATTATCACTATTTTAAATAAGTATGTGTCTTCGACTTTTCGTTACTTAGGAGTATTGTTTTTCACTCGATTTAATCCTATAAATATATTAAATAGGTAATATTGAATTATTGAAACAAAAGTACATATAACAAAATAACAAAACGGTGATTGCAAAAGAACAAACAATATTCATGCCTAATGCCTTCACCCAACCAAAAAAACATCTATAAACATAATTATATATTATTTACTTTCACACATTTGTATGCAATCCAATTCTTTTGCTGACACTAAATTTACGACAGATAACAATAAGGGGTTGGTTATTTTTTCTAAAAAACCTCTTAATAACTCTTAAGTCTGAATCATTCAGACCTTTTTACACACCGCCTCTTATTAATCATAACTAAAATAAGACTTTAGACATCTTAAAAAACAAACGACACCTAAGTCAACAACATATAAATGGAGAATGATAATTAGGCAAAAAATGGAGAAAACAATACTCCAAAAACGACAAAAAAACAAGAATGGGGCTAAAAATAGGTAAATATAAATAAAATTTTATCAATTGTATATTTGTGGCGAGTTATGATAGGTTGGGTTGAGTTAGTCCTAATCCAATTTTAACCATATTAGTTGACAGTTTATAGGTTGGTGGATTGGGTTTAATTATGTTGTTTATGGATCGGATTGAACAGATTGAGCAAGTTAGGGGCCGTTTACTAAATATTTACCCGGGTAAGCGCTTACCGGTATCACTTATCTTACGGTACTTACCCATTGAGCATGGAAACTACCTAGAATCTTACCCAGTAAGAGCCATAACAATGACCTAGAGTCTTACCCGGTAAGTGAGAGAAATAACTCCTACACGGTAAGCGCTTATCGGGTTTAAGACGCTTACCAACAATCAATTTTGATGGTCGAGAAAGTTATACGATAAGATAAGTGAGAATAATGTTCTTGCCGATAAACGTTTATCCGATAAACATTTTGGTAAAAAACCCCAATTATTTTTCGTACACCCCTATATTTTAGTGCTATGGATCAGTTTCAAAGCAAAATGCAAACCTTGATGACTATATTTGAACTCACTAAAGCAAATGGGGATGATTCTTAATTTTTTTGGCAAACTACAGGGACCAAAACTGAAGTTTACTCAAAAGTGTGCATGCAACTTGTGTGGCCAGAAAGATTCTGAATCCTGTGTGGCCGTCCAACTCCGGTGACCGTACAAACTCCGACGACGGTGAAAGCATGGTGCGAGTGGCAATTCTAGAGGCCGAGGTTGCCGACGAGATATAGAGTAGAGACTTAACTATAGACATTGAGCACCAAATCAATGGAGAAGACGCCAAATCCACAGTTAACGGCAGTTCACTGGTGCCGCAATAGAGTGTTGCACGATCGATCGAGATTCCGCCATTGAAGGTTGTTTTAACCATAGCTGTTTTACGCGCAAATGCGATGTGAATTTCACATTTTATCCACGAAAAATTAGCACAAATTACTAGGGATTTGGAAAGCTCCGATTCTATCGATCACAAGATGGAGATCAAGAGAAAGAAAAAAACAAAAAACAAAATCAAAAGCGTGCGTGATCAGTTGATCGATCGCACAAAGGGGGAGATATAGATTCAGAGATAATAACATTAGATACAAAGAGAGAGAGAGAGAGAGAGAAAAAAGGAGGGAGAGAGGGATAGGGTTTGTTCATCCATACAAACATCTGGATTGAAGTCGAATCCCCCCTATTCGATCTCCCCCTCTTCTTTTAAGCAACAATTTCCTCCATACGGATTGAAGTCGAATCTGAATCTGAATCAGAATGGGGCGATAATCATTGTCAACAATTTCATTTTTCTAGCCATGAAGGAAATCCATAACCAGAACTCGCTTTCTCCTCCCAAGACTAAGAAGAGGCTTTATCAAGTTTGGAAAGGTCGTAATGTGAGTCTTCATCTCCCATTTTTCATCATCCTTCAATTTCATAATTATCTGCTGGATTTCGCTTAAATTGGTTCCGTAATCATCACATCTCCATTGTTTTCTATGAAAATTAAACATATTAGGCTTCAAAAACTGTGAAATTTTGACTTTCAAAAGGTCAAAATCGACATGAATATTGGGGAAATTATTGCTACGAACATAAAACACTACATAATTCTTATTTGGTAATTTATTCATTCTCAAATCGATCGCATGTTCATCATTTTGCTGTGTTGAAAATACGATTACCTGTAACATATCAGTTTTTTGGAAAAAGTCAATGTTTGACTTTTCAAGAATGCAATGAACATGGATGTTTGTAGTTTAGGGAAAACATCGATACACATGTTAAACTATTCAGACTGCTGGTGGGTAATCGATTAATCTCAATTTGATTCGATATTATCATGTTTTCATCACTTTTTGTGTGAGAATCATCAGTTTTCTGCAGCAATTTAGTTCCTTAAATAGTCAACATTTGACTTTTGTGAGTCAAAATAGACATGAATGCATCTTGGAGGAACACATTGCTACATATGTTAAAGAATCCTCTTGTGGTTGTATCTCTTGAACTGATCTTGTAATCATCACATTCCAAATCATTTTTGTGAACATCATCGATACGGTCTTTCGTTTCCCCTTATCAACTAAAACCAAAAGATCGGAGAATTTATGAACTTCTTGAATGTGGTTTATGTTAAATGAGCGAAAATCCCATGAGAGCAGATCATGAAATTGTTTCGATTCATACATTTTTCAGAAGTTCTGTTGTGGCGGTAGATTGGTGTTTGGTCCGGATGCTGGCTCGGTGTTGTTATCGACATTTCTTATTGCGGCTCCGGCGATAACCTTCTGCATAAAAATGCTACTCAATACCACGAAAGATGAAAGCGTTTTCGGGTACGTAGTACTGGCGACAGGAATCTTCCTCACCCTTTTGGTAAGTCGATGATCGTTTCTTGAAATCTCATTTTTTCGGCTTTAACTTTTATGAATTGACCATCTTTCCGTAAGCAGGATCTAACTTTTCTCTTCATGACGTCCGGAAGAAATCCTGGAATCATTCGTAGGAACACACGGCCGCCGAAATGCGAAGACTCGTTCAATTACCGGTCACAATCGATGGATTGGCTAAACAGTTCGCCCATGAGCCAAAGGATACCGAGAATCAAAGATATGTTGGTGAACGGGCACACGATAAAAGTCAAGTACTGTGACACTTGCATGCTCTACCGCCCGCTGCGAGCTTCTCATTGCTCGATTTGCAATAACTGCATACAGCGGTTTGATCACCACTGCCCGTGGGTCGGGCAGTGTATCGGAGTTGTGAGTCCATCAACTTTTGTTTGTCGATGAATTATGCCGTCGAAATTGGTTGTAACCGTGGTTAATGGATTTGCAGCGCAACTATCGGTTCTTCATCTTGTTCATCACATCGTCCACACTCTTGTGTGTCTACGTGTTCACGTTTTCGTTGCTTGATATAATTCGTCAACACGGGACTTTGTGGAATAGTTTGTCGAAAGATGCGGTTTTGGTCGTGCTCGTAGTGTACTGCTTTGTCTGCGTTTGGTTCGTTGGCGGGCTCAGCATCTTCCATTTTTACCTCATTTCGACAAACCAGGTCACATTCTTACATCCATTTGATAAATGTCATAGTCCCACGTCAGCTAGATACGGTTCCTTTTTCCTCCATATATGCCGGAACCTCCATTCTGGCTCTTTTGGAGAATAATCTGAAAAAGGTTCCACATATTTAACATGGTACCAAAGCCGGGCTACCACTTCTAGGGACTCGAAAGTCTCTATCTAGCCTTCGTGGCTGTGTTGGAATCCTACAATGGTTGGACAAAGTCATTTGATCTCTCTATATATATGTTAGAATAACTAAGGGCTAGTTTAACGAGACTCATAGCTTATTCGGTCACCTATACATGACTGTTTTGTAGTGGCTTATTCGATAAGCTTATAGGGGGAGCTTTATGCAAAAATCCAAAGTTTTTTTTTCTTCCAAACATGCCCCTCTTGATTAAAAACAGGCTCCCCTCCCAATCTAGACAGACAAATTAAACTAAATTGTGGCTTTATCAATACAAGACTTTGATGGAAAACCAACAAACAAACCCCATGCATATCAAAGCCCGGGTCGACCACCTCTAGGGAGTAGGGACCCGATAGTATGGGGAACAGTCTCCATCTAGAGAGGGGGTATGTTGGAGTCTCGCATCAGTTAGACACGGGCATTGTTTGGCAAACTAGCTTATAAGCTAGCTTTTCAAAACGCTACTATGAGTAGCTTTTCAATAAGCTAGCTTATGGTCATCCAAACATGTACCAGGAAAAAAAGCTAGCTTTTTTTTTGCCAAACATAGCCCGGTCTATTTATGCTCTATGTATGTTGGAACTCCTTTTTCTTTGTAAGAGCTCTTTTTAAAGAGTAATCTGTATCTAAAAATGACAATGGTGAACCGGTAGCTTTAATTTAAAATTTATCTTAAAAGTGTTACTTGACGTATTTTGCAGACAACGTACGAGAACTTCCGATATCGATACGACAAGAAGAAAAATCCGTTTAACGAAGGGTTTTGGAAGAACCTTAAGGATGTATTTTGTACCAAATTGCCACCTCCTATCAATTTTCGAGAGTGGGTGACGGTTGAAGACGATGACGCTTCAACCATCGGATCCATCACACGAAGATTTGGCGAATCTATCCGTACCCCGAAAGGAAAGCTCGACAGGGAACCAAGCATCCTCCTTAAAAGGGACGCCACGTTGTCACACGTGCATAAGAATTACAGTTATTCAACGAGCGATAAAGATTTAACCAAAAACGATCCACAGTTTCTAGTTAGTCTTCAAGATTCGGATTTCTATACCGAAGAAGGAATCAACCAAACTGAATGTAAATCGACAAGATTTCAATAGGGAGATAGAACGTATTATTTTCAGGAATAAAACGTTTATTTTATGTGTTTTTTGGCATAAAATATATTGTAATAGTTTGAGAAAATTTTGTTTTCTTGGAAGTTCGAGCAATAAATTTCAAATCCAAAGCAGTATTGCTAACTATCATGATTTGTATTTCGTGCGATGGATAGGATTTTCTAATCGATAAATATCTACGTTCGATAGAGTAAAATTACCAATTTACCCTTGTACAATCAACCCGCTATTTTGATAAATAGGTGAAAACGAATGTTAAAACCTTACAAAGAACGAATAACAAACCACGAGATAGATTCATTTGAAACCAACTTATGATATCAAGGTCACGTTTGTTTTTTAAGAGGTCTAAAGTATGAAATCTTATTTTAGTTATGATTTTAGTGTATAAAAATGTCTGAATGATTCAGACTTAAGAGACATTAAGAGGTTTTTAAAAAAAAACAAACAACCCCTAAGTAAAATTTAGGTGCCATTCAGAGACGGATCCAGAAATTTTTTCATATAATACAGACAAAAAATAATTACAAAAACACGGTTTTTATCGACGTCTCTTCATCTTTTTACTGACGTTTAATATTGTCTGATTGTTTTTAAACTAATTCCACAATTTCGAGGGATTTTTTAAACTGTTTGCTTGATTACGAGAGGTTTTTAAGGGGTTTTTTCGATTTAAAGAGATTTTTTCGGGGGGTTTTTTGTTGATTTCGATAGTTTATTTTGGTTTTTTGGTTGATTATGAGGTACGGTTGCATCTTCTTGATAGTTTCCAAAATATTATGGCAACACCTTCCAAAACGATACGGTTGCATCTTTCACAAACCTAAAATTTTTTAGACTTCATTGGAGAAATAATACGGTGGCACGTGCCACCGTATTCAACACCATAGATCCGTCCCTGGTGCCGTTTGTTTTTTAAGAGGTCTAAAGTATGAAGTCTTATTTTAGTTATGATTAACTAGAAACGTACTCGTGCTATGCAGCGAGATAAATCACAATTTTAATGTTTCGTTTTATTTTTTTGTCGAGTTACAGTACGATTTTGGATGGTTTTGAGAAAGTGATAATGTTTTTTTTATAAATTTGTTTAATTTAGGCTTAATAATATAATGTTTTTTATATAAAAAATTAAGTATTTTGTTAGAATTCAATAATTATCTTATATATTTTAATGACATTTAGAAAAAATAATCAATAATGATATAATTAAAACAAAATTATAGTAATATAATATATTAATTAATAATGATACATGGAAATGTCTGCATAAAATGAAGACCTTGTACATATCAAATTGGTATGTGTTAGAAGTCTGCAGTAGTAACATGTATCTTGTGCTTTGCTACTTGTAAATTAAGAGATTTTTAAAATCTTCCATAAAATGATGATACATTGTGCCTAATAATTTGTATTTAAAAGTTTTTTATCCGTGTTTATAATATAGTATAGATAAGAGGTAGTGTGTAAAAAGGTCTGAATGATTCAGACTTAAGAGCCATTAAGATGTTTTTAAAAAAAAACAAATAACCCCTTAGTTTATAAGACGTTTTCAATGATACCTTTTAATAAATGTATATTGTCCAATTTATTGTAATATTTGTTGGAGTTTGAATAGAAATGTGGGGTATTGTTAGGTTTTGGTTTGTCCCACATATTAAAAGCCCTAGCACATATTAAAGGTCAAGATGGGCTTGGGCCTCGGGAAGAAGCTTGCGAGATGAATTTATGTCTAAGGACGTTGCAAAACGAGGCCTTAATCCACACATCGACCTTCATCAAGTTTGTTGCAATAGTTGAATTAGGCATTGTTTGACAAAAAAAGCTAGCTTATAAGCTAGTTTTTTTCTTTGGTACATGTTTGGATGACCAAAAGCTAGCTTATCAGCTACCAGGTAGCTTATAAGCTAGTTTGCCGAACATAGCCGTGATTCAAATCTTATTTTATTTATGATTTTTGTTCACACACACATATAAATATATATATACACACACATGAATTATATATAATTTGAATTTTTCTGTAAGCTTTTTACTTTGATTGTATATATCGTTGTTTACAAATTTCTATCTATTAACTCTAAGATATAATACAATATCTTCTTGTGAACGAAAATCCCAAATAAAAACCATAAATATTATGTAAACCAACTATTCCATATATTATTCTCTCATTATTAATTTTAGAGTAAACTACGATTTTCGTCCCTGTGGTTTGATGTTTATAATGATTTTCGTCCTTGGTCTTTTAAAATTGTTTTTTTAGTCCCTATGGTTTCTATTTATTTCCATTTTCATACCTCCATCCAATTTTATTTAAAATTAAATGTTTTTTTTTGGAAAGGGTATCCTGGGCCTATGGCCCAGACTAATCCCTGACAATTAGAACCTTTGGCCCAGCTGCTAAAGCATGCAACCCTGAGTTTATCCTCAGTGGCCACAAGTGCTGCGAGTGGGACTCGAGCCCGGGTTGAGCGCTATGAACTTCCCAAGCCTTTACCACCACACCACAACCCTTGTGGTATATAAAGTTTTACATTTTTATCCTGGTTTACAATTTATTTTTACTTATTCTTTATTTATTGTATTTCATCAAAACATTTATTTTTCTATTAATTGTATTGTATATTTTCGTAATTGTTATAACTTTAATTATAAAAAAAATCAAATAATTTCGTTACAAATACTGATAAATACATGATAGTTTTTTCAAAGCTTTAGGTTTAAATCATTTAAAATTAATATTTTATATCTATTGATTTATTAAAGCTTTTTATTTATTTTAAATTACCATTGGAAAAAATTTAATAAAATTCGAGAAAAAATAGTCTTATTTTATAACAATCGGTTGTTTATTGTTAAATTTACTTTATTCCCATTATTCCATATTTTCATTAAACTTTATTTTTATTAATTAATCAAATTTGTTTAATATTTAAAATAAACATACACACACACACACATATATATATATATCAATGTTCTAAATAACATGAGATTCAAGCCTTGTGTTTGACGTCACGTTAATTCTGTGGCATGTCATGGCTTATTGTATGATTTTTGTAACACCATATTGAAATCTTCTTATCATTTTATTGTCTTATTTTTTATTTTTAATATATAACCTAATTTAAAATGGTGTGTGTGTGTATGTTTTATTTAAATACTAAACAAACTTGATTAATTAATAGAAAATAAAGATTAAATGAAAATTTAGAATAGTAGGAATAAATTGCATTTAACAAAAAACAATCGGTTGTTATAAAATAATACTATTTTTTCTCGAATTTTATTAAACTTTTTTCTATGGTAATTTAAAATAAATAAAAAAACTTTAATAAATCAACAGATATAAAATATTAATTTTAAGTGATTTAAACCTAGTAGTTTGAAAAAAATATCATGTATTTATCAGTATTTTTAACGAAATTATTTGATTCTTTTTATAATTAAAGTTATAATAATTATGAAAATATACAATATAATTAATTAAAAAATAAATGTCTTGATAAAATACAATAAATAAAGAAAAAGTAAAAAAAAATGTAAAATAGGATAAAAATGTAAAAATTTATATACCATAAGGACCAAATATGTAATTTACATATTCTATTTTTAAATGAATTAACATTTAATTTTAATAAAATTGGATAGAGGGACGAAAATGGAAGCAAATAGAAACCACAGGGACTAAAAAAGCCGTTTTAAAAAACAAGGGACGAAAATCGTTATAAACATCAAACCACAGGACGAAAATCGTAGTTTACTCTTAATTTTATAACATCAAATATTTCAAACCCAAGAATATTTGATCTGCACGAACATGAATTATTTGTTAATAGAATTTGTCATCGACCTCCTTGAATGACAAAAGTTCCGAGAGGTTAAATTCATGATGCTGCGGTTACAAATGGATCAATTGCTGATCTTATTAGAAATGCAAAACGATGACTGCTTTTCCTTCAACAGCAATTTGCTTCTCACAATCTCGCCATTTCTTCTTTATCCTTCATATGACAATTCGTCAATGTAATCAACAGAAACTTATTGCTAAAAAACCACATCCAAATCATCCAATCGAAACCATTTTGGGGAAAAGTGTTGAGAAATCGAGTCACCACAAATCCTTGGAACATGGCGAGAATGGTGCAGATGATCGTAACAGATACGATATTGACTTTCATGTGGGTTTGGGCAGCCGTTATCATCAGATTGATTGTTAATATTGCTTTAGGGTTGAGGTATTATGGCTACGCTTCTGAATTTCTTAGGTCTTCTCTCTCCGTTCTCAACATGTTCTTATTTGCTTATTTGGTTAAGCTCACTAATGGCGGGGCTTACAATCCCGTTGCTGTATTTACCTCCGCCATATCTGGAAATTTTGCCTCCTTTCTTTTCAATATCGGAAGAATCCCCTTTCAGGTTTCTTGCAATTTTTTCGCTTCGTTTATACGTTTTATTGGTATTGATTCTGGTTGATTCTATCTGTGCTTGAATCTATTTATTCCAATCTATTTTTCTGATTGTTATGCATTTTTTGATTTTGGTTAGACAATTGTGAGCTTGCTAGTGTTAATTGCTTGCATCTCTGTTTAGATTTGGATTGGGCTTGCGTTAATTTAGATTTATTGTCTGATTTGCAGAGATTTTTAGGTTGGTATTTGTGAGTTTTATGATGATTATTTTGAATTAATTTGATAGAAGTATGATTTTTGAACTTGCTATGTGTGTATATTATCTGTTGTATTTTTATTCATTGTCAAATCGGGCTTGTTGATTATGATCAAATTTGTTTGTGTTGGCTTATTCTTTTGTTGTCTTTTAGGGTTAGAAACCGTGTTTATGATCTTTTTGGTTCCGTTTTAATGGATCTTGTTTATAGGAAAATTGTTGCAGTACAGGTTATAGTCTTGATTTTGGTTCAGATTTACATCTTGATTACTAGTATCAATTATGCTGTGCTGCTCCAATTCTTCTTTATACCAAAAAGGTCTGAATGAATGTAGCAATTTTGTGAATTTAGAAAAGGGGTTGAGACAAGAGAAGCATAAGAAGATGGGCTTACTAACCACTTGTTCCATTCTCTTTCTTGGATCAGAGTCTTTATAAAGTTATACTGTAATTGTCGTCTCTATTGGTGTGCTTCTGAAGCTTGGCTTCTAGTTTATAACAGGACGACGAGTTAGGATCATGTGAGAAATTTTCACTTTTAGACGGTGAGAACAATTGAAGATACCTTTATATTGTGTGAATGTTACTTATATCTAGTGAAGATTATAATGTTCACATCAATTTACATTATATTTTGTGAATGGTGTAACCTTCACACAATATAAAGATATCTTCACAATTCTCAAGTTCACATTCACGTTCACTTACACTTACACATACACATACACGTAATGTAATGATACCTTCACGTTTTCTCATGTTCTCACGAAAAGATGTTGTTTTGATCAGAACCCAACCCACAAATGTTAGTTTGTCTGGGGTGTTATGAAAGAGAGGGTTGTGAGCTTTAAAACAATGCTTGGAAGCATCCATCTGAATGGACCATGATAAAATCATTAAGCTTCAAAGATTCAATAACGAATGGTTTTGGCCAAGTCAAGATTTCTAACTTTTTTTTTCTATATTTTGTCCGTGTACTTCAAACTTAAACTGTTTAGATGCTCTAGTCAAAGAAAGTACTTTTCTTAATATCATCCAGTTTCTGTCGATATATTTTCCTTCATAGGAACACTATTGGGGTCCTCATCCTGAAAAAATGATGGTTTTGGCCAATGCTTAGCAACTATAAGCTAGTTTATTTTTTGAGCTTTTTAAAAAATGGCCGTGTTTGGTAAGCCATAAACTAGCTCATAAGCTACCTTTTTGAAACACTACTTCAATAAGCTTCATTTTTTTTTCTTCCAATTTTTTGGAATTAGCCCCTAATACTTTTCCAATTAATTCTTCAACATGTTTTTTTAGGTCATTCTAGATTGTCATCCAAGCTTATTAGCTAGTTTTTACCAAAAGTGACTAGTTTATCAGCTTGTTATCAGCCAACAACTAGCTTATCTGCCAGTTTACCGAACATAGCCTTAGTCCTTAAAAGTGGTATGAAGTTGCTAATCATCTTAGGAAAACACCAATCAATGAAGGAAGGTTTTGCTGCATTCATCGGACCCAGTGGAACCCTTCTTCTACGAGTTTTTATTTTTGTATATCAATACATGATATACATGACAATTTCCACATACATGTATAGGTATACATACACATATAGGAACGTGTGTTATCCTGAATCAATGATGAATGATGTATATAGTCTCCAATTTTAACTCTTATAATGATTTCTTGAAATTGGCCAAGTCATCTAGTTGATCATATCTTCCAATTATCTTAACAATTGAATTCAAATTTTCTCACTTTGCACTCACTTATCTATAATTATCAGGTGTTTGGATCGATCATGGGTGTGAGACTTATCCTTGTGATTTTTCCCGAAATATGGCGTGGGCCAGAGCTGGTGATCAACCTCCATCAAGGTGCACTAACAGAAGGATTATTGACATTCATACAAGTGCTGATTACACTCGGTCTTGATAGAAGCATCCATGGCAGTTTCTTCTGGAAGAATTGGATTAATAGCATCTTAAAACTCGCTCTTCATATATTAGGATCGGATTTAACGGGTGGATGCATGAATCCAGCTGCTGTAAGTATCGCCATTCGACACTTCAATATCACTTTCTCCTTTTGTTGCATCTGTTCAATGAAAACTCGATATTAAGGTAGATTTGACTTAAGTATAAGAAAAAAAATATTTACTTGGTGGCTAGAGTATCAAGTAAAAGAAGTTTGTCTTTATATTGCCCACTTAGGGAAACCAAACCAACCCAGTAATCCCAACAAAGATAGGGTTTTGAGGGTAAGATGTACATAAATCTGACCTACATCCGTTTTTGATGCATCTTCTATTAACTGTACTAGTCCATTAACTAGAGTGGTCCCCACAGAATTAGCGTAGCTGGTAAATAGGGTTTAGGGTGTAGGTCGGAATCCTTACAAAATGAGTGGGAGGTCCGGGGTTTGACTCTGCACCACCCACCTGCCCTTTTGAACACATGATTTACCTCCCTCAGGAAGACTGCGGGACCGGTACAACTGAGGCGCTCCAGAAGATGACGTCATACCCTTTTTGCAGAACATGAACTAGAGTGATGGAATAAATAAATTTGATGGTTAAGTGGCCAAGAAATAGTTAAGTGGTACGGAGGTTCTTTGGCTTTGCAGCATTTTGGGAGAAATCTTTATATGTATCGTTTTCTAGATCTTTTCAAATTGAAACCTTCGAATTTTGAATTTTTAGGTAATTGGGTGGGCGTATGCTCTTGGTGCTCACATAACGAAGGAGCATATAGTTGTTTATTGGCTTGCCCCCATTGAGGCTACTCTATTGGCGGTATGGACGTTTAGGTTGCTCGTAAACGATTCAAAACCAGAGAAGAGGAAGACTAACTGAGGTGATTCTTTCAAATATCTGCATAAGATCGATCCGTCTACATATGGTGAAGAATCGATCTTGTTAACCCGGTTCTCGCTTACGTCCTATAGAAATTCATTGTACATTTATCATAGATTTTGTTGTCTTTTTTACTCATTATATAATTTGATTCTTAGAGCTTGTTGATTTATTGATGATGAAAATTGGTTCATAGTAAGCCTTTAGAGAGCTCTTATATAATTGTTAATCCATCATAAATAAGTATGTGAAAAAAAAGTCGCATTTTTATCAGAAAGAATACAGAAATGATGGTTTTGGCACCTCAGTTTTTAAACTTAAAAAATTAGTCTCGACTTGCAAACGTGGTGATTTTTTGATGTGAAGTAACCATAATACCCCTATTTTGGCAATTTGGTTGTATAAGGTTATTTTTGTAAAGGACAAATTGCATGAAAATGTATCGTATTTTGTCTTAATTTCTATTTTGGGTAACGTACTTTCAAAACATCCATTTAGATACCTAAGATGTGTAGTTTCAAACATTTAAATACCTAAGTAACTGGTTTAAGCATTAACCGGTTACCATGTTGATGTGGCGAGTGATGTAACATTCAACTTGTTGACGTGACTAGTGACATGGATTTTTAGTCTAATATTAGTTTTATATTTATCTCCAATATTGATGTTTCAATTTCATAAATATATAATTTACAAATAATTATAATACATGACTTTTAATAAAATGAATAAATTAAAAATTCATGTCAGTAGCCAAGTCAGCAAATAATATTGAGTTGGATGTCACATCACTCGCCATAAATGATTAATTTTTAAACCGATTACTTAGGTACTTAAATGTTTGAAACTTTACATCTTAGGTACCAAAACAAATATTTTGAAAGTACCCAAAATAGGAATTGAGTCAAAGTATATTAGAGCATCTCTAACAGCTATGCTAAAATAGAAAAAATTGGGATTTTAAAATTTTTATTGCTTCAACAGCTATGCTATCCTCTATGCTAAAATAGAAAAAATAAGCGAGAAAAAATTTCTAAATTTAGAGAAATCTCTAAATAGATAGTTTTCTCCCAAAACTAATTATTACCCCTAAAAAACAAACTTTTTCTCTCCTAACTTTCCATATATTGAATATTTTAATAATATAATTAAATAAATTGAATATTTTAATAAGATAATCGTTACTAGAGGCTAAAATAAAATAGCTTTTGGAGTTGGATGCAATTTTTTTAGAGATTTTAACTTTTTTACTCTATTTTAAAAAAACTTTAGCATAGTTGTTGAAGATGCTCTTACCTTTTCATGCAATTTGTCCTTCATAAATGTTAAAAGGTTAAATGTACCCTCAAACTCCCTCCCCCCTAAGCGAAGTGTCTTCCCAATCCCATCAGCAACACACCACCATCGCCTCGACGTGCTTCCCTCCCTAATCAACGACAACACCCTAATGCCCCATCCCCTCACCCGACAGGAGCACCCCCTTCCCCCCACCATAACAGTAACTCATCTGCAACTCATTTGCACTAACATCGAGCTCGAGGAGAAAGATCATCTTCATCTAAAATTTATTTGACTACACTTCAATCATGCTTCTAACATGGAGCTTGAGACATCTTTAGATTTCTTCAAATCTGTAAGTTGGTTAAAACAACATTGTCGTAGAAATCACGTCGGACGGAGTGGGGGTTTATGGCTTGTGTTGTACACTACAAGTTGCATAACACAAGTTTTGTTGCATTAAATTTAAAATTGTGGAGTTTATAAAATTTCTAAAAAATACCCTCAATTTTATAGCGGTATTATGATAAAGGAACAGTTATATCATCCTGTAAAAATATCCTTGAATTTTAACTGGTGGGTTTTGACCGATACATTAACACATAGCTATAAAATTGTTCCACATCATTACGAGACAAAAAGAAAATGTGAATCCATTCGATTACCACTTTTTGTGAGTCAGCCATTTTTATAAATAGGACGACCCGTTCTTTTAATTGTAAATCATAGAATGTCCCGTGAATGAAATAACAGTTTTATACGGTAGCGTTTGGTGTATAGACTGGATATGACATGAACTAACGGTCTAATGGTCTATTTTGCAATAAAACCAGTAAAATAATCGGATTACTCCTAAAATTTTGTTTGATATCCTTTCAATCGTATATAGTAATTATAAATAACACAAATCGGTTAAATATACAACCTTACAATTTAGGGAAATAGGGACAAATTCAAACGAGAAACTAAATATTTTGCGAGAAGGCAATAAGTGTGATATCAAATGATCCATAGTACTTGCAGCCTCCTGGACTTCATATTCATCATTTTTGAAAGCGGGGGAAGTGATCTTTTTTCTGCAACGGAAAAAAACGGAGCAGATTTGACTCTAAACCAACAGACCCTGAACTCGGGTAGTTGCCTTCCCTTCCATAGTCCTTCTTTTGTTGCTAAACCGACTAAAATAAACAAACTTAATAATATATGATTAAACACATATTACATTGATAATACATGGACATTGATCATATATATATATATATATAAAAGTCATGTAATCCTATATGATATATATGATATGCTTTCTCCGGAAATGTTTTAACTTGCCCCTTGAACACAATTAGCATATCTCGTCTCTGTGGTCTTCGCTATCGTCTTCTTCTCCGGTGGACAGTCGACACCATGCTTTCCCCAACAAAACCCTAAACCAGACCTACGAGCACAGCTCTAGGGGGGCAATCCAAGGCCCGCCAACACCATAGACGGCATTGCTGAAGGTACACGTCGTCAGAAATCAACGTTTTTAGAAGGAAAAAAAAAAGCTTCACGTCGTGTTTCTGTTTTCTTCATCTCATTCTTCACTGGACACATTCATGTTAGGGTATTATTTTGAACAGATGAACAAGAAGAAGATGAATTCAGAGTTTCGTTTTGTCGAGGAAGGAAGCCAGTGCCGGTTTGTTCGAAAATATGTTCCGGAAAATGAAGACAGAATTAGGGTTTATGTATGTATGTATGTATAGGGGTGTGTGTATATATATATATATATATATATACGTACAAATGATTAAATACAATGGCCTTAAAAAACGTATTTACTGAAAAGTAATATTGAAACATGATTGTATATGGATGTAGTGGAAAGTGGGAACCCTACAAGTGTCATGTTACTCTATTTGCCCAATGTTAGTGATGAATGTGACTTTCCACTCAGGTGGAGATCAGTCACAGGTTGTACAAAAGTCCACCAACAAAATTCTCAATCTCTCTCGACTTAATCGAGCGACGGCAA
Organism: Arctium minus; assembly: GCA_954870635.1. NCBI lineage: Eukaryota > Viridiplantae > Streptophyta > Magnoliopsida > Asterales > Asteraceae > Arctium > Arctium minus. Next base: position 189,096,872 of record OX941080.1, read on the forward strand.
ATCCAAAGCTGCTACCGCTTTTCTTCCGCTACACTCACGCCAGCAATTCTCTCATCCACCATCATATTCATCTTTTTGATTGCTGTATAAAATCACCATTGGACAGGTATCTTATTCAACATTCTTGTCATTTTCATTATGATATACGATAGATCCCAATAATTTTGATGATGCTCTTATGGTTTGAAGGTAATCAAAATGCTGATCTTAGATGTATTACTAAATATCTCTAATTCACACTTCAAGATATATATATATATACACACACATCAAGATTCTTGTAGTGTAGAAGTCTCTGTGTTGCTTAACCTACATGTTTACATTTTATCTCAGAACCAGAGTTTTTACATGTTTGGATCTTGTCTAAAAAAGACTTAGGGGGTGTTTGGTTCATAGATTTTGAAGGATTTGGAATGGTTAGTTCTTTTGACCACGTTTCAAATCCTATGTTTGGTTCAAATAATGAAAATGATGGAATCCTTTGAATTTCACAAATTAAGGAATTCATGATTCCTTGGCTTAAGTGAAAGAAATGAATTCCGTCCAATTCCTACCAACCAAATGCGTGGTCAAATTTCATTCCAATTCCTTCATAGTCAAATTCATTCAATGGATTCCAATTCCATCAAATTCCATTATGTGAATCAAACGCACCCTTAGATTTTACAGTTTAATCTTCTTGGCACAAGATTGCTTATAGAATTGATGACAAGAAAGACTGATTGTACAATTTCCTAAGTAAACACAGAAGTTGTATTATATCTTGAGTTATAAGTGGTGAGTTCATGATAAGGTTGGAATAAGTGGTGAATCTTTGGGCAGCCTGGACTTGTTAAACCTCTCTTGGAGACTGATTTTATCCGATATTTTGGGCTTGTGTTCTTTCAATCTGGAGATATGTTGAATGCAAATGCATTGATTGATCTTTGCAATGCATCTGGGGTCGGCTCTTTTGCTGTTTTTGGTGGGTTTTGATGAGGTTTGGATGCGGATAACTTATGATGGGATATTGATTTTGTGGTTCTTGGTTCGCGTTGTGGTTCTTTGTTGTTGAATTGAAATTGTGTCTGATTGCGCAATGACACTATCACACTTTCATATTTTGATTCTTTATACTGTGTATTTCAGATCCTGAGATGATGTGGTTGCAACTGGCATGCGCCCCGGCTCTCGAGATTCTTTCATAGAATTCCAACAAATTTTCCACATCTGATCAGAAGAATGATACCTTTCCGATCTAATGCTACGGTTTCTCAAGGTTCTGGATAGAACTACACTTTCAAGTATCAGAATACTGGTGATGCCTTCATTTTAAATGAAGACAGCTACAGCATGGCATCTAGGGATAAAAGATTATTTAACAATATCTGGTTCTCGGCAGCGACCACATCTTAGAAGACCAAACTGGGTTATTGTCTTGGTGTGTTTCGTGAGCATTTTCGTGGTTGGAGTCTATAAATATTGGCCCAGGAACTCTGCAGCCTGCCATATCTTTTTCTCCGGTAGTTGTTCCAAGTACGATCAGGTGCCAATTGTTCCTTCCCGCGAATTAACTGATGAAGAGATTGCATCCCAGGTGGTCACCAGAGAAATTTTGATGTCGTCTCCTGTTCAATCGAATAACCCAAAAATAGCTTTCATGTTCTTGACTCCTGGTCCGTTACCTTTTGAAACGCTATGGGACAAGTTCTTTCAAGTGAGCTGCTATTCGAAACTAACTACTAATTTCTGTTATGTATGTGTGTGAATGTTGTCATCTTTTCTGATTTCGTTGCTGCGTTTGTCTATTCCCGAAAATAGCTTTCATCTTTTCTTTGCTTGAGCTTTCGTGTACTATGTCTCCAAATGACTTTATTCACTTCTTACAGGGCCACAATGATAAATTCACTGTTTATGTGCATGCCTCACGAGAGCAACTTACGAACGTGAGTCCATACTTTGTTGGTCGGAATATAAGGAGTGAGAAGGTAGATAACTAGATATTCCTTTACAGAACTTTAGGTATATTATTTTCTAGGGTTTGCTTTGTGTACTCTCTTTATGTCTGATGATAATTAACCTCTTGAGAACATATTTCAATGTTTCACGACTAGGTTGTAGGTATGCAAACTGTACATTACGTACATAACATTAGCAAGAAAATATTACGTACATAATAGAATCACAGCAGGGGTTAACAACTTAACATAACTAACAATTTATAGAAGAAAATATTTCTGTTATTTACATTATACTTGCTCTGATCACTATCTGATTGGTAGGTTGCTTGGGGAAAAATATCCATGGTTGATGCAGAGAGGAGACTCTTAGCTAATGCACTTGAAGATCCAGATAACCAGCAATTTGTTTTGTTATCTGACAGGTAATTCAACTATTTGGTATATATTACTAGTAGCTCGGTATTCTACACCGAACATTTTTTGACAAAGTCTTCTAATTTTGTTGCAGCTGTGTACCATTGCATAACTTTGACTATGTGTACAACTACCTAATATTTACTAACGTTAGTTTTCTTGACTGGTAAGAACATCGTACCTTTCTAGCAAATTTTCTTCTTTCTTTTTCTCCTGGAACATATGCAAAATGGTTGTCATTTTGTTCAGATATATGCCTATTTGTGTAATTAGATGCATGCCATACTTTTTATTCTTTCCCTTCTCTTCTCTGTTTATCTGCCGTGTGTAGTTTTGATGATCCAGGTCCACACGGAGGTGGTAGGTACTCGGAGCATATGTTGCCTGAAATCGAATATAAGGACTTCCGCAAGGGTTCACAGGTGTTTTTTCAAGCATATAAACTTTTGTAACATATCTATCTACAGCCAGAGACCGTATCTTTTGAACTATTTTGGTTTATGGGCAATCTGAGAAATAGTAAATTTGACTTCTTGAGTTCGTTTTGTATTGTTGTCTAGCTATATAATCGGTCAAACTCCTTTATGACCACCCAGGTTGTTTATGTGAATTTGGACTTTTACAATTTGTAGTCAATTTATATCTATAGGCATTCTAGTTTTCAATGGAAAATGATACTAGCTTTATATGTATATCTGTAGTGGTTCACTTTGAAGCGGCAGCATGCTATACTAGTTGTGGCTGACAGTCTTTACTACAGGAAGTTTCGGCTTTACTGCAGGGTATGAATACCTAGAGAACCAAATTTAGGCTGTTGGATTATTCTGTATCCAGTTTGTATTCATATATGAAGATCCAGTGAATGATCTTTTGTTTTTTGAATCTAACAGCCAGGTATGGATGGAAGCAATTGCTACTCCGATGAGCATTATCTCCCGACACTTTTCCATGTCTGCATTTGAAATTTTATGTTTCCTTACTTCAACTCTATGACTAGTTTGCTAATCCACTTGTCTATCCTTTTGTTTAGATGGTTGATCCTGGCGGAATAGCAAATTGGTCGGTAACATATGTAGATTGGTCGGAAGGAAAGTGGCATCCGAAATCATATTGGGCTCACGATGTCACAAATGAGCTTCTAAAAAACATTACGGTATACACACATTATTTTGTTTTATGTATGTTGTTTCATTTAATTCTCACAACCCATTACTTAGCCAATTAATGCTCTTTTGTTCTTCAGGCCCTTGATTATAGCCTACATGTCACAAGTGATAAAAAGGTACAAGACTTGATCACTTAATTTGCCTCCTAACAATTCCTAACTTAACCACAAGGGTTGTGGTGTGGTGGTAAAGGCTTGGGGAGTTCATAGCGCCCAACCCGGGTTCGAGCCCCACTCGCAGCACTTGTGGCCACTGAGAATAAACTCAGGGCTGCACGCTTTAGCAGCTGGGCCAAAGGCTCTAATTGCCAGGGATTAGTCTGGGCCCAGGATACCCTTTCCAAAAAAAAAACAATTCCTAACTTATTATTGTTCTTGGATGAAAAGGAGTACCGACATGGGATCACATGAGATCACAAAATAACACTGAGCCTTCACAGCAAAACACCGTGAAAGTACACAAAGACACCGAACCTTCACAGCAGAAACAAACCTTACCAGTGTTTTAGTGTTTTTGCTTTTGCTGTGAAGGTTCAGTGTGTTTTTGTGCCTTCAAATCTCGTCTCACGAGAACCCAGCCCAAGGAGTATCTTTCCAATGACTTATTATTGGTTGTGCAGAAAACGAAGATGATTAACGAATGCGTGTGGAATGGAACGAGAAGGCCTTGTTACCTATTTGCAAGAAAATTCTATCCTCAAGCATTGGATAAGTTGATGCAACTTTTTTCAAATTATACAGTATCCTAAAAGAGGTTCAAAATTGTACCTCTTTGGTCCATTCACAACGAAAACAGTCGTTCCACTCCTTGGCTTTAATTGATGACTTCATATAGTTTTCTTCTTCCATCTGCTCTTACAATGTTCATAATTCTCTCTATTTCTTAATTAATTTCAATTCAAGAAAGTACAGTCATCATCGCTAGAAAAGCAATCTAAAAGACTACATTCATGAACGGAATACCCATAAACCAAAACCAAAACCAAAACCAACACGAACAAACCTGCAATTGGACAAAAGTTCATAATGTAGCTGGTATTGGTGTTTATTTCATTTTGTATATGAAACATGATCGGTTGTTTTGTTTTGCCATGACTTCCTTCTTCGGGTGTCTCCTTTGCAAACAACAGAACTCCTTTTGGCTCGAGTTTTTATCTCTGTGATTCTATACTACTCTTGTATCTACACTCTGCAGCATTACAACAGTTCTATATGATCATAAAACAAAAGGAAGACAAAAAAAATGTGAGATGTTATTTGCGCCATACTCAACTCCAAAAGGTAAAACCAAACCAAAGGAGTCCAGTATCTCCCACCCGTAGGTGGGATCAACTTGAAAGTAGAAATATAGATAACATTTTCCCAGAGGTAAAGCACAGGAACTCACATTTCAGCACACAATTGAATTGTGTATTCATCGATGGTACTTCCATAGAACCTGGAAAGTGTGACACCCTGTTATTCCTTTTCCTTGACCGTTTTTGTCTTCTGTATAGATTCCATTGCTTCTTCAAATGATTTCTGCAGACATTCCTTCTCAGAAGCTCATTCATTTTCTCCATCTCACATAAGTGTACAAGCAGAGGCATATGAAACAGAAACTAACTTAAAACTAAAGAACAGTTTGTTTCTGTTATCTCCCATAACTGATAACAACATAAAAGCTCTAATGGGCAGCACGACATCACTTTATCTGGAAAAAATCATGCTAAAATCTTTTATTTCCACATTGTGATCATTAGAAGTCATTGATGCTATTGATTTGATCCACAAGATTCTCTATCTTGATATGATCAAAGAGTATTTTAGATACTGACTAATGGCCAAACATTAGTAAACCATGTGTATGGAGTCAAATCCTTGCACTTCAGCAAGTATGTAATCGGTTTAAGAAATGTTCCAGTCAACAATCGATGACCAAGCATATGCAAAACTATTGGTAAAAAAGAAACGACTGTTGAACGTTTCAACTATTGACAACAAAATAGTCACAAAAATAATGGAAAGCATAAAATGTATCCATAGGTTGCAACTCTCATCCTGAATCAATTTTAAGGCAGTATGATTGTCACCTATGAGCTGTGAATGCAGAATTTTGAAACATAGTCACAAAGGACAAGTAACATACACCTGGATTCTGCATCTTCCAGATTGCATCTCTGCCTATTTCAACGACGGCTAGACCACTCAATATAGCCCTGCAGGAAGTTTCTATATCAGATAACCATCATTTGGAAAACAACCGAGTCCAGTTAAGTTAAAGATCAACATCATGCATGCTTTCATGGCCTTAAATTTTCAGAAAAGATATGCAGTAGTAACTTCAGGTGAGATACACTATCTATGCAACTTTACTAGACCATAAACAACAAATATAATTGGATTTCTTTCCATTTTGCACTTACAAGCATCATTCTAACTTTAAAACTACCTTCCAACCTTGACTTTATCTTGCAACTAACATTGCGGATTTGAGTTCAACTTCCGTTTACAATTTCACCTCCTCGATGTCGCTCTAGTTCACATTTTAGATTTTTGAGTTCAGCTTGTTATTTATCTTCTCTGTTATGTATGTGTTCTTTTGCTAGAAACAACAGTTCTTTTATGTTCCATGTAGTTTTGTATCTTTAAGGAAACCATACTCGACCATGAAAGATATCTACTTTTGGTTCTTAATGTCTATAATTTGTACCCCTCCATCCCAAAAAAAATGCAACACCTGTTTTGGCTTGCTCAAAAGAAATGCAATATTTTCGTTTTTTATAGCATTCTAATCCTAAGTTACCTAAAGACTCTCCATAAATTACTGCTTAGGAAAAGAGTTGCAAGGGGAAATCACTAGTGATCAATAGTAAATGTGGAATAAGGCTCCTGTACACAAGCCAAGTATGTCCACCCCGAAATGGACCATATGGTTTCGGGTGGGAGCCTTTTTCCACAAACACTATTCATTGTGACAGATACCTCAAAACCAAGGAGTTTTCTAGCACAAATACCCCACATATGTTCACCCAAGTGTGCCTCGTTCGTTAGAGGAGTCCAATTCCACAAGCACTTCACCAAGTGGGCCTCACATATGAATGAGAAGTCCAATTCTACAAGCACTCTTCATTTCATGATAACCTTCAGAAACCATTTTCCAATATGCAGTAGTAGAAGTATTGCCTATGTCATGTATGAAATTGCAAGCCTAAGGAAGCAGCAAAAAGAAAAGTACGAAGTTTCCAGCCCATGGAAGTCCGAAGGAAACAGAATTTGGCATGTCGAACAGTTACTTAAATATCCAGAAAATAGTCTTAAAGCCTAACGAACGACCAGTTACCAGTTCGGTGGGAAAACCAAGCCAAGTCTCCAACTAGCTTTGTACACAAAAAGGTGAGGAACTTGATGGGAAGTGTGATATATTGGTTTGAGCAGCACTTTATACCTCATATGGTGAAATGAGCTGAAATTGGGTACGAGAGTATAGGCAAGTAAACAATGAAGACATACTTATAATCTACTGATCAAGTTATTTGAGAATTACAAGAAGTTGCATCAACTTTTCATTCAAGTACATGGCAGAATTTTCAGAAACTATTTGGGCAGTCTTTCAACATTAGTCTCTCATTCTAAGCTTTACCTTCAGATGACCACATTAACAGAATTTTACTTCCAAGAAATTCTTAAGTTTGTCTTTAGTTCCAATTTCCTTGTTTTGACCAGATAAACCAATGAATAGGGTGACCACAAAAGGTCTATTTACACACAACACACCCCTTGAACCCAAAATCTATTCTGAGCATATCAACCAATCATGACATCTCTTCTTCTAATTCGATTATAAACTTAGAGCGACTAAACAAATTTATGCTATATGGCTTTCTCGAAAGTAATCATCATCAAACGAATCAAAAACTACACACAATTCATTTCATCCAAAAAAAAATGGCTAATTCAATTCAATTTCAAAGTCGCTTAATATACATGAAAAAATAGGGTTCGAGAGACAAAGCAATTACCCAGCAAAAGCGACATTGAGAAGGAACGCACGACTGTTTATGTATCCAAGAGCAATCTGAAACCTAGAAACAGTTGCCTTCTTGCTACCATAGTAATCGCTGTTCTTCCTGCTATCATACGTGTACCCGTACCCGTATCCGTACCCGGAACCAGTTCTAGCACCCTGATTGCTAAAATTAGAGCGGAAATTGTAATCAGCGCGCTTGTGATCGTCGACTAAAACCTCGTACGCCTCGGATGCCTGCTTGAATCGGACGGTTGCACCATCTCTGACGGATTTGGGAGAGGCGGAGTGCTTATCCGGGTGGAATTTCTTTGCAATATTCCTAAATGCTTCTTTGATTTCGTCTTTGGAAGCGTCCCTACTCAAACCGAGTACCTTATAGTAATCCATCCTTCAATCGATGGTGTAATCGAGAGATTGAATTGGTGTGCCGACCTGCAATTTGGCATAAGAAAAAGGAAGAACAGAAGAATCAAGAGGTGGTGGGTGGTTACTTTGGTGGTCGGAAACCAGATCTCGTGGCGCCAGGACAACCATATTCAGGGGTGTTTGGGATTGCAAAGTGTTTATCAACCTTATTCGGTTTAAAACCGGAGTTTTTTAAAAAAATGTTTAAATTATCTTATTGTGGTACTAAAACGTAATAAGCTAATAAGTTATCATGTAAAGGTGTTTGAGATTACTTTTACATATAAAATAACTAAAAAGTAATAAGCACTTTTCAAATAAGTTGATAAGTTAAAATCAAATGACTTTTCAAAATCTCCTTTTCAGCGGTTTGACACCGCTATAAGCCCTTTCAATTTTTCTTCATCCAAACACTAGAAAGTGTTTATCTCCAGTGTCACACCGCAATAAGCTAAAAAGCACTTCAAATAAGCAATCCCAAACACCCCCTCAGTCCAATAATCACAATCGGTGGTGGAAAACCGTAAAAGAAAATGAAAAATCGAGGAAAACTCAAATAATCTTTTATTTTAATGTATGTATATCTGTATACAAGTAATTTATAAGTAATTTGTTGTATGTATATAATATAGACAAGTACATAAAAAAACTAAACTCCAATTGCTTGTATGCACATGTACATGTTAGAAGTAATCAATCACATGAACAAGATTTGTATATATATATATGGACAGAAATCGAAGAACAAATAGAATTCTTATATATAATATCTATGTAATTAACATAGTACAACAACAATCAATCGAGAAACAATGAATAAACCTTAGTTCATTAGTAGATTCTTGTATCAATTGAGGTCTGCACTCACGCAGTGTCCTAAGACAGAAATTTCGCCGATATAGCAACACAACAATTTATAGGTTGTTGTGAAATAACTGAATAAATTGCCGCATTCCGTAGAGGCCAGTGCTTCCCGCGAGTATCCACACGGCTTTGGTCGCGCCGCACCCCGCGCCGTTGCTTGCGCCACACTTCCACAATCAGTGATCTCGACCCCAAGAGCCCTAAGGCTCAATCTTTGACATTTAATATGTATATTTCATGTCAAAGAAAGTCTACTAAAAACACCACACTCCAAGGTCCAAGCAATTAAATGATTCATTTAATGCTCATTATTGGAGTTTATTAAGTGTTCTAAATTTTATCTTGGCTCCTATGTGGGACAATATTTCTTTCTTATACACTAAGTTCCAATAGTACATACCGTCCGCATGAACTGTTACTAGAGTGTTCCTCAAATTTTAATTTTTTTGAGGTATTCCCCTGAACCTCCCTCCCTACCGGTAATATTTAACTTTATCAGTTATTTACAAGGTAAGATTTTAGTTCATGAAAACCAATACGGCATGGTATGCAACAGTTTTCCTGATTAGTGCTAATCGTGGTAGGAGTCTTCGCCCTCACTTATTGGGTAAAACTCTCGGTCTTTGCTTTAGTTCTTACCAGATAAGATTCTTGATCCTTTTCATATTCATCCTGTAAGGTTTTGTGACTTGGTAAAAGCGTTTACCCGGGTAAGCGTTTACTAAACAACCCCTTAATGGTTTTTATTTGTTCAGACATAAGTGTTTCTTTAAAACTTAATCGTTTATATGGGCTTATATATATAAACATCTTTAAACGAATTTTTTTGATAATTCACACATGGATTTTTAGTTCCCACCATCTCATTATATTTTAGTCTTTTTATATGAAATTCCTACTCTATGAATAATTATATATATATATAAAAAGTGACAACAAAAAAAATGTTGAGAAGCGGTATATTGCTTCTAACACTAAAGTTTAAGGATATGAAACTTTTGGACATATACTGTTTGATTCATAATATAAACAATATTGTATGTTACAATGGTTTTCATTGTTCTCGTTTGATTATATTAGTTTATCTATATATGTATGTATAGGACAATAGGGGTTTAGGTTCGCAATTTTAGTTGGTAATGGAATTTCAATTTAGGTTTGCAATTTCATTTGGACTTGTAAAAAATTATTACAAGTTTGCAATTTAATAATAGTTCGTAAATGTGAACTATGATTTTTACGAAGTGAGACTAAAAGTATAAAATATTTCTTATCTTTTTCATGAGTTCGTAAATACGAAGGCTTTTCACGAAGGTGTGATCTATTTTAGTAAGAATAGAGAAAATGTGACTAGAAGATTAAACAATAAACCAAAAATGGCTAAAACAATTAATTTCTCAATTGTTTATTAACATTAAATTGATTCCATAGTAACAAATGTTTTAAAAGGTAACCAATTTTGTGAAGACATTTACAAAACTGTCCTGTGAAAAATCATATTATAATACATTTTTATTGTATTATACCATATATGTTTAAAAAAAGATATCTAGAGACAAAAATCATGGTAAACAGAGTACAAACGTTAACTTATATGCAAAAATAAAATTATTAATTTTTTAAATAATGTTTTATTATAAAAATATTGTATTTTTTCGGTATGATAGAGCAATTTATATAGTTTTTTTTTACATATTATTTGAAAATATATTTGTTAAAACTATTAGAATATTCTTAACAATTTTCTTATGTTATGTTTTTGATATAAGAGGAAAGTTAAAAAAAAAAAACTTGTGTTCTTAAAACATCCATAGTCATGAACCTCTTAAGAGCATCTCCAACTTTGACACCAAATAAAACACCAAAAACACTAAATTTGGTGGACCCATCAACACAAAGAAAAAACTCAACTCCAACCATCCTCTAAAAAAACACCAAATTTGTGGACCACACATTAAAATAACATATTTTATTTATTATTATAACTTATTTTTAATAACCATAATTATAATTTGTAAATACATATTATAATAATAAATGATCAGTAATTAATTTATTTTAAATAAAAACTTATTAAAATAAAATGATAATTTTTTAATTAATATTACATTTAAATAAAATTATATTAATTTAAATAACATAAATTAAAAATATAATATATATATATTAATTTATAAAAAACAAATAATTAAATAATTTATTAATAATTAATAAGTTATTAATATATATATATATATATATATATATACACACACATATAAATATTAATTATCAAAGGAATTTAAGATTAAAATAAAACAAAACAAAAATGTAACACCCCCAAAAATGGGACTAACAAAAATTTCCGAAAAAGGGAAATGTGATATGCATAAAGTGCCAAAGCACGAGCTCATACGAAAAGGAACAATAAATGTCTGTTAATTACAAGTTTGTAATATGAAGCAATAATAGATGACAACTCTCTAATCTAAATCTCGCTAGACATAAGATTACAAAAAAGTTGTCAACTATTCCCAAAAGAATTGTCTACAATAATGGCATCCCAAAAATGCTCCCAAGCTCACCACTAAAAGTCGGCTAAGCTTCCTTGGCGCTCGCGCCACTAGAACCTGAGATACATACCAACAATCAAGTGTTAGACCAAACGGGTCTAGTGAGTTAAACAAAATGTAACATACATTTAGTAAACATGTTATGAACAGTTATAATAGTTAATCACCAAAGTCCGTGTGGGAATAACAATGGGGGAGACCTATTACACCAATGAGTCTTACCTCAAGTCAATGTACCTTGATGTTCACTCGCTTGAGCAACATCCCGAAGGCCCGACACACTTGAAGACTACCTCCCAGGCATTACTCCAAATGGCGGAGGTCCAGGCGCATACCATCATGGTGGCAACTAAGACTACATCCTCCTAGCACTTGCTCATGGTTCGTTCTATGTACGTACAATACCCGTCTCTATACATAACTCAATACCAATAAGATACATGTATAAGACTTCCACATTCCCAAGCATAAAGTAGGTACAAAACTCTAAGATATGCAAATACTCAAATATTCCCATTTGTTCATCAAAATACATATAACCAAGCATGAATAACATCAATAGTACTGCCATCAATATCCCCCATGCATTATCCTCATTATATTCTCAACAATCCCCAAATATAGCAGTTAAGCCAAACTTATCAGGTGATTAAACTTTTATACAAACATGAGAGGTTAACAAGTAAATACTCAAGATATGTATCTCATTTGAAAATATTAGTAGAAAACTCACTATCTAGGTTTTATAGAAAAAACTCTAGAAACTTGGAAGAAACCCTAGAAATGGATGGAGGTGATGAAGACTTGAAATCTTGGGAACTTGAGGTGGATGGAAGCCCAATAGATTATTTCACCAACCAAGCTTTGCAATAAATGATGAGAGGTTTAAGAGAAGAAAATCACCCAAACCCTAGTTTCTCCAGCTTTTGCTCTAATTTTTGTGATAGAATGAGAAGAAATCGGCCAAATGAGGGTTTTGGAGACTTGCAGGTTGCCCCGCGACTTGCACTCGCGGCATAAGTCGGTCGTGTGCTCAACTACGTAGACTCAAGTGGATTACACGGCTTGTGCCGCGACTTCCACTCGCGGCGTAAGTCGCGCAGCTTCTCAAAGGCATGCATTCCAGTGGTTTACGCGGCTTGTGCCGCGACTTCAACCCGCGACGTAAATCGCGTAACTCACCGCCAAATGAAGACTGATCTAAATGTAACACCCCGATTTTCGAAAGGTATCATTTCCAGTTTATACCGAAATCAATATATTAAGGAAAAATAAGATATTTTATTTTGGGCTTGAATCCTTGATTTTATAGCCTTGATGGATGAATGATTCAATTACGAGTCCAACGTTTTTTTCCGGAACGAAAACAGAGCTATAACGAAGAAGTTATGACCGAAACGGGATTTGACCAAATAAGAAGAAAAATCAGTGGCTGACGTACCTTGTTACGTGGGTTGCTGAAGCTGAACCCACGGAGCAACCCACGAGAATGAAAATTAGGGTACCTTGTTATGTGGGTTGCTGAAGCTGAACCCACAGAGCAACCCACGAGAATGAAAATTAGGGTACCTTGTTATGTGGGTTGCTGAAGCTGAACCCACGGAGCAACCCACGAGAATGAAAATTAGGGTACCTTGTTATGTGGGTTGTTGAAGCTGAACTCACGGAACAACCCACGTGGATGGCTGGACGTTTTTTATGCTTTATTTTCCCCAAATATTTCTCATTTCTCATCTTCTTCATTTCAAGAATTCTCTCCCAAACCCTTCCTTTTCACCTACCTCTTCTAATCCTCTTCAACCACCAAATCATCACCATTTATTACTAGAGTGAATATCATCATCCAAGGTTTCGGGTTGGAAGCTTCACCTTCATCTCCATCTTCATCTTCTTCATCACCTTCTCACAATTGTTGACCATATTTTGGGGTTTTCCAAGAAACCTACTTATAAGTCATTATAACCATTTCTAAACCATGAAATAAGTTATAAATGTTCCATTGATGGTTTCCTAGTGTTTGATTTCTCTAATTTTCGGTTTGGATAATTTTGGGAGTTTTGGGTCAAAATTAGGGTTTTGCCCAAAATAGAGATTTTGATGATTAAGTGTTTGGGGATCAATTATTTATGATGGAAAATGTATATTCATGGTTGGACCCTTGTAAATCTAGGTTTTGGAAAATTTGGTTTGAAGAACCAAATTTCTTCAAGGGAAGCTCTAAGTGGGTAAATACTAGATTTAACTTAAATCTAGCAAGGTGAGTTTACTAAACTTTTGTTAAAACTGGATACACATCATATTTGCTTATTTGTTGTTATTATCACATATTTGCTCAAAATGGTCATCTTTACGGGTTTAAGTATTTGATGGTATTTCCATGAGATTATGTGAGATATATGTATATGAAGTATCATCCCATGAGTTACTCTATGCTGTGTAATTATTTGGGGATTTCCACTATGTGTGCCACAATGGGTATTTTACATGAAAAAGGAATATATGTTTGGTATATTATGATGATTTCATTTGGAATATACTATTGGTGATATTGTATCTACAACGTGGCTATGTGGATATTTAAGTCTTATGTTGGACTCATGCTATGAGGAGGGTGATATTGTACCCACGGTTGGTATTGAATTATATTTGGTTGAAATACACCTAAAGGACCTCCTATATGCATTATGTTGGACGAACCAAGTCAGTTCACAAGGAGGATGTAGTCTTGGGCGCCACTGTGATGGTATGTGCCTAGACCTCCGCCATTCGGGGAATTTTCCTTTGGAGTAGTCTCCGGGTGTGTCGGGCCTTGGGATGTTCCTTGTTAAGGGCATAAAGGTATATCGACTCTTGGGGTGGTCTTGATTGGTGCTTTGGGTCTCCCCTAATGACTCCACATATATTGAACACTGGTTAACTGCTGATAAGAATTGTATTTGTTCATGCATGCTTATTATTGTTCAACTCACTAGGCTTTTTGGCCTAACACTTGTTTGGTGTCGATGTGTATCTCAGGTTTTAGCGGCATTGGTTCTAAGCTGACAGAGTGCTTGGGTGAGAGATTTGGGAATATTGCTTTTGGACTTACAGTTGGTAGAGAACCCTTTGGGTCTATAATTGACATCCTTGCTTATAATCTATTTTCTGGTTATAGAAATTAGATTAGTTGGTAGTTATTTATTGTCCGTTTATTTACGATTGTATTTAAACAGGTTTATGTATTTTCCCCATTTTTGGGAGGCTCTTGCTTTGGCAAATTTTAAATACCGCATGTCCGTTTTTCGGATTTTTGTTATCCCTATTTTTAGGGTGTTACACTAAAACTTTCAAATCAACATCAAGTAACTAATATAAACGGAAATAGCAATTAAGCATATAATTTCTATTTTGATAAACACACAATCATAAGATTAACGAGGCCTTATATTTACCTGAAATTATGGATGTTACATAAAATGGAATCAAGTTTTTATGTGGGCACTGTCAATTTGTCATTTGCCAAACCAATCGTTAAATATGCCGTTCAATTCATGTGACCGGCAAAAAAAAATTAGAAATATCAACCGGTTGGCGGTGTCAAACCGGCAAAAGTAGTGATATGTCGGACGCTTGGAGATGCTCTAAGAGGTTAAGAGCATCTCCAACAGCATTGCTAATTTTTTTCTAAAATAGAGAATGAAAAGTTAAAAAAATCTTTAAAAACATTTTCTTTTAACTCCAACAGTTTTTCTATTTTAGAGAATCAATCATTATTTATATTATTATAATATTCCATAATTTATCATCCCAATACACTTTTTAAAAAAAACTTAAAATAAAATGTTAAAAATTAAATTTTATTGGTTGGATTGAATAAAATAATATTTTCTCTCTCCAATTTAAAGATTATAAAGAATTCTCTATATTTAGAATTTTTTTTATTTTTTTTTCTATTTTAGCAAACCATATAGCAAAGCTTTTGGAGAGGAATAGCAAAGAAAAAACCAAAAATTTATATTTTAGCAATGCTGTTGGAGATGCTCTAATAATTCTTTTTTCATATCTATTTCATAAACCTTTCACCCTAATGGACTTATCATAGTTTATATAATAAAAAATTATAATAATAAAAATTATAATGATTAAAATTTACTTATTATAGTGAAAAGAGAATAATTTCAAACTAATTATAATTAAAAATTACAATAATAAAAATTAAAATAATTAAAAGTTATAATAATCAAAAACTCAAAATTGATTATATATTAAAAACAATTAGTTGTTGTGTAATAAGTAAATTTATTTATTTAATTAAATTACTTTTTTAAGAATATATATTAAAAATAAAAAATAGAAAATATTTTAGTTTAAACATCACCAAGTAAATAGATTAAACTAGTTATAGAAAAAAGATAATTAAATTAATAATGGGCTACTCCATAAGTAATGGCATGTATTGCTCCGTATTTATGAAGCGGTCCTATATTTTGATATGGGGTTCAAGGACCTCCCTATATTGCATATGCTTTTAAAACACTTTTAAGAGGAACTAGAAGCGTACTCATGCAATGCAGTGAGATATATCACGATTTTAATGTTTCATTTTATTTTTTGTTTTTTATTAATTTACAGTACAATTTTGGATGGTTTTGAGAAAGTGATAATGTTTTTTTTTATAAATTTTTTTAATTTAGGCTTAATAATATAATGTCTTTTATATAAAAAAAAATTAAGTATTTTGTTAGAATTTAATGATTATCTTATATATTTTAATGACATCTAGAAAAAATAACCAATTACATATTTAATAATATAATTAAAACAAATTTATAGTAATATAATATATTAATTAATAGTGATATATGGAAAAGTCTGCATAAAATGAAGGTCTTGCACATACCAAATTGGTGGGTGTTAGAAGCCTCTTGTAGCATTATGTATCTTGTGCTTTGATACTTGTAAATTAAGATATTTTTAAAATATTGCATAAAATGATGGTACCTTGTGCCTAATAATTTATATTTAAGAGTTTTTTATCCGTGTTTTATAATATAGTATATAAAGATGACATAAAAACTCTTAAAAACAAGTCTTAAAGCTTAATGTACCGCTATTTAATGTTAATTACTTAAAAAACAATAATTAAAGTTGTATGTACTATATCTAATGCTATTTATTAATTTTCAATCATTATCTCTAACCATTTTAACTCTCTTAAAATCATTTCCCACTTTAACTCCCCTAAAATAACTCTCAGCATAATTAAATATAGAATAAAAATCAAATTTTAAATATAAAAATATAAAATATAATTAAAAAAATCTAACAGAATATTTTATAAAAAATATATATTATTAAACCAAAATAAATTACATTATATTATTAAGTATAAATTAAACAAATTTATAAAAAAAAAATCATTATCACTCTCTCACAACCAACCAAAATCGTAATGTAAATCGACAAAAAATAGAAAATAAAATGAAACATAAAATCGTGATGTATCTAGCGGCATTGCGCGAGTACACTTCTAGTAGATATAAAGAAAACAAAAGAAAAATAATGATAAGTTTTTGTCCAAAAGTTTTGTCCTACATGTAGAGAAATTGAAAGGAAAAGAAAGAAAGAAAGAAATTTAAACCCTTTAAAAATTATTCAAATTACAAAATTATCTAATTCTTCATTTTAAATGATATATTTTTAAAGAGTATACTAATAAAAATGACATATTTCCTTTTTCTCCTATTTAAAAACATCAAAAATTATTTTTTTTTTCTTCTTCTTTTTCTTCCCTTCCAATAACACAAATGAATTAAATTCTTTTCCTATCTTTTCTTTTTGTCTCTTTTCCTTTTTTTTCTCCCCAAGTTCGTTAGCATAATGTAAAAGACAATGTAAATACTATTTTCCCTCAAATTTAAATGTGTCAAATATATATTTTTACAAATTCGAATATGATACAATTTTAACAAATTCAAAAATCAAATATTTAATTTCGAAAATCGTCATAGAAAAATAAAAGAGTAAATTACGATTTCCGTTCTTGTGGTTTGTTGTTTATAACCATTTTCGTCCCTAACTTTAAAAGTTGTTTTTTTGGTAATTGTGGTTTGTAATTTCTTTCCTTTTTCATCCCTAAAACTAATATTCTCAGGACTAAAAGCGAAAGGAGTTACAAAAACACAAGAACCAAAAAAACATTTTTTAAATATTAGGGACGAAAATAGTTATAAACAATAAGTCATAGGGATGAAAATAGTAGTTTACTCAAAATAAAAAAATAAATATAAAGATTTCAGGAAATTACGAAAGAAAAATGTGAGCAGGCGATAGTCCCCCAACTTTGACCTTGATTGGCCGGCTACTCCCCCATCCTACCTACCCACCAACCCCTCTGCTAAAATTTGCATTTCTACTTTCTAAAACCCTATCTTATTTCGCAGATCTACACCAATATTTGTTCTTCAATTTTTATTATATGCAGGCCGCATCTATTCGATTATATTTGAGGTAAAGATTTTTTGATATTTTTGTTTTCTAATTTTACGCTGTTATTAAGTGAATTAGTCAGTTTATTTATTGGATTAGATGATTTTGAATTGTAATCATGGTTTCGATGGAAACTGAAACTATGAAAAGAAAAAAAAATCGATTTTGATTCGTAATTCATGAGCATGGATATGGTATTAGGTTGAAATGCATTGCATAGAATGAAAGGAAGTTGCACTCCATGCCTCTTTCTATATATTTTTGCCTCCATCCCCTGCAAAAAAAAAAGTTGACACTTGATTTTGTAGCTTAAATGAGTTTCAAAACTTGATAATAATTGAATTGGTTGTAGTTTTATACAGTTCTTTTATTGAACTATTACAAAAGTTGATATGGTAGTAGATCTTTTGAATAGTGACACCAAAATCCATTCACACGGATTCAAAATTGAGATAAAAAGATTAAATTTATAATGATGTTTCCATTTTGTTTGGAAATGGTTGTGGACAACAAACAGCATATATTGTTTGTGGAGAGCATAATTTTCTTATCCTGAAACTACAGTCTTTGAAACTGCTGTAAGTATAGCTTCTTTCCATATCATTAATATTCTGTGTTTTGGTGACATCTTTCAGATAAGATTGATCTCAGTATATAAGAAAACCATTCAATTATCCACCTCCTAGCTGAGCAATGGATTTCTTGCAAGTGAAGGAGATCCAGGTCGGTCTTGCTGTTGCTGTTGTAGTTGTTGCTGCCACTGCAGCTTACCTTTATTCCTCGAAGAAATCCAAAGGTTTATCACAAGACAACTTCAACAAGTTTTTTTCTTCATCAGCCTTTTCTTTTATTTCAGTGTTGAACAATTTAACTTATGCAAAATTTAATTTCCAAAGTTTTAGTTGGTTTCCACCTGGGTCATTCGTGAAACTGAACAAGAAATTTCTGTGTCATCACTAGGGTGCATAGATCCTGAAAGTTTTAAGCAATTCAAGCTTGTGAAACGTACGCAGCTTAGCCATAATGTGGCCAAGTTCAGATTTGAGCTTCCTACACCTACTTCAGTGTTGGGTCTTCCAATTGGGCAGCACATAAGTTGCAGGTATATTAGATTGGCGTCTTCTTCACTGATAATCTGTATTTTTACCTGACGAAACAGACACTTTGACTTTTGACGTTAAGCATGTTAATTTTCAACCTCAGAATTGATCTGAGTTCTAAGAATGTTGAGAGAAAATGATGATCAGAATAAACTTTGTGAAAAGCACTACAAATAAAAAATTATTGGTTTCGATTTGGTAATAAATCCATATCAATTTTGCCAACGGGAAGTGCTATATGTGATCTCATACGTCAAAGTTTATCTTTGTTGTTCTTAAGTGGGAGTGTGTTTAGGTAAGTTAACTATCTGCTTTCTACAAGTACTTCGCTGATGTGTTTGTTTTTGGTTTGTATTTCAGGGGTAAAGATAGCCAAGGGGAAGAGGTTATTAAACCGTACACCCCAACCACCCTGGACACCGATGTGGGATACTTTGAGTTAGTTATTAAGGTACACATCAAAATTCCAGTTAGTTGCATACATGTGCCATTTATTCTATTCTATCTATTCGTGTTTAATCTTCTAGTGTAAATGGTTATGATACTGTACATATATGTAGATGTATCCACAAGGTCGGATGTCCCACCACTTCCGAGAGATGCGTGAAGGTGACTATATGGCTGTAAAGGGACCGAAGGTATATGCACTCTCCAATAATTGTAATTTCTTTAATCTTCTAGACTTTGTGCAGGTTGTTAGCAAGAATGAATTTTTCTTACTATGAGTATGTCATTTCATTATTGCTTTTCTATATATTTATGTCCAATGATATATGGTGGACTTTGCTAAGGCTGTGCCACAAGGAGTCATATTTTTTATTTGGAAATTTCATTCGTTGAAACGACCGATAACATATTTACGCATGTGTGGTTGCTTTCTAATTTTAGTTATTAATTTGTCCTAAAAAATCAAATAAATTTGTATCAATTTTGAAATGAAGATGGTCCATTTGATTTTAAAAGTTACAGGGGACACTTGCTATACAATGGATGGAGTAATAGGAAAGAAGAGAAAAAAGCATCACATTTTCATATCCGAAAAGGAATTAGGCCTATATTTACCTTAATTTCACTAGTATCTGTAACATTCAGTAAAAAGTAAAAAAGAAGTCCCAATATTGAGTGAAAAATGTAGATTATGTTTGACAGTGATTCTGTTTTCCTTACAAGTCCTCTGGAAGCAGTTTGTAAGGGAGTTGTTTGGAAATTCTTATGGATAATATTGCAAACTGAATTCTAATAAACTTCCCTTGGTTGTTTCCTGCTTAATTGATACGGGCTCATTACTGCCTTAAAAATGACATTAACTAAAAACTTGTGTAATTCTAGGGGCGCTTCAAGTATCAACCTGGCCAAGTGAGAGCTTTCGGAATGATTGCTGGGGGTTCTGGAATCACGCCAATGTTTCAGGTGTTTATTTATTTGTCTATCTTATGAAGTATGTGGCCTTTGCTTTTAAATAGGCTGGTTGTATATGAGGTAATATCACATTTTATTTTTTGTGATTTTGATCTAGGTTGCTAGAGCTATACTAGAAAACCCAAAGGACAAGACCCAGGTGCATCTTGTCTACGCTAATGTCACATATGATGACATCCTTCTTAAGGTAAGAAAGTATGTTTGCCTTTCTATACTTACTAATTTACTATCTTGAGGCCCTTTATCCATTGCTTGTTGGTCATTTGGTACATGTTTTAGTTTTGCATGAGTGAATGAATGAATATCGTGGTCATTTATTAAACAGAACCAAACCAAACGAACACAATATATCTAACCCTGAAGGTGGGGTCTGGGGGTAAGATGTAAGCAAACTTGAAGACCCCCGGCGTGTGAAAGAAAGGAAGATATGAATATTTTTCTGGAAAAAAATAGTGAACTGTAAGCAATAACATACAAATAGAAAAATATACAAATCGTGGTCATTTCTTGAATGTGAATATTAGTTAAACCTGGACCTGGTTCATATTACTGTTAGTTTGGTAGCAGAATAGCATCCTAGACAAGCAACTGAGCAGTCCACAATATTGAATCTACATACTGAAGATGAGGTTAATGTTGGTTGATGTAATTGACTTGTTAATTAATTTTCAGGAAGAGCTGGATGGACTTACAAGTAATTACCCTGGCCGTTTCCATGTGTACTATGTATTGAATCAGGTATTGAGATAAAACTGGTGATTTGTGTTGGCTATTTTCTGTTCTTGTGTTTCATTGGGCCTTGTCATGCAGTTGTGCTACATTTTTTATGGTAACCGTAGGTGTCCGGCGTGCATGTTGAATTGTTGACTAATGCCATAGGGCCTTGAAGTTAACAGTCATGCAAACACTACGGCGGCCCTGAGGGGACTTGAACTGGTGACATCTGGGGAGCAAACCCAAGGTCTTACCAGTTGAGCTACCCCTCGGGTTAGTTGTGCTGCAATTTCTTGTTTCACTCTATCAATTCACATAGTCACATTGCTGCTGCACACAGAATCACCACCACTGTCACAAACCCATTGCACCCACTTTCTTGCTACAAACCCCTGTCTCAAACCTCAATATTCTGATATCAAATCTGTTGCCACCACTGCTGAAGCCTTGCAACCATTCTCTTTATTTTTATGCCTAGCCTTCCATCTATAGACTCTGCTAATGCTACACGGTGCCATTGACTTGCTTTCCATCACAAGTGCGATCATCCATGTTTTGGGGTGTGATTGGGAATCTGACTTGGATCGGCTTTTCTATAGGATGTGTTGGTTAAGAAATAGATCAACTTACACCCGTACCCTTGGTAAATTGTAGTGTGTAGTTTATTAATCATTCGAGTCAGCCTGTACCAAGATGAGCGATTCAAGTGACTTAAGAGGCCCACCGACCATCGCTCAATGACCCTCGGTGTTTAAATAAGTTGTGTTGCTAAAGACATCATGTTACTTTCATTTCTTCGCAATTTACTGCATTTATCTCATGGTATGAGCAACGCTTAATTACCAGACAATATTTTAAACTGCATTATGCAATTATTTCTAAAATCATGTGAAAATTTGAAAATAATGCTCGTTTAAAGCTTCCCAGAATTTCAATAGCAAAAAATAATCATGTGATGGACCGAGAAGTACGTACATTTAATCTTGTAATGATGTGTATAGAAGGTTAATTAGGTCATTTTGGTTCAATTCTCCCTGAAAAGGTAATGTTGCAGGTAGGGATGATGCTTGTGTAAAACATAAATATCTTTTCACAATATCTTTTTCCCAAAAACATCTCTACTCTTGAGGGTGGAGGTAAGGTCTACGTAGGTATATCATATCCTCCAAGACTCTACTTCATGTGGGATTTACCGGGTTTGTTTGGTTTGGTAGTTTGCCAAGAGTATAAAACTGTGTTCCGCTTTTCCTCTTCGCTCTAAAGTAAAATTTAATATTCATGTTGCCTTGTAGAGTGGTAAACCAAAAACCGAAACAAACTAACCCAACATATCCCACTCGGAGATAGGATCTGGGGAGGGTGGGATGCATGGATGCATGCATGCCTGTCATCTACCCCCAAAAGAGTAAATTTACTTGTTATTTCTTGCTACCTATCTGCGGAGTCCATGTAAATGGCCTCCGTGTATGAATTTTTGGCAAATTTCCGATCATCCATTTTAGGGCCTCAGAAGAGTCAACATCACCGGAACGGATTCAAACCTAAGATATAGTGTTTCATGCCTTTGGTACGCTGGACATGACAAAAACTTGTTGTCTCACATTTTGTGCGACATTATTCTGACATTACATGATTGAGTAAGACAAAAATGCAATTTTTTGTTCCACCAAATTAGATGCAACAAAAAGAAGGGAGATGAGACAAGATTGATAAATTACTAAACTACCAATGTCAAATTAAACCCTAAAGCCTTGTACAATTCTTTCACCCGCCTACCTCACTCTTTGCCGTCTTGTCCAATCCCGTCTGCATACCAAATGCACCCTAATGCACTTAGTGACCCAACTAGGCCCAGCCGGGTTGTTATACTTGTATAACTTGAAAGCCTCTTTTTACGGTTATTCTATTTGTTTAACTTTTATCGTTTTATTCTGCCATGAGTGATACCCATGGTGCTTTGGCTTTATCGATAAACAACCTGCCTTCTTTATACTTTTGCAGCCACCGGAGGAATGGACTGGTGGTGTCGGTTTCGTATCAAAAGAAATGATCCAAGCCCATTGCCCTGCACCTGCATCCGATATCAAGGTATGATTCAAACACTTTTTCGAACATTCCAAAACTTCTTTGCAGTTCAAGTGGTATGATCAGATTTCCAGATAAATGTGAAATGATTCATTTCGATCATGCAGATTCTGAGGTGCGGTCCACCTCCGATGAACAAGGCCATGGCTGGTCATCTAGACGCATTGGGATATTCATCAGAGATGCAATTTCAATTCTAACCCTCACGAGAGGGCCTCTACACATTTGATCTATCGGCATTATCTTTAGTTCAAGCAGAAAAAGAAAAAAAAAAACACACAACCCTTCGACACCGCACTTTGTGCTTCGAGTCTACTACTTAGTCTTCAGTGTACTCTACTCGAATAAAGTTTTTCCGATTGTTGAGTTGACCATAAGAACACATAACATACATTTATTTCGCATCTTAACTGCTCTTTCACAGCTCTCATGGTCATAGAGTCCATATTTAGCTTGAGCTTTTTGTAGAAGACTCGAATATTGTTTTAAGGACGAAGTTGCACAAATAGAGAGGAAGCCTCGTATGATCGATTTCAAAGCTGATTCGTACTCGTCCTTGAAATGTTTAGGTTTCTCTACTATTTTCTTCGGCTAAGCATATAGTTTGCTCGCTTGCATGACGAATGAGTCGTGCGTTTTGAGCGTAACGGGCTCTACTTAATCCATGTTATGAGTAAAAAGTTTATTATGAATATAATTACGACTATTTGGATTATTAAATTTTACCACCATATAGATCTTGACAAAATAAGCAACTTAAAATATCATAACGATACAAATTATGAGTCAAAAGTTATAATCTCTTGAAGTTGACTACAATTCGAAATGCTAGACATATTAATATGATAAAAGTATAAAATGAATAATAGAAAAGTAAAAGGTATAAAGTAAACTAACTAAATAATTATAGGGGTATAGACTGTAAATATATAATAAAAATTACAATTCAATGAATTGAATTGCACAAAACGCGGACCATACCCGCCGTGAATTGCACAAAACGCGGCCCCAACCCTTGTTTTTAAGCAAAAACGCGGCCCCAACCCTCGTGTCAAGCCAAAAACGCGGACGAGGCCCTCGTGTAACAGTGAAACGCGGACCAAGGCCGCGTGTAACAGTGAAACGAGGACAAAACGCGGACCAAGGCCTCGTTTCAAGCAAAAAACGCGGACATAAGGGGTATTTTGGCAAAAATAACAAGATTTGGGGTATATTGGGTACTGATTTTTCAACTTATGACATTTTAATTAAATTCCCTAAAATATATGCAAATTAAATATTATAGAGTTATGTATTTTCAAACAAATATGATATATATTTTTCAAGATAAATATTTTGTTTGTAAGAAAACGTACTACTTCTTATTTTTCTTGTTCCAAAAATACATATTTTTAACATTTTCTTGAAAATGTTAGTAAAATAGAGTGTGCTTTATAAATCTTGTTAATATTGTTATAATAATTTATAATTTTCTAATTAATTTAATATATTTATCAAATATATAATATATCAAGTCAAATAAAATAAAATTAAAACAAGTATGATTATTCTTTTCAATATAAACATTTTATTTGTAGTAAAATCTAACACTTCTTATTTTCCTTGTTCAAAAACTATATATTTTCAATTATTTTTCAAAAAAAAAAAATAGCAAGATAGATTGTGATCTACAAGTCTTCTTAATATTATTATATTAATAAATAATTTACATTTTTAATTAATTTAATATATTTATTATGAAAATATATAAGTTATTTTTTTGAAACCACAAGGGTTATGGCGTACTGGTCAAGCCCCAGGGATGTGGTGGAATATCTCATCTGTCCAGGGTTCGAATCCAGGCGTACACAACAATTGTGGCCACTGAGATTTAATCAGGGTTGATGTATTACAATCATAATTTGCCAAGTGGTTAGTTTAGGTATAGCCTAGGACACCCTTCCCAAAAAAAAAAATGTTACACGTGAACAATGACATGATATGGAAGCTTGGTAACTTGTGGCATGTCATTTTACTTCAAAAGATTACACATTATTATAATGTGTAAAATTTTCAAAGTACCATGCCTTAATAAATTTTAGGGAAATTAATTGAAAAGGCCATATCTCAAACACAAGTTTCAAAAATAGCCATTTTCTCAATGATTTTATCAAAATAGCCAACAAAATCGTGAAACACCTCTCATTCACAAGGTCCTCGCTAAAGCCACCCCTAAAATTACAAAAAAAAAAATCCCCCTCCTCGTGAAAATGGGCCTCGCATTTGCAAGGTCCTCCCTTAAACTTCCGATATTTACATAAACAACCCCTCCCTCGTGAAAGTGGGCTTGCAACCCGAGGAAATCAGATATGTTATTTAGAACCTTACCCTCCCATCATAATTACGAAGAGGAGAAGTTAAGCATGTAGGTCTTTTAGTTAAAACAATTAATGTTTTTACCCTCCCATCACAATTACGAAGAGGAGGAATTGTATAATAATTAGGTCCTCCCATCGCAATTGTATTATTAATTAAATGGGCCTCACATTTGCCTAATAATTTACCTAATTATTAGGTGAGTAAACTCTAATTTTGGTCCCCCGGTTTATTGAAATCTTTGAAAGTGGGACTTAAGCTTTGATAACTCTATAAATCGTTTTCATGGTTCTCATTTTGCTCTGAAAGTGGTCCCCCGTCACTCCGTTAATTTTCTCCGTTAGTGACAGGGGCATTTTTGTCCATTTAAGTTTTCTTTTTTTTTTTTAACTAGGCGAGGCCCAAAAAAATACCTTTCGATCAATGCATCAAAAAACCTATATCAAAACACTTCGATCAAACCCTTCGATCAAACCCTTCGATCAAACCTTTCCACCGGCTATAGATACAACTTTTTTTTTTGTAAATTGTTGGTTTTGATATTTATACTAATCCTAAATGGTCATTAGATGCAACTTTTTTTGTAAATTGTTGATTTTTTGTGAATTATCTAGCTTTTTTGCCTCGTAATGGTAGTTCCAGCATGTTGAATTGTTCTATCTTTCATTTTTACTATATGTGTTCCAAAAAATATACCCCATTTTGAAAAGACGACTATTCGAGAAAATATTGTTGCCTTAAGGGCCGTTTACCAAACGCTTATCCGGGTAAGTATTTACCGGTAAAATTCAACATTATCACTTACTTACCGGGTAAGATTTTAGTCTACAAAAACGGTATCGTATGCAACAGTTTTCCCGGTAAGCGCTAACCGTGATAAGAGTCTTCGCAGTCACTTACCGGGTAAGATTATTGGTCTTTGCCATATTAATCTGGCAAGATAATGTGACTTGGTAAGCGCTTATCCGAGTTAGCGTTTGGTAAACGATCCTATATAACATAAGATCAACAAATAGGAAAATTGGTGAATGAATGTTAAAACCTGACCTCAAACTTTTCTCCCATTGATGGCCAATTGGATAGCTTCGGTGCAAAATGCTTGGATTTCATTTCAATCATTTATATGGCAGGTAGTATTAAATGATCTCGTGTAGTTGTGGCGTAGTTGTGGTTAATTGTTCACTCTTGCCGAGAAGACATGTAGTTCACTTGAGTTGTGAACTTCATTTGGTGTGGTTAGGTTTCTTGGTGTATTGATCGAAAGGTTTTTTTTTTGCCCTGGCCTAGTTAAAAAATTAAAGGAACTTAAATGGACAAAAATACCCCTGCCTTTAACAGAAAAATTAACGGAGTTAGTGACGGATGACCACTTTCAGAGCAAGATGAAAACCACGGGGACGATTTCTAGAGTTATCAAAGTTTAGGTTCCACTTTCAAAGATTTCAAAAAACCATGGGGACCAAAATTAGAGTTTACTCTTATTAGGAGGGCCTCGTGAAAATCCCCCCTAAAGTTAAGCATGTAGGAATTGTATTAATAATTAGGACCAATGTTTTAAAAACCAAGTCGACCAGGTTGGTTGAACCGGGACCCAGGGAAGAGGGCGGGACACTTGCGATCGGGTTTATGGTAATTTATGACCCGAAGTGAACCAATCGGTTTTATCAAAAAAACGGTTGAACAAGTCGTAACGAACCAGTAAAAACCCGGATAACCCGGTAAAAAAAGTAATATAACCACAAGGCTTGTGGCGTACTGGTTAAGGCTTGTGGGGGGTGTGGTGGAATATCCCATCTACTCCGAGTTTGAATCCAGGCGTACGCAACCTGTGGCCACTGGGGTTTATCCAGGGTTGTCGCTTTAACAGTCAAAAATTGACAAGGATTAGTCTAGGTTGTGCCTAGGATACCCTTTCAAAAAAAAGTAATATGTATTAGCATAGGGTTTGGGTTTCTAACTTTCTACTTTCTTCATCGAATCGGACAACATCACAGTAGCCTCTTTCAACAGCAAGTTAACAACTTCTTGAGTTCTTTCTCTTTCGATTTCTCTTCGACAGCCTCGACAACCATTCTTTCTCCTTCGATTTCTCTTTGACAGCAGCCTCATCAGGTTTTCGATTTCTCTAGACTACACTACTACATGTACGATTTCTCTACATGGTTTTCGATTTCTGCTATAAGAAAAAGACATGGTTGGACAGAAATCATCCGTCCAGGTGCTAGTTGTTTTTGTACCGCGTTCATTGCATTGAAAAGTTTGTATGACCATAAAGTCTATTTACAAACAATGATCATATCTAACGAGTTTAAGAAGATGTTGAAAGTGGGAAATGCGGTTGAATGTAAACAAATTGTCTTGAACGAAAATTTTTGGAGGAATTGTTTGGTTACGGTGAAAGTAATGACTCCTTTGTTAAGCCTTTTGCGGTTATGTGATTCGGATGAAAAACCTGCATTGGGTTATGTTTATGAGGGAATGCATCGGGCAAGGAAAGGGGTTAAGGAATTGTTTAAAAAGAAGAAAGAATTATACAAGCCTTATACTGACATAATTGATCGTCGTTTGGATAGGATGTTAAGAAAAAGTATTCATTATGCGGTTTATTGGTTAAATCCAACTTTTCAGTATGATCGTGAAAATCTTTGTTATAAGAGAGAGGTGTTTCAAGGTGTTCTTGATATGGTTGAGAAGAATTTTTCCGGTAGGGACTTTTCAGATCTTACAATGTCCTTAGGCAAGTTTCGTAACAGTAAAAGCACTTTTGGTAGATCTAGTGTCAGCGTTTCTCGTACTATTACTCGTTCAGGTAACATTTAGGTATTTAACCTTTATACATTCTTATTAAATATATTATTATGAAATATATTTTTTGCTAACCATTTCTTTTATAGATGAGCGGTGGAAGTTATTTGGCGGAGTGTAACACTCGTAAATCTCTATCCGTGAAGTTAACCCTTTGAGAAATTCTTGTTTCTTATCGTAGAATTTCATCCCCTATATCTTGCCTATTAAGCCTTATCGCGTGGTCTGTATGGAAAATGGGAAGAAACGAGCTTCGGTACACTCTGGGCGATAGTGCCCTGGCGAGAGTGCCTTGGGCACAATCGCCAGCGGGGGTGTGCCCGCGGTACGTTTTGGGCGATAGTGCCCTGGCACAATCGCCAGGCACAATCGCGGTCGGCCCCAGGGTCTTTTAAGAGTCGCGATTCTCAACAATTTCCCTCATTCTCACTTATATCTTCTTCCCTTTTCTCTCCCAAACACCAAAACCGAACCCTAACATATTTTGGGGTTTTTTCCTCCTCAAATCACATGATTATTCACCATCTAGCTAGTTGGGAGCTTGAGCCACAAAACCTCCCTCTTCATCTTCCTCATTAAGTTCAACGGTTGGGAGCTCAGGTTGAAGAGTTGGATTGGGTGTTCTCGGCAAGTCTCGTCATCTCTAGTGGTAAGCTTTCTTGATTTAATGTTATAAATGCTCCATTGGGGTTTCTTAGTGTTTGGTATCTCTAATCTCGGATTTTCTAGTTTTGGAGAAACTAGGGTTTTGATCTCGTTTAGGGATTTTGGTATATAATGTTGGGGAATGTTTCTATGTGGTTGATTATGGATATTTATGGTTTGGAATGTATGGATCTAGGTTTTGGAAGTTCTCGGCTTGAGGATTCAAGCGGCCTTCAAAAGAGCTCGTTGGGTGAAATCTAGATTTAGCCTAAATCTAGCAAGGTGAGTTCAAGTTGATTTGTGAAAACGGTGTACATGCCAAAATGTTTATTTTAAAGTGTTTTACATGAAATGGTTAACTGCTGATAAGTTTTGAGTATTTTGAAGTAAAATATATTTTAAGTGGTTATTTGTCAAAGTGTAAGTATTTTGATAAGTTTTCATATTTGGTAAGTTTGGGTTGTGTTAACCTCTTAAAATGCTTATATTGGGGTTTGAACGCTTCAACAACTAAATAGCATGAATTACGTATTCTTGGTGATCTTGTACAAGCAAGATCTATTTTACGAGTTATACATCTTTGACGATTATGCACAAATGAAGTCTATTTCATGTTACATGCATTTTGGTGTATTTGCATTTATAAATCCTTTGGAAAATCTTGGTCCCAATACGTGTTGAGTTTTGGGTTAATCACGTCTTTGAGGTATGTGTCTTCGTATTCGTCGTTTAAAGACATTTCATATTTTGGGGGACCGGTAATTGTTGGTCAAATGGATTTCGAGCATTTTTAGCTCGGTGTTGGCTTAAAAGAGTCTTGAGAACATTTGTCCGGTTTTAATGGCACGATGTAGAGTCCAATTTATGATTTACATCTTAATGCATTTTATTGCATGTTATTGATAATTACAGACTCGAGTGCTTTAGTCATTCAGGGATAGTCATGTAATCTTAGACTGTGTTGCATTGGATCCATAGGCACATAAGTCAGTCTTATTTGATGGTCAATTGAGTGGTACGGGGTTGGACTCCGTGACTCATGGTTTATGACCTTGTCTTTACGAGTAGGCACTAAGAGTGGTTGAGTTCCAGTTGAGCTATTATGACTATAGGGAGTCCTCTGATGGGCGTTGGGACCTTCGCCATGTGGGGCAATGCCTTCGTTGTATCCCCCGTGTGCCGAGCCTTTGGAGGTAATTCCGGTGTTGTTCGCTAAGGTCAATTATCTCTTCGGGTGAAACTTGTTAAGAGATTGTAAGGACACTTGGGCTTGCTTGTCGTGAAGTGTCGTATGATCAACGTTGTTTGAGTGACATACTTTTGTGTTCCTCCGCTCTCAACGGATACGGGTATCCCCCGTTGTCGGCCCGCTGTATTTTGGATATTTAATTGTCCATGCTTTTATATTTGACTTTCATTCAATTTTATGGTCGCGTGAGTATTAAGCTTCAGTTTCATGTTTTAATGGCGTATCATATTTATATGGATTGTTTTCCGTTATTTAAGGGTCGAGTATTATGTCCTACCCGAGTTTTTGGGGGGTTTTGGGCTACGAGGTGTTATTTACATTTTAGCACATTTGAGTATCGAACTATGACCCCGTTATGGGTGAGTTACGAGTTGCATCGTTTTATAAGAAATGTGTGTCTGGGAGTATTGTCTTTAAAAGTGCATATTATGAGAAAATGTGTCGTTCCCATTTGAAGTATAACATTTCGAAGAATCTTGTTTTAAACTGATTTTCTTTCTTTTAAAGATATATTCATTCATGTTAAAACTCTTGAGCTCACTAGGCGTTAAGCCTAACCTTTTTATTTGTCGGCATGTGCACCAGGTTCCTGTCGGGGGTTTCGGTTCTAGCAGTGCTATGAAGAGTCAAGCCTTAGCTAGGTTCGAAAGTAAGTTTTCGGTGAAGTCTTCCGCAAGTTGAAGATAGTGACTATGCATGGGTTTTAGTAGCATCCGTCCTTACCATAGATTGTTGTATAGATTATTCATGTGTTTTGAAGTTGAATCTAAATTGTGGTTGTAGATGATTCATTTATTGATGTATTTAGAAAATTTTTAATAAGTTGTTATCTTCAGAATTAAGGGTGTTACACGGAGATACTCCGATATTAAGTCAAACCGCATCTTCTTCCGGTTGCGAATGAAATTGTAGTTTCTTTAAGAGGATTAACACGAAAAGGAGGAATAGTTTGGAATATCAAAGGCTAAATGATTTTGTATTTGTTCATTACAACTTGCGTTTACAAAATAGGTATGTTATATTGTATTAAAATATTTAATAATAGCAATGCCATTTTATTTTTATAAGTTATGTTTTTTTTTAATGTTTTTTGTAGACTCAAGGTTGATAAGAGGTCTTATGATCCTATTGATTACGAATGCATTGATAAGAGTAAGACGGACTTTTGGGTGGTCGAAGAAGAGCCGGAAGGAAAACTTGATTACAATGATTTAGAAAATATGCTTGACGAGCAAGAGCACAAACTGGCTTCTCAAACGCAAGGTGACATTTTTTATTTCTATATATATTAATTTGGTGTTCTAATTTTAGTTTATTATTATTTTTTTACGTGACATGAATATTTTGTTTATTTGATATTGTAGAAAGTGACCATGTTGTTGATGACAATGAAGTTGATAGTGAATTTCAATTACCAAGCGATCGTGAGCTTGCTGCATTTAACACTCGAATGTCTCAAAATCCATGATTTGGTTTGATCGTTATGTTTTGTTTTGATGTATTTGGATTGATGAAAAACTTATGATTATGTTTTTTTTAATGTATTTGGTTGACCCGGTGGCTGAACCGGTTGAACCGTGACCCGGTCACCACATCGGATCAACCAAAAAACCGGGTTTTAAAACATTGATTAGGACTTTGCAAACATGAGGCCCATTTTCATGAGGAGGGGTTTTTTTTTTGTAGTTTTAGGGTTGGCTTTAGGAAGGACCTCGTGAATGAGAGGTGTTTCATGATTTTGTTGGCTATTTTGATAAAATCCGGGAGAAAATGACTATTTCTGAAACTTGTGTTTGAGAGATGACTATTTCAATTAATTTCCCTAATATTTAACTTGAAAGTATATTAACAAAAAATGAAAATACAATATTATAATAAAAAAATTGTGTTAGTATTATTTCATGTATTTAGCCCTAATATATATATATATATATATATATATATTTTCAAAAGACATTTAAAAAATATAGACTGTTAAATATAAATTTTATGGATTATAAAGCTTTACATGTGTTACCTAGCTAATAATATTTACCACAAAATATCAACATAATTTGTAATTAAAAATGATCAAGTGTAAACGAAAGCATTAAAAATTCATGATATATTAATAATTGTGAAGGTTAGTTATACCGACATAAGATAAAGTTATGATTATCTCCATTTTAATCATATATTTGTTTGTTATTATCAAATTTTGTCATGATTGTCTAATATATATTAATTAAACGTTTTATACATACATGTACATTTGCATCAATAATCTTCCCACTTTTTCATGACAAATTTGTGACGTTTTTTAAATTAAAGTTTTAAGAAAACCTAACGACATATTCCTGTTACTGTTTTTGAATCCTCTTCCCCTTTTATTAATTCAGATCGAAAACGCTCCTACAATTTGTTTTTTAAAAAAAATAAAAAATATATATTTCGGATGTCCATAAAGGACAATACAAACGTTTGCCAGAACCATGGCATCGGCATGACACGTTATAGCGTCGAGGCTTGGCTTCGTTGCCACATTAACCCATGTTGCTCTGCTCTATACATGGGTTCCACTGTAACGCGCTAGCTATGGCCCATTATGGTGCGTTACGACACATTATTTTGTAAAATATTTTTTTTAGTTTTTTTTAAACATATAACTTGAGGATGATGATATTTATGTACGACACTTGATACTTAAATAAACATAAAAACTAAAAACACTAAATATGTAAATCTTTGCTCTCATTTCCATACATGGAGAGTCAAACATGAATTATTTGAAATTTGAAGAAAGTAACGAGTAGAGAATCAAAATATTTAATCCCGATTTTGCACTATTGATATAGTTTCTTATAAATTCGATATATCCGATATAAATGGTTCTTCTTTCCTTTTTAGTTTTGTAGCTTTATATTAATTTAAATTGTTCTACGTGATTAGTAAAAACACTAACCCACACAAGTATCTATACTATTATATTAAAGTTCTTAAACAGTTCTTGAAAAGTTGGTTTTTGGAAAGCCATATTCTCCTCTCCACGTTCCACTCCCCTCTAATTCGATTACTTTAAAATAAAATTCAATGTTACATTATCACCCTTACAATTAATTACTTAATTTACTTTATATCCCTTGTTTTTTCAATTTTCATTTTACACTCTTATCATGTTAACACAAATAATCGTATATGAACAAAAATGCAATGAAAAAATAAGTTTATTTTTTTACAAATCATATCATTATAATCGTCTCGTCAATACCTTCAAAACGAACTCAATATTGAATATTTTTTAATTTAAACGTACTATTAAATATCATGAATATCTATGAACTAATTTGTTTTCTATTCATACGTTTTTTTTCCACTATTAGCATATTAAAAATACATAATCGTAGATCAACTAAAATTTATTAAAAAATACGTTTCATTCTTATTATAAATTATATCATTATAATCTTTTTGTCAATAATTTTAATATACACTAATTATTGAATATTTTTATGGGTTTTATAATATTTTAAAATAGCATAAATGTGTAGCATAACTATTTTCAAGATTTAAGGTTACATCTACCACCTTTACAATTATTTATTTAATTTATTTTACATCCCTTGTTTTTTCGTTTTTCGTTTTACACACTTATCATGTTAACATAAATAATCGTATATGAACAAAATGCAATGAAAAAATACGTTTCTTTTTTAACAAATTATACCATTATATTCGTCTCGTCAATACTTTCAAAACGAGCCCAATATTGAATATTTTTTAATATAACCGTACTATAAAATATAATGAATATCTATGAATTAATTTGTTTTCTATTCATACGTTTTATTTTTTTTCACCGTTAGCATATTAAAAATAAATAATCATAGATCAACTAAAATATATTAAAAATACGTTTCATTATTATTATAAATTATATTATTATAATT
Organism: Arctium minus; assembly: GCA_954870635.1. Taxonomy (NCBI): domain Eukaryota; kingdom Viridiplantae; phylum Streptophyta; class Magnoliopsida; order Asterales; family Asteraceae; genus Arctium; species Arctium minus. Next base: position 189,130,987 of record OX941080.1, read on the forward strand.
TTTTCGATCTATAGTTGTAATGAAATGTGTATGGCCATGGTTTTGATACAGTCACTAATTTTCATGAATATTGTTTCATGTTTCATGCTTGATCATATTTTTCGGTGAATATTAGTTCATGAATATAGCAAGTTTTTTTGCAAAACACTTCAACACATATAGCATATGATAATAAGGTTGTTTAAAGTTCATGAATTTGTTTTCATGTATTATAAATCAACTGTGATGACTGATGAGGGATCCCGTTATTGCGATGATTTGTCGGCGTAATGTAACGGATAACAACGTGGGAATTTTTTTTATATTGTTGTGTGAACATCGAATCACGTATTAGTTTTCATGAATTGTATTTCATGTTTGATGATATCGTTCGGTGAATAGTATTTCATGAATATAGCACCGGAGTTTCATGATAACTCGGTGTAATTGATGGTAAAAGAAATGCGGAAAATTGTCTCGATTTCCTTCTCGCCTTTTCGTTTTTCATCACCGCCGCCTTCGTTTCTCAGCCTCTGGTACAAAAATCCGGTGCACGTCATGTTGGTTTCGGCGGCCGTTAAAATGAGAAGAAGAGAGATACACATAGATTAATCTTGAATATGGTTCAATCTACGTGTGAACTATTAAAAGTTAATGTCTAGTAAAAGAAAAGCAGTATGTCTAATCTACGGCTAATAGAATATTTTTTCATGCAATCAGTAAACTGTTTACTTTTCATGGACAGTAGAATGTATGTGGTGAATATTGAATCATGATATAAGTTTCAAGAATGAGGTCGTATGAATACATAATCAAATCTAATCCTATGTCATGATGGGTTTCAAACACTTTTTTTTTTTTTTTTTTTTACTGCATACTGCAATTCAAAGAATTGTTTTTGTTCTTGATTTGGATGTGACCAAATAGATAAGTTAGTTCATGAATTAAGTTTCATGGTCTGTTGTTCATGACTCAAATTTCATGCATTATATTCTATATGAATTGCACTTCATGGTTAGCCTTAATTTTATGTTTTAAAAATAGGTATTGGTATATTGTGTCCTTTAAGGTGATTTATGATGAACATGACCAAATACATAATATTCACTATATAACCTGTTACGGGTTCATGTTATGCACAAGTGCATGTTCTTTAAGATTATCCTATGATGTTACGAACAAGTGCATGTTGTAAGAATCGTCTCACATGCACATCACACAACTCAATTTCCCATGTAGTAAAGGAAAAAAACTAGTACACATGAACTTGTACCACACAAGCTTCTTGCTTAAAGAAGTTTATAAATAATTTGAAAATACTATGTTGTAATAAAAAGAAATAAAAATATTGTACTATAATAAAAATATAAAGATAGTCTTTGATATGTTTATCTCCACCTATCCAACCAAATAAGCACTACAAGATGAGACTCTAAGTTTGATTTTTTTGTGGGTTATAAAATAAGGAGAATCTTATCATGATGACATCAAAATATAATATATAGAGAGACTAGTGGAGGAAATAAACAAGTAAATCATTGCATCACTAGAATATAAGCATTTAGAAGACAGACAAGCATAAGAAACAAAGCTTTCTTCCAAATAAACAGAGTTTTAGCCCATGACATGAGATTTTATATGTTGGTTTGGTGTCTTTACAAATGAAATGGAATCATATGAAAAAAATGGTCTTTTTAGACCAACACAACAAAATTTTCTTCAATGTACATTAATCAAATATTATTATTAGATTTAAGCATATCCATTTGATTTCTCCACGCTCTTTGCAGATCTCTTCTGTTGGTCTAGATCATAATGTGCAAGCACAGCATCTAAAGCCTGCAACAACAATCTAATGCTATCAATGTTTTATGATGATTCATACCAACTTTGCCCAAAGAGGGTATGGATGGAGTTAAAACAGATTCTTTGGTAGATATTATTTAACCTGTAACATTGGTTGAACAATGAGGGAAACTTGATGCCTGGAATCTGACTGCACAGATTCTTTGATCTCCTCCAATTTCACAATTCAAATTTAACTCAATACTATCAAATCATACAATCATCAAAGTCATTTAGTGTACCATACACAATGAATGCCTTCAACTTAGAAAATTCCCAATTTGCTTCAAATTTCCCAATTATTGGTCCTTGTTAGGGAATTTGTTGTGTTTGAAAATTCTTTTAAAACTGAATTGTATTTCATCACATACTGATGATTGCTTTATACCAATCTCTAGATGCATGGGTGTGGTGAATCTGGCAGAATATACTATGTTTCTATGTGTTTTAAAATGTCTATAATCGATTTCAATACAAAATCCCTGATGATTAAGAAATTCCTTTTTCGAAATGCTTTAAATTTAGAACATATGAATGTCGTGATTTTTTTTAAACTATTAATGGCAAAACAAGTTTTTGGAAAAACATCAATGTTCGATTCTTACTGCAACAATTTTTTTGGGGTTAGTACACATACCTTCGTTTTGGTTGACTACTCTCTCGTTTCCAGTCTGATCAACGACCATATCTTTCGTTTTGGCGTTCGATTGAACTTCTGGGTTGTCAGAGTCGACTGTAACACCCTAAAAATAAGGATAACAAAAATCCGAAAAACGGACATGTGGTATATAAAATTGCCATAGCAAGAGCCTCCCAAAAATGGGGAAATATACAAACCTGTTTAATTACAGTTGTAATTTAACGGACAATAAATTAACAACCAACTAATCTAATTTCTATAACTAGAAAAGAGATTACAAAAGGGTTGTCATCTATGGATCCAAAAGTTCTTCTATCAAAAGTATGTCCATTTGCAAGTATTCCCCAAGCTCTCAACCAAGCAACTATGTCAGCTTAGAACCGGCGCCGCTAGAACCTGAGATACACATCGACACCAAACAAGTTTCACCCAAAGAATCGATATACCTTGATACCATCTACCAAGAGACACCCGAAAGGCCCGGCACACCCGAGGACTACAACTAAGGAAATTCCCCGAATGGCGGAGGTTTAGGCACATACCATCACGGTGGTGCCCAAGACTACATCCTTCTAGTGTCTACTGACTTGGTTCGTCCGACATAATTTATAGGAGGTCTTGAGGTATATTTCAACCAATACATTTCGATACCAACCATGGGTACAATGCTACCATCCTATCACATAAGTCCAATATGAGACCCAAATTCCAATATAACCAATGTTTAGATACAATATCGCCAAGAAGGCATTCCAAGTAGAATTTATCCTTTACTATATCACATATAACCCAAATCATGCCAAAATGCCAATAACATGTATACATGAAATAAATCCCACATATTTGGCAACTAGAGTAGATCATGGCAAGATACTCAAAATAAATCTCCAACACATTAAACATGAAACCACCATCAAATATTTGAACACATAGAGATAAACATTTTGAGAAATGTTACAATATTACAAATAAGAGATTATGATGTGTATCTAGTTTTAACAAAGGTTTAGTAAACTCACAATCTAGGCTTTTGAACCAAAACCTAGAAAATATGGAAACCCTAGAAGTTGGAGGATGAACTTGGAGATGAGAAGTTGAGCTTTATGAACCCTAGAAGATGACCTTGAGAGAAGTTATTGTAAGTGTGAAGATCCAACCACCAAGAAGAGTTGTATTTATGAGGGTTAGGGTTTTGAGAGGAAGAAATCGGTTTGAGGGTCTCCAAAATCGCCAAAGAGAAGAGAGGGTTTGAGATAAATGAGGTTGAAATCTGATTAGAATTCATTTAAAGCCCCTGCACCTCGACGACGAGAGTGCCCGGCGAGAGTGCCAAGGGCACTATCGCGAGTCACAATCGCGAGGCCACCAAGTCACCCGCGTTACAAACCGTGCGAGTATGCCCGGCGATAGTGACATTTGTCACTATCGCGAACCCACCCCCACTCTCGGTACAACTCCCGCGAGAGTGACGGGCGATAGTGACAATGTCACTATCGCGTGGCACTCTCGCGCCACTCTCCCCACAGCCCAAAAATGCATTATAAACCGATTACGAGCGCGAGGTTAAAACCATTAAGATGGTAAATCAATTTATATAACATTTCAATATAATAACGATCATTAAATGCATACAAAGGCTCATATTCTCAAATAGACACAATTAATGTATTAAGGGAACAAATACTTACCTTGAGAATTTCCGGGTGTTACATCGACCACCGGTGGCGTATTATCTTCGTCACATTCAATATCTATCAGAATCGGAGTTAAAGCAATGTTCTTGAATCTTGAGAATGAGTATTTCAGCACGATTCTCTGGCTTCTTTTTCGAACTGCAATTCGAGGAAAAAAACCCTAGTTATGGAGTATTCATCGAATCGTTAGTTAACCTTTATATGGATTATGTGCATACCTCTAATGTCGTCTGCCATTGTCGCCGATTTTGCGATGCAGTATATCGATTCCAAAATGAAAAACAGTTTCAACAGAAAATGAATATCCCATGTGCAATTTTTCCGGGATGCGATAGATGGAAACCCACGTTTCCATGATTATCAAAACTTTTGAAATTGTATTTTCTTCCAACTTTGCCCTTTAGCGGTTATTATTTTCATGAATTAAAAAAATTAGAAATGAATTTCAAAATTTTGGTGATGTTGAATGAATCTCGACCGTTGCATATTAAATCAATGGTGATGAGATAGGTTGCAAGGGTTGCAAATTTTTTTGGGATTCTATATTAAACCAACCATATATATATATATATATATAGGGTTGAGAATTGAGATCTTTTGTTAACTTTGTATTTCTTGTTAACTATGTGAACTAATCCAAGTCATCCATCAATAGATCGGATGGTTGAGATTAAATGTAATTTTTTTTAATAAAAAAATGTTTCATTAAATACAATTGTAAGTGAACATGAATGGAAAAAGGGTATTTTGGGAAAAAAAACACTCAAAACATTAAACTCTTGGAAACAGTTTAAACACATTTATTACACTAAATTAGAAACCGACGAGTACCAACATTGATTATGTAACCGACATATTATGCAACTAATACACATTTATACCATGAACATATATGTTATCATATTATGCAACTATAATGCTTATGTTAACATATTCAATTTCTCACGATATGAACAATCATTGACTACTAAAGATGATATCCAAATTGAAATTTGAATTATATGTTAACAAATGTGAACATATATGCATAACATGAACACATTTGTTAACATGGATGCATATGAACACTACTGTTAACGTACTTAATTTCACATATTATGAACAATTATCACCTTCTAATGTTCGTAGTTAAATTGAAGTTTAAATTAGATGAACAGATGTGATCTAAAATTGATATTTAAATTGAACGTAATTCCAAATCATATATCGTATATGTTATCTAAAGAAATTTATGTGAATCACATCTTTTGTGATGATACTATAGTTGCATACAAACACTTACGTTAACCTCATTTTTTTCATCATGAAACAACTTGAACATATATGCAAAACATGAACATATATATGTAAGCATGGTTAACTATGAACAAATATGAATAACATGAAATCATACGTTAGTATAAATACATATGAACGGTTCTGTTGACATTTTTACTTAAACAATATTGAAATAATTCAAAAAAAATTATGAAAAGGGATAAAATTGTGAAATCGTAACCTACACAACAATTTTGGAATCTTCATTTTTGTAATTCCCATACAATTAATTACAAAATATTACATATCAAAATGACGTTAATACCCTTTTGTATTAAATAAATAAATGAATAAAACATCAACTAACCTTGCAATCCTATTGGTTGATCAAGGTTCACATAGTTAGCAAGAAATACAAGGTTAACAAATGATCCTCCCTATATATATATATATATATATATATATATATATATATATATATATATATATGCCGCCTTAGGACATGCTTTGGAAAATGTTGTGGTCTCGCCGTACTCGTAAGGCTTGAGGCCTGACCGACGCAACGTCTTACGTCATTTAGACCCTTTGGCTAGAACCAAGAATTTTTCTCCTGTTGCATTTGTGGAAATGTTGCACACGTGAAGAAAAAGTTTGTAATGAAATTCTTGAGGTATATTACGAAATTCAAACTATCAAAAACAGTAATTCATAAAACAAAACAATAATGGGGCGTTTGGTTCGCATGATTTCGATGGAATCTGATGGAATTGGAATGATCAATTTCATTGACCAAATTCCAATAAGGCGTTTGGTTACCTATGGAATGGAATTGAATTCCACACATTCCACCATTCATGGATTTGATCATTCCATCACAATTGAGAAGAAATTCAATTCCATTCCATCCCATTTTCTCAAAAAGACAAAACTACCCTCATCTTTCCTACTTGATTTACCAAAACCTATATGAACCTATGCCGACTACCGTCGATCTGAACCACCGCCGACCACCACTAATCTGAACGACCACCAACTACCGTCGACCACCACCGGTTTGAACGACCACCGACCATCGTCAACCACCACCGGTCTGAACCGCCACCAACCACCACCGTTGTGAACTATCGTCGTCCCTCACCAATATGAACCGCCGCCGCCGACCACCGTTCTAAACCGCCACCAACCACCACCGATATGAACCATCGTCGATCACCACCGTTCTGAACCGCCGCAGACCCTCACCGATCTGAACCGCCGCCTACCACCACCGTTCTGAACAGCCGCCGACCGTCACCGATCTAAACCACCGCCACCACCACCGTTCTGAACCGCCGCCGACCCTCACCGTTCTGAACCGCCGTTGACCCTCACCTTTCTGAACCGCCTAACCACCACCGTTCTGAACCGCCGCTGACCACCACTGATCTGAACCGTTGCTGACCACCACCGATCTGAACCACCGCCAACCACAATAGTTGAATTTCGATTTCAAAAGTTTTAAAAATGGTATTTTGGTCATTTACTAATATTTCATTCCAATTCCAAAGCTACATTATGTGAAGCAAACAGACAGATTCCAATTCCTTAACAAATTCCATTTCAATCTCTGTCAACCAAACAAGTGGTCAAACCTGATAACATTTCATTCCAATTTCTTCATAGTCAAATTCCTTTGACAGATTCCATTTCATCCAAAATCATTTTGCGAACCAAACGTCCCCTAAATCTCTTGCAATACAAGTTAAAGTTTCTTTGAGTATTATCTCTATGTAACTGTTTTCAATGTGATATAATTTCCTTATATGTCTTGATGTAAACATGTAAAGCTAGTTGTGTACTCATGTGGTACTTACGTATATAATTTTATACAAGATATAAAATGAATGTTTTTATGGTTTGATTTATTTAGTTCAAATTTTGTTTATATTTTTAATTTTTAAAAAGATACATTCGTTGAAATAATTTGAATGAGTTATTTGGGTTTTTTGAATTACATCTGGATATGTTTCCTATTGGTTTAACCATTAAGTTGCATCTGTTTTTGTTTTGAATATTTTTATATTTTATATTTTTTCTATTAAAATATAAAAAGGTAAGGAAATTTCAAAATATCTGTATTTTCCATTTTAAAGATGTCGATAGAGATATTCTTAGGGACAAAATAGTTATTTCTAAATCTGAAAAATTCTTATAAAATATAGGAAAGAAAAGAAAACTCTTTTTTCTTCAGGAAAAATTAAAAAAAAAACAATTATTTTTATCTTAGCTATTCTTCAAATCTATTTTTTAAGATTTACTATAAATGTACCATCGCAATGCAGCGGATTTATGAAATCTAGAACTCGAACCCTCGATCATTATTCATACTTTTTGTTAGTCTTTTTTTTATATTTTATTTTACGATTTTGAGAGACCTAAATTTAAAACAAAAATATATTTTAGTTTAGTTTAATTATGGTTTTTTATAAAAAAAAATAATAATAAAGTATTTTGTTACGGGTCAAAAAAATGTTTAATTTAAACGATAACTATATTTAAGATATTTTATATTTAAAATTAAAAAGATAACATACTTCAATAAAAAATAAAAATAAGGTGTTTTATCTCGAATTTTCTTATATTTATCGGTTAGTTATATCAATAGTTACAAATTTTAGATATTATAAAAATAAGTGTTTATCTGCAATTAGTTACACGAATTCGAACATTGAGCTTTTATAAATTGTACTTATGTTTAATCAATTTGTACTTTTGGATTTTAAGTAATATGTATTAATAAGTGGTACCTAATGCATAAAAAATAGTTTTTAAGAGTTTAGCTTAAATGCTTTATAGTATAGATTATAGATATATTAGTTAAAATTCAAAATTACACGTTAATGAAACATAATTATAACTTATTAAAGTCTCATGTTTTTATTTGTATAACTAACTGCAAATAAACATATTAAATATAGAATAAACACTATGAGATAAACTACCTGTTTTATTTTGTATTAAAATATATTATCAATAATTTGAAATATAATAACATAACAAAATAATTTATCATTATCTTTATAAACATATCATAACTAAAAGTAAAATAAATTACATCTTTATAATAAAATATAAGTTGTACCAAAGCATTATGAAATTGTAAATTAAGTAGTTGACTTTAATGAGTTGTATTTTGTGCTTAAAATGTTGTAATTAAGAGTTTTTTATGTCTCTTTTATAATATAATATAGATTTTTGCTCCTCAAAATGTTTCTTTTTTATATTTTGAAGTTTATACGGGAGTCAAAAAGAGGGGAAAAAAGATTAAAATCTCTATTTTTCCAATCTTGAAAATACTTTACGTTTTTAAAAGCGAAAAATAGTCATTTCCTTATTAATTTAAATTGAAATAATCACATAAAAAGAAAAAAGAAAAATGTATATAGCAAAAATTATAAGGGTGTTATTTTTGCTACCCCCTATAAAAAAAACATACCCCCACCTAACCTCTATATCCCCTCACAATACAGACAACATACGACAAACACCCATTTGAAATGAATTTGAATTTAAAGTTACAGTTTATACCCCTATAATTAGTTAATTAGTTTACTTTATACCTTTTACTTTTCTAATTTTCATTTTACACCATCACCATATTAATACATATAATCGTATATTAACTAAAATACGTTAAAAAAATACGTTTTAATTTTAACAAGTTACACCATTACAATCGTCTCTTCGATACCTTCGAAATGAACTCAATATTGAATATTTTTTGATTTAATTATTTTATTATAATGGGCTCATTTTGAAGGTATTGACGAGACGATTGTAATGGTGTAACTTGTTAAAATTAAAACGTATTTTTTTAACGTATTTTAGTTAATATACGATTATATGTATTAATATGGTGATGGTGTAAAATGAAAATTAGAAAAGTAAAAGGTATAAAGTAAACTAATTAACTAATTATAGGGGTATAAACTGTAACTTTAAATTCAAATTCATTTCAAAATGTGAGTGCGATGTGATAGGGTGTTGATTGATAGGGCTTAAGCACCGTTGATAAAGAGTATGGTTATTTCAAAGAAAATGAAGGATAAGTGATTTGACACCCACACTCAATTCACCTCCAATATAACACGGGTGTTGTTTCCCTACTCCCCTGTTTATATCGAACGATTGAATATCTTCTTCTTCGTCTCTCTCTCTCTCTCTCTCTATATATATATATATATATATATATATATCAAAGTTGCAGATGACAAACATGGGAGAAGATTTGACACCAACATCAGAATTTATCACCAACCAGGTACAATATTATGATAACTAACATTTATGTTAATTTTAACTTACTGGTACAAGTGAAGGTTATAACAAAATATAATAATTTTAGGTGTTCGAATCTCGAGAAGAAATAACTGACTGTGTGCGTAATGTGGGACGTTCGGTTGGTGTCGTTGTTGTTACCAAAAGATCAAAGGCTAAGACAAATGGAGATGTTTATAAAATCGTGTTTATGTGTGAACATAGTGGGGTTTACAAAGGTGACAAAATTTCCAGCCGTCATACTGGAACAAGAAAGTTTGACTGTCCATTTGAGTTGATAGCGCTATATTCATCTAAGCATCATTGGTGGACGTTGAGGGTTGTGTGTGATACACATAATCATGTCGTTGCACAATATATGGAAGGTCATCCATATGCAATGCGGCTGAACAAACCTGAAGTTCAACTAGTTGAAGATCTATCAGCCCAACATGTCAAGCCACGATACATTTTATCCACGTTAAAGGGTAGATATGTGGAAAATGCATCTACGTCAAATACAATATACCATGAAGTTCAAAAGATTAAGACAAGAAACGAGGCAGGAAGACCAAAAATGCAGGTTGTTGTGGATTTTTTTTGTTGAAAAAACTTATGATTTTGAGACTCGTGCAAATGATGAAACAAACGAGTTGGAAGATTTATTTTTCATTCATCCAAAATCATTGGAGCTTTGGCGTGCATTCCCACAAGTGTTGGTCATCGATGCCACATATAAAACAAATAGGTACGAGAATATTATTATTTTATGTATTATATTAATGTTAATATTATTATTTTGTTTAATATTATTATTTTGTTTATTATATACAGATACGATATGCCTCTTCTTGAGATAGTCGGTGTAACATCGACAAACAAAACATTTTGCATAGCATTTGTTTTCATGCATCAAGAAAAGGTATCAAAATTTATTTGGGCTTTAGAATGTCTAAAGTCCAAAATATACGATAACTTTTACCCGGGTGCTATAGTAACAGACAGAGAGTTGACTTTGATTAATGCATGCAAAGTGGTATTTCCGGGTGCTAAAAACTTGCTTTGTAGATGACACATCTATCATAATATTGTGAAACATTGTAAACCATTGATACACGAGTCTCAAACGTGGAATTCTTTTCATCAAGTATGGGAGCAGTTACTTGAATCTCCAAATCAAGAATTGTACATGGCCAATTTGGTACAACTCCAAGAAATGTTGCTCAATCATCCAGGTATTTTTGATATAAAAAGTTTAACCATTATTACTAAAGATATTGACGTATATTTGTTATATTTTTCAGGTGTTTTAAATTATTTGGAACGTGTATGGTTGGGGCCATATAAGGAAATGTTTGTATCTGCTTGGGTTGATCGATTTTTAAATTTTGGAAATTATACAACAAATAGAGTTGAAAGCCAACATGCAAACTTAAAAAAATATTTGGAGACTTCACAAGCAGATTTAAATTTTTTTTTATCTCATATTCATGTTGTAATTCAGTCACAAGACACATCGATCAAAGCAAGTTTTGAAATGAGTAAACATATTAGGAAACATCGATTTCAAAACCAACATTTTCAAAATTTGTGGGGCTTTGTTTCATTTTACGCACTTGATATGATTTCCAGTGAATATGCGCGGTCTTTCGAGACTAACGTATTTTCTGAAAATTGTGGTTGTAAACTGCGTACAAGTCATGGGTTGCCATGTGCGCATGAACAAGCAATGTATACATGTCAAGGCGTACCAATTCCACTTGATTCGATCGATGTATTTTGGAAAACACTTGATTTTTCGCCATGTGTGTCCGCACAAGATGACGATATTCAATGTGACGATGAAATTCATATGTTTAGAGAAAATTTCAATAAACAATCAGTTCCTGACCGCAAAAGCTTGTTAAAAAAATTGAAGGATATAATAATGCCAGAAAAAACGTTGTTTCATGAACCCTCGGCTCATAGAACCACTCGTGGACGTCCTTCTCTAAAGAATCAAGCTCAAAAGAAAAAGATTATTGAAGACCCTCGTAGACGCAGTTGTTCTAACGCGCCAACATTTATCAACTCCGAATATTTTGGTCATCAAGAATCAGCGAGGCATAGCTCCTACTTCCAACGAATTAATGAGTGAACTAACTGAGAATTATGCTTATTACTTTAATGTGATTGGCAACAACGAGTGCCAAAGAATTTACGCCGCGTTAAATTGGTTCGAGAAGGGCGCCTTTGCACCACATATGCATTGGATCGTTATGCCTGAAATGGGAATTCTAACTGCTTCAAGGTTCAATGTCATATTACATGTTCTCAGTATGGAAGGCAGTGCGACATACTTACCATTCAGGACACACCCGTCGTCATCATCCCAAGACGAGTCAATTACAATAGTGCATGTTAATGGTAATCATTACATAAATGTGGTATTAAACAGAGATTACCCAATGCCCACACTCGTACCCCATTGGACACATCATGTACTTCCAGATGCAAGGTCGTGGATTATCCCATACAAACGTAGATTAGATATGTATGAAGAATATATAGAGCGTACTCGTACTCGTGACTATGTTGATTTAAATGAATAATCAAAGTTGGAATTTGTTGGAATAAAAAAAAATACACAGTATAGTTATTATGTTTATTATCTTTATGTTAAAAACTTACGTTCGATGTGATGTGTTTTCTCTTTTTTCAAAAAAAAAAAATCGATTAACCAAGGTACAATATATGACGTATAATAATCTAATTAAATCAAAAAATATTCAATATTGGGCTCATTTCGAAGGTATCGACGAGACGATTATAATGGTGTAATTTGTTAAAATTAAAAAGTATTTTTTTAACTTATTTTAGTTAATATACAATTATATGTGTTAACATAATAAAAATGTAAAATGTAAAATATAAAACTTAAAGGTATAAAGTAAATCAATTAAATGAGTTCAGGGACCAAAACTGTAACTATAAATCTATAAAATAAAAAAAAGTACAATTATGAGAGGGAAAGGGGGTATGCTCTCGAATTTTTTTGCAGGGGTAGGGAATAAATAACCCAAATTATAAATACCTCCACTAACATTTAATATAATATCATGAGTGGATTACATTTATGGTCCTTCGTTTATGAATGTTTTTTAGTTTGTTCTTACAATTCATAAAGAATACTGGTGGTCTATTTTTCATGTTTCGTAGCCCAATATAGTCCCTTCCGTTAACACCGTTAATTAAAGCTTCGTTAGTCACCCCATATGTCCCTCATGTGAGAGGCAATTTGGTCATTTTACCTCTTTTTCTTATTTTGTATTTAAAAAATAAAAATAAGTTGGTATATGTATAAAAAAGATAAAATAAAACACAAACAACTTGTACGTCCCTCATCCCTCTCGATTGGCGCCCTCCTTGAATCCCCTTCCCGCTCCTCGTAGCTCTGACAAAATCAGCTCTTATACTGTAACACCCTCAAATCTAGAAAGAGCAACTAAATTAAAATTTTCAATAATGCCTCAAAATAGATAATATCACTTACAACAAGTTTATACTTGAAATTTTAAACTAGGTTCAACCATCAACGAAGGTAAACAAAATTTTTTACAAAGACTAGTTAGAGGTCGGGTATTACTAAAACCCCAAATACAAGTTGTTATTCCCAAGACAAGGCGAAAGACTTCACCAAACTACTCACCCTCGAGCATATGTCTAACACCTCTCTCTCTCTCCAAGGTGTCACTAAAACCAATTCCCAAACGAACCTATTGCACATGCCGACAAATAAAAAGGTTAGGCTAACGCCTAGTAAGTTCAAGAGTTTTATATGAATAAATAAATCTTTTAAAAGGAATAACCTCCATTTAAATTACATTCTTTCCGATAACTTACTTTAAACCTGAAGACAACTCTTTCCCAATATCATGTTTTTTCGAAAACAAACATCTTGTTACAAACATTCTTTATGAATAATACAACCCACACTTACTCAATACAAGGGTAGGGATTAGCTCCCGATTTAAGAAACGTAAGTAAAACGTTGTATTCCAAAACACCCTACACAAGAGTGAAACATGACACTCCACCCATAAGTCCTCGTTAAAAATCCATGTATGCCATACGTCAGAAAATCATGGACACTAGGCCCAATACTCACACGACCATAAACGAAAGAAATCTAACTACCAAAACAAGGGGTTGACATAATTCATTCAAACTTTAATATACGAGGAGGAAGATCCAATATTAAGGCTCTCGTTCATTGTCGACCATAAAGAACCAAGGACAATAAAATAAGACATCCTTATATTTAAAATACTGATAGCCGACAACGGGGGAGACCCGTATCCGTTGAGAGTGGAGGAAACACCAAAGTATACCACCCATGCAACGTTAATCGCAAGACACCTCACGACATCGCAGCCCAAGTGTCCTACGACTTATTTAACAAGCGTCACCCCAAGTCAGTTGACCTTGATGGATCATTCCGAAGAACTCCATCCCGAAGGCCCGACACACTTAAAGACTACCTCCCAAGCATTACTTCAAGCGGTGGAGGTCCTAGCGCTCACTCCCCGATAGCACTAATAGACTAAACCCTCCTAGCGATCACTTGTAAAGTTTCCGGTCATAAAACACGGGTACCGGAGTTCAACCCCACAATACCCAATTGACCATCCAAAACAGACTGACTTACGTGCCTATGGATCCAATGCAACACATTCTAACCTTACCGGACTAAACATGAATGACCAAATCACTCGAGCCTGTAACCAACCTCAATACGCAACACAGCGCATTAGTATGTATGTCATAACTGAACTCTACATTGAGCCATATAAAACCGGACAAGTGTCCTTAAGACTCCTTTAAAACGACATGGAGCCAAAATACTCAAAACCTCTTTTTGACCAATGATTAACGTTTTTCAATTAATAAACGTACTCGACCCATACCATGAAACCACACGCTCCAAAATACTTGAATGGACTTCAATACAGTTTAAGTCGGGACAAAAAATTTTCAAAATAAATTTATATTCTTTATCCTTTCAAAACGTCCCATAACACAAAATTAAACCTTTTACACAAACAAACACTGGAAACATCTTTTAACACGCCCATTTATGACTCATTTATCAAAATGTCCAAAATTCCCCAATACGGGTGTTTTACAAGGTTTATAAAACTAAACTTCTCAAATAACCCAAAACCCATCAAGTAACTCCACAAATGATAATTTCATGTTAAACACATAAATAATTTAAAATAAACATTTTGGCATGTACAACGTTTTCGCAAATCAACTTGAACCCACCTTGCTAGATTTAGGCTAAATCTAGATTTTACCCACTTTGAGCTTTCTTGAAGAAACTTGGATCCTCAAGCCAAGATCTCCAAAAATCTAGATCCATAAATTCAACCATAAATAAGCATATCCAATCATATAGAAACATTTCCCAAACATTTTACATCAAAACCTCAACTTATACCCAAAACCCTAATTTTGACCTAACTCTTCCAAAATCTTATAAACCGAAAATAGAGAAATCAAACACTAGGGAACCATCAATGAAGTATTTATAACTTATTTCAAGGTTTAGAAACGGAAGGGATATACTTACCTCTTAGGTTTTGATGAAAACCTAGAAATCCAACAATGAGCTTGAGGTTGAAGATGAAGATGGAGATGGTGAATCATTGACCAAAGCTTTCCATTTTACCACTTGATGGTGTTTCATCTTCACAAAATACAAGGATTTGAGCCAAAGGTAAGTTAGGGTTTGAAGGGGAAAGAGGGTAAACGATTTGGGAGAAGATAAGAGAAGTTTGGATGAGAGGATATGAGAAAAAGGCTGAATTTCGCGACTTAACAGCACCCTGGGCCCTTTGTGCGACAATGACCAGCGACATTGCCCAGGGCAATGTCGTCTGGCAATGTCGCACAAAGCCCCCAGGCCACGGTACCTCCTCTGCGACTGTGACAGTGCGACTATGACACTGTCATAGTCGTCGGACATTGTCGCGGGACCTTCCCGGAGCCCCGAAACCCGATTTTTTCACTGCCAATACTTCTGATACTCCAAGAGACTTTAAACAATACATTTCCCAACAAAACCCCACTGTTTACATGTCACAGAAGCATTCGGGTGACAATCACTTACCGAAAATTACGGGTGTTACATATACCTATCGATCGATGCCCTCCTTGAACCCCCTTGTGGCTTCAACGAAATCGGGTCCCATCATTCTCGATCGACACTCCTCCTTGAACCCCTCCATACTCCGCTTAGCTCCGATGAAATCGACCCTCCCCTCCCCGTAGCACCGCTTGTGGGATTTACTTTACATCAACAATGATTTTGCTTTTACGAAAATAATTTTGCTTTATTAACGACTCAACTTCAAATGGTTTTGATTTCATACTCGATGGTTTCTATTTTGAACGATTCAGATGAACACATCAACGAAGCAACAAAAGACGAATACAACGCAATTCATATGTAGGGTTTTAATTTCAAATGATTTTGAACCCTAAATTCATGTTTGATTTGTTTTATAAAATTCCATAGTTAAGTGTATAGAGAAATATAGGTTTTTTTTTCTTTTTAATTAGATTATGTTGATCCCAAAAAGTAAAGGCAGAAGTAAACAATTATTGTAGAAGAGGGGGGGGGGGGTGTTTGATTACAATAGTAAAAAAATTCACTTAATTTTAATTATTTATTGATAAAACTATCAAAAATTACACATAGATTTTTTTTAAGATTGTTGCGGAAAATAATAGATAAATTTATCCTAACAATTTTTCACAAAGTAACAAGAAAAAACTTAAACACAACTTGAATACACAAAGATTAAAGCTATGAAGTTTTGAGAGAGTAAGGTTGTCAACTTTTTGCTTGAGTGTACCGAGATCTTTTTTTTTCTAAAGTGTAACTTGCATGGGAGAAGTCTTCACTTTTATATACTACAATGTGAATTAAATGTTTGAGGACACTTGTCATCTCGGGATTGAAGGTTAGAGATGTCATCCAAAAAGACAAAGTAATCTTTTTGTCTCAACATGGAACATAGTTGACCTTAGGACCTTGTTGTGGACAACACTTGAATACACAAACATCATTTTTTCTGAGTCTTTGGAGAATGTCCCCATCATTCCCTGATTTAGTGAAGATATTATGTGTAAGAGGACAAAGGATTTTACCTTTGTGTCGGAAGGAAGTTGGCAGACAGAGGATCAACCAATTTGCAAAAGGAGGAATCAACAAGTGGAGGATCCAACCGATATGAGTAAATCGGTTGAAAGAGATCCTGCCGATTTGGAGAGTTCCATTTCGACAGGAGAAATACCAGCAATTGGAGAGACTATAATCGGCAAATAGATAACTTATTGTTGTTGGAAGTTTATCTTGATCTGCATCTAAAGATTTACTTCTTGCTGATTTTGGTTAGTATTCGACTTCACCGATCTTTTGAAGCACGGCTAAGCTATTACAAATAACCTTGAAATATTCTAAGTACAAAGATGATCAAATATTGCAAGTATGAACTAATAAGCCAAATGGGAGGTCATCTTCAAATTCTTGATGACCAAACAAATTAATATATAGATTCTTTAGGTTATTTATATGAATTTGGAGTTGATTTTTGGTTATGTTCATGTTCATCTTCAAATGATTTAGGGCTTTTTCTTGTTCATGTTCCACATCATCATATTTGTTTTAATTTGATGGTTTTTTGTGTTTTTTTTTCACTTTGCATATGTGCTTGACGGTGGTTAGAGGTGGTGAATGGTGGTGGCGATGGTAGAAGGATGTGGCAGTGGGGGTGTTTGTGTTTAGATTTGTTCTTGATATTTTTTTGATTGGATTTATATATGATATAGGGTTTTGATTTTATAGATGTTGAATTTATGTTTCATCAAATTTAGGGTTCTTAAATTAGAGTTGGGAGATAAAGATGGGTAAAAAGACTAAAATGTCCCTCATGTAAGGAGCACATAACTCACTTAACGGACTATAGACTAACGACATTAACAAAAGAGATTAAAATGAACCGTGAAACGCAAAAAATGGACCACCAATATACTCTATAAATTCGAGGGACTAAAACCATAAAGCAACCATAAATAAAGGACAAAAATGAAATTCAGCCTAATATTTATAATGGTTTTGGATTTTGATATTGAAGCCCATATTTTGACGCGCGGTGGGGTCGCCCTAATGGCAGCCACCCAGCCGCTATAAAGCCATAAAAGCTGCGCCAAAAAAAAGCTGCCTGCTCCATTCTCCATTGCAGCTTTCCTTCGATTATCAACAACTGGAGAAGTTGCAGGTTGGCCTCAAGCATTCAAGACTATCGAGTATGATCATATGCTTTTATGAACTCTTCTTATTAATTATCCTGTATGATCATATGCTTTTATGAACTCTTCTTATTAATTATCCTGTCAATGTGATTGTTCTACTCATTAATTATGGTTTAAAGGGTTTCAAACGATTCGATTTCTACCTTTTTTGGTTTATAATGCAGAATCCTCCAAGTTCGCATTGTTCTTATTGCTAGTAATTTGGTACTGAGATTATTAGGTTTCTATCGTCGCAGTTTGAATTTCTCGTTTTTCCCGCGAAAATTGTAGGAGTTTTGTGTTCGATTTATCGAGCGTTCATATGCATTCGATTTTCGTGTTTACACTCTCTTTTGAAGGTGTTTTAATTCTGACCTATTGCTTCTACCGGAACAACGTAGCGATTGTTTTCATGTTCATAATTTAATAAAGAAATACATGTATTTAATTATGTGTTTTTCTAGTACGGTGCGCTGATATTTTAAAGAGGATTGAAACTTTTATGAAGTATTTTAATTTGGAATGCCAAAACTTTTATGATTTGAAGATGACAAACTTAAAGAAATATACAAAACAATATCCACAATACCGAGTGGTGAATATAAACAATTTGTTTGCATTATGGATGATTGTAACACTTTCTGGATCATCAAGTGCTTTCTTAAACTTCTTAATTACCAATTTGGGTCACTTGTTTGGTTTTTTCTTTACTGGGAGATCAAGCATTGGATAAAAGGGTAAGGGTTGGAAGGGAAATCTTAGACACAAGTACACAACATTTTAACAACCTTTACAAAGGGGGTTGTTTGTATGATACTTTAGGTCACAAGGTCAACAGTTAGCAACAGAAAATGGCTATGGCAACAAAATTAACATTTTTGAACAGTACTATTGCTAGAAGGACATGTACTTTTAGACTTGTATGATCAAACAGATAATCTTTGAATCAAAGTTGATGCAGACTTTTTCTTTTTTAAACTTAAGACCGACATCTTTTACATGAAGATTTGCAATAAGATCTCTCTCACATAGTTTGATGCAGTTATGAGAAATTAATTTAAGTTTAATAACAGTTTTAAGTTGAAAAGCAGTTTGTTTGTGACCAAAAGTGAAATTATACCTCTTTCAACAACACATGCAATAGTTTGTGACAGGGATCATATGTCATTTCTTAAAATCTCATAATGTGATGTGCATATTATGGATACTTACAGGTTCTTGGATGCAATGAAGCTCTTCAAAAGTGATCTGCCAATGTGCCCTACACACCAACCTTGCTCCCAATGGGCTAGGAATTATATGAAGTATTGTCTTTGTTCCAGGAAGGATTGGATTTCACTGATATTGGGAATAATTAGTGTTGTCAGTTGGGGTGTCGCAGAGGTACCTCAGATCATCACGAATTTCAAAGAAAAATCTTCTGAAGGGCTTGCTATAGGCTTCCTTATGACATGGATACTTGGGTAATATATACTTTTATCTTCTTCACTAAAGATATGTAAAATGTACTGTTAGTGATTTATGGTATGATGAAGTTACAACTCAGGATGGATTGCCATCTTAACATTTATAGGTGGTGTTTAGCACAATGTATTGACATTTAAACTCCGGAAGCTCATGTCATGTTCGTCCTAAATTAGATCATTGGAGAGTTGAACCCTTCTAAACCAGAGTAGATTCGACTATGTATGCCAACATACAATTTAGTAATTTGGACCCTTCATTCCCTATGTTGCTTAAGGCTTTATTCGGTTTGGTATACATAACTGTTTGGTAGTGACTTAGGGGTTTTTTGGTTGGTTTTCCATTAAGTCCGTTATGGATAAAACTGTCTGTTTGTATAGATTGGCAAGGTTTTTGTCTGGTAGGGTTTTTCAATAGATGGAATGAGCATGTTTTTTAATCGGGAAGAGCAGGTATGGAAAAACCTTGGCTTTCTATATAAATCTCCTCCTAGAAGCTTACTTACTAAGCCACTTTCTATATCATTAAGCCACTACCAAACAGTCATGTATAGCTCACCGAATAAGCCGTGAGTCCCGTTAAGCTTCTAACATACAGGCCATTAATGATATTGATAGTGACGTATTCAGTGAGCTTCTACGGGGGAGCTTTTTGCAAAAAGCCAAGTTTTTTTTTCCTAACTTGCCCTTCCCCATTAAAACACGCTCCGTCCATCAATAAAAAAACCCTTCCAAACAAAAACCTTCCAAATCTATATAGACAGATTAATCTACACAAACAACTTTATCCATACAGGACAAAAATCAACCAAACAGGCCCTTAGTCTATTTGCAATAAATGTTCTTTTATTTTCTTGAAGCATATTTTGTTTCCTTTTCTTGTTGTGTTGATGACTTTGGTCTTTTAGTTGGGTTAGTCCGACTTGATATGATTCAAATTTTAAATTCCGTCTTATAGATATATTTGAATTTTTGTTCATATCTATTGGACTACACTTTTAAAGTTGGCACTACCAAATGCTACCATCTTTTTGTTTGGTCAGGAGCTAGATTCACCCCTGCTTAAATACATTTTTCATAATAGAAATGAGAGAAGATGTCAAGAAAGAATATCGATCATGGTATCATGGTATAACTTACATCTTATGTACCAATTTTAAAAGTGGTTATTCCTTTTATATAGCCCACTGATGTAAATTGGCCCTTGTGTCTTGAACTTGTCTTTCTGTCCCCTGTATCTATGTTGCATCTGCTGCAATTACCCCCCTCCCCATTCTCCCCCTGGCCCAGTAAACATTAAACTTTAGCTCCATGTAAGTGTTTCTGCACTGTCCCACCCAAAACACCTTATTGCTAGTTGCTGTCCTTTTTTTCGTAGCACTATCTTTTGTAAAAAGCGGTGTCTTTTTTTTCCCTTTCTGGTACTTATATAATAAAAAGGGCTTCTTATTATTACAAAAATATTATTATTGTTTCTTTTTCTTTTCTGAATGTTTCTACATATGTATGAATGATAGATAAGGTTCGACTTTCTTAGTTGTAAATTTGTGGCTTAATATTGGTGTCATGGAAGTGAGCGGCTTTAGAATTGATGTTACTATTACTGTTAGACATTAGTCGCCTTTAGAATTGAAGTTACTATTAATTGCCTTCATCATCAACAGCAAATGCATAAAACTGAAGGAAATAATTACAATTATTTGGACATTGTAGGGTGTCAAACTTATATTTGCTCAGCATATTGACCATTATACTGAAAGTAGGTGCTTCAAGACAAATATGAACATTATTTCTGGCATGCAGGCTACATAGAATGCATAATGTTTTTAGATTGACTGAAATCATATTCATTTTATGCACCAAAAGAAGTTTGTGGAAGTTATGAAACCAAACATTTTCTTGTTTATTATTGAAAGGGCGACATCTTCAAAGGATGGAGAGAAATAATCGGGAAGTAGAAGTATGTTACTCTTTAAGCTATGTCCTGAAAAATGATTGTTATTTACAATGGCAGAAATCAGTCTCTTAAAGTCAATAGAGGGCAATCCCTGCCTCTTATAATACACTTAGCTTTGCTATTCCATAACAAACATGAAGAGAGATTTCTGCATTTGCTATCACTTTTATTGCTCTTCAAATTCTATAACCATGCTGTAGTCGCTTCTATCATGTCAATCGACAAATCTTCATTCTTTATCTTTCTTATTTACTTCTTTTTTTATTGGGCAGAGATATTCTGAACGTGCTTGGTTGTTTGCTAGAACCAGCTACGGTGAGTTTTTTCTCCCTTTTAAACTCTGCTTAAAGTCTTAAAGGTTCTTACTTGGAGGCCATAATAATTTTTGTGCTTGATAGTGTGATTTATTTAAGGAATTTGAATCTACAAGCAAATGGCTCAGGGATTGCTTGATTTTACCCTTCTTTTTATTTACTCTTGCTCCCGTTATTGCTGACACATTATCAACTATTACTTAGATTTTGACCCTTGATTGGTAGATATATGAATGAATGAAATGAGTGTGTTAGTTTGTGGGGCCAGGAGCGACCCCTACACCGTATGTTAATTTGAATGTGTTAACTATGGTGAATGGCTGTATTTTGATTCATCTCATCCTTTTACTCTGCAGCTTCCAACACAGTATTATATGGCAGTGGTAAGTGTTTTTGACTCATAAAGTGTCCATAACTTTTTTTCTATTGTCATAAGTTCAAATCGCATCTAAATGTTGCTCTATTCATTGATTTTTGGCGGGCATGTAGTTGTATTTGGTGACTACCTTAGCTCTTTCCTCCCAATCAATGTACTATGGTCATTTCCGTCGTTATGGTACATCTAAGAGACAAGGCCATGAGGTAAGAAGTCATTTCCAAACCCTGTGTAACTCACGGATGTAATCCTGATAACTGTATTTTGTATTCCTGAACTTATTCAGATCGAGTCAGCAGACAAGAAAAGAGAAAGCAGTCACGATGGTAGCAAGAAACAGCTGGCCAATGGTGACATCCAGGATGAATCAAGGGTTCCTATGCTGTCAAAATTCACTCAAAGTGCGCCAATTCTGGCTGTTGATGACAATGCTTCTCCTGAAAGAGTATACTACACGTAATGTTCTTCCGTTGAAGTATATCACCATTTTCTTACCGAGTTTTCTGAATTGCTCCATAAATGATTGCTGCTTTTACCATGATTGTTGATGTTAATTAATGAAGTAGCAGGACATTTCAAGATTGTAGTCAGATTAGTCTTTCGGAATATGCAACAATTCTCTTTAAGGCATAGGCTGACTTTAGACTTCACGATCTGATTCATTTGAAAATATTTGTAAATATAATGATCAAAAGTGATTGTTCACCAGTAAACTTTTGGCATGGTGATACATAATTAAACATAAATTTCTGAAGAGTACCATTTGAGAGGCACCTCAAGATTACCTAGTCACCTAGAAAGAACCCATGCTATAATTTAAGATGCATGCTTCATCTATAATAGTGTCCTTTCAGAAAAAGATGCAACAGATATGTATATATATGTATATATATTATTCATTTTATCTTTCTTGGTGCAGTTCTGCTAGATCTCTATCTAGAAGTCCCACTCCTATAGTGAATTTCTTCCATTCACAAAGAACAACAACTCCTATATGCGATCAGGAACGTGTTCAAGAACCTTTGCTTCATGGACATTCACCGAGACATTCAACACCTGCATCAGAAACTAAGACCATGCTATGTGTGGTGAGTTGTATTCAACTTCTGTTTCATATGAAAGATTGTGCTATATCCTGAAAGTGTGCATCAAACTGTGAGTTTTGCCGTATACAAATTATATACTTCAAAAATAAGCATGCATCAACTGTCTGAATCATCTATATACCAAGGTGTGCACACTTTCTGGAATGAAAACCAATTGTGTTGAAAACTTCAACTGTCACTAATGCTGTGATAAATATCTTCTGTGATACAGGTATTTACTGTGACATTTTTTCTCTGCACATACAATCTTAAACTTGAAAGGAACAGTCACATCCATTCAAATTCAGTAAAACAACATGAAGGAATTGTTATGCAAGTGGGAAGAAAGCTTTTACAGGTAAAGCAAACATACCCATTTATTGTTTTTACGTTCTTAACACTACAAATTATATTTTGGTATGCATGTCCTATAAAAGCTAGATTCACTCCTGGACTACCTTTAAACCTATCCATTGCATACAATTTTTTTTAAATAATATAAATGGTATGTTAATTTTATATCAAATTCTAGGAAATTACTTCTTCAACAGTGCCCTTTTGAAAAAAAAATGGTATGGTATGTTAATATGATTAATTTAATTTTAAAATTATCTGTTACAGTAATGCTATTTGCTCCTACCCGTTATGTTAATCGGCCCAGACATGTAGCCACACCATCGTTTTCTCTATCATTCTTTAACGTTAATAATAGAGATCTATAATATTTCGGACCATTTATTTTATGCTTCTAATCTAATTGGAGTTATATATATATATATTGACGAACGTGTGAGAATCAGAGTTAAGGTGAGAAGCGTAAGAAGGGATTTGGACACTTGATCACTTTTAATTAGCGTTGATCTAATGGTTCAGATTAAGTCTCAAAATAACCTATGAATTAGCTTAGAAGGGAATTTTCAAAATTGATCTTCAATTAGGATTGATCCAAGGATGGAGATCCCTTCTTACCCTTCTCGCAATAACCACTATTCTTACCGAAAACCAACTATATATATATATATATATATATGCATATATTGGTTGTCTTGAATGAAAATATGGGTGTTTGACCATATGCATATATTGCAGGTAAGAGGCAGTTTTCTGGAAGGTAATGAGGGCATGGAAAGTAATGGGATTGGAACCTTCCTTGGTTGGGGAATGGCAGCTATTTATGTTGGTGGACGTCTTCCACAAATTTTCTTAAATGTAAGAAATCCCAACTTAATAGTAGAAAATAATTTTAACATCTTAAATATTTATTAACATGTTTATTTTTGGATTTCCTCAAATTATACAGATTAGAAGGGGAAATTTTCAGGTACACATAAGTCTTTCATCTTTTCCTTATATATATATTATTTAGTGCTAAAATCATATGGGTGAGGACACCTTTGAGTATATGTCAATACATGGATGGTTTCGATGCTCGGGGCATAGCACAATTGGTTATGAGAATATGGTATACTTGCACAAACTGCTACAGGTTCGAGTCTGATAGCTGTAGTGTGTGAGTCACAATTCCTTTAGGGATTTGGCTCTTTGTGGGCACTGGGTTGTTAAACCAGCTACTTAGCGAGCCACTTTACCTGATTTGCCTTTCACATGATCCTTTTGCACAAACAAACGTACACATGGATGTTTTTTTTTGATGGTTATTAGCATAGCCTACAATAGTCCGTCTTGTATATGCACATACAAAATATGTACTTACTTATTGTAATTAATGTTTCATGTACGCTCGTTTCTTGGACGTGTAGGGCCTGAATCCACTAATGTTCATGTTTGCTCTTCTTGGAAACTCTACATATGTAGCGAGGTAAGTTTTCTTTATTTTGTTCTTGTTATAAATATTTTAGACATATGATTAATCGTCAAATATTTTATATAACTAGGTAAACTTCAAACATTATAGTTTTTCCCAATAGATGGGGGAATTGTTTTTTTGAGTTCTATCTCCAAAATGGCACTAGTATCAACTTTTTTAGACCAAGGTCAGTCAATTTCGAAATGAAAAAGGACTTGTTTGATAATTAAGGGTCAAATGCTAACTCTTCTTTAGACAAAGATATCAATAAATATCGATGCTTTATTATGAATATGTTTTTTTGTAGCATACTTGTGAGCAGTCTGGAATGGTCAAAATTACAACCTAATCTACCATGGTTGGTTGAATCAAGCGGATGCATGTTGCTTGATACTTTCGTATCCTTGAAAAATAAGTTCTTTTTCATCTTTTATAACATTGCACTTTGGTGTCGACCATCAGGTTCTATCACTTTTACGGAATTTCTATTTCTCGTAAGCTTGTTGATTCTTGACACCAGTTTAGATTCTTATACAGTTTATCTACTTTCGGTATCGAAAACGTAGAGGTATTGACGAAAAGCATGGAGGCTTGGATCTATGATTGACAAATATGTTATTCAACTAGAGAACGTTCAAATTCAATATTTTTGCTTGTAATTGCATATGGAGCATCGTAATCCTTTGGTATGTTCCACATTAGTGATGGTCATCAAGTTTTGTAACATATATGAGGTTTTTATTTCTCGTGAGCCTTTTGATATTATGTTAGATTCTTATTTAATTTATTGAAAATGCATGGTTTGAGTTTAGTTTTGCAATTAATGTGAATGGAAAATAACAAATCTTACATTTTGATCACATTATTTGAAACTTTTGTAGATTTGACATTTTGACCACCTTATCCAAAATACTCGTTCGATTATAATAGAAGTACATGGTAGAAAGTAGGGGCGAGCAAAGGTGGGTACCTCCTAAAATTCCCCGAACCGGAATCGGCGGTTTCTGGAATGAAGGAACCGGTTATTTATATTTGGGAAGGTTTCGGTTCCGGTACTGGGTACCCATTGTCTAATTTTTAAATTTTTTTATCATTCATATTATAAAAAGGTAAATATTAATTATATTACAAAGTCTAAACGTAAACAAATATAAATACCACAAACGTAAAAACTAATAAATACTACAAACAATGTTTACAAAACAAATAAATATTACAAACGGTGCGTACAAAATAAATAAATACTACAAACGGTGCTTCAAAAACACTTCACGTCATTAAAATTTAGTTGATGCTAATAAATACTACAAATGATGCTTCACTAAAAGGTAATTTATTAACTTTTTATAAATAAATAAAATATATTTTATTAAAAAAATAGCGGGTATCCGTCAGTTCTGGTTCTGAATACCCAACAAGACCAGGTACCCGGTCCCGACGGGTATCCAACGGGTAACGGTTTCAAAAAAATAAGAATCAGAACCAGTCTCGATCGGTTCCATATTTTAGGAACCGGAACCAATCACATCGGTTCCGGTTCCAAAGACGGGTACCCGCTTCTGATGCTCACCCCTAGTAGAAAGCCAATTTGTTCATAAGTTCATGAAACAAGGTACTTATAATCCCACTTACGTGTGTGATGAACCTTGATCCTGACATGTTTATACGCATTAGCAACTTTTTAAGTCATTAATACATTAGAATCAAGTTCAAATTTTGTAACTGTGACCACTTTTGGTTTTACCAAACCTTATTTCAATTTTTTATAATAAAAATTAAGGAAAGCATAGGCATGCATAATTGTAATAATGATATAGAAACTGAATTATTCAGTAAGGAGAGATTTATGTAGAAAATCAAGTTTTATTCAAATCAACCATCCCAATTAAAATACATGATCCTTTCATCTATAAAAAAATTCTACAAAACAAAAACTTCCAAATCTAAATTAATCCACACATACCGCTTTATTCGTACATGACTTAACGAAAAATCAACCAAATAACCCTTATGAGTTGTAGATGAAGGTTCAAGGGAAAACACTGAGGAACACCCTGGTAACCCTTGATCTGGACGGTATACACTTGTGCTTAAAAGTAAATTAAGTTATTTTTTGATTTTTATGCATGTATGCATATGTACATGTGCATGTTACAAATTACTTGTATGCATAAGTATATACCGTTAAGATAAATGGCTACCAAGGTGTTCCACAATTTTTCGTTTTTTTGAGGTTTTCTCTGAACCTGACCAATGAGTTGTATCCACGGATATAACAAAAAAGTTAACAACGAAGATCTAATATTTTGTTATGTGAAATACCAATATGAGTTCAAAAGCAAAGTTTCATAACTTGAGGGGTTGGAATGCTCTAATTTCATAACATTAGGGATCAAAAGTGAAAAGATTTCAAGTTTTGACTGGACAAGGGAGCATGGTATCAGTGCTGTAAGGCTGTAACGGGCCAAATTTGAATGGGTGGATACATACAAATAATGCATATATATAATTGAGCCGCAAAGCTAAAAAGCATAATTTGAAGCACTAAATCTTGTCGTTGGGCTGACGGGATAGCTGGGAAATCGAGCAAGAGTTGGGGAAGAGGGATATTGCTGATTGATTTCATCCCTTCTTCTTTGCTATTTCAAAACCCAAAACCCTAGATTCAATTAACCCCCTTTTGTATATTGTTCAACCTCAAATTCGCAGAGGTGAATACTTCATTTGAACGATATTTTTATCATAGGGAGCAATTTTTGCTGAGATAAAAACGAAATAAGAATGAGCAGCAGGAAGGAGGAGGAGCGAAATGAGAAAATTATAAGGGGTTTAATGAAGCTTCCTCCTAATCGAAGATGCATCAATTGTAACAGTTTGGTACGTGTTTCTATATGTATACTTTATTTCTTTTAGTTATACCAGTTTTGTGTTTGTGGTTTGTCAAAGTTTTCACTCATGTTCATCTTTAGTTGATATATTCTTTCGAAAACTCACTTGGTTTTGTGATGATGAAAGTGCATTTGGTAACAAGTGTGTATAAATAATAAAGTTAACTCGTTTTACTCTGTGTATTCATTCATGTATCTATAGAAAAATAACATATACACATCCACTCGGCTTACTGGAGGTGAACCTTATTATGTTAATTCAGATGAGTGGTAGTTAAGGTATGTTATTGTAAGGAGATTGTATTTTCTGAGACTACCATTTACAGATCTATCATAAAAACATTGCATATAAATCATCTTTTCATGATGGAAACAAATGAGTAAAAAATGGGTTTCAACAGTTGGAGACCCACCTTGTCCACTTGACAGTTTATCTACTTCAGTGAGCATCAACCCACAGAAACTAAAAAAGTTGATGTTTTTTTGGTTATAATTATAAAGAAGTTCTTTTATAGATGCTTTATAAGAATTTGATCATTTATTCATTATGGGATGTCCTCATTGCTAAATGAGTGTACCCTGTTGATGGTGAGATTGTTACTCTTCTTGAAAATACATATCAGCTATTTGCATTATTGTCATCTCATGGAAGGGATGAAGCACCAGTGCTTCATATATTTCACATTTATTAATGATCGGCTATAAGCCTATAACTTTAACTCCATTATTTATGTAGCGTGGAGTCATGCTCATAGCAAGTTCTTTGGTATAGTAATTGTTAATTCGTTTATTTTGGTGATAAAACTTCTATTGCTTCAACCTGATCTGATTTTAAAATTCGATTTCCAGGGACCTCAATACGTGTGCACAAATTTTTGGACGTTCATTTGCATGACGTGTAGTGGGATACAGTGAGTTTTCTACGCAGTTGAAGCTCTTATTTCAGTGTTATTTTGCACATGAATGCTGGATAAAAACTTGTATGTATGTATGTATTAGAGATCTAAAGATGCTTAGGGGCTGTTTGGCAGTTGCTGAATGGTTTAGTGCAGAATAATTAAGTGCTATGAATGATTAAGAGGTTTTTATGATATAGTGTAAAATGAAATATGGTTGTTTGCTAATTGTTCATAATGAAATCATGGCTCTTAATGGTTAAGGGAGGGTCAAGATACAAAATCATTAAGAGGATTTTGGAACCATTAAGAGGCAGCCCTTTTTTTTACCAAACAAGATTTACCTCTTAGCGATTCAGAGGTTGCCTCTTAATGGAACCATTAAGAGGTAAACAAACAACCGTTAGTGTTGTTGCTTATGTTTCAATCCATTAGCCTATGTTTCTCAAATAATACCATTAGCTTTTCATCCCCTTCCCATTACAATACATGGTATAACCGTATAAGAGCTCAGATTTTGAGAACCAAAGAAACCCTCCGTCCTTCACCACTTGTCATGAGCAGCAGGAAACCTAAAGCGAGCATAGCTGCAGTTGTTGATATTCAAACAGCTAGTTGCAGTCCAAGCATGATCGACATGGACTAGGTAATGGCCTGCTGTGCCATGCCATTCCTTCTCTCCACTCTTTGTTTGACTTCCTTGAGTTCATTGGAACTAGCCACTGGGGGGTATCAATGCTGCTTTTCTGGACTTCAAGAGTCACAGCTGACTCTTTCTCTTGCAAATGCTGGCCCCACTGGGGGTGGGATGGGGTATCAATGCTGCTTTTCTGGACTTCAAGAGTCACAGTTGACTCTTTCTCTTGCAAATGCTGGCTCCACTGCATGGTCCTTGCATAACATGGACTGGTTGACCTGGTTAGGGCTTCAATTTTAGCCTTCATTCTTGCTGCTGGTACTATTGCACAATTGAAATAGTTGTCTCTGCTGCTAATTATTCATACTTAGGGATTTGATGACTAATTTTTTCTCTTGGCTTTCCTTGCTTTACCTACGATTTGGACCTGGTTTTGGTTGGTCCTTGCTTTTAGCTTCAGCAAGTTGCTTTTAATTTTTTCTTCTTCTGTGGGACATATGATGCTGGTGTTGATGGTAAAATAAAGGAACTACACTTTGTAATTTTCAGTTTAACCCCTGCAGTTTCGACCCCTGGTGTTGATAGTAGTCTGTTTCGACCACTGGAGTTTGATCATTTCTGAGTTTGGCCTTTGAGTTCCCTCTTAACTGTTCTCTAACCTCATCATCTTTGACTAAATCAAGGGAGATAGAATATGGAACCAGATCCTAAGTACTATGCTATTAGATTCACATCACTACTACAGTTATATATCTTCGCATTTTCCCGGTAACATTCTAATAACACTATCTCCTTTTTTTTATGTGAACTGTCATTACTGACGAAGAGCACATGTAAATATAATAAATGAGCAAAATAAACAAATACGCTTCCCACTTCCCACTTCCCACTTCCCACTTCCCACTTCCCACTTCCCACTTCCCACTTCCATTGTTTTGTATAGTTTGTACGTAGAAGCACAATCATTTCATGTGAACACATATATTTGAGAGGCAACAAGAAGGGTTTCATTAAATGGGCCCAGGGATTATAAGGATTGAGCCTAGAAATAAACCAAACGAAATGGATCCAATGAATCCCTTGCGCAGTGGGGTCTGGGGAGGGTAAGATGTACGCAACATTTTCTTTACGAGGCTGTTTCCATGAAGACCTCCGACTTGCGAAAAAGTTCTGAGCAAAAAGGAAAAAGGAATTTCGGAAGAGTTGAAAATTGCTCGAAGCAAACTTGGGAAATGAAGTAGTCACATTAAATAACATGCAGTACGCTTAAACAAGTAGATCCAAGTATGAACAATCAATACCATGAAATTAGATTAAACAAGTACATACAGTCAATACCATGAAATATGCCTAGAACAAGGGGGAGCAACAAAAGCAAAAGGGGAAGTACTAGTCGGCTAGACAACCTAACACGCAATTCTGACAAAACTCTCACAAACGCTACTCTTGGCTACCCCGTGGCCCCACCTACCTACCATAGGACTTAGATTCTCAGCTCTTTGCTCTCTAACCCCAACCACAGTGCCCAAAGGTCTTCACACATATTCTGCTACCCTAGTCTTACGTCTCCACAAACTCCTATTTGAGGTCAAGTATTCGGAAATGCCTAAATCCGCCATGTCCAGTCTCAGTTGTTCATCCCACGTCTTCCTCGGCCTGCACCTCCTCAACCCTTCAACGATTACACCCTCTACCCTCCTCACCGACGCTGACAATTGTGTCCCACGAACGTGCCCAAACCATCGCAATCTCCCCTCTCTCAATTTTCCATGATAGGCAGTACACCCAACTTTGCTCGGAAGACCATAATTGGTACCCTGTTCAACATAGTTCAGCCGCAGGTCCTGAGCATCCTCATTTCTGCTAATTCTAACTTAAAAATGGATGGAGCAATATCTGTGTACATTAAACTAACATAAACTAAAAGAGCCACAATTAGTATCCTTTGCAAGTATGGTATTAATTTATAAACAAATAAACCCTTCACTTCTCATTGATTGTAGTTTTACCAAACGTTTAAAGTTACTTTGGGTTTGATAATCATCAAAAGTTGAAATTTTTATCATTTTCTATCTTTGTTCTTTCCTTTTAATTGTTATCATTTGTAGCTTTATTAATTTCTGAAGTTCAAAAAGTAGAATTTTCACTTTTCGGAGCTAGATTCAAACTAAATTCGTATAATCTTGATATTAATATATGTATATTTGGCTTCTGATATTATCCAAATTCGAACGATACCTAATGACTCGAGTTCAAACGTCAGGCTTTAACATCAGTCCGATTTAAATTCTGATTCAACTTCAGTTTAATTAATGAATACAAATTTGGATTTGTCCATACTGGATTTGGTTAACATTCATTTATAGGCCCATCCAAATGTGGAATTAAATGTTTCTCTTCAGTCATTGTTTAACATCATATTCATATTATCTCAATTCATGTTGCAGCCGTGAGTTTACTCACCGTGTTAAATCTGTATCAATGTCCAAGTTTACTTCACAAGAAGTTGAGGCCCTTCAAGAAGGTGGTAATCAGGTACAAATATTACTGCCTTCCTTTCCTGAGTGGTGAAGTTTGTTTAATTTCTCATGGGATATTTGCTTCTTCAGCGAGCAAGGGAAACATTTCTCAAAGATTGGGACCCACGAGGCCAGAGACTTCCAGATAACAGGTGATGCATTTTTAAGTTGTTCCTTATGGTTTTGGAAGAGAAATGATGTAAACTTGACTTCTTATGCGTACTCTATGATACAGCAACGTGGACAAAGTTCGAGAGTTTATAAAGAGTGTCTATGTGGATAAGAAATTTTTCGCTTCAAAGGCGTCTGGAAAACCTCCACTGGTAGGATGCCTGTCTAGTACGATAAAACATCTTCAAAAATGTGTTTCCTGGCTAGATATCATGCCTCCTGCATTGCAGTCTTTATGGCATACTTACTTGTTCCACTTGGTTGTCAACTTTTCAGAACACTAGAAACCATGAGGATGAGACAAGACGAGCTAGTTCCTATCATTCTTACTCTCAGAGTCCACCATATGATTATCAATATGAAGAACGTCGTTATGGGAAACAGGCTCCTGCACTTACTAAAAAGCCTGGATCAGACCGAGGAATGTTCCGGTTTCTGAGTACAAGTCGTTTAAGTGATCATGTGCAAGAGGATGGGTTTGCAAATGAGGTGCCTAATGCTCGAGTTTCAGATTTTTCAGTGAGCAGTGCAGGTGATCCCTTTAGGTCTGATACCCAATCGCCAACCCGTCAGAGGGACTTTGGATTCAGCAGCCCCAAAAGAGATCTGGACCAGGTTAAGAATGCACAAGTTATCTTGCTTTTGGTGTTCTTGAAATTTAAGTAATTAATACACACACATATATGTAAACATGCCTTGGGGGCCAGGAACCTTTTAATAATGCTGCAGATGAGTTATATCTGAGATAAAAGACAATCAAGAATTTATAAGATAAATTGATTATATTTAGTTTTTTTTTTGTTGTATGGGCTAAAGGTCTAAGTTATGTTCCAGCCTTACATTTTCTTGCTCATATGGAAAGGAAATTTGTTAAAGAAGTGCCGCTGGAAACACGTCCAAGATGTTGAGTGCCAAACAAAGCCTATTAAAAATCTAAGGGAGAAATAAAAATATATTGGTTGAAGTTCAAACATTGATCATTGATGATAACATGTTGATTGATTGGACTAGGAGAGGTTTTAATGCCAAGTTGGGAGGTATGGAAATTTGCCTTGGAATCCAAAATGTATTGGATTAAAGCCAAGTCTAAAACAAAGCACATGAAGTGTAAGTAGCAGTCTTGATATGGAAGTTGGTAAATTTGGCAAGTATATACAGACATGAAATATTGGGAATGATACCTTTTGTTATTTGGAATTACTGTTGCACAAGGATGAGGATGTTAGTCATAGAATAAGAGCTGCATAGATGAATGGTGATAATCTTCAGGAGTCTTGTGTGATTAGAAAGTGCCATAGAGCTTAAAATGTAAGTTCTGTAAGATGAAAGTAGACCTTCCTATGATTTATGGGGGAGAACTTCCTGTGCCAAAATAATGTATACAAGATGATTGTGAGAATTTGCTAATGCTCTGGTGGATGTGTGGCCAAAAATTGAGAGAGAATATTCAAGTGATGATATGCAAGGTTGGGGAAGAAGATGAGGATTTTTTTTACCAAGAGTAGGTTGTTAGGAGAGGCAATGGTTGACCAAGATTGTCAAGGGACATAGAAGGGAGATGTGATTGAGTGGATTATACGAAATGATTTGGCCTTTGATAGGATGTTGAGCAAAGATGCTATACATCCCTAGTGGATTTATCTCTAATTAATTTCTAATGGGTTTTGTTATTTAGTCTACATCAACTAGTTTGGGATATAGAGGCATGTTGCTTTGATGTATTGATTGCTAATAAAAGTAAGAAATTAGTTTTAGAAATGATTTTATATAAATTTGATATAAAGTGATTTTCTATAAATCAGAGAATCAATTGCCACTTCCCTTTTATATTTCATTTCTAAAAAGAGTCCTTTATTCTGACTACTGAGGACATGATGGAGCCACCTTCTTGGCACGTAATTATCATGTCTTCACTCTGAATTCTCGTTCTTAATTTTGTTTCAAAGGTGGAAAGTTATCTAAAAACATTATGCATTTTGGAGAAGACGCGAATCCCGTTTATAATAGCATCATGCTTTGAGTAATCAAGCATTTGTAGAGGCTTATAAAAGTGTCTAAAGTAGACAAAACTCTGTAGTCACCTTTAGTTGTGTTCATTGATTGTCAATTTACAAGGTAAAGCGATTCTGAAAACTAGCGAGTTCTGAAATTGAAAGAGTTACTTCACCAACACTAAGGCTTAATGGAATGTCTAATTTTGTAGGGAGGATTAAGTTAGGTTTATTTGTGCTCTTTGTTTATGAGGCACAATTGTTGATTTGCTAATGTCCGGATGTTATGGATTTTAGGGTCTGAGCTTCCCATGTCTATCTTTTTCTCACAAATCAACAAACACTCTCCCCTTGGCTTCAAAATTCATGGAATTTGACACATGATTTGCGAAGGGTTTTGTCTTGTTTTTTTTGGGGTGGGAGGGCTGAGGAGTATAATTTAAAAGCATTTAATGTAAGGCAAGTGATTGTGATTGGAACCAATGAAGACCTTATTGAAAACAAACTACGAGAATCAAATCAAAAAGTCCGTCTGCTTTCAGGAGGTACCAGGTACCAGTTTCTCTCAGAGGCCTTATTTAAAATGAATTTGACTGAGCTTTGGAAGAAGTTTGCAAAAATGTCACACACTCGTTAACCTATAATCGTTGTCAAATCCAGCATAGTACCTAATTTCTCCTAATCTCTATTTGTAGAGTTTTTTAATTATGGAAATACTAAGGTTGCCACTCTAAATAATTAACCCTAGACATAAACTCATACATGCCGAGTCCCATGCATGTGTCTAACAAGTTGCAAATCATGTTCCACACATGTCTAATTTGTGCCGGACTCCAAGCTCATTGATATAGGCAGTACGCTAAAGGGCATTTCTTCACCATTCCACTTGAACTAAATTTTCCTTCTTATTTGTTTTTGTTTTTATTTTATAAGTTTCTTATTTTATTTTATTTTAGGTAGCTGGTTCTTCTGGCAGCACTGTGCAACTCAGCTGTGATGACATGGGTTTGAGGTCTGTGGACTCTGTCGACAAGGATTTTATTGCTCCAACACCTGAACAATCAGTAGTGATGCAACATACTCATCCCACTTTGTCCCACTCGTCAGAATCTGGAAAGTTCGATGGCTTGGACCTTTTTAGTTTACCAAATGCACCTCAATCCACCACATCTCCAGCACCTGAACAATCAGTAGTGATGCAACATAACAAAGAGTCAACTCTTCCCTCTCTGTCACATTTGTCAGAATCTGGAAAGTTTGATGGCTTAGACCTTTTTAGTGCACCATATGCACCTCAATCCACCACATCTGCTCCTTCAGCCATTGACCTATTTGAGCTTTCGGCGGCATCTTCCGCTTTGTCTATAAATACTTTGCAGTCACCACATAATTCTGTGGCATCAACTTTGAGTGTAAATCAGCAGTTCCAAGCTTTTGAACCTTCATCATTGGATTTATTTGCTGTTATGCCTCAACAGCAGTCGTCTGAAACCTTGAAAGATAAATCACCAGGTATGATTACTCAGGAAAATCAGGGATGGGCAACATTTGACATGCCTTGGCATGCGGAACCTAGTCAGGGCATTAAAAGTTCGATTGCTGTGTCAGAAACTTCTACCAGTGACGAGTCTCTTGGGAAATTTGACCAAGCTCTATCGGTGGACAATAGCTCTCAGTGGTCATTTCATCAAGATTTTAGTGCTAGTGGACCTTCGTCATTAATGCATAACCCATGGCATGGGGGCTTGCATGATCTTGGGGATCCGCTAAATGCAAAGAATAATCAGGTATGTTATCTTTGCAGCAAATTTGCTCACGTAAATATAAATTGAGGTATTCATTTGTATAACCTTCTATGTATAGGTTGCAACAAAGAAACCTTGTGTTGTTTTGCTTTTTTTTAGGTGAAATGACATGATATATCACCACTTTCTTAGCAGTCATGGAGTTCATTCGAAGAATCTACCACATCCTTCAAAAGTAATTTTACAAAGAGTAGCGAACAAGTTCCAGTACAAGATCCTTCAGTTGCTGATGCGTACTTTCCGTGGGGAATGTCAGAGGTATTGACATCGCTAGAAATAACAGTGAATTGTTTTTATGCGAGCACCTGTTTTTTGATTTTATCAAATTAATTTACAGACTTTCAAGATGAAAGAAGCTGATTTGGATGCTACACCTGCTCCTTTTCTTAGCACAACACCACATGCCATTGGATCATTAGACTCTTCAATTGAACTCCCTGTCATGGTAAGATGCTTTCATTTATTTCCATCCCTGAGAAGATTTAAGCTTTGCTTACACATATGTTTGTGTGTGTATGTGTGTGTGTGCATTTTTTATATGTATTTATTGTATGATATGTATCCCCTTCATAGATAATGATATAGGAGAGCCCTTTGCTCCAAGGTCTCTAATATTGTCCATCTACTTTGATCAATGTCCTAGAAAGCAAATATGGGCAAAGTAACTTGTATATAATCATTAACTTCCAAATGACAATGGTATTGGTTTGTCTAAAGAACATACTATTGAAAATCACCATGCTTATTTACATAATTGCATAAGTATTCATGGGACTTCTATGAAATAAATGTCCAATTTAAACACAAAACTAAAAGTGCAAAACATGATAAAGAAAATTCTTCCATTAAATTCGTAATGTATACCAGGCATCCATTAAAAAGACAAAAAATTAAAAATCACAAACAAATACATTTGAAATACATTTGAAATATATAAATATTATTTATTTATACCATTTTCATCCTCCATGTTGTGGTCACACCTTCAATCCTTCATTTCTCATCATACAAGTAAATAAGACCTAAGATCCTTTCTTTTGATACTTCTCAAACCATATATATGGTGACCATAACATAAAATGAATTAAGTCAGGTGGCCAAAACTAATTTATACCATTTTTTCATTATCCATCCTCCATGTTGTAGTCATATCTTCATTTCTCTGCATATAAGTAAATAAGACCTAAAATCCTTTCTTTTGATACTTCTCAAACCATATATATGGTGACCATAAAATGAACAAGTCAAATGGCCAAAACTAATTTAGCCTTAATTATCAAGTGACCAATAGTTGTAACCATTTTAATTGGCTTTAATTTAAAGAACAAACCATTGTAGTTGCCGAGTTTCTGAAAAAATAAAAAACACTATAGTTGGAAAGCTTGAACTTTTATAAATATGGTATGTGGCTTTGGCTTTCTAGAAAACCATTTTAGTTGCAAAAATTGGGATAAAGTGCTCAACTTCCAAGTATAGTGTCTTTCTATGGATTTTAGCAACTACAATGGTTTTCTGAAAGACCGAAAGCTAAAGCCAACGACTACAATTGTTAATCACTCTTTATCACAACTACCTTCTTTTCTTCTTTTTTATGTGTTCATCGTCACAGCCACCTTGCCTAATTAGTTATATGTGGATTTGAGACCAACAGAATATAACAACTACCATAAGGGTGAAAAGGTTACTAACCAATGAACATCTCTCTCTTTTTTTGGTAAAAGGAATGAACGTCTCTTATATCCACGATATTCAAACGAGGAGCAAAAACGATATCTCTGTCTGTATATTAGTATGATAGAAATTACCAATATGGTTCTCCTAAGGTTCAAGCAAGGACTTGTTCATGATATAGATGCATCTAGCTTTTCTTTTTTACTTTTGTTAATCCTAATCTGTTATTTTTTTTACATAATGAGCTTTGTTATTACTTGATTTCAGATTTACAATATAAGTCTCCATCATTGTCCCTTCATTTTAGTACATGACATAAATGCCAATCTTTTTTCGTTGGAGCTGTTTAACTCTTTGATATCTGTAAAGAAATACAATCTGTTTGTTAGACAGATTTCCCCAAGTTTCTTGTTCTTTCTGTCTTACCTCGTTTTCTAGATTCTACTTTAAGTGTTGTTTTCTTTTGATATTTTTGTGTTTGTGGGGGTGTCTCTCTCGTTCTCTCTCTCTCTCTCTCTCTATATATATATATATATATGATTAACATTAGCTCTTTTTTTTTATTACTTCAGGATGGAGCACAATCACATGGACTTGATACAAAATCTCGCAATCCATTCGATCTTCCTAATGATGCAGATCTTGAATCTAGCAACATAGTAAGTCCAACATATATAATTTTCAAACTATAGATCCAAATGTGACTAGGAGTTGCAATGAAAATGGGTAGATGGATCAAATTATACTACTATAGTATCAGTTTGTATCTTCTGTGTGGTGTTGGTGGATGGTGATGGCCTGATGGGAAGAAGAAACTTAACCATCATTTTTCTCAGGAAAGATTTATTGTTCAATGTGATAATCAATATGTATCTAAATGCTTTCGTCTCTCTCAAGTCTTCATTTTCTGTATGGTCTATCTATTATGATTTTGTCTTTAGCTTTCTGAAGTTGCATGCAAAATGACTTGCATTATATGATGGGACATGTGAAAAGGCAAGTGTATGTTTGCTTGAACTAAACTAATTAATGGCACTTCTATTTTGTGAAATTTGATTGTAAGAAGTTCCTTGCTTCTGCTGGGTTATGCAAAAAACACAGAATTTGCCGGTTCTGAATTGCTTGTCATGGCATGAGTTTCACCAACTTAAATTTAATAAATATGACAAAGAATTATGGAAACTGAAGTAACAAAAACAAAGTAATGGGCAGCTTATCACATTTTTTTGCACATCTTCAATTTCGTAGCATCAAGTACGATAGAGAGTTCTCATAATTGGTTCACCATGTTAGAAATTAAATGCGGGCAATTATTTGACAACCTGTTCTATGTTTTTTCATCATGTTTAATGTTTCTTAAATATCTCTAGATGCAACGTGTAGACTTTTTTGCTCAAGGGAATCATGTAAATCAATGATTTTATTTTCTATCTCTGATATTTCTGCTCTTGGATAACAAAGCGGAGCTTCATTTCACCAATTCATAATAGCATACTTCACAAAATTTTAGTTTATTTTATTTTATTCCAACTGCAGTTCTTGGACATGAGTTCTTTGCAATCTGCTATGCCGAATCATAGTATATCTACTCCTTGGTTTCCTGAGAGTGCAGCAATACCATATGCTCCTGGTAAATCACCAGGTGAGATCTCAACATAGAAATCAACTTTTTGTTGTTTTATTGGAATCTATTCTTACTGTAATATGGTTCTGCAGATGCCTTAG
The DNA here is from genome assembly GCA_954870635.1 of Arctium minus. Lineage (NCBI taxonomy): Eukaryota > Viridiplantae > Streptophyta > Magnoliopsida > Asterales > Asteraceae > Arctium > Arctium minus. The sequence continues at coordinate 189,170,343 of OX941080.1, forward strand.
TATACATGGTAGGCCAAGCACCAAACATGCAGATTCAGTAAGTGCCTCCCTTTTATTTTATAGGATTATTCACATATATTATTACATATAGAGGGAGGATCAAACGAGAACAATACCTATTTAAAAGAACACAAGAACCAACAAAATCATATATGATTTTACATTAACGCGCGAAAAAGTCATGCGGACCTGAAGCTGCGGCCAAAGTCGCCCGTGTGGCTTTTTTCGCGCGTTAATGTAGAATCGTATGTGATTTTGTTGGTGTGTTCTTTTAAATAGGTATTGTTCTCGTTTGAATCCGATTGATGTTTTAACTTTCTTGTCCAGTGTAACTAGGTAGGGTCGAGTAGATTGTTAGAAGTTGGTTGGGTATGATCATTTTAGAGATCCATTTTTTTCTTTTCTATTTTTTTAATTTTTTTGGGTTGCCCAAATTGTCCTTTACCCACCCAGTTCAGGGAAGCGAAAATGTCATTACCAGTAGGGTAATAACCTCCTTTTTGCACTTTTTCTTGCCACATAAGTGCCAACTCAACAAATAAGAAACTCCATAATGGTTAAGAACCTCCTAGGCTCCTACAACTTCTTCATCGATTTTTATTATATCTTTATAAATCAATTATTTCTATTTCGATACCAATTTTTGGGGATCGGTTGGGAAAGCAGCAGAGAATGATGCAACACGACGCAAAAGTTCAGGGCCATATAATTTATATCACATGTTTGGCCCAAACCGAACCACCCTTCCCCTGCAAGTGTTCCTTGGCTATGATTTCTGCTAGCGATTCTCTAGAATTACAAATACCTTCTTCAGATTTGTTGCAAGGATATCAGTAATAATTCATGCTTTTTCTCGATACACGCATCTTTAAGACGAATGTTAATGATGCTCTATAGGAAAATGTTTGTTTGAATTAGTACCTAACATCTTATTTGAATCCAATATGAGCTAAATCTTATGGCTGATTTTGTAGGAACATTCAAGGTCAGGGTCCTGTAGCTTCAGTCAGTGGGAATCCATTTGGATAGAAGCAGCAAAAGTCTACTATTCATTTGTGGATAGGGTTTAACATGATGATTATGTTTGATTGTTATTCTCTGAATTCCTTGTACAAATAAGCATTTAAAAATGAAGTTGTTTCAAGTTTTTAGGTGAATAATAATGTGAATTGAATATGGTGGTAGTCTTTAGAATTTTAAACCCCACAGATGAGTTGATTTTGAAATCAATAGTTATGTTGACATAGTATTGGTTGTGAAATGGCCCCTTTTGAATTGAAGACGTATTTTGGTATATAACCATTTATTTTTGAGATTATAATATGTCAAAAGGTCATGGATTTAAATAAAATCTCATTTAAGGTTATATATCTAACGAATTCTAGCTAGGCCTTGAGTCCTTGGCTAGTTTTATTTTTGAATTATGCCATACAATATATATAACCTTAAATGAGATGTTAAGTTTTATTTTTGAAGTATTCCATACAATATATTTAGGTATACAACCTTAAATGAGATGTTAACTAAATTGATGACCTTTTGATTAATAATAGTGATAAAAAAAATGTTGGCTATCAAATTAATTCATGCGGGTTGGTTTGGTACAATTTTACGAGCATCTCCAACCGATCCACTAAAATAGAGAAACTGAACGGTTTGTTCTATATTTTGCTCATTAGAAAAATCTCTCTAAAATAGAGAAAATATGAAACACTCCAAATGTAGAGAATTATTTAAAAGGTAATGGGTTGGGAGAAATGATTTTTTTTATTCATTCTCACCAATGAGATTGAAGTAATATTATTTTATATAAAGTTCTTTAAGTATATCAAAACAATAAAGTTAGATAAATATTTTAATAATATAATTAATGACAAAATCTCCAACTTATATCTAACAATTGAATGTAATTGTTTAGAAATTTCAACTTTTAGTTTTTTATTTAAGAGAAATTATAGAAAATCTAAAAGTAACAAGGGGCAAATATGAACATAAGAGCTTTTGTAATTTGTGCCATAGCAATTGGTACTCGAACATTAGCTCGAGACATTTTCTCTACACCTTTTGACAGAATATGTGGAACTCAACATGTCTAGAAACACAAGAGAACGTTCTTTTGCTTATACTAGGCATATACCCGTGTGATATAGCGGAATGTAAGTAAAGAACGAACAATTAATGCTACTTCCTTATAGACATGTCATCAACAATCAACCATGACCTAAGAATCATAATTTATGAAATCCTAAACCCTAAACCCATAAAGATATTCAATAATTAATTTATATTATAACTATTGACGAAAAAATTATAATGATATAATTTATAATAAGAATGAAATGTATTTTACGATTATGTATTTTTAATGTGCTAACAGTGGAAAAATAAAATAAAACGTATGGATATAAAACAAATTAATTCGTAGATATTCATGATATTTAATAGTACGGTTAAATTAAAAAATATTCAATATTGAGTTTGTTTTAAAGGTATTGACGAGATGATTATAATGGTATAATTTGTAAAAAAAGAAACGTATTTTTTCATTACATTTTTGTTCATATACGATTATTTGTGTTAATATGATAATGATGTAAAATGAAAAATGAAAAAGCAAGGGATATAAAGTAAATCAAATAAGTAATTGTAAGAGTGGTAAATGTAACATTGTAAGGGTGGTAAATGTTATTGTACAATATAGTAGTATAGATTATTACGATACTCTATCTCATTTAAAATAAATAAAAATAATTTAATTTAGAGTAAACTTCACTGTTGGTCCC